>CP139502.1:36985334-37604501 GCA_021014915.2 Artemisia tridentata subsp. tridentata
TGAGGTTATGGGAGGGATCTTAGAGAACGAAAAATATTGTTTCTCAAGTGTATAGTCGAGTTGGGTGAAAATATATGGATGCTACGTTTGTGGATTTCGAAGTAAGCATGCCTCTAGTTGGTTAGGTCGAAAGGGTCTTTTTAGTTAAAATACTTAGTTAGGTTTTCTTTTGTCCTTTACATATTCCGATCGAGTAAGGGTTACAATAGTTCATTTTTAAGGTCGAAACATGAGCTTGTTCGAAAGTTGTCTAAATGAAAAGGGTCGATAGTTGCGTGGTATGTTAAGTCGTGTATCGTCGAGTATGGTCATTACATTACTTGGTGAGATACGAGGTTATTTTTGGGGTCACCTAGGGGCTGTTTTTATTCACATGATTTCGTAGCATGTTTTATCTTGTATTTATTTTACTCATAGCGTAGCACATAAGAGTTTTCATGGAACAACTTCTTACATGTTCGAGTAGGTTAATACGTATAGTTTATTGTTAAGTTGTCATGTTTGATCTAATGTTTATCAATTTAATGCATGTCATGCTAATGTGTAAATGTGAGAAGGGTTGTGACTGTGTGATATATAGGAAGTAAAATGGATACAGTTCGAGTGTAGAATGGAGTGTGCATGCATGCAAGTGAGTATGAAGTACATATTAAAAGAGAATGAGGAACTTACAACACCTTCGAGAAAGGTGGTGAAGACTTATGGCTTGTCGAAACGAAACACGAAATGAACAACCTACTTGCTTTGTGCGTCCTACTCTTACACCGGTTAGGTTCCCTGGTCGAACAAGGGTAGTTTTTAAATGAAGGTATGGTGATAGTGAAATAAGGGTGAAGGTGGTTGTGGGGTTCGAATGAAATACAAAGAAGGGACAATGAGTTGAAATGGTTATTATATGACTTGACTTGATTGGGTTTGCTTCCAAACTACTCGACAGAAAGGTCTTTGTGTGTTTAAGGAATATGTTGAGTTTGATGGAAGATGATAGGTGATAGAGATTTGGCAATGAGTGAATGATATGGCTTATATAGATGAAATATCTCAAATGTATTGACTATGATTGAAGTTACTGTTATCATGGGACACTTGTATGATAGAATGCTAGTTTAGGTGTAAGACTTATGTGGTTGTTTGTGCATTTGGCTGCTAGCCTTTATACGTTTCTTGCTTATTTGGTTCCTTCGCCCTTTTATCACACGTGGGAGTTACAAGTTGAGTTTGTATTCTATTTTTGTATTTGTAATGACATATTTTAATTAGCAAGGTGGCTAGTGGTTTGTGGGATTTATCGAAGTATGATCACAGTTTTGGGTCAAGGTCTTTAGTGGTATACTTGGTTCGAATTTTCTAAGTGGATGCATGATAATGATTAGTGTCGAAATGAGAACAGTTAAATCAAGTGTCATTATTGTGCTAATCATTGGTAATGTTAGTTGGGTTGTTGGATATTACATTAGTTAGTTACATGATGCTTTCGAATGTGTAAGGATGAATGAAAGTCGTGCTTGGTCTTATTAATAATGTCGGGTTTTTGGGACAATGAGTAACGAGTAGGTAATAAGAGCAAAGCAAGAAAATTAATGAAGGTGACTAATGAGATAGCCTTGATGTCGTGGGGTTGATGGGTTATGAATTTGGAGTTGGGTTTTGTGGGTTGCAATGTAATATGGTCATGTTTAACCTATGAGTTTTGCATGGAGGTTTTAGTATATATATGTTGTATCAATCGGTAACAAGAAAAGGAAATAAAGAAGTGTAGCAATTCTCTTAAATGGGTAACGTGGGCTGTGATGTTCATTCGATTTGGGCTAGCTCAATGGTTTAGTGGTATTTGAAGTTTGGTGGTTGTTGTTGGGCCGAATGGTTAAGGGTCCGGTTGGTTTGTAGTGGTAGATTAGGATCATTGTTTGTGTTTTGGTTAAGTGAGATTATGTGATATTTAATTTTGGTTAAGTTTAGTGAACTAATTAAATGAATAGGATTACTTGTCGTTGTTTATAAGAAAGTGATGTTGCGTCGGAAAATATAATCTCTAGCGTTGGTGTGTTTAATATATATATGTGTATATATAATGCATAGCTATTAACAAATGGTAACGAAAAGTTTAAATTTCTAGCAAAAATAGGCGTTAGGAAATAGTAATTCGAGATTATTATTGATCACTAAGATTGATTACAAGGGTTTTTCACAGGGTCTGACAGTACTTCCCTCCTCATTCGAATTCCGTCCCGGAATTCAAGTCTAAAATGGCTACTAAGAGTGATTTACGGGAATAAGTGGGGATATTTCTCACGAATTTGATCTTCGCGTTCCCATGTGTACGTTGGTCCTCTTTTAGAGTCCCATTTTACTTTCACAATAGGAATACGGCTTTGCTTGAGTTGCTTAACCTCTCTGTCCATTATCTCTACGGGTTCTTCTGTGAATACAAGTTTGTCGTCCAGTTTAATCTCTTTCAGTGGAATAACGAGAGTCTCGTCCGATAGGCATTTCTTAAGTTGAGATACGTGGAAAGTAGGGTGTATCCTATTGAGTTCTTCCGGGAGTTCTAACTTATAGGCAACTGGACCTATTCTTTCGAGGATTTTGAACGGTCCAATGTACCTTGGGTTGAGTTTTCCACGCTTTCCGAAGCGTATCATCCCCTTCCAGGGCGAAACTTTTAGCATAACTCTATCTCCGACTTCAAACTCCATGGGTTTCCTTCTCACGTCTGCGTAACTCTTTTGTCTGTCACGAGCGCGCTTGGAGACGATGTTTGATTTTGAATATTTTCTCGGTGGTATCGTGGATTAATTCTGGTCCGGTAAGCTGCATGTCACCAACTTCTGTCCAGCAGATAGGTGATCTGCACTTTCTTCCATAAAGTGCTTCAAAAGGTGCAGCCTTTAGGCTTGCTTGGTAACTGTTGTTGTACGAGAATTCAACCAATGGTAGGTGTTTATCCCAACCTTTTCCGAAGTCAATCACACATGCTCTAAGCATATCTTCCAAGGTTTGGATTGTTCTTTCACTTTGTCCATCAGTTTGAGGATGATAGGCGGTGCTCATGTCCAATTGAGTACCGAGAGCTTTCTGTAAGGATTGCCAAAATCCTGAAGTGAATCGACTGTCTCTGTCAGAGATGATAGAGATCGGGACTCCATGTCGGATTATGATTTCTTTGAAATATAACTGAGCGAGTGTGTCCAACTCGTCAGTTTCTTTGATAGGCAGAAAATGAGCTGATTTGGTTAAACGGTCGACGATAACCCAAATGGTGTCATATCCGGTCGATGTTCTTGGTAGCTTGGTAATAAAATCCATGGTGATTCGTTCCCATTTCCAAACTGGTATCTCGGGTTGTGCAAGTGGTCCAGAAGGTTTCTGACTTTCGGCTTTGACCCTTGAACAAGTCAAACACTTTCCAACATATGTTGCAATGTCAGCTTTCATGTTTGGCCACCAGTAGAGTTGTTTGAGGTCTTGGTACATTTTGGTGGATCCGGGATGAATGGAATATTTAGACTTGTGAGATTCATGCATGATAAAATCTCGAATACCTCCATAAAGAGGAATCCAGCATCTTTTCTTGAAGCATAACATTCCATCGGATCTTCGTATGAGTCCGTTCTCCCTTTCTAGCATGCCCTTAATGTTCTCTTGAGCTCGATTCTCTTCCTGAAGAGCTTCTGATTGGGCTATGAGTATTTGAGATGGGAGTGGTGAATGAATTGTCATTTCTAATGATCGAACTCTAAAAGGTTTGGTTCTTTCTTTTCTGCTTAACGCATCGGCCACGACATTCGCTTTACCGGGGTGATAGCAAATTTCACAGTCGTAGTCGTTGAGTAGTTCTATCCATCGGCGCTGTCTCATATTCAACTCCTTCTGATCCAGTATGTGTTGAAGACTTTTGTGATCGGTGTATACCGTACACTTTGTACCATATAGGTAATGTCTCCATATTTTAAGAGCAAATACTACTGCTCCTAGTTCTAGATCATGAGTGGTGTAATTTTCCTCATTCTTCTTGAGTTGTCGAGACGCATAAGCTATGACTTTATTTCTCTGCATTAGCACCGCACCTAAACCATGATGCGATGCGTCACAATATACTACAAAGTCTTCGCTTCCGTCGGGTAATGCTAGAATTGGTGCTTCACACAGTTTTTGTTTTAAGAGTTGAAATGCTGATTCTTGTTTCTCTTCCCAGATATACTTCTTGTTTTTCTGAGTGAGTTCTGTCAAAGGTTTTGCGATTTTGGAAAAACCTTCTATAAACCTTCGATAGTAACCAGCGAGTCCTAAAAATTGTCGAATTTCAGTAGGAGTGGTGGGCGAAGCCCAACTTTTGACTGCTTCAATCTTAGCGGGATCAACGTGAATTCCTTGACTGTTGATGATGTGACCTAAGAATTGAACGGTGGAGATCCAAAAATCACATTTGGAGAATTTTGCATACAGTTTCTCTTGTTTGAGTACACCCAAAATGGTTCTCAAATGTTCTGCATGCTCTTGTTTGTTGCGTGAGTAGATCAAAATGTCGTCAATGAATACGATCACGAACTTATCCAGATATGGTTTACACACGCGGTTCATGAGATCCATGAACATTGCGGGTGCGTTGGTAAGACCGAATGGCATTACGCGGAATTCGTAATGTCCGTATCGTGTTCGAAAGGCTGTTTTGGGAACGTCTTCTTCTCTGACTCTTAGTTGGTGGTATCCTGATCTTAGATCGATTTTTGAGTAAACACTCGATCCTTGCAGTTGGTCAAATAGATCGTCTATTCTTGGTAATGGGTATCGATTTTTCACTGTGAGTTTGTTCAACTCCCTATAATCGATGCACATTCGGAATGTTCCATCTTTCTTTTTGACAAATAGAACCGGTGCTCCCCAAGGTGATGAGCTAGGTTGGATGAATCCTTTATCTGACAGTTCTTTCAACTGCTCAGATAATTCTTTCATTTCGGAAGGAGCTAATCGATAAGGTGCTTTTGCAACGGGTGCTGCTCCAGGCACTAATTCGATTCGAAACTCTACTTGCCGGATGGGTGGAATACCTGGTAAGTCTTCAGGGAACACTTCTGCAAACTCATTTACAACTGGCACTTCTTCTAGTCGCTTTTCTTTCTCTTTCGATTTATTTTCCGTTACTTGGACTAAAAATGCGTGACATCCTTTGTTTATGTATTTCACCGTTTTGATGTACGAGATGATATTGAGTTGGGTTTTATGGTGGTCACAACGAACAATAAGTGTTTCATTGTCTATGGGAATTTGGACAACTTTTTCATCGCAGATGATTCGGGCACGATGTTTGGATAACCAATCCATACCCACAATCGCGTCAAAGCTTCCAAGTTGGATAGGCATGAGATCAATCGGAAATGATTTGTTTTGGAGGGTTAAGGTACAGTTTTTGAGTACGGTGTTGGTGTTTAACAATTTCCCGTCGGCTATCTCAATTTCATACGAGGTGTCTAATTCTACAGGTGTGATCTTAAGCAATAAAGCAAATGAAGTAGATATAAAGCTTCTATCGGCTCCAGAATCAAATAATATTTTAGCACTATTTTGATTCAGTAAGAAAGTACCCGTAGTGACGTTGGGGTTCGGTGACACGTTTCCATCTCCGAGCACGTAAGCTCTTCCTCTGGCAACCTGATTGACATTCTTGGGGCAATGACTTTTATAATGACCTGTTTCACCACAACCGTGGCACTTCACTGCTATTGGGTACGCGTTTGCTCCCGTGGCCCTACAGTCCTTGGTTACATGGCCTATTTTCCTACAGTTACCGCAGATGGCGGTACAAGGTCCTGTATGATGCATCTTGCACTTGTTACACTGGGGTTTTGTTCCAGCATACACTTTTCCTTCAGCAGGGGTGGCCGCATAAGCTCTAGCAGCTTCTTGTCTGCGGTTTTGTTGTTGATGTCTATCATTCCTGCTTTGCTGATAGTTCCTACTGCGGTTGCTTCGATCATTGTTGCGGTAGCTCCTGCTGTGATGGTAATAACTGTTGTTGTTCCGGTTGTTGCCGTCACGGTTATCATAGTTTCTCTTTTGTCCACTGACTGTGGAATTAGAACCTCGCTTAAGTGCTCGACTCATCATTCGCTGAGCAAATACGAATGCAGTTTCGAGAGTTTGTGGGTGTGATGCGGTGACGTCTCCTTCTATGCTTGAAGGTAGTCCTTCCACGTATTTCTCCAATGTCTTTTCCAAGTCAGGTACCATGTGTGGGCACAAGAGAGCTAACTCTTGAAATCTCCGGTTGTATACACTGACATCATTGTTTTTCACTTCTAACTGGTAAAATTCATCTTCAAGCTTTCTGACCTCAGTCCGGGGACAGTACTTTTTCAGCATTTTATTCTTCAGTTCGGTCCATGAGATCTGAAATGCTGCTTCAGTACCCATTATCTTGACCGTAGCATTCCACCAGGATAATGCATTTCCCCTTAAAGTTCCAGTGGCGAAAGTGACCTTATTGATTTCTGCACAGTTGCTTCTCATGAATACCGTCTCCATACACTCAAACCACTGGGCTAATTCAGTTACTCCTTCTACGCCTCGGTAAGTGGTTGGTTGGCAACTTAAAAATTCTTTGTAAGTGCATTTACGTGGAGTAGATGCCTCACTTTCATTTGTTGCTCCCATAGTATTGCTTGAGCGGTTTGCTGCATCAGCCTCGCGTGCTGCAGCGATGCCTTCATCAATCATTTTTCGAACCTCCTCATGCGTTAGTGTTACGGTTGCGTTGGTAGTTTCGTTGTCGCTATGTGCCATTTTCTATTAATGTCACAAGAATACAAATTTAGAATTCGAATAGAATAGCTGATTATATACACAGTGTGAAATGATGACTAAATTGAATATCTTCCCATAATTATGATGCCTCTGTAATTTATCAATTTACAGATGTTAAGGTACAATCAAACTGAATTTTTATGTCACATATTTTATGTGTTCAGGTTTTTACAATATTTACACAATTTGAGAATCATAATAATAACAGATAACATCACGACATGTCTGGATACAATCACAATACATACGAACAACCATAATACATAAGTTAACAGATATATAGTACATTACTACCAGCATTACAACATTAATAACTTGATCAGTTGAGTTTATACAACAAAACGATACAAGAGTCTTTATTAAGTGCCACATGCGGCAGACTACAATGTCTCAAACTATACAATCATGCTAACTATGTCTACTGCTCAGGTCTATCCGTACGCCTCGTGAGCTCTGAGATCTGGTCTCTGAGTCTCTGTATCTCTGCCTGATGCTCCATCTGTATGTCTCCCATGAGTCTCTCTAATGTGTCGGCCCTACGCTGTGCTGTGTGCGCCTCCCAAGCTAAGTCCTGTCCCTCTCTGCGTATTGATATCGCGTGGGAACGGGTATCTGCCAAGTCTGTCTGCATCTGTCTCAGGCACTGCTGTATCACTGCTCTGTTGGAGGCCAACCTATGCAGAGTATCAGTGATAGTACCCGGAGAATCTAACGGTACATGGTCAATCATCCGAAGAAGTGACTCAATCTGCTCTCCGTGGCTCTCGAGTCGTGTCACTACTGTGGATGGTATAAGGGTGTAGGTGATTACTGGTCTAAATCCTTCCCAGGCATCATGGGTCTGAGCCGGGGGAGTGAAACCAGGAGGGTAAGGTAGTGATGGTGAGGATGGGTGTATCTGGTCCGATATGCGACGTCTACTCGATGAAGGAATGTCCTCTGCAGGAATCGGATCCCGCTGTCGAGGTGGTAGTGGATATGTCTGGGTATGTATGTCAAGTACATGGTCAGGTAGTGGTGGTGGTGCAACATGATGGGGCTCGGGTAAATCATCAGCGGGGAGCCATTGCTGACTCTCATAGTACAAGTCGTCAGGGGGTGGTATGTAGAAAGGAGAGTAGGTGTCGTAAACAAAATGTGGTGGTAGTGTAGGTGCTGGCAAGGCTGGTACATGTATGTCATCTAATAAAGGTATAGCGGTGGCTCCACCCTCTACAAAGGGCTCAATCGCGTCAGGCACAATCTCTGGTACTACAGCATCGAGGAGTACGGGGGACGTGACTGATGCTGGTGATCCCTCGGAGTCCGGCTCCGATGATATACTAAAGTGGGTGATAAACGACATAGTACTGTAATAATCCATATATCGTAGAATAAGTAACTTACTAACATCAAGTGGTGTATTATAAGCATAAGATGATCTAATTGTGCACAGTAACTATCAAATATGCAGAGGTTTATGTATGATAATTTAACGAATAACGTACCGAGCACGGCAGCAAGCAGGCATGGAGAATTTACGGAACATGATGTATAATTAATTTGTTTGAAAAATGTAGTTATAGTCCAACGTTTAAAAACATTTGGTTCTCTATAACCGAAGCTCTGATGCCAAACTGTAACACCCCCAAATTTGATTTGTGGCAGCGGAAGATTTATTTGGGTGTTACTGTGAGGATCGAATGTGAAATCATAGAAAAACAGCCTAGAATGGCATTTTTAATTTACATAGGTCCATAATACAAATTCAGTTATAAAACATTACATCAGAGTACTAAGGTTTTTTTTTTTTTAAAGAAACATTATTTTAACTGAATTACAACTCATTTTACACCATTTATTGAAGATAGAGTATGCCTGCTCCATGCCTTGCCGTGCTCCTCTAGTTCCCTGAGATACATGCTTAAAAGTCAACATAATGTTGAGTGAAATCATGGAGTTTGTAGTTTAAATATCAGTTCAATCACAAGTAAGATTGTATTGGAGATACAATCAGTTTAAAAGATTGATATTGCAGTTCATATATTGCCCTAAGTCTCATGACACGCAAACGTTAACAAAGTACCGCCTAAACGGAGGTGCCCACCAAATTAATGATGAGAATTTGCCCACATGTAATAGGTGATTTTGCCAATTCCTATTTCTCTCAAATATAATGCATCGCGACTAATACGACTAGCAAAAAGCATTCCGTCACAGTATTAGTGGGATAGGTCGTCAACCTCTAATAGATCTATTCATTATATTCGCGTTCACCGCAGTGATTAATGGCTCATGATAAAGGGTCTTATGGCAATATGGTGTACTTAGGCATATATCAAGTCAGGTAGCATACAGAAAAATACTTGTGATTTAGTTATAGCATGTATCCCCCTCACGGAGTTTAAAAAGTATAAAGAGTTAAAAAAAGTGAGGCCATGACTCACCTTATGCGTTCCTGGTGATGGTAAAAATAACTCAGAGGTGATTATAACAACTTCGATATAGAACCTGGTAAATATATATAAATACTGAGAATCTGACTAATTTCTAGTGGTGTGTGTGTATGAGTGGTGGATGATGATTTTTTTCAACGATCTAATCGTTGAGAATGAAGATGCTTATGGTGCTCGTACTCTTGTAAGATCATATTTTCAACGAGTAAATAAAATATTACTATGAAATATTTCTATCGCTATTAACTAATATGCAAATATAGTGCGAATATGCATATGAAGTAAAGATATGGTGCAAAAATGAAAAAGAAGATAAGAATGACAAATTATAATGGTTGGTCCTTGATTCTTCTTAGGTTTTACATTTTATACCCTAACCGGAATTCGCGTTACGTCGTTAGTCCTTATTCAGTCCATAGTTCGATAACAGTCCAATAATTGTCCAATAGTCCATATAAGACTTGAAGTTCAATAATATG
Source organism: Artemisia tridentata subsp. tridentata (assembly GCA_021014915.2). Lineage (NCBI taxonomy): Eukaryota > Viridiplantae > Streptophyta > Magnoliopsida > Asterales > Asteraceae > Artemisia > Artemisia tridentata. Next base: position 36,995,050 of record CP139502.1, read on the forward strand.
TCAATTTCAGTCCTTTACAACTGTTTTCACAGCTTTAGTCCTTTGGTTTCCAGGTTTGACATTTTTAGTCCTTTTCGGTTAAGTCGCGTTACATCTTTAGTCCTTTTTGCATAAAAATGACGGGAAAAATATTCTGAAAATTTTTATAACTTTATTAAGTTTATTTTAACTTATTTCAATTTATTATTTCAGAAAATAAATCATTTTTACATTAATGGGCCATTTAACGATTTGTAACATAGCCCGTTAAGAGTTTTAGAGGCGAGGGCGTGAAAATAGTTTTGGGCTTGGATCTAGACTATTTTTAGGATTCCAAAAATATATCGTATGGGCCTGTTGGACCTGATTATCAAAAATTCTTGTTGGGCTTGGTTTTGGCCCAAACCGAAGGTTATGTAATTTTTTTCTGAAAATAATTGTTTGCTAACTCGAGGGTCGATCAAAATGGATCATTTTGGGCGTGATAACAATCCTATGGGGTCGAAGTTAGAACATGAAAAATATAGTTTGCTAGCTTGTCATTCGAGTGATATAAAAATATAGATATGTTATATACGAAGTTTCGAAAATATAATTAAAGTTTTTGGGCTAGTCGAATGGAGAAATTTTGTGAAAAGTACTATAAAACTTTCTAAGTGTTTACGCCATTCAAGTGACATTAAGAAGGGATTAATTTGAGTGTCGATATGAGGTTATGGGAGGGATCTTAGAGAACGAAAAATATTGTTTCTCAAGTGTATAGTCGAGTTGGGTGAAAATATATGGATGCTACGTTTGTGGATTCCGAAGTAAGCATGCCTCTAGTTGGTTAGGTCGAAAGGGTCTTTTTAGTTAAAATACTTAGTTAGGTTTTCTTTTGTCCTTTACATATTCCGATCGAGTAAGGGTTACAATAGTTCATTTTTAAGGTCGAAACATGAGCTTGTTCGAAAGTTGTCTAAATGAAAAGGGTCGATAGTTGCGTGGTATGTTAAGTCGTGTATCGTCGAATATGGTCATTACATTACTTGGTGAGATACGAGGTTATTTTTGGGGTCACCTAGGGGCTGTTTTTATTCACATGATTTCGTAGCATGTTTTATCTTGTATTTATTTTACTCATAGCGTAGCACATAAGAGTTTTCATGGAACAACTTCTTACATGTTCGAGTAGGTTAATACGTATAGTTTATTGTTAAGTTGTCATGTTTGATCTAATGTTTATCAATTCAATGCATGTCATGCTAATGTGTAGATGTGAGAAGGGTTGTGACTGTGTGATATATAGGAAGTAAAATGGATACAGTTCGAGTGTAGAATGGAGTGTGCATGCATGCAAGTGAGTATGAAGTACATATTAAAAGAGAATGAGGAACTTACAACACCTTCGAGAAAGGTGGTGAAGACTTATGGCTTGTCGAAACGAAACACGAAATGAACAACCTACTTGCTTTGTGCGTCCTACTCTTACACCGGTTAGGTTCCCTGGTCGAACAAGGGTAGTTTTTAAATGAAGGTATGGTGATAGTGAAATAAGGGTGAAGGTGGTTGTGGAGTTCGAATGAAATACAAAGAAGGGACAATGAGTTGAAATGGTTATTATATGACTTGACTTGATTGGGTTTGCTTCCAAACTACTCGACAGAAAGGTCTTTGTGTGTTTAAGGAATATGTTGAGTTTGATGGAAGATGATAGGTGATAGAGATTTGGCAATGAGCGAATGATATGGCTTATATAGATGAAATATCTCAAATGTATTGACTATGATTGAAGTTACTGTTATCATGGGACACTTGTATGATAGAATGCTAGTTTAGGTGTAAGACTTATGTGGTTGTTTGTGCATTTGGCTGCTAGCCTTTATACGTTTCTTGCTTATTTGGTTCCTTCGCCCTTTTATCACACGTGGGAGTTACAAGTTGAGTTTGTATTCTATTTTTGTATTTGTAATGACATATTTTAATTAGCAAGGTGGCTAGTGGTTTGTGGGATTTATCGAAGTATGATCACAGTTTTGGGTCAAGGTCTTTAGTGGTATACTTGGTTCGAATTTTCTAAGTGGATGCATGATAATGATTAGTGTCGAAATGAGAACAGTTAAATCAAGTGTCATTATTGTGCTAATCATTGGTAATGTTAGTTGGGTTGTTGGATATTACATTAGTTAGTTACATGATGCTTTCGAATGTGTAAGGATGAATGAAAGTCGTGCTTGGTCTTATTAATAATGTCGGGTTTTTGGGACAATGAGTAACGAGTAGGTAATAAGAGCAAAGCAAGAAAATTAATGAAGGTGACTAATGAGATAGCCTTGATGTCGTGGGGTTGATGGGTTATGAATTTGGAGTTGGGTTTTGTGGGTTGCAATGTAATATGGTCATGTTTAACCTATGAGTTTTGCATGGAGGTTTTAGTATATATATGTTGTATCAATCGGTAACAAGAAAAGGAAATAAAGAAGTGTAGCAATTCTCTTAAATGGGTAACGTGGGCTGTGATGTTCATTCGATTTGGGCTAGCTCAATGGTTTAGTGGTATTTGAAGTTTGGTGGTTGTTGTTGGGCCGAATGGTTAAGGGTCCGGTTGGTTTGTAGTGGTAGATTAGGATCATTGTTTGTGTTTTGGTTAAGTGAGATTATGTGATATTTAATTTTGGTTAAGTTTAGTGAACTAATTAAATGCATAGGATTACTTGTCGTTGTTTATAAGAAAGTGATGTTGCGTCGGAAAATATAATCTCTAACGTTGGTGTGTTTAATATATATATGTGTATATATAATGCATAGCTATTAACAAATGGTAACGAAAAGTTTAAATTTCTAGCAAAAATAGGCGTTAGGAAATAGTAATTCGAGATTATTATTGATCACTAAGATTGATTACAAGGGTTTTTCACAGGGTCTGACATAGTGGATGCATGGATCGTAGAGTCACTTGCATGATTTGGAGTCTATCATTTACCATTCAACATATATTAAAAACTCTTATGTATTATTATACTTTGAGACCTCATGTAATAACTCTGATTTAAATAAATTGAATGGTAACTTTTAAAAACGTCTCATTTAGAGGTCGTTTTCTATACCTTGTGCTTTATATTGAGAAGTAGCACCCCAGTGACACTATCGTTCCGCTGCGATATTTTGGGGGTGTTACACCTTCTATTCCTTATCCATCACGTTTACATGAGCAAAAGCTCCGCGAAAAAGCTAGTCAACAAATGGAAAAAAATTTCAAAATTTTTCAGGAATTACATTTTGATATAAGCTTTGCGGATGCTATCATTCTGATGCCCAAATTTGCATCCACAATCAAACACTTGTTGAGCAACAAGGAAAAACTGTTTGAAATGGCAAAGACTCCATTAAATGAGAACTGCTCAACAGTTATCTTGAAAAAGCTTCCCGTGAAGCTTGGAGATCCTGGAAGATTTTTACTACCTTGTGTCTTTCCAGGAATGGTTGAATGCTATGCCTTGGCCGATCTTGGTGCAAGCATTAACCTGATGCCTTATTCAGTCTGGGAGAAACTTTCTCTTCCTAAACTCACTACTACCTGCATGACTCTTGAGCTTGCAGATCGTTCCACATCTCATCCACGCGGCATTGCTGAGGATGTATTTGTGAAAGTAGGAAAGTTCCATTTTCCAGCTGACTTTGTGGTTGTCGATTTCGATGCTGATCCTAGGGTTCCTCTCATTCTTGGAAGAGGATTCCTAAAAACGGGCCGTGCTCTCATTGATGTTTTTGAGCATGAAATCACATTACGTGTGGATAATGAAGCTGTTACCTTCAACCTCGATCAAACTTCAAAGTACTCTTCAAATAATGATCCTGAATCGGTTAACCGAATCGATGTCATTGATATTGTTTCAGAGGAGTACTCTCAAGAGTTTCTCGGTTATTCTCATAATTCTGTGAGTGGGGATACCACCACATCTTCTCTACCTATCATTTCCGACTCTTCCCCTTCTCTCACTCCGTTTGAGGGAAGTAATTTCAATTTGGAAGAGATCGAGGCTTTTCTCGAGTGTGATTCATTTCTGGAAGGAATTGATGACGCTGAGATTGATCTGGAGGGAAATATTCTTCTTCTTGAGACATTGTTAAATCAGGACAATTCTCCTCCACTCCCTCCCGTTGAACTTCATAATGAGGAAATCAAATCGGTTGAGAAAAACGATGAATTTCCTGAGGTCGAACTCAAAGACTTGCCACCTCATCTTGAGTACGCATTTTTGGAGGGTGATGATAAATTACCCGTCATTATTGCTAAAAACTTAAGTGATGAGGAAAAGACTGCTCTAATAAAGGTTTTAAAGTCACACAAGCAAGCCATTGCTTGGAAACTCTCCGACATAAAGGGTATCGACCCTGAATTTTGTACTCACAAGGTATTAATGGAGGATGACTTCAAACCAGCGGTCCAACACCAGCGAAGGGTAAATCCCAAAATCCACGATGTTATCAAACAAGAGGTTCTCAAACTTCTTGATGCAGGATTGATTTATCCCATCTCTGATAGTCCTTGGGTTAGTCCCATCCACTGTGTTCCAAAAAAGGGTGGCATAACTGTTGTCACAAATGAGGATAATGAATTGATTCCAACTCGATTGGTTACTGGGTGGCGTGTTTGCATTGACTATCGTAAGTTAAATGATGCCACCCGAAAAGACCATTTTCCTCTGCCCTTCATGGATCAGATGCTTGAGAGATTAGCAGGAAACGAGTACTATTGTTTCCTTGATGGTTTCTCGGGTTACTTTCAAATCCCCATTGATCCGCAAGATCAAGAAAAGACTACCTTTACATGCCCTTATGGAACCTTTGCTTATAAACGTATGCCTTTCGGCTTATGTAATGCTCCAGGCACATTCCAAAGGTGCATGATGTCCATATTTTCCGACATGATCGGGAAAACGATGGAGGTCTTTATAGATGACTTCTCGGTCATTGGGGATTCATTCGAAACATGTCTCTCCCATTTAGAAAACATGTTGAAGCGGTGTGAAGACACCAATCTTTGTCTAAATTGGGAGAAGAGTCACTTTATGGTCAAAGAGGGCATTGTCCTCGGCCATAAGATATCAAAGAGCGGGATTGAGGTTGACAGATCTAAAGTTGATGTCATTGGTAAATTACCTCATCCCACTACCGTCAAAGGTATTAGGAGTTTTTTGGGTCATGCCGGTTTCTATCGTCGATTCATACAAGATTTTTCTAAAATCGCCCGGCCTATGACTCATCTTCTTGAAAAGGATGCTCCTTTTATCTTCTCACCCGAGTGCATCGAAGCTTTTGAAACATTAAAGAAAAAGCTTACTGAAGCACCCATTCTGGTTGCCCCCGACTGGGATTTTCCCTTTGAACTCATGTGCGATGCAAGTGATTTTGCTATCGGTGCAGTCCTGGGGCAACGAAAAGCCAAACATTTTCAGCCTATCCACTACGCAAGTAAAACCATGACTGAAGCTCAAAATCATTACACCACTACAGAAAAAGAATTATTAGCTGTGGTGTATGCCTTTGAGAAGTTTCGGCCATATTTAATCTTGACAAAATGTGTAGTGTATACGGATCACTCGGCTCTCAAATATCTCTTTGCAAAACAAGATGCAAAGCCGAGATTACTCCGTTGGGTTCTCCTCCTGCAAGAATTTGATATCACAATACGTGATAAAATTGGAGCTGAGAACCTAGCTGCTGATCATCTGTCCCGATTAGAGAACCCACACCAAGATGTTTTCGAGAAAAAGGAAATAAATGAAACATTTCCCCTCGAGACACTCAATACGGTTGCTTTTCGTGGAGATTCTACTACCCCATGGTTTGCTGACTTCACAAATTACCATGCGGGTAACTTCATAGTGAAAGGGATGTCGACCCAGCAGAAGAATAAATTCTTCAAGGATGTTAAACATTACTTCTGGGACGACCCCTACTTATTCAAAATCTGTGCGGATCAAGTCATCCGACGGTGTGTTTACGGACAGGAAGCTATTGACATTCTCAAAGCTTGCCATGCTGGACCCACTGGGGGCCATCATAGTCCAAACTACACCGCCAAAAAGGTGTTTGATTCCGGGTTTTATTGGCCCACAATCTATAAAGATGCCCAAGATCTCATCAAAACTTGTGAAGCTTGTCAGCGTCACGGAAATATTTCACAACGAAATGAAATGCCACAAAATGCTATTCAAGTTTGTGAAATCTTTGATGTTTGGGGCATTGACTTTATGGGGCCATTTCCATCATCTCGAGGAAATAAATACATTCTCGTGGCTGTTGACTATTTGTCAAAATGGGTTGAAGCAAAAGCTTTACCCACTAATGATGCCCGAGTGGTTGTAAAATTCCTGAAAGCTCTGTTTGCCCGTTTTGGAACTCCACGTGCTATAATCAGTGATCGTGGTACGCATTTTTGCAATGACAAATTTGATAAAGTCATGCAAAAGTATGGTGTAACTCACCGTCTTTCTACTGCGTATCACCCACAAACAAGTGGACAAGTAGAAGTTTCAAATCGGGGTATTAAAAGAATACTGGAAAGGACTGTAGGAGAAAATCGTGCATCCTGGTCGGATAAGTTGGATGATGCACTATGGGCCTTTCGTACAGCTTACAAAACACCCATCGGGTGTACACCTTACAAACTTGTGTACGGAAAGGCATGTCATCTACCGATCGAATTAGAGCACAAAGCCTACTGGGCCTTGAAACATGCTAACTTTGACCTCCAAACTGCGGGTGATCATCGTAAAGTTCAAATGAATGAATTAAATGAACTGCGTGATCAGGCCTACGAGAACTCTTTGATCTACAAAGAAAAGACAAAGAAGATTCATGACTCTAAAATCAAGAACCGTGTTTTCAACGTTGGTGATCGAGTCCTTCTTTTCAATTCAAGATTAAAGATCTTCTCAGGCAAACTCAAATCCCGTTGGTCTGGTCCATTCACTATCACAAAAGTTTATCCATATGGTACCGTTGAGTTATCTCAAGCTGACGGTCCAAATTTCAAAGTGAATGGTCATCGTTTGAAACATTACTTTGGAGAGGATATGCCACCAATGGTTATCCCGGATCTTCAAACTTTCCCCATGAACCAATGAATGCGGGGATCGAGTCAAGCTAGTGACTCGGTGAACAAAAACATTAGCATAACATGGGTTTTCACCCGTGTCTCTGTTTTCTTTCTCTGTTCTACCATCTAGTGTGGGGGAGATGCCCCACATGTTGTATATATGTAAATCTCTAAAAAAAAAAAAAAAAAAGAAAAAAGTATGTGTATATAAAAATAATGGCTATAAATATTTCCCTTTCACGTTCAAAGTGTTGGTTTAACAACCGGTTCTTTGAATATTGAGGGCAATATTCAGTTCTAAGTGTGGGGGGGAATTCTTGCGAATTTGATCAAATGTACCATCTAGTACCCCCATTTTAGCCAAAATTTTAAAATTTTTTCTCACTTAGAACTCAATAAATGGTTATCAGTCTGCCATGTCTAACCCACATAAGGATTGGCTAATCCGAGAGCAAACAGCTCTTGGTAAAGATGTCTCAAATCCGTTGATGGCTTGCAATTTGCCCAAAATTGTATGGTATTCGACTCACCATATCTTCATAAGTGAAGAGTTGGCTAGCCCGCAAGGTTATGGCTTGTGTTTAAGGCAGTGAAAATCCATGATTGGTAATCAGCTCACCAAAGATAATATTGATAATTTATCTAAGAGTTGGCTAGTCCAGAAGCAAACGGCTTTTGGTAAAGACAAATCAAAACCGTTGACAGCTGATGGTTTGCTCAAAATCATTTGGTTATCATTGTACCAAAGTATCACATACTAAAACATTGGCTACTCCAGAAGTAATGGCTTTTGGTAAAGAGATAAATCCATTAAGTTTTCTCAAATGATTGCTAGGGACTAGCAATAGTTTAGTGTGGGGGATTGATGAGTGTCTAAATACTCATCATTTTTACCTAATCTGAGCTGCCAAAACATCCAAAAACACTCAGAAATGCATCATAATACTGAAATTATCCCATAATTGTGTTTTATATGTTTCAGATGCAAAATGTTTAAAAACAAGTGAAAAACGAACAAAGTTTGCATAATTGGCAGTTTCAGTCCCTCAACTTTTAAAAGTTGTCAAATCTAGTCCCTGATTACTAAAAACTTGTAAAAATATCATTTTAGGTCCTTGGGGATTCATAAGTTGTTAGAAAAGTCCTTTGAAGTTAAAAATTACAAATTTACAACTTTGGTCCCTCAACTTTGAAAAATGTCAGAAATAGTCCTTAAGGTTTTAAAATTGGAATTTATCAAATATAACCCTTGTACTATTCTCAAATGACATAATTGGTCCTTTTTGATAACTTTTGGATAATTACAAGTTAAGCCCTTCAAGAATCAGAAAATTACATAAAAGGTCCTTGGTTTTGTAAAAATGGAAAAATGTGCAACAATGGTCCTTGTATTATCTAATATTGCAGGTATGGTCCCTATGATAACTTTTGGAAGCTTGTCACATGAGGTCCTTAAAAATCAGAAAGTTACAATTTTGGTCCTTGTGATTTAGCTATAAACCCAACCGGATCCCAAAATAAATAAAACAAACCCATCCTTAAAATAACCCAACCCATCACTTATCTAAACCCAGCCCAATCATAGCCCAATCTTTACCCGACCCAACCCCTTTCTTAGTTAAACCTGAGTTTGACTCAGTCAAACTTATCCCTTTCCCTGAAAACCCGCCAAACCAGAAAACCAATACCACCCATGCCCATTGTTTCTCTGCTCTGTCACCTCAACCCATCCCACTTACCTAACAATACAAGAAGCATTGAATGCTTCTTCTCCACCTCCCTGAAAAGCATTAATTGCTATAACCTGCTCAATCCACTAACTCAATTTTCCCGCCAAAATGCCAAGTGGACAGCTGAGATCACTAGAAGGCAATTGAAGGGTTGGATTATGATCAGAGGTTGATGACAAGGAGTTCCCAGATATTTGTGGTATAAATAAGAGCATTGTGTTAGCTCATTCAGTATGTATTAAATTTCTAGTGTAATTGTAATTTTTATTTCAGTACTTTTCACATTGTAATTTCAGTTTCAGTTATCAATATAAGTTCCATTTAAGTTATAAAAGCTTATTTCGATCACCCTTGTTCTAAATTTCATGTATGCTCAATTTTCAAGTTACTGTGAATCGTATTAAGTTGAAACCCAATCCATAAGCTCTTACAAGCTCCTATACCCTTGCTATAAGCTTACACAAGCTTATAATAGCTTTCTGTAAGCTTATATAGAGTTTACTAGTTAATAAGCTCGAATTTGGAAAATGGTCAACGAAAGTCAACACTGGGTCAAATAAGCTACTCTGGGATTAATAAGCTGAAATTCTGGAAGCTTATGGTTTAGTGGTTCTGTGGAGAACCTATAGGAGTGTTCCTTGGTCCTTGTTCTTGGTTTAAAGCTGGAAATCAGTTGTAAGCCCTTTTAAGCAAATTTTGCATTTTAATGTTTAAGTTGTTTTTAAGCTTTGATCTTTATGTTTATGTGTTTCTGGGTTGTTGTTAAGTAAATTAATCCATTAAAACAGCCTGTTTGTTCTTTGAAATCTATAGTTGCTTTAAAATCCTAGTTTCACTTCTATATAGCATAATTAGTACTCTTTATCATTTGTGATTGTGATATGTTTCTAAGTGCTTATTTATACTTAATATATCATAAAAAGTCATTGTGGATCAGTTACATAGCCCTAGTAGCCATTTGCTTCCCAAAACTCAAAACAGTCAACATATAAGGGGTGTTTGGATCAGGCTTGTTTGCTGAGTTCTTGGAGTCCTCTTTGTTATTTATTGGCCTTAGTAGTTTGCTGATGTTAATATAGAACAGAGAAACCATAAAAATCCATAGGTCATAGCTTAAAAAGTCAAAATCACTCTTTAATCTCTCATCTCAGTTGACTGTTAGGAATTTTAGTTGCAAAATCAGTCATATTAGTTACAAAGTTGTTAATGTTGCTTGTTCTAGTCTTATTATAGCTTATTATTGCAATTTCAGTCAGTAGATTAGAATCAAAACTCACCAAAGTCAAATATTCAAAAAACAGCCAAAAGTAAAAAAGATCAGGTTCTACCCAGTTCTGAGCTGCTGATCTAGGGAGAAATTAGACTTCAATTGGTGTGTTTGTGATAGGGCTTTTAGGATTTTAGGATAGCCAGTAGTATCATCTATCTTTTGCCCCCTTAAAATTCAACTTATCAGCTTATTTAGTCTGTTTAATTTGCCCTGCAAGTTGCCTCATTTCTGCTAATTTCTGTCTTAAGTTTAAAACAGATTGGGTACTTAATTGGCTTATCTGTGGGATTAGCTGTTTGAAATAAGTTGTTTTAAGCTTATCTAAGTTGGTTTAACCTGTCCTGAGCATTTAGTTGAGTTTAGTGCTTTTTAGCTTATTTTTGGCTTATTTGCCAACTGCTTATCTGCCCAAATTAGCTCTCCAGGCTTATTAAACCTTTCATTTTATTTTTCCTATCTTTTAATTTATATTTTAGATTTATCTGTAAATTTTCATAATTTTCTGAATAGTTTTGATATTTTTAATCTTTTTAATTAGTTTATAATAGTAATTAAATCATAATAAATAGAATAATAATCAGAAAAATATAAATCTAATTTTCATAATTTTCTTTTGTCATTTATAATCTAGGAAAAATATAAATATATTTTTAGACCTTAAGAAAATCAAAAATAGAAATATAGTGATAGCTTCTATTTAATAGAATTTATATTTTTAAATTTTAATTAAGTAATTTTCATTTTCATAATTTTCTTAGCTTCTTTTCATCTTATAATATTTATAGAAAAAGTTTTAGAATTTTCCTTGTTCATTTAGTATTTTTTATAAATTTAAATAGTTTAATAAGTAATTAAATAATAAATAATTAATAATAATTAAATAAAAAGTGTAAAAAAAAATATAATTTAAGTTTTTAAATAAGTTTTAAGTAATTTTGCATTTTTAGGTTTTTAATTTCATAAATTTTATTTTTGTCCCATTTTAGCTTTCCCGTTGCGCGTTTTAGTTTAAATTATTCGCGTTTAATTTTCCTGTGCATATTTGTTTATTATTTGTTATTTAGAATTATTAAATAAAGCAAAATCAAAATCTAATCATCAATCACTCTAATCCTAGCTTTTCACAGTTGCCCATTCACATCTCGTTGGGAAACGATTCGGGTGATCACTTGCCTGGTTTCACACTACACACGAGTATTCGTTCTGAGACTGTTTATATTTATATATACGTTTTCAGACGGATCACTTACTACACAAGGTTTTGTACTCTCATGAATGAGCTCATCAGGAACAAGTTGGCTCCAAGGCAAATTGTTCAAAACATCAAGTTCATCAACAACCTACCAGAGGAATGGGGACGATATGTCACAATCGTTAACCAAACAAAGAATCTTCTTGAGGTGAACTATGATCAACTGTTTGACTTTTTGAAACAAAACCAGAAAGAGGCAGATGAAGTAAGGAAAGAGAAGCTAGCCAAACAACATGATCCTCTTGCATTGATTGCACAAACACCAACACCAACAACAGTAAACACACAACCATCATCAACTCCCACTCAGAACATCCCACAACAACAATATGTCCCACAACAACCATTCTACCCACAACAACAAGTCATTCCACAACAACAATACCCACCATACCCAGAACCAGAATACGATGAAAATGACGACATTGCAGCTTTGTCTCAATCATTCACCCTTCTATCAAGAGTTGTCCAAGGACGCTATTCCACACCAACTAAAAACAACCAAAGGATTTCATCGAACACTCGCAACAAGCAGATTGCACAGCCGAGTTTCAACATGGGTCATCAAGGACAAATGGTTGGAGTTTATGGGAATCTGTAGGGATATGCTACAGGGTTTCAAATGGGTAATCAAGGGCAGTATGCAGGCAATCAGATGGGTCAGTATATGGGTAATCAGAATCAGTTGGGTCAAGTTGCTAGAAATCGAAGGGGTCAGAATAAGGGGAATCAGTTTGGGAATGTTGCTGCTCCGGTTGCTGGGAATGTTGGAAATATGAATCAAGGGAATTTGGTAAAGTGTTTCAACTGTCAGGGAACGGGTCACATGGCAAGAAACTGTCCCTCCAAGCCAAAGAAGAAAGATCTTGAGTTTCTTCAGAAAGCAGTGCTCTTGGCTCAGAAGGAAAAGGCAGGGTTTCAGTTGAATGCTGAGGAGCATGACTTCTTGGCACTTATGGATGATATGGAAGACTTGGAAGATATCGATGCCAACTGCATTTTCATGGCCAATCTTCAGGAGGTTAAATATGACACGGATTCTGAAGCACCTCCTGTTTATGATATCAATGGAATCTCTGAGGTACAACCATATGCTACATGTCACAATAATGAAATGTTTGAAATGTCACCTCAACATGAACAGCATCCTGCAACTCCTAATCTCACTTACGATACATATATGGACGAACCAAGTTGTAGCAATACTAATTTGGTAACTCCAGACATGCATCCTAATGGAGGCTTCGAGTCACAGCATACTGAGACTGAAGAGGAAACACGTGCTTTATTTGAATCATTATTGCAAAATTGTAGTATTGAGATTGAAAAGGTCAAAAAGATCAATCGCGATGTCAAGGCCGCGAATGAAAAATTGACCACTGAGCTTGAGAGATACAAGGTGAATGAACAAGCTTTTGAATTTAATAACAAACGACAGTCAGAACTTGAAACAGGTTATAGAGATTCTATGTTATGGGAGAAACATTTGCAAATCAAATACGACACTCTCGATGTTAACTTGAACATGCAAATAAAATCCCTAAACAAGGAAATTTTTGAATTAACCACCCAACTTTCTAAACAAAAATCAATTTGTTCTGATCTTGAAAAAGAGAAGAAAGAATTGAATGCTAAGTTTTTAAAACGAGAAAATGATCTTCTTGATGAAATCATTGACAAAGAAGAAAGCATTAAAAAGTTGGAAGAATTGCTTGTAAAAACGGGTCATTCAACACAAACAATTAATTTGTTAATTAACGATCCAAACCCAATTTTACATACAATGAAGAAAATGGCTATCGGTTGTGAAAACCCTTATTATCTCAAGAAAGCTCAGCAACATCAGAATGTGTTATATAATGGTAGTGTGTTAAATGATAACCATGATCCTCCCGAGGTTCGTGATTCCTATGAAACGATTGAGCTTTCCGAAGAGAGTCGTGTTAAAATGAGACAAATGAACCCAAAAATTAAACCAATTGATTATAACAAGCTTAATACAGATTCTGGCGTTCATCTTGTTCAAAAAGAGTCACCATTGTTTTTCAAAAAACCAGTGGCTGTCGCAAAAAGAAAAGTTGTTTTGAAACATCTTTCTAACATCGAACAAATATTCTCTAAGAACACTTGTCACACAAGTGAAGCTAGACAATATTTGGATGATCTTAAAAGGAGAGTTGAAACGCTTCAAATAACTGTGGCATCCAAAACAAATAGTAACTACAATGATTGGTTTTCAAGTTTTCATACAGAACAGAAAAAGATGTTTGAAAAAGATATCATTCCTCCACTATCTGCAATTTATGCGGTAGTTCTGAATGTTCAAAGAACTTTTCTGAATGAAACCGCCGAATTTGTCAAGGACCATAAATCCCTGGTGAAAGAAGCTAATGAAAACATTGAACACATAAAAGTTTTGGAAAGACACAATGACATACTCTCTGAAGTAGCTCTATCGACTGAAAATATGTCCATTATTTATCAAACATATTCTGTAGAGGATGATGAAAGACTGAGAGCTGAGACTTCTGCAATTGTTGAAAAATATGAAAATGCATTTGCTAAGATTGAAAAGGAAAATATAACATATTTTAAACAACTTGATCGGAAGAAGGAAGAATGCAAGTATGACAAATTGTCTTATGAACGTTCTTACCAAGAAATGCAAAAACAAATTGATCTTTTGAAGTCTCAGCTTGAAAGTCAAAAGAGGAAGGGTGAGGAAACTAAGGAAAAATATGTGGTTAAACCAAAAACGTCAATTTCTCAATGTGTTCAAGTCACTCCAACACCCTTACCTAAAGAAAATGAAAAAGGAAAAGAGAAAGCAGTTGTCGAAACACCAAAAGTGATAGCACCTGGCCTTTATAGGATTAGTCCCACTACTGCGTCTACCTCTACATCTCAAACATATAGGGCGATAGACAAAAGTGTGAAAGATAATCCAAAAGAGACTAGGAATGCTAAAACTGATTCAAAGGACAACAAGGTAAATCCTAATGCGTGTGCCTTACCTTCTTCAGGAATAGAAAGCACTTCTAAGAGCAGCAGACCAAAGCCTAGGAGCAATACAAGGAATAGAGTCTCGCCTGTCTCTAAGAGTGAAAGCAAGAATAAAACAGAAGAAGTAGAAGAACACCCTAGGAATTTATCGCTTTCGAATAAGAAACATATGTCATCTGGATGTAATGTTAAGGACAATATTTCAAGTACATGTAATGAATCTGTTTGTTTAATGAGAAAGAAATCTTTGTCTGAAAATGTTTGTGATGATATTGTTTCTAATGATGTGAATGTGAATGATAAGCCTGAACAGAAAGATGTCCCCTCAGGAAGATCTAGATATATTACAACACTTATTAAAATAGCTAGATCAACCACTAGTAGCATACTATTGCAAAGGGATCATCTTAAGTTTTGCACATGGAAACCAACGGGTAGAAAGTTTACGCTTAAGAATGGCAAATTAGAAATTGTTCCACTAGAGCAAGAAGAAACCTTCTATGAGTGTGATTCATTTCTTACCCCTAACCCCATGGAACCAAATGATAAACGGTTTCCAAATGCAAAATCATCTGTTCTTGGCAGGTCATTGAAATTTGTCTTTGGATCGTCGACTCGGGTTGCTCCAAGCACATGACCGGGAATCTAAAGCTGCTGATCAACTTTGTATGGAAGTTCATGGGAACAGTTCGGTTTGGAAATGATCATGTAGCAGCTATTCTGGGTTATGGAGATCTACAGTTTGGGAATTTTTTGATCACTCGGGTTTACTATGTGCCTAAGGCGTAAGCAAACTGTGCACGCTAAGAGAAGAGGAGAGATGTTCGCAATGACTACCACAAGAAAGCCGCACCTATCTCTAAAAGGGCCCGTCACTTCGTTCATACCTTCTTGGCTTAGGCTTGCATCTTGATGACGAATTCCACGATAACAAGAAATAGAAATTAATCGTTCGATGTCTGCTCGTTCTCCCCTCTTCAATTCCCAATGAACAACATGATCTTGACCTATCATTTGCTCAATTTGGTTTACTATGTCGAAGGATTGGGACACAATCTGTTCTCAGTCGGGCAGTTTTGTGATGCAGATTTAGAGGTTGCTTTCAGAAGGAATACATGTTTCGTTAGGAATTTGATTGGAGATGATCTCTTAACCAGAAATCGTGGAACCAATCTTTATGCTATCGACATTAACCAAATGGCCTCTTCATCACCAATCTGTCTCATGACAAGAGCTAATGAAACTAAGTCCTAGTTATGGCACAGACGATTCTCCCATCTCAACTTCGACACCATAACAAAGCTTGCCAAAGACGACATCGTCACCGGTCTTCCAAAGTTCAAATACACCAAAGAACACTTATGTCCATCCTGTGAGCAAGGCAAAAGCAAACGGGCAACATACAAACCTAAAACCGTACCTAGTTCGGTCGATAAGTTACATTTGTTGCATATGGACTTATGTGGCCAAATGAGAGTTGAAAGTATCAATGGGAAGAAGTATATTCTTGTGATCGTCGATGACTATTCAAGATATACTTGGGTAAGGTTTTTGAGGTCAAAAGACGAAGCACCAGGCATCATCATCACCTTTCTGAAGCGAATTCAAGTCTTACTTCAAGCTCCAGTAAGGATTGTAAGAACCGACAATGGCACGGAATTCACGAATCAGGAGTTAAGAACATATTTTGAAGAGACTGGAATCACTCACCAGACATCAGCTGTTAGAACTCCACAGCAGAATGGGGTAGTTGAAAGAAGAAACAGAACTCTTGTGGAAGCTGCTCGCACAATGCTGATTTATTCCAGTGCACCGTTATTCTTATGGGCTGATGATGTTTCCACTGCTTGTTTTACTCAGAACCGATCCCTAATCCATCCAAGATTCAATAAAACCCCCTATGAATTAGTGAACAACCTACGAACGATAGAGAAGATTTGGGGAAACTGATACCTTCATGTATTTGGCGCTTTGTACTATCCTATGAACGACAGAGAAGATCTGGGGAAACTGAAAGCTAAGGGTGATATTGGTATCTTCATTTGTTATTCAGACAACTCGAGGGCATTCAGGGTGTATAATAGACGGACTAAAAGAGTAATTGATGCGTGGGTTTTGCAACCTTACAACAGGTTTTACCTCTCGAGGGATCTCAAGAGGCTTACAACCCCACCAGGCAGTGTACCTGACCGATGTAGTATAGTGTAGTGGTAAGTACGGGGGATTGATCGTTCTCCACAGGGAATAGTGTTCGTTAGGTGTGAAAGGCTACTCTAATTAGGTCTAAGGGTTGAGGAAGATTCTTTTTGTATTTTTATATTTTATGGTAAGCAAGTAAAATCTCGGGTTTTGAAGGAGTGGGCGGAATTAGTTGCTAGTCAACTAACCCAAATTACTACAAATGCAAATAAAATAAAATAACAAAAATGAAAAGTGGTGAGAAACTTATGTGTAGAGAAATGTGTTTACTTAGATTTCCTTACTCCCTAACTATCTTTTACCGGTTAATTAGTGTGTATTAGTCGCGTGGATGACGGGTGTATTCCTTAATACCATTCGTGGGGTGGCGTACTTACTTCCCCAAACTCTACAAGCTCCTACTTCACTCCTATGTCGAGCCGGCTAGGAAGCTCCTAACATGGGATCACTAGAATTCGCTTGTGCATTAAATACAACCATAAAAACCTTTAGTACGCGTTTGGTTCATGTTTCTTAAGACGTTCAAGCAAGTTACCGAATAGGAAGTTAGCCAGTTTTCTTAAGCCTAACATAGATAAACAATCATCCAATACAACTAACAACACACTAACAACCAATAATCAATAGCTAGGTTTCATTAGATCTAAGCAAACACAAGATAAAATTAGCCTAACATGTTAAACAAAAGACAAGCATAAGATAGAATCAAACAACACATAGACATATTGAATGATTAATTGATAACTTATCTTTCAATGAAACATGGAAGATCTCAAGGCAAAAAGCCCTGAAAAAGTAGCTAAAATCGTCTTAGGGTTTTATCCCAAAATTCCACACACTAAGCTCTCCTTAATGACAAAAAATTAGAAAACTATATATAGACTTTGACATCTGACGGCGTCACCTTATGCATTGTGACGCCGTCACCTCGCCGCTTTTAGGGTTCCCGGATGACCATCTTGACGCCGTCCCTCTTTAGCTCTTCCAAAATCCATTCTGGCTTATCAAGGCTTGACGCCGTCGGACCTATAACGTGACGCCGTCCCCTTATGATTTAAGCCGTGACGCCCTTGATTTAGTTAAAGCGTGACGCCGTCAGAATTCTCATGAAAACTCACTGGCCCGTCATGAGTAAATTTCACATCCAACTTTTCTTGCCAAGGCATGACGCCGTCCCATGTTAATTGTGACGCCGTCAAGAGTAACTTTTAGCCGATTCTTGAGACTTTGCCGTTTTCTTCACTTTAATGCTCCAAAAACGTCCAAAATGCCTCCTTTTCCAGATTTCTCCTCAAAAGTACCTAAAATGACAAAAGGAACGATTTAGGGCAATATTTGATCAAATAAATACGATTTCGGGCTTAAATGACCCCTTAAAAGCGGTACACTTTTCGCCTCATCAAATACCCTTACACTTGAGATTTGCTTGTCCTCAAGCAAATGCGCTTTTATTCTAATCAAAATACAAGTTAGGGGTCATTTAATGCAAACATAAAAGTAATTACAACAAATAATCGTTCCACTTCAATCATAATAAGCACGGAGATTATATACTAGCACCTCACAAGTAGTGTTTAGATACTCACATCTCTCAAGTGTTCATCAAAATAAATCTCATAAATGAAAACGGAAAATATCTCTCACTACCTGTCATAGCAAATAGATTACCATAGGCTTGGGAAAGGATCGAAAACCTCCTCCACTAGGCGTAAGCACCTAAGATAAACTATCAAAGAGGGCTTTTAAATGGGTTATAACGTTAGGTGTAGGGAAAAGGAAAACACGGTTTTGTTGGATAAGGGAAATTTTACTGGTGGCTAGTTAAAGATCTTGATCAATTACATGTACTATACAACGTTGCTAAGCCAAGACTAGACTCGATCTTAAGCTAGAAACAAAATAACAAAATAACAAAAACATAAAAATAAACATAAAACAAACATAAAATGAAACGGGATGGTAGTCCGTATGTTTTTTCTATTTTTCATTTTCTCATTTTTTTGTATTTTTCTTGATTTTTTCGATTTTTTTTTTTTTTTTTTTTTTTTTTTTTTTTTTTTTTTTTTTTTTGCATACACTTTTACCCTACCATCCAAAATAATACATCATAGGGGCGTTGCATCCCCCTTACACTTGAATTTTTACATAACTTTACAAATAACTATTCTAATGACTCGAATTAAGATAATTGAAAAACTTGGAGTACTTTTAAAACATTTAGCACAAATGGGGGTAATAAATGATGTTCTTCCCCATTACTCCATTACACTAGTACTTTACCCACGAGTCCCAATCGTCCCAAAACAATATGTACAAGGATATGACTCGACTTAGCAACCATGTAATCAACTAGATAATTAACTTGGGTTTAAACAAATGTTGTCACAATAATGCACTAAAGATGAGTGCATACAAGGTAGGCTAAGGCGATTTGGGTGTACATTTTAGTGGGGTGTAACAAATTCTTCCTTTAAGTAAAATGCTTAAAGGTCGAAGCGAAAAGATAGGCTCTGAGGGGTGTACTAGGGGTATCGTGTACTAAAAATGAGTACAACGCAATGGGTGTGGGAGAATTACTTGACCAATGTAGCCAAAGTAATTATAACAAAAACACAGGTGTAAAACAATGGGTTAATCCTAATGCCTCTTATCATGTAGTAAATCTAACTACACGAATGTAGTCTCACTTGTGGCCTTGGAATGGTCCTAACGCAAGTTCTAGAATCTAAGTGCTACCGGTACACACATCATAGCATAAATGCTTTTCCTACCAATTCTAGGGGCGAACCTCACATATTTGGGGGTGGAAAATTTTTTAGTGGTACGGTTTTTGTGCTAGTCATATAACTCCTATCCATGAGACGCTCATTAAGATCAAAGTTTCACTCCTATATGTTGTAAAAAATTTTAAATTTGGCACTAAAATTACCTTAACAAGTATTTCTCTCAGTTTTATTACACATCTACTATTAAACAAACAAAAATCAAGCGTAATAGTATTCTCTTAAAATCGTACTTTTACCCTCCCCTTACACTTAAGATGAACATTGTCCCCAATGTTCAAGTAACAAGATGTAAAAGTAAAAAGTAAAAGAATGAAATCAAATACTCCCCTGATTCGCTCGTTGGATAATGAAATTACACGGTTAAATCTTCCTCCAAAGAGAATGTTGAAGCTCCATGACTAATGCATCGCCATAAGCTTGATTCAAAACATTTCCTTGTCCAAAATAACCTGTTGAACCTGAGAAAACAAACACGAAAACCTGCATAACATCGGCGGGATAAAATCTATATATAAGGATATAATGCTTGTGGAATGATAACTTTGCAGATTCCTGGAGATTATAAGTTGGAGATTTTAATAAAAACTTTTTATGAAAACAAAATTTTCAAAAATTTCTGGAAATTAAATCTGACGCCGTCAGGTTATAACCCCTGACGCCGTCAGAAATGACCTGACAAAAATTTTCATTTTAAGTTTCCGGAAAATTTCTGGAAAAACCTTTACCTTACTTCCTGGAAATTCTGCAAAACATCATTATGACTCGATACAAGCATTTGACTCAAACAAATACGAATATGTATGCTAACTTATTATTATTATGATTCATGTTCATTTGTGTTCTAATAAACCGATTTAGATTTCCCTTACACTTATCTTTTGCAAAATACCTTTATATGTAGTTAAGACGAAGTTAAAAACAAAATAAAGCATTTTCACAATTAGTTTTTAACATGAATCAATAAGAATAAAAATTACACACACATACGAAACAAATAAAACAAACACACAAACAAATGAACACACAAAGCAAATAAAATAAATAAAGCTTGTGTTGCCTCCCAAGAAGCGCCTTTCTTTATTAACGAGTCTTGTAGCTAGACTCAAAGTCACGTACATTACGTGACTTCTTCATCAAAAGTAATGTCTTCCTCATTGATCATTTCATTACCATTCTCTTGATAATGCTTGATTCGTTGAATGTTCACAGTGAATTCTCTATCCTCGTCGTCAATTAATACAACGGCTCCGGTTTTAGAGGAGCTCCTTACGGTAAAAGGTCCATACCATCTAGATTTAAGTTTCCCAGGAAATAGCCTTAAGCGAGAATTATATAATAAGACCTTGTCTCCTTCTGAAAACTCCTTGGGTCTCTTAATCCGTTGGTCATGCCATCTTTTCGCCCTCTCTTTGTATGTGATGGAAGATTCATAAGCCTCTAATCTCAATTCATCAAGCTCTTGGAGCTGTAAGAATCTATTTGTTCCCGCAACTGTATAATCCAAATTACAAGCCTTAAGTGCCCAATATGCTTTGTGTTCCAGTTCTACTGGAAGGTGGCATGCCTTGCCATATACCATACGGAACGGGGTTGTCCCGATTGGCGTCTTATAGGCGGTTCGAAATGCCCACAAAGCCTCATCGAGCTTAAAAGACCAATCTTTTCTGTTTTGATTAACTGTTTTCTCTAATATTCTTTTTATGGCTCTATTAGTGTTTTCGACTTGACCGTTGGTTTGAGGATGGTAAGCGGTGGAGAATCGGTGAGAGACTCCATATCTTTTCATGACTTTCTCCATTTGTGAATTGCAAAAATGGGTTCCCCTGTCACTAATAAGAGCCTTCGGAATTCCGAACCTAGCGAACAATTTCTTTAAGAAATGAATGACTACCCTAGCGTCGTTAGTCCTAAGGGCTTGTGCTTCCACCCATTTCGAAACATAATCAATGGCCACCAAGATGTATTCATTCCCTCCAGAAGATGGGAATGGTCCCATGAAATCAATTCCCCAGACATCAAAAACCTCACAAACTTGTATATAATTCTGTGGGGCTTCATCCCTCCTAGAGATATTCCCAGCTCTTTGACATGCGTCACACGTTTGTATCATTCCCTTCACATCACGAAATATTGTAGGCCAATAGAATCCCGCGTCGAAGACCTTTCGTGCAGTAGTGCTTATTCCGTGATGTCCTCCAGATGGACCCGCATGACATTCTTTCATAATTCTGACAGCCTCTCTTTCCGAAACACAACGCCTGATTACCTGATCTGGACATCTTCGAAATAAGAAGGGTTCATCCCAAAAGTAGTACTTTAATTGATTAAAGAACCTCTTTTTTTCATGCCTGCTCATATGCTCAGGGATTACTCTACTTGCCAGGTAGTTAGCATAATCCGCATACCAAGGTTCAGAATCATTTATTAACATGAGCTGCTCTTCAGGAAATGTTTCCCGAATCTCACTCTTGTCAGATTCAGCGAGGCTGGGGTTTTCGAGACGAGAGAGATGATCAGCCGCAAGATTCTCTGCTCCTTTCTTATCACGAATTTCAACATCGAACTCTTGCAATAATAGGATCCAACGAAGTAACCGTGGTTTAGCATCCTGTTTAGCGAAAAGATATCGAATAGCTGAATGATCCGTAAAAACAACCGTTTTAGAAAGGACAGGATACTGGCGAAATTTATCAAAAGCGAATACCACGGCTAGTAATTCCTTTTCAGTGGTAGTGTAGTTTTCTTGAGCAGGATTCATGGTTTTGCTAGCGTAGTATATTGGCTGAAATTGTTTGTTAAGCCTTTGGCCTAATACTGCTCCAACAGCATAATCACTAGCATCGCACATGATTTCAAAGGGTAACTCCCAGTTAGGGGTAACCATAATTGGAGCTTGGGTAAGTTCCTGTTTCAATAGATCGAATGCGTCCTTGCACTCTTGAGAGAAGTCGAACGGGGCATCCTTCATGAGTAACTGAGTCATCGGTTTGGCTACCTTTGAGAAATCCTTAATGAATCTCCTATAGAAGCCAGCATGACCCAAAAAACTACGGATTGCCTTGACAGTTGTTGGATAGGGAAGTTTAGATATAGCTTCAATTTTTGCCCGGTCTACTTCGATTCCACTTCCTGAAATTTTGTGCCCCAGCACAATCCCTTCTTTTACCATAAAGTGGCACTTTTCCCAGTTTAGTACCAAGTTGGTCTCCTCACAACGTTTGAGCATTTTCTCAAGGTTAGCAAGACAGCGATCAAAAGAGTTCCCAAAGACTGAAAAATCATCCATAAAGACCTCCATGCTGTCTTCCATTAACTCATGGAAGATTGCCGTCATGCAGCGCTGGAAAGTGGCGGGGGCGTTACATAGTCCAAAGGGCATTCGCTTGTAGGCGAAGGTGCCATAAGGGCATGTAAACGTGGTCTTTTCTTGGTCCTCAGGAGCGATAGGGATTTGGAAATACCCTGAGAACCCATCTAGGAAGCAGTAGTACTCATGCCCTGCTAACCTTTCCAACATCTGGTCGATAAATGGGAGAGGGAAATGATCTTTTCGGGTTGCATCATTCAACTTCCTATAATCGATGCACACACGCCATCCAGTTACTGTTCGTTGAGGTACTAACTCATCTTTATCGTTCTTCACCACCGTCATTCCTCCTTTTTTTGGTACAACCTGTACAGGACTTACCCATGGACTGTCCGAAATCGGGTAAATTAGTCCTGCGTCTAGGAGCTTAATGACTTCCTTCTTTACGACTTCCTTTATGTTGGGATTTACTCGCCTTTGAGGTTGCACGCTGGGTTTATAATCCTCCTCCATGAGGATTTTATGTGTACAAAAGGTAGAGTCAATACCCTTGATATCGGCTACACTCCATGCTATAACTCCTTTATATTTTTTTAAAACTCCCAAGAGTTGATCCTTTTGTTCACTTTTCAAAGAAGAGCTTATGATTACCGGAAGTTGATCTTCCCCTTGGAGGAAAGCATATTCAAGGTTGGTTGGGAGTTCCTTGAGTTCTACCGCAGGTGGCTTGATGATGGAAGGTTTAAGTTTGTTCTCGGGTTTACGAAGCTCAAGCTGTTCGATTTCTTGTCTGGGATAGAAGGAGACTGCATTCACATCCATAGCCTTCTCCTCCTCTAAGATGGGTAAGAAAGCTTCATCTCGCAACCAACCGGCTTCCACCTGTTCATCTACACAATTATCAATCTCGTCGGATAGTTCATCGATTTCTTCGATGAAATACAGTTGATTATCTGCTTCGAGAGAAAGATTCATTGTGTCCTTGATGTCGAAGGTTAAGCTATCGGCCCCCACTCGTAAGGTTAGTTTGCCGTCATGAACATCAATAACAGCACGAGAAGTTGCAAGGAAGGGTCTTCCTAGAATGATGGGCACAAGATCATCTTCTTCCATTTCTAGGATGACGAAGTCAACTGGAAATTTAAACTTCCCTACCTTAACCAGCACATTCTCGCATATTCCTAAGGGGTATTTGACTGATCTATCGGCCAGTTGGATGCTCATACGGGTTGGTTTCAACCCAGAATACCCTAGCTTGCGGAACAGGGAATGCGGCATAAGATTGATGCTTGCTCCTAAGTCGGCTAAGGCATTTTTGACTGAAAGAGATCCAATTGAACAGGGCAAGGTGAAACTACCTGGGTCGTCCACCTTCTTTGGTAGCCCTCGTTGAGTCACCACAGAACATTCTTCTCCTAAGGTTACAAGACCCTCGAGCCCTTTCCTGTTGGTGAGCAGCCTCTTGAAGTATGTACTATATTTGGGCATATGATAACATGCATCAAGAAGGGGTATGGTGACGACCGAATTCTTTAAATATGACAAGAATCTTTTATTATCACTTTCGACCTTTTGATTCTTGAGGCGAGATGGGTATGGGACTTTAAGGGGCTGTTTGGCAGGAGTAGGTGGGGATGGAGTTACCGGTGGGGTTTGCTCGGGATTTTCGTCGTTCACATTATCGTTCTCCTCATGAGGGGTGTTGGGTTCCATGGCGTTAGATGGTTGAGCTGGGTAGGGTGGATCCTTAGTAGTTGTTCCAGCACGAGTGGTGATGGCGAGTAAAGGATCTCTTTGTGGTTCGCCAAGGCCGTCGAGAATGGCGTTGAGTTCTGCGAATTTGGCCTTCACGTCGTTTTGTTGGCTAGTGACGAGGTTGTCGAGACCATTTAGTTGCAGATTCTTCTCAAACGTGAAGTGCCCAAGATCATCCTCAAAAGTGCTCCTAACCTTGTAGTCAGGATATTCTCCTCCTCCCTCTTCTCTCACAAGATTTCCCCAGGGGGTGAAATCATTGTTTTGGTAGAAAGTTAAGAGCGAAGGATCATCGAAGATGTCGTGGCTTGACAAGCATGCTTGTTCGGTGGTGGTATCATCCTCGCATTCCTCTACTTCATGCGGGCCACCACATTGATCACAGATCAAGTATGGGTTTGATAACCGCTTAGTTGGTTGCGACTTGTCTAGATAAGATACCTGATCATTCAATCTACTCACCCGGCTAGCAAAAGGAGGCTCTTTCATGATCTTGGAAACGCTCATGATCGAATCGGGTTCATCCCAGGTATCGTCTTGATCATTCGCGTATTCCTCAATTCTATTCCATCCTTCCTCAACGCTTAATTTGGCTATTTTTCCTTTTGATGAATTATTAATGCCCAATTGGTCATTTTTGGAGACACTGTCATAAAAGATTTGGACAAGAAGCCAGAGTTCAATGCCATGATGAGGGACCTGTCTAATTAGATCCTTGAATCTAACCCAAGATTTGTGAATAGGTTCTGCTGGTCCAACATGGAAGCGGAGGATTTCGTCTCTCAACTTTGAAGTTCTTCCTATGGGAAAGAATTTCTCATAGAATTTTGAGATAAGCTGTTCCCATGTGAAGATGGATTCGGAAGGAAGTTGGTTATACCAGTCTCCGGCTCTTTCATGAAGGGTAAGGGGAAAGAATCGCAACCGGGAGGTATCTCTAGTGGCTCCGTCCGTGTGGAGGGTATCCACTATTTTCAGGAAGTCCTTGATGTGTTGGATTGGATCTTCAGTTTTCAATCCGTGAAACTTGCATACACTTTGGACCAGCCAAATATCAGTTGCACGCAAGACCCCATCCGTGTGTTCATTTGGAAAAACGATAGCATTGGAAAAACCACGAGGGGTGGGAGAAGAGTAGTCCTTGAGACATTTGGGGATTGGGATTTCGGGAACTTCCATATCGTGATTGGGTTGAGGGCTAGGAGGTGTAGAATGATGATTGGATTCTTCCTCGGAGAGGGCATCATCAAAATTGATCGTGGATGGTTCAGCCGCTTGGTGGAGTCGCCTTAATTTATGCATTTCCCTTTCGGGTTCAGCATAGGGTGTGGCAAGAGTCTTTATCGAGCTTCGGCTCCTAGTGATTCTAAGATTAGGGGGGTCATCATCCAAACTTAGGGAATATCCTCCTAAAGTGCGGGTTCTAGGAGGTGGTGGTGGGTTGTGGGGGTTAAGGATATTACCATCTTCCATGATGTCGGATGGTAATGGTTACGAACAAAGACACGAAGAAAATAGATAGACTAAAGAAAACCTAGAAAAATAAAATAAAAATCTCACTAGAAAGGAATCTAGTGAGTAGACCTAATAGAAATAAAAAATTCAACCTAAACAATAACTATTCCCCGGCAGCGGCGCCAAAAACTTGATGCGTGGGTTTTGCAACCTTACAACAGGTTTTACCTCTCGAGGGATCTCAAGAGGCTTACAACCCCACCAGGCAGTGTACCTGACCGATGTAGTATAGTGTAGTGGTAAGTACGGGGGATTGATCGTTCTCCACAGGGAATAGTGTTCGTTAGGTGTGAAAGGCTACTCTAATTAGGTCTAAGGGTTGAGGAAGATTCTTTTTGTATTTTTATATTTTATGGTAAGCAAGTAAAATCTCGGGTTTTGAAGGAGTGGGCGGAATTAGTTGCTAGTCAACTAACCCAAATTACTACAAATGCAAATAAAATAAAATAACAAAAATGAAAAGTGGTGAGAAACTTATGTGTAGAGAAATGTGTTTACTTAGATTTCCTTACTCCCTAACTATCTTTTACCGGTTAATTAGTGTGTATTAGTCGCGTGGATGACGGGTGTATTCCTTAATACCATTCGTGGGGTGGCGTACTTACTTCCCCAAACTCTACAAGCTCCTACTTCACTCCTATGTCGAGCCGGCTAGGAAGCTCCTAACATGGGATCACTAGAATTCGCTTGTGCATTAAATACAACCATAAAAACCTTTAGTACGCGTTTGGTTCATGTTTCTTAAGACGTTCAAGCAAGTTACCGAATAGGAAGTTAGCCAGTTTTCTTAAGCCTAACATAGATAAACAATCATCCAATACAACTAACAACACACTAACAACCAATAATCAATAGCTAGGTTTCATTAGATCTAAGCAAACACAAGATAAAATTAGCCTAACATGTTAAACAAAAGACAAGCATAAGATAGAATCAAACAACACATAGACATATTGAATGATTAATTGATAACTTATCTTTCAATGAAACATGGAAGATCTCAAGGCAAAAAGCCCTGAAAAAGTAGCTAAAATCGTCTTAGGGTTTTATCCCAAAATTCCACACACTAAGCTCTCCTTAATGACAAAAAATTAGAAAACTATATATAGACTTTGACATCTGACGGCGTCACCTTATGCATTGTGACGCCGTCACCTCGCCGCTTTTAGGGTTCCCGGATGACCATCTTGACGCCGTCCCTCTTTAGCTCTTCCAAAATCCATTCTGGCTTATCAAGGCTTGACGCCGTCGGACCTATAACGTGACGCCGTCCCCTTATGATTTAAGCCGTGACGCCCTTGATTTAGTTAAAGCGTGACGCCGTCAGAATTCTCATGAAAACTCACTGGCCCGTCATGAGTAAATTTCACATCCAACTTTTCTTGCCAAGGCATGACGCCGTCCCATGTTAATTGTGACGCCGTCAAGAGTAACTTTTAGCCGATTCTTGAGACTTTGCCGTTTTCTTCACTTTAATGCTCCAAAAACGTCCAAAATGCCTCCTTTTCCAGATTTCTCCTCAAAAGTACCTAAAATGACAAAAGGAACGATTTAGGGCAATATTTGATCAAATAAATACGATTTCGGGCTTAAATGACCCCTTAAAAGCGGTACACTTTTCGCCTCATCAGTAATGGAGACGATGAATGTGAAGTTTGATGAGATTTCACAGATGGCTTCTAAGAGACTCGCTCTAGAACCCGCGCTTAACCCGATGGCTTCTAATCGTATCGGATTAGGACCCGCACCAAACAGTCAAACTTCTGGACACATCAGTTCAGGACTCGTACCTCAAGGAGCTCAATCAACTACAACTGATAAACCGAAAAATCAAGAACTGGATAATTTCTTTGAGTTTATGTATGATGAGTACTATGGTGGAGCTTCGATAAATGCATCACAACAACGTTCCGCTGCACCCGCTCAACAACATCAACCACCACCACCACAACAAGATGCATCAACAACATTCGAAGCTGACGCACCAACTCCCTCAACGTCATCAACATCTACTCCTGCAACTCCAGTTATTGAAATTGTGTTACCAAGAGTTGATGAGCAAACCCAAACCACACCAATTCAAGAAGAACAACAGAACGATGTTGTGTTAGAAGAAGAACCATTTGAAAATCCATTTGGAACAGAATCTGCAGAATCTTCTACCATATTACATGAACCATCTAACACGCATTCGTCAAATCCAAGGTACCCTTCAACGTTAAAGTGGACTAAAGACCATCCAATAGAACATGTCATTGGTGAACCTTCAAGGCCAATACAGACGAGAAGACAACTAGCCACCGATTGTGATATGTGCATCTTCGCCTGCTCAGTCAGTCTAAAAGAGCCAAAGAACATTCGGGAAGCGATGTCAGACGATGCATGGATTGAAGCGATGCAGGAAGAACTTCTCCAATATCAATTACATGACACTTGGGATTTAGTGCCGAGACCAATTGACAAACTCGTCATTGATCTTAAGTGGTTATGGAAAAACAAAAAGGATGAAGAAATGACTGTCATTCGTAACAAAGCTCGTCTAGTGGCAAAGGGATTCAGACAAGAAGAGGGAATTGATTTTGATGAGTCATTCGCGCCAGTAGCTAGACTTGAGGCAGTCAGGATTTTCTTAGCTTATGCGGCTCACAAGAACATCACGGTCTATCAGATGGATATCAAGACGGCTTTCTTGATGGAACTCTGAAGGAAGAGGTGTACGTGAGTCAGCCAGATGGATTCGTTGACAAAGATCATCCGGACTACGTCTACAAGCTCAAAAAGGCTATCTATGGTTTGAAACAAGCCCCAAGGGCGTGGTATGACGAATTATCATCTTTCTTGCTGAATAATCATTTCACCAAAGGAACAATTGACCCAACCTTGTTTACCAAAAAATTCAAAGATGACATTTTGATTGTTCAGATTTATGTGGACGACATAATCTTTGGGTCCACTAATCCGAAACATTCAAAACATTTTGAAAATCTCATGAAAAGTAAATTTGAAATGTCTATGATGGGCGAATTAAAATTCTTCCTTGGACTTCAAATCCATCAATCCCATTGTGGCATTTTCATTAATCAAGCTAAATATAAAATTGAGATTTTAAAGAAACATGGAATGGAAAATTGTGACTCTGTTGGTACTCCAATGGTCACTTCACCCAAAATTGGTGCTGACTTATATGGGAAACCCATGGATCCAAAGAAATATCGGAGCATGATTGGTTCTCTCATGTACTTAACTGCTAGTCGACCCGATATACATTTTGCTGTTTGTTTATTAGCACGGTTTCAGGCAAGGCCTACCGAACTTCACCTCAAAGAGGTTAAACGGATCTTTCGGTACCTTCGAAGAACCATTAACATGGGACTTTGGTATCCGAAGGATTCGGAGTTCAAACTAACAGCCTTTGCAGATGCCGATCATGCTGGTTGCCAAGTCACTGCAAAAAGTACATCCGGAGGAGCACAATTCTTGGGAGAGAAGCTAGTAGGCTGGTCATCAAGGAAACAAGACTGTACGGCGCTTTCAACTGCAGAAGCCGAGTATGTGTCTCTATCTGCGTGTTGTGCCCAAGTTCTTTGGATGAGGACACAACTCACAGATTATGGCTACTCTTTCGACCGCATACCTATGTATTGTGACTCGAAAAGTGCCATAGCCATCTCGTGCAATCCAGTTCAGCACTCCAAGACCAAGCATATTAGAGTCCGCTATCACTTCATAAAGGAACATGTTGAAAATGGTACTGTTGAATTATTTTTCGTGAAGACTGAATACCAACTCGCCGATCTATTTACTAA
Organism: Artemisia tridentata subsp. tridentata; assembly: GCA_021014915.2. Classification (NCBI taxonomy): domain Eukaryota; kingdom Viridiplantae; phylum Streptophyta; class Magnoliopsida; order Asterales; family Asteraceae; genus Artemisia; species Artemisia tridentata. The sequence continues at coordinate 37,024,736 of CP139502.1, forward strand.
AGCCCTCCCAACAGAGCGGTTTGAAAACTTAGTTCGTCGAATTGGAATGCGAAGCCTAACTCCCGAAGAGTTAGAAAGTCTTCTCGAATCTTCTTGATTTTATCTCAAAAAGCTTCGCATGTAAATATCTTTTGAAAAACAAAATACAAAATTTGAAAAACCAACAAAAACAAATATAAAAATATAAAAATTTCAAAAATACAAAAACAGCAAAAAATATAAAAACAAAAAATATTCTTCTCACGACATGTCTCTCGTATAAATCAATATTCTGTACGTACCTAGAAATGTCATTCAACAATGATACGGGCATGTACAGATGCTTGAGCGAGAGTTCGTTTAATGTTTTCAAAACATGTCGTTTTTTTCTCAAATTTCTTCACTACGGCTTTCGTATATTTCAGTACGAAACCCGAGCTACATTGATGACTTCTGATTATTTCAGATCAGGACTCGTAATGTTAACGGCAAAATAAAAAATCCTTGAGCACATGATCAAGATTTCTCAAAAAGATTTTTCAAAATCTTTCTCAAATTCTGTGCTCAAGATTTTCATAAACAAAACTCCCTCTTAAACCCAAATGTTTAACAATATGCTTTATTTAAGGGGGAGTATAAAATTAAAAAATGAAAAAATGTTCCAATTTCATGCTCAAATCCGTCTATCTCTCCAAAAAGTTTTCATTTAATCAGTTGATATCAAAAATATCACTTCATGCTATTTTTGAGGGGGAGAAGACGTGATTAAATGTGATCAAAATCGTAGTTTGAATCTCAATAAGTGCTCAACTCAGTACTAACCCTCGAATTGACGAAACTAAATGTCCGTTATCGAAAAGACTTGTCCGGGACGGGTAATAATTTCAAGCTGGTTTTCCAGTGATGTAAACGTGTCTCGCAAAGGACTTGTCTGAGTAGAATGTACCAATTCGAGAGATGATCATTGAATATGACCAGGACGGGTAATAATTTCAAGCTAGTCTAACTAGTGATGTAAACGTGTCTCGCAAAGGTCATGTTCATTGAAAATCGATCATTTAAAATGTGCGAACTCTACCCAACATGTGCAAATTTATATCAAAAATGCATGAGCACATGTGAAGGGGGAGTATTTCAAAAATGTAAAACCCTCAAAGTGTTAACTAAATGTGTTTTACTCGTAAACATTTTGAGAGATTTTCACAAAAAGGTTTTATGGCAAGTGATCAACAAATCTAGGATAATCATGGAGTAATAAGGTGATTATGGTTAGGTAATGTCCAATGATCCGCCAGAGCCGGAGGGATCTACCCAAGGACAATTCCAATAGATTAGAATTAGAAGTCCTTAGGTAAGATTGAAAAAAAGGAGAAAATGAGAAAGAGAAAGAAGGGGTTGAAGAATTAAAAAGAAAAGTTTAATGAAAGGGTGAAAAGAAATAACCCTCCATGAAAACTTAGGGCAGAAACCGGGTCAATATATCTGCTATCGGTATTCACTAAGGTGATACTGATATTGAAGACAAGACGTCATGGACCCAGTGACGCGCTGCACCACCCCTCCTACCCACTCAGATATCTCTTAAAAGATATTTGTTTCATTCTCACGGAGAACACTACATAATCTATCGGCCTCTCATTCCGAGATGTGTTGATATTGAAAAGGTGGCACTCTGCTCCATGCCTCCGACTACTAAAAACCAAAACGCACATTATCGAGTCTAGAGCCATGAGATTCATCAAAGATCTCTTAGGAACACTTCCATTATAATACCCTTGTGTTCACCAAAAAGAACACAAGGTGTACAAGAGTCGTTATGAGATCTTCGGATCTTGCCATTTATATCATGATGGTTACGTGCTTCAAACGGTCTACAGTCGTGGGGTGATCTCCAGCGACTCACTGAATCGTGGGTGCACTTCGGTGTGTCCGTGTAAGCCCTTTCGGGGGTATCCGGTTCAGAACGGCCTGGGTTAGGGTTAGAGAAAGTCTTCACACTATGCTGTTGACGATCTCGAAGTCCAAACCTGTAAGTGCTGGATGATTATTACTAACAGTTTTATGCAGCTACCTATAAACATCCATTAACCATCGTCCCGTATATCAAACATCCTCACCTCAGCATACTCATACTTATGAAGAACATCCTCAACAAAGCTCAAGTGTAAAAGTTCAAGACAAAAGGATCAAGTTAAAGACAATGTGTAAAGACAACGTCAAAAGGCTAATCAAGATGTCAAGAACAAGGTCAAGTATCAAGTGAGGAAGACATAAGTATGAAGTTCAAGATGTATGAGTATGTTGGAGGTCACGACGTCATAATCACATGAAGATGTTGAACGAAGGCAAAAACTATCACATAAGACGATACTTTGAAGATCACAATGCATGAAGGAACAAGAACAAAGACTACTATTGAATGACACACAAAGCACAAGACATTGAAGATGAAAGACCACATCACTCCGAGCATCATTTGAATGACCATCCCTTAGGGGGAGATTGTTAGGATTTATAAAAGTGATGGTCATCGTCGTCATAATATTTGTATTAAATGTGTCGTTGTATAAGTTAGTTTATTTAATCAATGGGCTTGGACTAAAGTTTGTAAGTTAAATGTAATCCATGTAAAAAGCCCAACTCAAGTCCAAGCCCACCCCATCTCATGATTAACTATAAATAGCACCTTTCATCCCCATATGGGAGGTTGGTCTTCTCAAGTGCTTCAAGGTTTATCATTAGTCATTTAGGGTTTGTATTGAAGAACAAGTGTGTTATTGATGAACTCAAATAAGTACATTTTATTACTATCATTTATCCTATTAATTTGACTTGTTTTACTATATTATATATGAGGATTGATACTTAATCGTTTACTTTTGTAATTCTCAGGTAAAAACAAGCATTTGGTGAAACTTAGCGATTTTGGACTAATAATGGAGCAAAACGTGCATAAAGTGAAAGTCTACTGACATGGACAAGATCAAGTCAATTCTGCTCCAGATGCGCCGCATCTCACTCTCGACATGCGCCGCATCTCTATCAAGATATCACCAGATACGATCCAAGATACAAGAGGACATGCGCCGCATCTAATAAAGGGTTACGCCGCATCTTCTGGCGGTGTATGAATATTCCTGAATATTATAATCTTGGACCCCACGCGAAGTTAAGTACATACGCCGCATCTACTTAGTAGATGCGCCGCATCTTCCCTCAGACAGAAACTATAAATACCCCGTAGACCAGACGAATTAAAAAGTTCCAAAACCCTAACACCGAAGACCGAACAGTAGGAACAAAGGACGAATTCAGTCAAGGAGGCAGCACAAGACACACCCAAATCAAAGATACAAGAGCTGTAAGAAGGTGCTGCATGTATTTAATTCATTAAGTAGTTTTGTTTTATTGTGTTAGCAAACTTTAATTCATCAGGATTGGTGGCTTGTGTAATGTGACAACGAAAGATTGCACTCCCTTTAATACTTGCTTTCCCATCAATTAAAGTTTATATGTTGATGTCTTTGGTTACTACTTATTAGTGCATTGATAACCTCTGTGTTTATTAGTGGCTTGCGGGCATTTGACTGCGGGACATAATGTGGCTCCCACGGTTGTTTCTAAATTGATCACTTAGGAATAACTTTTAGACATAAGTAATCATTAAGGGTTTACTCGCCGATAAGATTAGGACCAACGAGAAAGGGTTAACTACATACACTTCATATAAAGCTATCAATAAAACAAGTGACAATCTACTTAATCATAAGGACAGCCCTCTTATTGTCTCGAGTATTTATCTGTGTACGTGTGTGCTACTTGCTGATTCGTGCCTATTGGTTTATTTTATTATTTAATTGCAACAAATCGTGCCAGTCTCTCAGGCTGAAACCCCCTTGCGTTAGGATATTAAAATACTGATTAGAATAACTAGATAATACGTTCCACTCTTAGTGATCGACACTCTACTTACCATTATCTTCATACTGACCGGGTACACTGCTCGTTAAGTGTGTGTGTTATTGATAAGTCGGCTAAATATAAATTTAAAACTTGAGTAGGCATTAAAACTGCTAAACCGCAACGACACATCACGCGCATCAAGTTTTTGGCGCCGCTGCCGGGGAGTGAATTGTTATTATCTGTTAATTTGATTAGTATTTTAATTAGGTTTTTCTTTTTATTAGATTAATTGCATCATTGTACTATTTTGCATATTTGTTGTATTGTGTGTTAATTATTTTCTTTTATTTTTGTGTGTTTATTTTCGTTTGTGTGTTTAAATTTTTGTTTTTATTTTTGTATTTTTCTGTTCTGCTATCGTTGTACTGTGCTAAATCAAACGATACGGCGCATCTGATCTCTCAGATACGGCGTATTGCGTTTAATTTTTTTAATACAACGCGTTTAATTAATTCGATACGACGCATCTTTTCCCCAAGATACGGCGTATCTGTTTTTAATAAGAAATTTTTTTTTTAAGCGATAAAGTAATACGACGCATCTGCTTTTGCAGATACGGCGTATCTGTTTTTAATAAAAAAATTTTCTAAAACGTTAACGCCATACGACGCATCTGCTTTCGCAGATACGGCGTATCTATTATTTTAATTAAAAACAGTTTGCGAATTATTAAACAGATACGGCGTATCGATCTCTGTCGATACGGCGCATCTTACTGAATCAAAAATCTTTTATTTTTAAACGTAACGAAAATACGGCGCATTAACTTTCGTTAATACGACGCATTTAATTTTAATTAGGTAAGCTGATTTTTGATTAATTAATTCGATACGGCGCATTCTTAAATTTAAAGCGGCGTATCTATTTTCTGAATAAAGTCTGATTTAATTTTAACGATTATAAGATACGGCGTATCCAACTTTTTGGATACGGCGCATCGTCTGCAGATATCAGTAACTTTAATTTTTCGTATTCCGTTTTCGTTATTAATTATCTGATATACTACTTTCTCGAGCATACCCTACTGATGCTTTTCGTGATTGTTTCAGAAGGATAATGGAAGGATACGGAGAACTGATTGACTTCGACTTCGAAGCCAATTTTATGAATGAAGTATTAGTGCATGATAAATCACTCGAACGTTACGATGGGGACTACATTGAACTTAATGACCTTGATAGACCGTTGGAATCCAATGACCTGTTCATGGTTGATGCTGAATCTGAGTTAGAAGAAGGAGAAATTGTGGATAGTCCAAAAGTCAACGTCATTACTACTAGGAATTACGATGAATTTGAGGGATATGATGGTTCTTGGGATTACGGTAGAAGGATCCACGCCGATTGTGCTTACAATTTGCAATTCACATGCATGATTGGGTACAAGTGTATTGACGCCAATTTCTTTCCTATTTTACCAATCAATGTCATGTCAAGAAGGTTTTACAATTCCATTATGAGAAATAAAGTAGAGTATAAGGGAAAGAATGTAGTTGGTGCCTTCATTAATGTCCCGATATTCGTGGGACGCTTTACTATTGTAACTGAGTTCGCTGTTGTTGAAGACATGAATGCCTATTGTGACAGCAATATGGGTGACGTGATTGTTGGAAAACCATTTTGTAGGGAGATCACTATTAATGCAAAACGATTTGAAGGAAAGATCACCTTTCAATATGGAAGCGACGTTATCACTTATATGATGCCCCGAACTCATCCTGGATTTAAACATGCTACTAGTAGGATCTGCTACAAATTTTCTCCATTCCTTTTTGTTAGTGATGATGACAATAAGAAAGGGATTGAGTACCCATATCAATTGATGGAAGGATTCTACAATTGAGTGTTGAGGTTGGGACCTGAATATATACATGACGAGTTAGTCGCTAAATGGATCCTACGTAAGCAATGTGGGACTCAATGATCGATACTAAAGAGCTGAACGTGAGTCTAACTTGAAGACTCTGGAATAAAGACAAGTGCTTACCGGGAGACAACCCGGATTTATCTTTTATTATTCTGTTTTCTGTGTCGAGTCAGTCCAGGCCGCACGAAGATACGGCGCATCTCAATTCTGAGATGCGACGCATCTTCTGCAATGGTCATATCTTATTTCATTTTTCTGCATTTTTATTTTCGACTTTAAAACTATTTATCAGTTTATTTTTAATGCGGCGCATCCCTGGTTAAGGATGCGGCGCATCTTTATTCTGATCCGTATTATTCCAGGCTCGATACGGCGTATCTTCTTCAATAAGATACGGCGCATCGACTGACCTGATGATTTTCAGTTTTAATTTTTAAGTTTTATTTTTCCTAACTACTAATGTATTATGCAAGTTTGAACCTTTCTTATCTTAGGTGTGTTTTAAAGTGTTGGTGGTATTATAGTTTCCTGGATTTCCTGTGGATACATCAAGTATGAAGCTTTAACGTTCTAATCCACAAGAAGTTGATTTTTGCTCTTATACAAATGGAGGATCATACCGAGCAAATCTCAGGGGAGTTTTTCTGTTCTAATTCTTTTATTTTCCAGTTTTTAACCTTTTATACAAACAACGAGGACGTTGTTTAACTTAAGTGGGGGGATTGGAGAATTAGAACACTTAACAATTACTTGTCCTAAACTTTTTCAAAAATTATGCTTAAAAATGTGCTTAATATATCAAACTTAAAATTTTTTTTAGCATGTTTTTGTTTAAGATCTAAGTTGCATAACTGCACACATGACGTTATTTTCAAAAATTGTGATTTTTCAAAATTCACAAATCTATGAGTGTGCCGGTGACTTGTAAACTTTAGAACTTGGCTTGTATACTATTCGAGACCACCATAATGAGTATTATTTATATAATTGGAATGACTTGTCTAAATTGGTAAAATTCTAGGATTACACCCAAATAGCCTATTATTTGTTATGTGTTATTAACTAACTACACTGGTTAGTTAACCCCCGTATAAAACCTTTTGTTACTCTCATTTTTAGAGTAAGATACCCCTAGAAAAACCCTCAGAGCCATTCCTTTCGTTTCTTACACCTATGTTTAAAATGTTTCGTTACACCCTTACACCTTAGCCTACCCTGTAGATTAGAATCCGTGGTTGGTTAATTGCTATAGGCAGAGTGTGTTTCCTTACATTACCTGTGTTCGTGTGCGTAATTCATTATCTATGGTTAGGTCGGGAAATTGCACAATGCAATTGGAGTGAAAGTAAATATTGTATATTTTGGAGTTTATTTTTCGTGTGTTTACTACTTTCACTATTACCGTTATTTCTGAAAGTATGAAAAGTATGAAAAAAATTATCCGGAAAGAAAGTTATAGTGATGTGGTGAAATTTTACACATCTATGTTTATGTTAAAAAAAAAAAAAAAAAAAAAAAAAAAAAAAAATCGAAAAAATAAGAAAAAGAAAGAAAGAAAAGTTGGATGTTAGTTTTAACCAACTTATGTAAAGTTTTGTATTAAGTGGTTGATATCACCACTATTTGTTGTACTATATCTATGGATTGAATGGGAATTGGCAGTTATGGGAACGCCAATTAAGGTTTATTCTTTGATTAAGATTTTGTTGAGTATAATTCGTGTCTACCTAAAGCGTGTGTTTCAAGTGTTAAAGCGTGAGTTATTCGATGATATGAGTCTTATTCATGGGATGGTTGGGATAGTGATTAACCACACTTAGGATTTTAATTTATTTGTTTTGTTTTGTTTATTTTTATTTTTACACCAATTTATATCCCAAATGTTATCCATACCCTATATTATTCGTTATCCAACCGAACCTTTGATTTATTGAGATTAGGGATTTGAGCAATCTTAAGTATCGTAGTCGTGGATTCGGCTATGTATTTATGATTTTGTCGCCCTTTTTGATATATTATTATTGGTGAAGTTTGGACCTATCTTTAGCCTATTCGAGTTAAGGATTTGAGCAATTGCAAGTATCGTGTTCGTGGATTCGATCATGTATTTGTGATTTTGTCACCTTTTCTGGAATTTGAGATCGATAGTGATTAAGAATAATTAACCCTAAAACCTACAAACCCTTTTTACCGCTTTAGACTTGTTATTCCTTAGCTTTAGTGGTGGAGATGTGTATACTTGCCAAGCTTATGATAGAATATTCGTCGCGACTGGACAGTTAAACGATTAGATTTGCTTTTGTCGACTTATTTTATTTTACTTCTAATTCGTTAAGTGTTTGGTTGTGTGATTATGAAATAAACGAATACATGCTTAAATATAAAAATAAATCCTAATACATCTTTTAGGATACATTTTCATAAATGAAATTCTAAGGTTTACTTGGGGACAAGTAAAGTTCAAGTGGGGGGATATTTGATGAACTCAAATAAGTACATTTTATTACTATCATTTATCCTATTAATTTGACTTGTTTTACTATATTATATATGAGGATTGATACTTAATCGTTTACTTTTGTAATTCTCAGGTAAAAACAAGCATTTGGTGAAACTTAGCGATTTTGGACTAATAATGGAGCAAAACGTGCATAAAGTGAAAGTCTACTGACATGGACAAGATCAAGTCAATTCTGCTCCAGATGCGCCGCATCTCACTCTCGACATGCGCCGCATCTCTATCAAGATATCACCAGATACGATCCAAGATACAAGAGGACATGCGCCGCATCTAATAAAGGGTTACGCCGCATCTTCTGGCAGTGTACGAATATTCCTGAATATTATAATCTTGGACCCCACGCGAAGTTAAGTACATACGCCGCATCTACTTAGTAGATGCGCCGCATCTTCCCTCAGACAGAAACTATAAATACCCCGTAGACCAGACGAATTAAAAAGTTCCAAAACCCTAACACCGAAGACCGAACAGTAGGAACAAAGGACGAATTCAGTCAAGGAGGCAGCACAAGACACACCCAAATCAAAGATACAAGAGCTGTAAGAAGGTGCTGCATGTATTTAATTCATTAAGTAGTTTTGTTTTATTGTGTTAGCAAACTTTAATTCATCAGGATTGGTGGCTTGTGTAATGTGACAACGAAAGATTGCACTCCCTTTAATACTTGCTTTCCCATCAATTAAAGTTTATATGTTGATGTCTTTGGTTACTACTTATTAGTGCATTGATAACCTCTGTGTTTATTAGTGGCTTGCGGGCATTTGACTGCGGGACATAATGTGGCTCCCACGGTTGTTTCTAAATTGATCACTTAGGAATAACTTTTAGACATAAGTAATCATTAAGGGTTTACTCGCCGATAAGATTAGGACCAACGAGAAAGGGTTAACTACATACACTTCATATAAAGCTATCAATAAAACAAGTGACAATCTACTTAATCATAAGGACAGCCCTCTTATTGTCTCGAGTATTTATCTGTGTACGTGTGTGCTACTTGCTGATTCGTGCCTATTGGTTTATTTTATTATTTAATTGCAACAAATCGTGCCAGTCTCTCAGGCTGAAACCCCCTTGCGTTAGGATATTAAAATACTGATTAGAATAACTAGATAATACGTTCCACTCTTAGTGATCGACACTCTACTTACCATTATCTTCATACTGACCGGGTACACTGCTCGTTAAGTGTGTGTGTTATTGATAAGTCGGCTAAATATAAATTTAAAACTTGAGTAGGCATTAAAACTGCTAAACCGCAACGACACATCACGCGCATCAGTTATTTATAAAGCTAATATTCAAGTTCCACTCTTCTTCTTTAATCTTATCTAGTATTAGTTGTATTGGTTAGGATAGATTTTAGAGATTAACAAAGATTGACGTGGATCTTTGAGTTTTCTGTGATTTGGGTTTTGTTTTGGCTGTTGTGATGGCAAGATTGGGAGAGTCGTTCACTGAGCTCTTATGCTCAGTACAAGCTAAGAGCAATGAATCCCCTGCGAATGATTTGATTGGTGGGTCGGTTGATCAGAATATCTCGGGTACTGAGTACATTCATGATTTGTTTGGTGTAACACTTGGTAATCATGAAGACATTGACGAGTTCACTAAGGGGCTTGAAGAGGGTAAGTATCCGGTGTGGTCTACTTTGGATAGGGAAGCTCGGTTAAGGGTAGAGGATATATTACTACATTTGTGGGATGCTATTAAGGATGATGTTATTGCTCAACCATCGATCAATACATTGACTCATCAGTCTCCTAACCCTGAACCTGTATTTGAAGGTGTTAACATCTCCATTCCCCGTAAAGTGGTTGAAAAGGTTAGTTCTCGTTTGGAACATACTTTATATGGCTATTTTATTGGAAAAAAGATGGCATTTCCTGTTGTTGAATACTATGCTAGGAGTAACTGGGCGAAACATGGTCTTAAAAGGATCATGATGAATTCCAAAGGATTCTTTTTCTTCAAATTTGATTCATTGGTTGGTTTAGAAGCTGTTTTGGAAGAAGGTCCTTGGATGATACGCAAGTCTCCTATTATTCTCAAGAAATGGTCTATGGATACTTGTTTGCGTAAGGAGGAATTGACTAGCATACCGTTATGGGTTAAATTGCATGATGTCCCTCTTCAAGTCTTTGAAGAGGATGGTATTAGTTTGATTGCTTCTTTTATTGGTAAGCTTGTAATGCTTGATTCTTACACTAGCTCTATGTGTAAGGATTCGTGGGGTAGAAGTAGTTTTGCTAGATGTCTTATTGAGGTTAAGTCTGAGTCTGATCTTGTGGAGGCTGTGACTATTGGGTTCCCCTCTCTCACTGGAGAGGGTTTTAATAAAGAGACTATACGTGTTGAGTATGAATGGAGGCCCCCCAGGTGCAATTTATGCAAAATATTTGGTCATTCCCATGATCAATGTCCTAAACAGGTGGTGAGGCCTCCTACACAGGTGGTTAGTCCTTCTACTGTTTCTACTTCTCATGTTGCTACTCCTACTGTGGAGTTGGATACTGATGGTTTTCAAAAGGTGGGTAAAAAAAAGAAGAAGGGTAAAGCCAAGGCTACTAATGGGAATCAATCTGTTGGTACTATGGTTAAACAGTTCAAATTTGTTCCTAAGGCAGCTACTAGTGTACCTAAGAAGGGAGCTCCTACTATGGGTAACGCATCTACATCGTCGTCTCAGTTGAAGTCTACTGGTAATGCTTCTAAGGAAGTTAATGTTACTACATCTAATCCGTATGCTGCATTGGTGATGGATGATGAAGATGGTGAAGATCTTGTGGTAAATGTGTTTGATGAATCGGCCAATCTTTTTGCTAATACTGGGGCAAGTTCATCTCGCACGTTTTCTGCTGGCTAGCTGTTTTTTCAGTTCTTTTTCTAGATGCATTTTTTGTTTCTAGTTTTGTAAGTGCTTTTGGCATGTCTTAAGCACTATAGTTAGGTGGCTATCAAGCTTTTTAGCTTGAGGTTAATATGGTACTTCAGCCATATTCCATTTGTACTTGAACGTTTTTGGTTAATCTATTTACCAGGGTGCAGGATTACTCCCCTTTACCCAAAAAAAAATCTTAGGTTTTTTCCAATTTTTAATACCTTCCATTGTGAAACTCGTATAATCACTTTCAACAACATCGTCGACACATAAATGACAATAATACGATGCATCTACTTTCACACTATATTCTAACAATGACTTGAATAGCTTAAACCAATTAATGTTAAACTTTTTTTTTTCTTGCCAATAGCCTTCTAAGGAAACTAATGACCACTGGGTTGATAAGGACATCTCAACAAGTATGCCCTTCGAACCTTTTCACGGTCATTAGATATTCATTTTTGATCCGTGGGATCAACGGGAAGATCATCTAAAATAATTTATTCACGACTTATTTTCAAACTTTCCTCATTACTTGGTGATGATGTACGCTCCGAACGGGTCGAAGGACTAGCCCTCCCTTCGGAGGCCCAGGTTAATCTCCTAACACGTTTCATTGGCGTAAAACCATTCGCCTGCGAACTGGTTACCATGTGGGAATCCGCCAATTGAAGCCCTAAGCCCCTCGGGGTATCCCTCTCGAAGAGACTACAATGGAGGACTACCATGACCTGGTCATACCCACGTCTCCTCTTCCTTTAGGCTTGTAACACCCCGTTAATTTTTAAATAGCAATGGAAGACTTAAACGGGGTATTACCAATTAGATCACAGTCATAAGCATAGATATTTGTTAAAAAGGGAAATTTTATATCATTCAATGAAATTCAATATTCAGAGATTACATATTAGTTATCAAAAAGGGGGTAGTAGTTCACAAAAGTGATGATGAGTTTGAAAAGAATGATATAATTATTTGAAATAAAGATGGGTAGATTCTCCATGCCCGTGCCAACTCCGTGCTTGAGATTTCCTTAGTTACCTGAGATAAACATGCTTAAAATGTCAACACAAAGGTTAAGTGAATTCACAGTGTTTTATTTGTAATAGTTTGAAACACAAGTTAAATAGTAGTGAAAACAATGATATTGCGGGGGTAATATATAGATAAACAAATATTGCCCTAAGCCTCATGACACGCAAACCTTAACTTGTAGGGGTAATAATAATAAGGATATCCCAATCACAGCAATGATATGGGTGATAAATGCCCTTGTGTAGGAGTTTTACCATACTCATAATTCGAATAAAGTGCATTTGTCTATCAATCCGGCTAACACTATAGTTATCTATCCGGCTAGTACAAATGGGTCATAACTTCCAATAGATCTATTCACAGAATTCGCGTTCACTCGCAAGTGATTAATGGTTCATGATATAAGGGACTTTTATTGGCAGGGTGGTAACTTAGGCAATATTACTTAGCAATATCAATCAGGGAAGCATACAGAAAAATACTTGTGTTCGGTTTTATAGCATGTATCTCCCCACGGGATTTGAAAACATAGTAAAATGTGGGACTATGAACTCACCTTGGTGATATAGTAGTCAAGTAGTGATCAAGTGATGTAAGTGAATAGCTCCGACATGCGACCTAGAGTAATGTGATATATTTAGAATATTATCAACCCCTTAGTTTTAATATGGGAAATGGTGGATGTGGAAACTACAAATGAGATCGTGTCGAATTCATGTGACGAGGACGTTTAGAATTTATCAAGGTAGGGACTTTAAGAGATCACGTTAAATTTATTTAACGTGCGAACGACAAGTTAAAATATTTAATTTAAATATTTTAAAAGTTAAGTTAAAATAGTTACGTTTTTATAAATCGTGTTACGATAATAACTCGTGTGAAAATGTGTAATTAGAAATGTTAAATAATTTAAAACACAAATATATTACTTTTGTACTTTTACACAATTTCCCTTATAGTTTATAAAGTTACACTTTTAACCTTAAAGTTAAATTAATTATAATTTAGTCAAAAAGTACTTATTTACACATTAATCCCTAATGTTTCGATATTTACAGTTTTGACCCTCATTTCATATATAATCCTCCTTTTATCAAATGTTACGATTTATATCCTTTTAAAAGTAAGTCATTGCAAAACTCGTCCCCTTTTTATAATTCAAAGAGTTATACTTTTCTTATTATTCACGTACCTCTTCCTAACTTATTCGAACTCATTTGACGACTCACAGTACCCGTTTCATTTCGAATGTTTCACAGATTCATATTACTTGTTAGAAATATATAACAAAATTCGTTGGGCTTATAAGCCCACTGTGGCCCAAATGTGGTTTTAATGAAAAAGGTTTTAGTGTTCGACTGGCATAGGATTGGGGGTAGTTTCACGAGTTATTTGGGGTCGAAACTTATGCATGTCGCGTCGTCTTGTTTTATCACTTAGCAAGGATTCGAAAGACACAAAATCTTATATATGTTGCACGTTAAAAGAAGTAGTTATAGAGGCAAACATGTAGGCGTTTTAAATATATTTTAGTTCGTAATATGTTAATGTTCTCATGTGAGTTCTTATTATAGTTCGTGAGGTGCATGACGTGTGTAAAAAGGATTGGTTACGAATGAAAAGAGAAGGGGAGGTGAGGACTTACAACACCAAAGATGGTGGGAAGTTTCGAATGGAGATAGTGATAGTAGCGAGACCTCGAACAAACTAAACCCAAGCTTCCTCAATAAAAACCCCACGATTAAAGCTATACCCCAAAGCGACCTTAAGCTCGTAATGTGACCCAAACCCTTTGCTTCTTTTCTTCCTTGCTTCGACGGAAACCCAACAGAGAATAGGAGTGTGTAATAATGTTTTGTGTTTTGTTTTGCTTAGGTGAGAAACAAGTGAAAAGTGAAGGTTCTTATAGGAGTAACAATGTACTCTCTTGGATTATTTTAATGGGGTTTCTTGAGCATGCATTGCTATGTCAAGTCGAAGGAAACAAGGAAATGTCCAAGGCTGTGTGGTCACTTCGAATGGGAGTCAAAGGTCAAGTCGTGCATGGCATGGTTTAGGCAATATTTTATTAGTTAGGTCATGATGCTAGGGCTCTTTTTGGTGCATGGTTGAGGGAGGTCTTGTGACCTTGTACGAATGGAAAAAGAAAAGAAAAGTAGCAAGGATGGTCTTGAGTTGGGTCACGACTGCAACAAAGAAAGAAGGAAGAAAAGAAAAGTGTGGAGGTGCATGTTGGAGATCAAGGGACACATTAACCATGGGATAACTAAGTTGTAAAAGTGGGTATGGAGTTTATGATTTGTTTAATTTCTTAGAGGAGATCTTTAGGCAACACTAGGGTGGTTTAATCCTGTAGTTAAACATGGTTCAAAAAGGAGGTGTGGGGTTTAGTATTGTTTATGTGCTAGTCTTGGTTTTAGGGTGGCTTGACTTTTGTTTTGGGTGGTTTCGTACGCTAGCAGCAAAAGCAAAGAAAAAGAAAAGAATGTGTTGTGCCATATGTTATGTCTAGTCGTATGGCAGTAAACCAAAAAAAAAATAACTAAACTTTGTAATTTGTATAAAATGAAACGTGGGCTTGGGTTTCTTGTGGTTCGGCCCAGCAGTAAACAAAAGAAAGAAAATAAGTATAGACTTTGGGCTTGTTGTGGTGTTCGGTCCAAAGAAAGAAAAGGAAAGAATTAATATCTAGCCCGGTTCGATTAGTCTCGGTGTTTTGTATTTAGTGTCGGTGCGCAAGTGAGCTATTCGTGTAACGTCACATATTCGTTAACTGAGTGACTTGTGTTTGTGTCGTTATATACGTTCGTGTATATATATAAATAAAAATAATAATAAATTAATTCATAAAAATGGGGTAATCAATCTTCCATTAGTAATAAATTGGTGTTTAGCATTTAATAATGACATGGGAAATTACAAGGTATTACAGTACCCACCCGTTAGACTGGATTCGTCCCGAATCCTAAGATGTGGTAGTGGTCGGGGTTGTCTCATCAAACAAGTGGGGGTATGTAGAACGGATTTTATCTTCGCGTTCCCATGTGTACTCCGGTCCTCTCTTAGAGTTCCATCTAACTTTGACTATTGGAATCCGGCTTTGCTTTAATTGTTTGACGCCTCTATCCAAAATTTCCATTGGTTCTTCGACGAAATTTAGTTTATCGTTGAGTTGAATCTCTTTCAAGGGTATGACCAGGGTCTCATCGGACAAACACTTCTTCAGGTTCGATACGTGAAAGGTGTTATGTACTCTACTAAGCTCTTCAGGAAGTTCGAGTCTGTATGCCACAGGACCAATCCTTTATAGGATTTTGAATGGTCTAACATATCGTGGATTTAGCTTTCCACGCTTCCCAAATCTAATCATTCCTTTCCAAGGTGATACTTTCAACATGACTCGGTCTCCAACCTGAAATTCCATAGGTTTCCTTCTCACATCGGCATAACTTTTCTGTTTATCTCGGGCGGCTTGTAGACGTTGTTTGATTTGGACAATCTTTTCGGTGGTTTCGTGAATAAGTTCCGGTCCTGTGATTTGTGCATCGCCAACCTCGGTCCAACAGATAGGTGATCGACATTTTCTACCATAAAGTGCTTCGAATGGAGCAGCTTTAATGCTAGCGTGATAACTATTGTTGTATGAGAACTCTGCTAACGGTAAGTGTTTATCCCAACCTTTTCCAAAATCAATCACACATGCTCGTAGCATGTCTTCCAAGGTTTGGATAGTTCTCTCACTTTGACCGTCAGTCTGTGGGTGGTAGGCGGTACTCATATCTAACTGAGTATTCAAAGCTTTCTGCAACGATTGCCAAAATCTAGACGTGAAACGGCTATCTCGATCTGAGATGATGGAAACCGGCACTCCATGCCGTGAAACTATTTCCTTCAAATATAATCGTGCAAGGGTATTCATGTCGTCGGTTTCTTTTATTGCTAAGAAGTGTGCGGATTTAGTGAGGCGATCAACAATGACCCAAATGGTGTCAAGTCCACCCGATGTCTTAGGTAGCTTTGTGATGAAGTCCATTGTGATCCTTTCCCATTTCCATGTTGGAATTTCTGGTTGTGTCAACATTCCGGACGGCCTTTGGTGTTCTGCCTTTACTCTAGCACATGTTAAACATTTTCCGACATACATAGCGATGTCGACCTTCATGTTTGGCCACCAGTACATCTTCTTAAGATCCTGATACATCTTATCAGATCCCGGATGAATGGAATATTTCGACTTGTGGGATTCGTACATGATAAGATCACGCATTCCTCTGTGAAGTGAAATCCATGCTCTGTCGCCGTAACACAACGTACCATCTTGTTTTCTCACAAAGCCGTTCTTGATCTCCGGCATCCTATGAATTCTATCATTCGGTCTGTTTTCTTCCTTCAGGGCTTCGTCCTGGGCTTCCAAAATCTTAGCTGGAAGTGGTGAATTAATTGTCATTCCCAAAGATCGAACTCTAAGGGGTTTGATTCATTCCTTTCGACTTAAGGCATCAGCCACAACATTTGCCTTTCCAGGATGATAACGAATCTCACAATCATAATCAATAAGCAACTCCAGCCATCGATGTTGTCGCATGTTTAACTCCTTCTGATTTAAAATATGTTGAAGACTTTTGTGATCCGTAAACACCGTGCACTTGGTGCCACACAAATAGTGTCTCCACATCTTAAGAGCGAACACTACTGCTCCTAATTTAAGATCATGGGTCGTGTAGTTCTTCTCGTGGGTTTTGAGCTGTCGGGAAGCATATGCGATAACTTTACTCCTTTTCATTAGCACGGCTCCTAGTCCTTGAATTGATGCGTCGCAATAAACCACGAAGTCTTCATTTCCTTCGGGTAGTGCTAATATTGGAGCTTCACAGAGTTTCTGCTTCAAAAGTTGAAAGGACGACTCTTGTTTTTCTCCCCATTCAAACTTCTTCTTCTTTTGGGTTAACTCTGTCAAAGATTTAGCGATTTTTGAAAAACCCTCGATAAATCTCCGATAGTACCCGGCAAGTCCTAAGAATTGTTGTATCTCTGTGGGGTTCGTAGGAGACGCCCAATCTTTCATTGCTATGATCTTTGCGGGATCCACGTGAATGCCTTTGCTATCAATCACATGTCCTAAGAACTGTACTTTTTCGATCCAAAAATCACACTTGGAGAATTTAGCTGATGAAGTGATGAGGCGAAAAGTGTACCGCTTTTAAGGGGTCATTGAAGCCCGAAATCGTATTTATTTGATCAAATATTGCCCTAAATCGTTCCTTTTGTCATTTTAGGTACTTTTGAGGAGAAATCTGGAAAAGGAGGCATTTTGGACGTTTTTGGAGCATTAAAGTGAAGAAAACGGCAAAGTCTCAAAAATCGGCTAAAAGTTACTCTTGACGGCGTCAAGATTTACTCTAGACGGCGTCATGCTTTGGCAAGAAAAGTTGGACGTGAAATTTACTCATGATAAGCCAGTGAAAATAGCATGTGAATTCTGACGGCGTCACGCTTTAACTTGATCGAGGGCGTCACGGCTTAAATCATAAGGGGACGGCGTCACGTTCATGGTTAGACGGCGTCAAGCCTTGATAAGCCAGAATGGATTTTTGAAGAGCTAAAGAGGGACGGCGTCAAGAAGGTCATCCGGGAACCCTAAAAGCGGCGAGGTGACGGCGTCACACTCCATAAGGTGACGCCGTCAGATCCAAAAATCTATATATAGTTTTCTAATTTTTTGTCATGAAGGAGAGCTTAGTGTGTGGAGTTTTGGGAGAAAACCCTAAGACGATTTTAGCTACTTTTTCAGGGCTTTTTGCCTTGAGATCTTCCATGTTTCATTGAAAGATAAGTTATCAATTAATCATTCAATATGTCTATGTGTTGTTTGATTCTATCTTATTCTTGTCTTTTGTTTAACATGTTAGGCTAAATTTATCTTGTGTTTGCTTAGATCTAATGAAACCTAGCTATTGATTATTGGTTGTTAATGTGTTATTAGTTGTATTGGATGATTGTTTATCTATGTTAGGCTTAAGAAAACTGGCTAACTTCCTATTCGGTAACTTGCTTGAACGTCTTAAGAAACATGAACCAAATGCGTACTAAAGGTTTTTATGGTTGTATTTAATGCACAAGCGAATTCTAGTGATCCCATGTTAGGAGCTTCCTAGCCGGCTCGACATAGGAGTGAAGTAGGAGCTTGTAGAGTTGGGGAAGTAAGTACGCCACCCCACGAATGGTATTAAGGAATACACCCGTCATCCACGCGACTAATACACACTAATTAACCGGTAAAAGATAGTTAGGGAGTAAGGAAATCTAAGTAAACACATTTCTCTACACATAAGTTTCTCACCACATTTCATTTTTGTTATTTTATTTTATTTGCATCCGTAGTAATTTTGGGTTAGTTGACTAGCAACTAATTCCGCCCACTCCTTCAAAACCCGAGATTTTACTTGCTTTCATAAAAACTATAAAAACATAAAAAGAATCTTCCTCAACCCTTAGACCTAATTAGAGTAGCCTTTCACGCCTAACGAACACTATTCCCTGTGGAGAACGATCAATCCCCCGTACTTACCACTACACTATACTACATCGGTCAGGTACACTGCCTGGTGGGGTTGTAAGCCTCTTGAGATCCCTCGAGAGGTAAAACCTGTTGTAAGGTCGCAAAACCACGCAATCAAGTTTTTGGCGCCGCTGCCGGGGAATAGTTATTGTTTAGGTTGAATTTTTATTTCTATTAGGTCTACTCACTAGATTCCTTTCTAGTGAGATTTTTGTTTTATTTTTCTAGGTTTTCTTTAGTCTATCTATTTTCTTTGTGCTTTTGTTCGTAACAGATTTTCATTAACTATTCAGTTTGCCATTATGGAAAACGCGAATCCACCCCTTACACCTGGCGAAGTGGCTTTGTTGCGTAGCCAACTTGAGAATGAGATTAGTGAGCTCAGGGAGCTCAGTAGAATGATTGATATAGAGCTTGATTATGCCTTGAACAACTTAGGGACCGCCATATACTCAGATAATTACTTAGAACGTAATAATCTTACGGTTGATAAGTTGATTGAGAAAATTGAGGAAGTGAAGGTAGATCCTAGGTTTGATGATTATTTCAATGAATACCCCACTAAGGAGGAGATTGCTTACTATAACAACCTAGTTGATAACCCTCGACCACCTTTTGTTAGAATTGACCCAAAGATTAAGAGAGGTGATCCCGGGAATGTGAAGATACCATGTATGATTGGGTACCAATACGTTGAGCATGCTTACATTGACTGTGAATCCCCAATCAACGTTATGTCCTCAGGCCTCTATAGCCAAATCATAAACACACCACTTGAGCCTAGGATGGACCCCAAGTGTCCAGGCGGAGTTTGTAACTTCGTTGGAAGAATTAAGGATATACATATCCTTGTTGGGAGCTTTACCTTTGTCACCAACTTCATGATTTTAGAAGATATGGCAAGTGTTGTTGACTGCCGCCTATCTCGCGTTGTGTTAGGTAAGCCATTTATCGAAGCATCCAATTTAAGGTATGACCGTTTGAAAGGCACGGTTCAGTTTTCTAATCACATAGATAGGATCACATATAGGATGCCTTATCGGGTTAATGAGTTTCGTTTTATGCCTCGATTTGACATGGACAACATTGGTGCGATTGAGGACATCAATGAAGAGGATAAAGAAAAAGGCATGGACCATGTTTGGAATAGGAGAAGCCTTTATTATAAAGATTGCTTAAACCTTGGACCTAAATACAAAATTGATATGGAGGTTGTTAGGATGATTAGAGGGGCAATTGAGAAGCAAAACGGAAAAACGTAGACCCCGTGACTTTGAGTCTAGCTACAAGACTCGTTAATAAAGAAAAGCGCTTCTTGGGAGGCAACCCAAGCTTTATTTGTTTTATTTGCTTTGTGTGTTTATTTATTTGTTTGTTTGTTTTTATTTGTTTCCGTATGTGTGTTTAATTTTTATTATTATTGATTCATGTTCAAAACTAAATTGTGAAAATGCTTTATGTTGTTTTTAACTTCGTCTTAACTACATATAAAGGTATTTTGCAAAAGATAAGTGTAAGGGAAATCTAAATCGGTTTATTAGAACACAAATGAACATGAATCGTAATAATAATAAATTAGCATACATATCCGTATTTGTTTGAGTCAAATGCTTGTATCGAGTCATAATGAGGTTTTGCAGGATTTCCAGGAAGTAAGGTAAAGGTTTTTCCAGAAATTTTCCGGAAACTTAAAATGAAAATTTTTGTCAGGTCATTTCTGACGGCGTCAGGGGTTATAACCTGACGGCGTCAGATTTAATTTCCAGAAATTTTTGAAAGTTTTGTTTTCATAAAAAGTTTTTATTAAAATCTCCAACTTATAATCTCCAGGAATCTGCAAAATTTTCATTCCACAAGCATTATATCCTTATATATAGATTTTATCCCGCCGATGTTATGCAGGTTTTCGTGTTTGTTTTCTCAGGTTTAACAGGTTATTTTGGACAAGGAAATGTTTTTGGATCAAGCTTGTGGCGATGCATTAGTCATGGAGCTTCAACATTCTCTTTGGAGGAAGATTTAACCGTGTAATTTCATTATCCACCGAGCGAATCAGGGGAGTATTTGATTTCATTCTTTTACTTTTTGCTTTTACATCTTATTATTTGAACATTGGGGACAATGTTCATCTTAAGTGTAAGGGGGGGTAAAAGTACGATTTTAGAGAATGCCATTGCGCTTGATTTTTGTTTGTTTGATGGTAGATGTGTAATAAAACTGAGAGAAATACTTGTTAAGGTAATTTTAGTGCCAAATTTAAAATTTTTTACAACATATAGGAGTGAAACTTTGATCTTAATGAGCGTCTCACGGATAGGAGTTATATGACTAGCACAAAAACCGTACCACTAAAAAAATTTTCCACCCCAAATATGTGAGGTTCGCCCCTAGAATTGGTAGGAAAAGCATTTATGCTATGATGTGTGTACCGGTAGCACTTAGATTCTAGAACTTGCGTTAGGACCATTCCAAGGCCACAAGTGAGACTACATTCGTGTAGTTAGATTTACTACATGATAAGAGGCATTAGGATTAACCCATTGTTTTACACCTGTGTTTTTGTTATAATTACATTGGCTACATTGGTCAAGTAATTCTCCCACACCCTTTGCGTTGTACTCATTTTTAGTACACGATACCCCTAGTACACCCCTCAGAGCCTATCTTTTCGTTTCGACCTTTAAGCATTTTACATAAAGGAAGAATTTGTTACACCCCACTTAAATGTACACCCAAATCGCCTTAGCCTACCTTGTATGCACTCATCTTTAGTGCATTATTGTGACAACATTTGTTTAAACCCAAGTTAATTATCTAGTTGATTACATGGTTGCTAAGTCGAGTCATATCCTTGTACATATTGTTTTGGGACGATTGGGACTCATGGGTAAAGTACTAGTGTAATGGAGTAATGGGGAAGAACATCATTTATTACCCCCATATGTGCTAAATATTTTAAAAGTACTCCAAGTTTTTCAATTATCTTAATTCGAGTCATTAGATTAGTATTTGTAAAGTTATGTAAAAATTCAAGTGTAAGGGGGATGCAATGCCCCTATGATGTATTATTTTGGATGGTAGGGCAAGAGTGTATGAAAAAAAAAAAAAAAAAAATCAAGAAAAACACAAAAAAATGAGAAAAAGAAAAATAGAAAAAACATACGGACTACCATCCCGTTTTATTTTATGTTTATTTTATGTTTTTGTTATTTTATCATTAGCTTAAGATCGAGTCTAGTCTTGGCTTAGCAACATTGTATAGTACATGTAATTGATCAAGATTTTTAACTCGCCACCAGTAAAATATCCCGTATCCAACAAAACCGTGTTTTCCTTTTCCCTACACCTAAAGTTATAACCCATTTAAAAGCCCTCTTTGATAGTTTATCTTAGGTGCTTACGCCTAGTGGAGGAGGTTTTCGATCCTTTCCCAAGCCTATGGTAATCTATTTGCTATGACAGGTAGTGAGAGATATTATCCGTTTTCATTTATGAGATTTATTTTGATGACACTTGAGAGATGTGAGTATCTAAACACTACTTGTGAGGTGCTAGTATGTAATCTCCGTGCTTATTATGATTGAAGTGGAACGATTATTCGTTGTAATTACTTTTATGTTTGCATTAAATGACCCCTAGCTTGTATTTTGATTAGAATAAAAGCGCATTTGCTTGAGGACAAGCAAATCTCAAGTGTAAGGGTATTTGATGAAGCGAAAAGTGTACCGCTTTTAAGGGGTCATTTAAGCCCTAAATCGTATTTATTTGATCAAATATTGCCCTAAATCGTTCCTTTTGTCATTTTAGGTACTTTTGAGGAGAAATCTGGAAAAGGAGGCATTTTGGACGTTTTTGGAGCATTAAAGTGAAGAAAACGGCAAAGTCTCAAAAATCGGCTAAAAGTTACTCTTGACGGCGTCAAGATTTACTCTAGACGGCGTCATGCTTTGGCAAGAAAAGTTGGACGTGAAATTTTGTAGGATCGAGTACTTCGAGCTTGATTGAGCTTGGTATAAACAAGAACCTCTGCAATACAAGTGTTTATGCGGAAACTAAACAGCAAGTATTATAAAGAAGAAAACTCTAAAAGAACAATGATCCTCTATGGATCAAACTATTGAACTAAGAATCGTTTATTGAATATTGAAAGATGTTCAAGGTGTACATAAACTCATAGACGGGTTTATCTTTTATACTAACAAGATCACCTAACCCTAACCCGTTCTACAAGAAAACGTGTAAAGAGATTAACAACAATCTCTTCTAAAAATAAATCATAACAAACATTCTAAATATACGGATAAACAAATAATACTATCCGCAGCAACAACACTATCGGCAGGAACAAGATAACACTGTCGGCAGCAATGAGCTTTCAGCAGGAACCAAGCTATCGGCAGGAACCAACTTTACACTATCGGCAGCAACAATGAACTCTTATTTCCCAGAGATCCTAACAATCCTCCCCTAATCTTGAGGTTGACTAGGTTAACCTGCAAGATTCCAATGTGATAGAGCTTTCATAAACTCAGGCTTGAGGACTGCGACTTAGCAGCAACAATAAGAAGTAACCAGCAGCAACTGCAATAACTTCAAGATTCCAACTTCTATAGCATCCAGCAGCAACTTCAATAGAGCAGCAGGAACATGAAATCTTCTTCAAAATAGATTTACTGGTCACCATAACATCACTTGAACTTGGCTGCTACTAATGACAAAATGTACATCAAATCTCTTTAAGTTTCATACTATTCTCATCACATCCAGGTGTGTTAACTCCTGTGAGAGGTGAATCATTGAAAATTAATGGATTTGATGTCTCTTTACCAATAGCCATCACTACTGGAGTAGCCAATGTTTAGGTGTGTTAGACCATCGTACATTGATAACCATCTGATTTATTAGCAAATCAGCAACTATAAACGGATTTGACTTGTCTTTACCTGTAGCCGTTTGCTCAGGACTAGCCAATTCTTTGGTTTCAACTGAACCTTGGTGAATTGAATACCAAATATGGATACCAAATGTCTTTACCACAAACCATACTTTTGTGGACTAGCCAATCCTTTGGATCCCATAAGGGTTACATCCATGGTGAATTGAGAACCATTTTCAACTCTCAGAAATAAATCATGGGTGAGTTGAAGTACCCTATAGCTTTGAGCAAGCTATTACAGCTATCAACGGATTTGATTATCACACCAGAGCCGTACCCTCATGGTGAGTCAACTCTTTCTTGTCTGCAAGACATGGTGAGTTGAGCACCATTTATTGTGCAGGTGTAAACACCAACACTGTACCTGCAAGGTGTTGCTCAAAACCACTTATTAGCACACAAATATACAATAATAATTTTTTTTTTTTTTTTTTTTTTTTTTTTTTTTTTTTTTTGAACTAAGAAAAACACTCCAAAATAAAATAAGAAAAGAAAATAGAAAGAAAGAAATGAAAACTATACAACAACAACAAGAAACAATCCTCCCCTTGAGCTTTATCCTCCCCTTAAGCTGCAATCCTCCCCTTAAGCCCTGTAGCTAGGGATTGACCATCCCAATATGAACCACCAAATGCTTAAACCTTGGTCCATCAAAAGCCTTAGTAAGCAAATCAGCCACATTATCATCCGTGTGAATCTTTTCCACCTGAATAAGATGCTTCTCATAAGCATCTCTTATGAAATGGTGTCGAATTTCAATATGCTTTGTCCTTTGATGATAAACAGGATTCTTAACAATACACATAGTACTTTGATTATCAATAAAGATCTTAGTGTTCATGAAGTTGAATCCATAATCCAACAGCTGATTTTGCATCCAAAGAACCTGTCCACAGCAACTAGCAGCAGCAACATATTCTGCCTCAGTAGAAGATGTAGCCACTATAGTCTGCTTCTTGCACTGCCAAGAAACTAACCTTCTACCCAGAAACTGACAACCTCCAGTTGTAGACTTCCTATCAAAGTTAGCCCCAGCATAATCACTGTCACTATAGGCTTCTAACACAAAAGGAGAGTCTTTGGGATACCAAAGTCCCAATTTTGGCTGTCCTTTCAAATACTTAAAGATTCGCTTGACTGCATTAAGGTTAGAAGTCAATGGTGTAACCTGATGTCTAGCACATGCACCAACAGCAAACATGATATCAGGACGTGAAGCTGTTAAATACATGAGGGAGCCAATCATGGATCGATATAAATGAACATTAACAGCAGCATCAGGTTCATTATTGGACTTAGGCTTTGGAGGTTCAAATGGAGTTACAGCAATCTTCCCATTCTCCATATCAAACTTTTTAAGCATGTCATAAACATACTTCTCCTGAGAAATAAAGATCCCATCTGATGTCTGCTTAACCTGGAGACCCAAGAAGAAAGTCATTTCACCCATAGCACTCATTTCAAATTCACTCTTCATCAATTCTTCAAACTCCCTACACCAAGCTTCATTAGTGGAGCCAAAGATGATATCATCTACATATACTTGTACCAGAATGATATCTTTGAAGTCCTTTCTGATAAAAAGAGTTTTATCAATAGCCCCTCTTCTGTACCCATGTTTTAGCAAGAAGGCTGATAATCTTGCATACCAAGCCCTTGGTGCTTGATGAAGACCATAAAGTGCTTTAACCACTTTGTAAACCAAATTAGGATTCTGAGGATCTACAAATCCCTGTGGTTGAGTAACATAAACTTCTTCCTCAATCCTTCCATACAAAAATGCACTCTTCACATCCATTTGATAGACAACAAATCCCATAAATGAAGCAAAAGCCAAAAACAACCTAATGGCTTCAACTCTTGCCACAGGTGCAAACACCTCATCATAATCAATCCCCTCCTCTTGTCTATGACCTTGAGCAACCAGTCTAGCTTTATTTCGAACCACAATTCCCCTAGCATCTCTTTTATTCTTTAGAATCCATTTAGTTCCAATAGCATGTTTGCCAGCAGGCAAAGGTACCAACATCCATACTTTCTGATTCTGGAACTGCTGCATCTCTTCTTGCATAGCCTCAACCCAATCATCATTAGCAAGTGCCTGAGCAATGCTAGTTGGTTCAACTTGAGATAAGAAACAAGCATACAGACAATGTAAGTAATCAGTATGATTGCTCCTCAATTGATCCTGTATATAACTGAGAAAAGCAGATTCTCCAAATTTAGATGGATGCAATTTACTCCTTGTTTGAACAGGGGAATTAAGATCTCCAAGAATCAAAGACTGAGGATGAACCGTATTGATCCTCTTGGTAGCAATGGGATTAACATCAATGGAGGATGCCTGATTAGTAATTGAAGGGTTGAAGTCATCATCATATGAGGAAGAAGTGAAAATGCCAGATCTGGACTGATGATGAGGATCATTAAGCTTATCTCTTGAAGAGACCGAATTTCCAAGATCAGAAGGAATTGGAAATCTTTCAGGGGAGTTATCAATTCCCAACTTGTCAACAGATGGAGAAGACACAGGAACATCAGCAGAAACATTAGAAGGATCAGCAGTAACCGATCCACTATCAGCAGGAACAGTATCAGCAGGAACAGGAATACTACTAGATGTATTGAGTTCCCTTCGAACTTCAGCTTCAGCCTTTCTCAGGATCTCCTCTGTCTCTTTAGAAAATCCAGAACCAAACATCTCAGCAGCTCTTTTGGCATTAAACTCTTGTCTTTGAAGCCTAGCAAGATCTTCTGCAAAACTAGAATCACTTCCAGCCATATCAGAAGAATCTTGGACCTTTGAACCTGAAATGTTGTTAGAGGGAAAAGAAGGAACAACTATAGGTCGTTCATCACTCTCTGCATCAGAATCATCATCTGAGGTACCTGCATTGTTAGTTTGAGAAACATTTGTACCACCAGACAGATTTGATTTGAATCTAGTATACCCTAATGTGTCAGATAGATAATCCAGATCAAAGTACCACTCTGGACCAGCACCCTGCAAATTAGGTTTATCTTCAAGATATCTTAAGTTGAGAGTCTCTTCTATTCTCTTAGAGGACAGATTATAAACCCTATAGGCTTTACCATGAGTAGAATATCCAACAATAAACCCTTCATCAGCCTTTCCATCAAACTTGCCTAGATAATCACTAGTGTTCAAAATAGTGACCTGACATCCAAAAGGCTTAAGGTAACTAATGTTTGGAACCTTCCCAGACAAAAGTTCATAAGGTGTTTTATTATGAGGCCTAGTAATAGATACCCTATTCAACACATAACAAGCAGTGCAAACTGCTTCAGTCCAAAACATAGTGGGCATCTTAGATTCAGCTAACATAGTCCTAGCCGCTTCTATCAAGGTCCTATTTTTCCTTTCTGCAACCCCATTTTGTTGTGGAGTTCTAGCATTACTATAGTCCCTTTTTATCCCCTTAGACCTACAGAGTTCAATAAGATTAAAATTCTTAAACTCTGTGCCATTATCACACCTTATAGACTTAACCTTTTTATTTAGCTGATTTTCTATTAAAGCAATAAAATCCCTAAGTACTGGATAAGTTTCATCTTTAGTACTCAAAAAGAAAGTCCAAGAAAACCTGCTAAAATCATCTGTAATCACCAGGCAATAGTTCTTATGGTCAATACTTCTGATAGAAGTAGGACCAAAAAGATCCATATGAAGAAGCTGCAAAGGCTCAGAGATGGTGCTCACAGCAGTTATGGCCTTGTATGAAGCTTTGTGCTGCTTTCCTTTATTGCAGGCAACACAATTGTGCTCATTAGAGAAGATCTTCAAAGGAAGCCCTTTCACCAGACCATTCTTAGCCAGCTTGTTAATGGTTCTGAAATTTACATGTGCCATTCTTCTGTGCCATTTATTGGATTCATCCATAGAAGCTTTTGCAACCAGACAAGCAAGTGACCCCTCAGGCTGAACATCACTAAGATTGAAGCTATAAAGATTGTAAGTCCTAGGAACTTTAAGTTCAACCTGACTTTCATCAGGCAACTTAAAGTCTTTGGACAACACAAAGCACTCATTCTCAGTGAATAGAACACTGTTCTTCTTGTCACAGATTTGAGAGACAGAGAACAAATTGAAGTCTTGGAGTTCCTTCACATACAGCACATCTTCAAAGTCTAGCTTGGCAGTCTTGATAGTTCCTTTCCCTGAGATCATTCCATCTCCTCCTCCAAATGTCACAGTACCTCCATTCAAAGGAATAAAATCATGTAACCTTTCCAAATTCCCTGTCATACTCCTGGAACATCCACTGTCAACAATTCCAACA
This sequence comes from Artemisia tridentata subsp. tridentata, assembly GCA_021014915.2. Lineage (NCBI taxonomy): Eukaryota > Viridiplantae > Streptophyta > Magnoliopsida > Asterales > Asteraceae > Artemisia > Artemisia tridentata. The sequence goes on from CP139502.1 coordinate 37,052,780, forward strand.
TCTTTGCTTCTAAAAGGAAAATCCTGAGAGAAAGAATACATATACAACATTAGATACAAGAGAGACTCAAGCCATTGCTGACTTGAGCCTGCCTAGTGGATCAATAAGAATTAAACCCTGGAGATTGATAAGATCCACCATTGATCTTGGATCCCATTCTCATATGTTGGTTAGTGATTTTCCAAGACCAACCTGCTGAGGACTTAACAGCAGTGTTCCATCTTCCCCCTCCCTTGTGCATTGTGTCAAAACAAACAGGTCTCAAAGCATTTTGAAAGTAAGTACTAGTAGGTCTGAAAGATCTAGTATTATTGTTTTTCCATCCAGCAGGATTGCTCCTGTCGGCAGGAACAGGATAAGCAGCAGGAATAGGCTTATCGGCAGGAATGAACTTTTCAGCAGCAACAGGCTTACCAGCAGAAACTGGTTTGCCATAAGCAACTGAAGTTCTCCTAGCTGCTTGAGGAATATAAGGGGGAATATCATTTACATTTTTCCATACAGACCTATTTTTACAAGCATGTAATCCCATCTGTTTTTCATAGTAGTCACAGTCTTTAATAAGATGATCATAACTACGACACACAAAGCAAGATTTCTTTCTAGGGGACTTTTTCTTAACAAAAACATTCTCATTGCAAACAAAATTATTCAAACCAACACATGAAACAGAATTATCCTTAACAGAAACAAAACCACAACCAAAATTGTTTGAAACAAAACCACAACTAGAAACATTATTGTTCTTAAAATTATCAAAAGAAACATCTTCAAATGCAGCTTTCTTTGATTGAGATTCATCAGTAGCTGCTTCTGAGGAGAGGTCTTCTGACTTTATTGATGCTGACTTGTCACTTGATCCACATGTGGCATAGTCATCAGTCTTGATTTCTGAAGATTTGTCACTGTAAGAACAAGAGACAAATTCATTAGAGTCACAATCAAGATTAGGCAATTCATTTGCCTTTTTGCCATAGCACATTAGTGAATCATCAAAGTCAACAAAAGGATCAGCAGGTTTAAATGTTCCAGTTATGGGTGGAGGAACATCATTCATTCCTCCCTCCTTTACATACTTAACAGGTTTTCTATAATCTACAGGTTCCGGATTAAAAACACTATACTCATTAGGGTCATAATACTGATTTGTCCCTATTAGGTTACTGAATCCTAAACCCTTTTTAGTTTTAGTAGACATAGAACTATCAATAAGCATGTTAAGATTTTTGGATGAGTCTTTCCACTTAGCAAATCTAGCCAATGAGTTATCTAGCTTAGACTGAAGATCCTGATTTTGCAATTCTACCTTAGCTTTTTCTCTTTCAGAATGTTTAAACTCATTAGTGGCATTTTTTAAATCTCTTTCCAAAACCTTTACTTTTACTTCATATGCAGACAGTTGTTGTTGATACCAGACCTTTTGTTGTTCTAATGTCTTAACAGCCTTTTTATGAGCCTTAAGTTGAACAAGATTATCCTTATTTTCACTTTCAATATCATCAAATTCCTGTTTTAATTTAGCATATATAGATTTACAACCAAACGGACAGTTTTGTACCTGAGATGGATGACCCATCATTCCAAACTGACCAGCCACTTGTTTCTTTTCACCATATCCAGCTACCATCCCAAAGACTTTATCTGATCCACTCCCAGCAGCCTTCTCATGATGCTCCCAGTCCACCAGCGAATCCACAGATACCAAAGCCTTGGGGTCGTCTGACTCCAACTCTTGAATTCTGAAAGCAGAATACCGTGCTTTATCATCCACCTTCTTGTCTGGGCATTCCCTGGCAAAATGTCCTGTTTGAGAACATTTATAGCACCTCACCTTCCTTCTGTCAAACCTAGCAGGCTCTTGTCCATCAAAATTGACCCTTCTTCCTGCCTTCTTTTCAAACCTATCCAACTTCAATGATATCATGGCCACCTGCCATCTTAAGTCCATCTCTTCCAGATCCAATTCATCAACCTGTTTAAAATCATCATACACAATCTTCTGCTGTGGTGTACTTTCAGCAACAAACGAGTGAAGCACATCCACTACAAGATTATCAGATCTGGACTGAGTTTTTGGTGTAGGAGATGAGTAGGAGATTGAGGATGTTGATGGTGTTGGACTGTTTCCATATAATGCTTTGTTAGGACTAGAGTTACTAACAAAAGCAGTATGGGTAGAAGTATAAGGTGAATAGGTAGAATACCCTTTGATATCAAGTTCAAGGGTTTTCAGTTTGTTGTACAGATCATCAAAGCTCATGAAATCCAGTCCTCCTTTGGCCTTGAGGGTTATGGAAACCTGTGACCAGGATGGTGGCAAGGCCCTCAGAAACTTGGTATTACAATCTTCATCGTCCGGCCTAGCTTTCAACTGGTTAAGTTGGCTCAAGATCTTGTGGAATCTGTCATAGCCTTTGTGAATTCCCTCAGCCTCAGAAATCTTGAATTCTTGAAACTCTTGCTTGAGCATAGACTTTCGCATCTTCCTGGATTCATCATTCCCTCCAAATCTGGTCTTTACAGCATGCCAGATCTTTCTAGCATCATCCAAGTGATGAAAATCACTCATATGATCCTCTGGAATAGCTTGAAGTAGAAGAGTTCTTGCCTTTGTTTCCCTTTGAACAGCAATGTGTTCCTCTGCTGTAACAGGTGGCTCTATATAAATATTGCCATCATCATCCCTTCCAATATTCTTCTTGCTATTTCCCTTAAGAATCACATTCCACAGATTATAATCAGTGTTTGTGATCCAATACTCCATTCTCATAGCCCAGACTTCATACTCATCTTTCTTCAGATATGGGAATTTAGCATTGTTGGTGGACATGGTGGTGAGGACTTGTGTTTGGACTTGAGTGGTTTCTGGTTTGGGTTGTTGATCTTCCGGGTTAATGACATTGGTTTCAGGGTTATCGTCTGCCATTGAGAGAGGGTTTAGAGATATGAGATCGACCTTTTTCTTCTTTATCAGAGATCCTTACCAGGCTCTGATACCACTTGTAGGATCGAGTACTTCGAGCTTGATTGAGCTTGGTATAAACAAGAACCTCTGCAATACAAGTGTTTATGCGGAAACTAAACAGCAAGTATTATAAAGAAGAAAACTCTAAAAGAACAATGATCCTCTATGGATCAAACTATTGAACTAAGAATCGTTTATTGAATATTGAAAGATGTTCAAGGTGTACATAAACTCATAGACGGGTTTATCTTTTATACTAACAAGATCACCTAACCCTAACCCGTTCTACAAGAAAACGTGTAAAGAGATTAACAACAATCTCTTCTAAAAATAAATCATAACAAACATTCTAAATATACGGATAAACAAATAATACTATCCGCAGCAACAACACTATCGGCAGGAACAAGATAACACTGTCGGCAGCAATGAGCTTTCAGCAGGAACCAAGCTATCGGCAGGAACCAACTTTACACTATCGGCAGCAACAATGAACTCTTATTTCCCAGAGATCCTAACAAATTTACTCATGATAAGCCAGTGAAAATAGCATGTGAATTCTGACGGCGTCACGCTTTAACTTGATCGAGGGCGTCACGGCTTAAATCATAAGGGGACGGCGTCACGTTCATGGTTAGACGGCGTCAAGCCTTGATAAGCCAGAATGGATTTTTGAAGAGCTAAAGAGGGACGGCGTCAAGAAGGTCATCCGGGAACCCTAAAAGCGGCGAGGTGACGGCGTCACACTCCATAAGGTGACGCCGTCAGATCCAAAAATCTATATATAGTTTTCTAATTTTTTGTCATGAAGGAGAGCTTAGTGTGTGGAGTTTTGGGAGAAAACCCTAAGACGATTTTAGCTACTTTTTCAGGGCTTTTTGCCTTGAGATCTTCCATGTTTCATTGAAAGATAAGTTATCAATTAATCATTCAATATGTCTATGTGTTGTTTGATTCTATCTTATTCTTGTCTTTTGTTTAACATGTTAGGCTAAATTTATCTTGTGTTTGCTTAGATCTAATGAAACCTAGCTATTGATTATTGGTTGTTAATGTGTTATTAGTTGTATTGGATGATTGTTTATCTATGTTAGGCTTAAGAAAACTGGCTAACTTCCTATTCGGTAACTTGCTTGAACGTCTTAAGAAACATGAACCAAACGCGTACTAAAGGTTTTTATGGTTGTATTTAATGCACAAGCGAATTCTAGTGATCCCATGTTAGGAGCTTCCTAGCCGGCTCGACATAGGAGTGAAGTAGGAGCTTGTAGAGTTGGGAAAGTAAGTACGCCACCCCACGAATGGTATTAAGGAATACACCCGTCATCCACGCGACTAATACACACTAATTAACCGGTAAAAGATAGTTAGGGAGTAAGGAAATCTAAGTAAACACATTTCTCTACACATAAGTTTCTCACCACATTTCATTTTTGTTATTTTATTTTATTTGCATCCGTAGTAATTTTGGGTTAGTTGACTAGCAACTAATTCCGCCCACTCCTTCAAAACCCGAGATTTTACTTGCTTTCATAAAAACTATAAAAACATAAAAAGAATCTTCCTCAACCCTTAGACCTAATTAGAGTAGCCTTTCACGCCTAACGAACACTATTCCCTGTGGAGAACGATCAATCCCCCGTACTTACCACTACACTATACTACATCGGTCAGGTACACTGCCTGGTGGGGTTGTAAGCCTCTTGAGATCCCTCGAGAGGTAAAACCTGTTGTAAGGTCGCAAAACCACGCAATCATTAGCGTACAACTCCTCCTTCTTAAGCAGTTCTAGAATGGCCTTCAAATGTTCAGCGTGCTCTTCTTTGTTGCGGGAGTAGATGAGGATATCATCAATAAATACGATCACGAATTTGTCCAAGTATGGCTTGCACACTCGGTTCATTAGGTCCATAAACACAGCCGTTGCGTTCGTCAGACCAAATGGCATCACTTGGAACTCATAGTGCCCGTATCGTGTACGAAAAGCGGTCTTCGGTATATCTCCCTCTTTAACTCTCAGTTGATGGTATCCTGACCTTAAATCAATCTTCGAGTATACACTCGATCCTTGCAGTTGATCAAACAGGTCGTCGATTCTAGGCAGCGGGTATCGGTTCTTCACGGTGAGTTTGTTCAATTTGCGATAATCGATGCACATCCGGAAGGATCCATCCTTCTTCTTAACAAACAGCACCGGAGCTCCCCATGGTGAAGAACTCGGGCGTATGAATCCTTTATCTGACAATTCTTGTAATTGCTCAAACAATTCCTTCATCTCGGATGGTGCCAACCTATAGGGTGCTCGTGCCACTGGTGCTGCTCCTGGCACTAGTTCGATCTGAAATTCTACTTGTCGAGTTGGCGGAAGACCAGGCAAGTCTTCGGGAAATACTTCGGGAAAATCTTTAACTATCGGCACATCTTCTAGTCGTTTCTCCTCTGACTTCTTCTCGGTTACTTGTGCCAAAAATGCAAGACATCCTCGGTCGATATACTTCATCGTTTTGAAGCACGATATGATACTTAGTCGAGTCTTACTCCGTTCGCCACTGACTATTAAAGTTTCTCCTTCACATGGGATGTGAACAACTTTCTCGTCGCATATAATTCTAGCGTGGTTCTTGGATAACCAATCCATGCCGATGACTACGTCGAAACTACCAAGTTGAATGGGCATGAGGTCTATGTCAAAAGGTTGATTTAGTAAAAGCAAGGTGCAACCTTGGATCATGGTGTTAGTTTCTACTAGTTTGCCGTCGGCTAGTTCGATTTCGTAGGTGGTGTCTAATTTAGTCGGGGTAATGTTAAGTAGGGGTGCAAATGAAGTAGACACAAAACTTTTGTCGGCTCCAGAATCAAATAAAACTTTAGCAAGATGATTATTAAGGGGAAACGTACCCGTCACAACATCGGGATCTTGTCCGACATTTCCATCTCCTAGCACATATGCTCTCCCTCGAGCATTGTTGACGGGGTTGGCAGCCTGATTTGGACACTGGTTCTTGTAGTGCCCCTTCTTTCCACATCCATGGCATACTATGGCCACTGGTTGCAAGTTGGCTCCTGTGGCCTTGCAGTCTTGGGTCTTGTGTCCGGTTCTCTGACACTTTCCACATCTAGCAAAACAGGGTCCCTGGTGGTGCAACTTACATCGGTTGCACATGGGAGCGGGTCCAGCATAAACCCTAGTCCCAGTAGGTGTGGCAATGTAAGCCCTGGCAGTTTCCTGCCGGCGGTTCTGTTGGTTGTGATGGTGGTTTCGACTTTGCTGGTAGCCTTGAGTGTTGTTGCGGTTGTGGCTATGGTTGTGGTGAGAGTTACTATTGCTGTGACTGCTTCTACGATCATCAAACTTTCTTTTGTGATCGTTTCCTCCCTGCGCCTGATTACGCTTAATTTCCCTCTCAAGCAATTTCTGAGCAGTCTCCATTGCTTCTTCCAGAGTCTGTGGTTTGGATACAGTAACGATCCCTTCTATGCTTTTGGGCAACCCTTCAACATATCTCTCTAATGTTTTCTCGAAATCCGGTACCTTAGTTGGACACAGTACCGAAAGTTCTTGGAATCTCCTATCATAGGCTCGAAGATCATACCCTTTTACCACCAAGCGGTCAAACTCAACTTCCAATTTCCGAATTTCGGTGCGAGGACAATACTTCTTCAAAATCTTCTGTTTAAACTCGGCCCAAGGAAGTTGGTAAGCTCTGACGTTACCCATTTTATGAGCAGTGGCGTTCCACCATGACAGTGCGTCATCTGCTAGAGTGCCAGTAGCAAAGGTGACTTTATCGTTTTCTGCACAGCCACTTCTTGTAAAGACAGTCTCTGAGCGCTCAAACCATCGAGCTAACTCCGTCACTCCTTCAGTACCTTTGAATGTTGGCGGTTTGCAGCTCATGAACTCCTTGTATGTGCACTTGCGAGCCGCAACTGGCACGCTTTCGGCAGTGGGCCTCGTGGCACTGCCAGTAGGAGTTGTGGTTGCAGCTTGAGCTATTAACGCAGCGGTTACACTCTCTGTGATCAGTTGGCGGATCTCCTCTGGGGTCATGATCGATCCGGCGACTGCAGTTGTTGTTCTGTTGCGGGTAGCCATGTTCTATCAATGACACAAGAACATATATTTAGGTTTTACGGTCAATATAATCAAGTGAGGTATCATAACTGTCCCCATAATAATAGCACACAAACATCATCATGAGCAAAACTATCATAATTAATCATCACGACATGTTTGAATACAATCACAACACACATGGAATAATATAGCGATGTATAAGAGAGAATCACAACACACCAATGCAGAAAGCAACCATAATAACATAGATCAATACTGGTACATAGTAATCATAACCAACAATAAGTTTTAATAATTTGATACATTGTTTCCCAAAAGAACAATACAATACAAGATTATTAATGCCACGCAGGGCAAGTTAAGATGTCACTACTACAACAGTACATGGGTAATCTATTGTTGGGAATTACAAGATTTGAAGATTACAAAACCACGAGCAAGAATGAAGAAAGAAGAAACAATGAGGACTTAAGATAAAATATTTAGTTAGCTTTCATAGTAAGCTAGGTTTTTATGTAAACCCTAGCCTCTCTATTATATAAAGGGAGGTAGGGCGTTGGTTTTATCATCCATTTTCATAGATCGTCTCTCCAATGAGAGTCGATTAAACGCATAGAGCATTTGTAGTAGTAGTAGTTTGTAGTAGGTTTTATTTATGTTCAATAAAGAAAAACCTTGTTAAGTAATGTTGATTGTGTTCTTGTTCTTATGTTTCCGCTGTGCATATCAATCAATGTTGCTATAATCCTAGTTGGGCTAGATCTTGGTTTCTACACTTGGTATCAGAGCGGGTGGTTCTTGATCTAGGGTTTTACAAGGTTTTTCACTGTCGATGAGGAGCAGATTCGGAGCAGTTTGGAGCAGGGTCGATGAATCACAGCAGATCTGGAAACATTGTGAGGTAATCGTATTTATTATTTTTAAGAGCAGATCTGGTTGGTTTAATAAGGATGCTGTTGTCGTTTGCTGTTCTTTGATCGAATTCTATTACCTCGTACTATCAAATTAATTGGTCAGTAACAATTGATTGTTTGATAAATTGTTATCCGGCTTTAATTAATTGGAATTGGAAACGTGTGGGGCTGGACGAATTTAATTGGTTTGTTGGTCAGTGGATGATTAATTCCTTTTGTCGACATGTATGGGATGAAGATACAAATTACTCATTCTAGGTCTGATTGTATATTGGTGGAGCAGTGTGTGGTTATTAAAGAACGTATAGGTCTGATGTTATATGGGTCGATGTGTGGTTATTAGCTGTCATCTTTCTGTTTGGTGGAATTAAATTGGTCGTTGATCAATAAATGGGGCCGATTGTTGATCTTATATGGGGTTACTCATATTATTTAATCCTTCTACTGATTTGATTAAAATGGGATTGGATTGTGGATGGGATATGAATATATGATTGGTTTATTAAAGTTGTGGGGTCGGTGAGAATTGTGTTATTAAATTTCTCATCGAACAGTGCATACATGGGATGAATTGGTGTCGGACGTGGCGTCAGTTAATGGGGCTGATGGTGTTGAAGTTTGATTTTATGTGTGTTCAGTATGATGATTATTTTATTATTTCACGTGGGGTCATTGGTGGACATGGTATTAGAATTTAATTCTGATGCTGTGTTATTTGCTTGTTTCTGCTGATGAGTTTTTTGGTTCCTCCTGGTGGTTCCTCCTGATACTTATATGGTTCCTACTGATGGGTTCCTGATGATAGATACGGTTCTTACTGACTTCTTTATGGTTCCTGCTGACTTGTTGTATATTTTTTTTTCTTTTGGTCGGTTTTGGTTCCTACTAGTCATGTGAGATTACTAATGGTTAGGGAGGACGGAGTTATCAACCATCATCATTTTGTTGAGAAGATTACTTGACGAAGATATTTGATTATTGCTTGTTTGATGTTGTAATTGATTTTCCCAAGTATTGTGTTCTTATCATATCTTAAAGGGATCAGCAGCTTTTTAAGATAACTTGCTTGGTTTGTATGGTGACGAAGACTTGACGACTCTAGTGAAGGGGTACGATCTATTTTATTGTGCTTAATGCGTACATTTGCTATCACTTGAAGGAGTTACGTTATTTGTGCTCAGTGTCTCATTGGATAAATCAGTGAGGAGTTTGTCAAGAGGCCGTCACGTGGATAGTGCAAGACATAAGATGCAAGGTTGGGAGATTCCATTTCTTCATCAAATCAGTTATAGTTGATTTTCTTCATCAGTGATCACTCCATGGAACCTACTGGATTCAAGAGATGGCAAGTATACTTTTAAGGGGAAGCTTATTGTTAATATACTTGGCCATCCTCTTACACTTTGTGCTGGTGTGCTTACTTGTTTCTGCTGTTCGATACTGCTGCTCGTTCCTGCTGCTCGTTACTGCTGCTTGTGTTATTAGTTAAAAAAAAAAAAAAATATATATATATATATATATATATATATATATATATATATATATATATATATATATATATATATATATATATATATATATATATATATATATATATATATATTATTATTAATTATTAGTTGGTTCTTGAGATGGTTAGTCTATTCTTAAGGGGAAGCTTGTTAACCATCTACATGCATCACTTGAGGGGAAGCGTCTACGAGTTGCACAAGACCCCTATTAGAAGATTACAAAAAGGGGAAGAATAGTTATGATGTGCAGCTTATTATTGGTGATGACATTGTTTCTTCATGCAGATTGTTTTGTAATATCAAATAGGGGAAGATTGTTGGGAATTACAAGATTTGAAGATTACAAAACCACGAGCAAGAATGAAGAAAGAAGAAACAATGAGGACTTAAGATAAAATATTTAATTAGCTTTCATAGTAAGCTAGGTTTTTATGTAAACCCTAACCTCTCTATTATATAAAGGGAGGTAGGGCGTTGGTTTTAGCATCCATTTTCATAGATCGTCTCTCCAATGAGAGTCGATTAAACGCATAGAGCATTTGTAGTAGTAGTAGTTTGTAGTAGGTTTTATTTATGTTCAATAAAGAAAACCTTGTTAAGTAATGTTGATTGTGTTCTTGTTCTTATGTTTCCGCTGTGCATATCAATCAATGTTGCTATAATCCTAGTTGGGCTAGATCTTGGTTTCTACATATGTACTATGAAGTGCCAGGTGCATCTCCGGGCCCTCGCTGTAAACCTCTAACTATATCAGTCAACTCATCCATCCTCTGGTCTCTGACTCTCTCTCTAGCCCGTGCCTCTCCAATCGTACCTCTGAGAGTGTGAATGGTGCTGTTGGCTACTGCCAATGCCTCAGTCTGATGCTCAATCATCTGCTGCTGTATCGCTACCATATCTCTCAGCTGCTGTGTCTCATGACTCTGCGTATCCATCCGATGTCCAAACTCAGCAACGGTCTCTCTAACCTCCTCTAACTGTGTACCAAACAGATCAAACACCTCCTCCATAGCTATCCTGCCTACCACGAGGTTCTCGACCTCCTCCTGAATGTTCTCGACTCGCTCGAGAGATATATCATCGATCAAACTCAGTAACTCATCAAGACGATCCTCATGCCGGGCCAGTCGGGCAGCCAGCAGTGGGATGGTGTGGTGGATAGGCTCTCCGGTGACCGGGAGGACAGCTGATGAACACTCACCCAACTCTGAAGCTCTAGGGGCTCCCTCCTGAAGTCTCCAATGACGAATGCAATCTAACAGGAATGACCATCTACGGGCATCGACTCTCCTATGAGGTCTAGGGTGGGCTGCTGCCTCAGTAGCAATCTGAACATAGGGGTCTGATGGTGAAGGACTCATGGGATGTGCTCTCTCAGAAGAGGGTAGGGGAACACTCTGAGCACGAATGGGTAAAGATGTAGGAGATGGGATGGGGGATGATAAGGGAACAGTGGTGGTCTGGGTGTAGAACACAGTAGGTGGTGGTATAGGAGATGGTGAATCCTCTGGTGAGAGTGGTGGTGTCGGGAGCATATAAGGATAGGGCTGTGGCACTTATGGTGATGGCTCGGGAGAACTGGGTGGTGGTGTAGCTATGAGAGCTGGTGGTGGTGGTACTAGAGCTGGCGGAGTACGTACTCGTTTCCGAGCCGTGCAAATATAGGTGAAACTGTTAGGGCCGTACTTGAATCTCTTCCTAAAAGGAGATGGCTCATAAGGCTGGAGGACTCTAACTCGCTTGCGCCGGTGGACCGGTGCAGGCGGGGGTGGTGGTGGAATGGATGCAGCCGAATCAGATGAGTCCGAGTCAGATGACTCGTCGTCAGCCTCCGATCCAGAGGGGTAGTGAGGTGTCAAAGCTCGGGGTGGAGGTGGTGAAGGACAATCGTCAGCAGCTAGGAACTGCTGTGACTCATAATACTGGTCAAGGGTCAAAGGACCATAAGCAAGTGAAGATGAAAGTGGGATAGTGGGTGCGATAACTGGTGTCGAAGCGACTTCACCCTCCTCAAAGGGCTCCGTCTCTCCAGATACATCCCCAGATGGGACAACAGATGGGATAGCGGGTGAAATGGGTAGGTGCTATCGGTGTCAAGGTCGGATAAAATGATAGTGGGGATGAGAGGTGATGCTGGTAGTGCGTCATCACTGTCAGAAAGTATGATGATGGGGGGTGACATGGTACTGTAATATCCCAATAATAATAAGTGTAAGTCATTAATAATATAAACATGCATTAGTCATAATAACATATGAAGTGATAAAACTAATTCGTTAGATATGCATAATCTGCCAAGCAAATCTCAATGCAAATATAATAACATTCGTAGGTGATAAAATTTATTCGTTATGCATAATCTGCCAAGCAAATCTCAATGCAAGTACTTGTAGGTGTTGGCACGGAGGGCATAGGGTGTTAAGGTGTAAAAATGGCCTTTTTAGAAATCGCGGTTATAGTCCAAAGTTTTTGAAAAAGCTTTTGGTTCTCTATAAACCTGGCTCTGATACCAATCTGTAACACCCCGTTAATTTTTAAATAGCAGCGGAAGACTTAAACGGGGTATTACCAATTAGATCACAGTCATAAGCATAGATATTTGTTAAAAAGGGAAATTTTATATCATTCAATGAAAACTCAATATTCAGAGATTACATATTAGTTATCAAAAAGGGGGTAGTAGTTCACAAAAGTGATGATGAGTTTGAAAAGAATGATATAATTATTTGAAATAAAGATGGGTAGATTCTCCATGCCCGTGCCAACTCCGTGCTTGAGATTTCCTTAGTTACCTGAGATAAACATGCTTAAAATGTCAACACAAAGGTTGAGTGAATTCACAGTGTTTAATTTGTAATAGTTTGAACACAAGTTAAATAGTAGTGAAAACAATGATATTGCGGGGGTAGTATATAGATAAACAAATATTGCCCTAAGCCTCATGACACGCAAACCTTAACTTGTAGGGGTAATAATAATAATGATATCCCAATCACAGCAATGATATGGGTGATAAATGCCCTTGTGTAGGAGTTTTGCCATACTCATAATTCGAATAAAGTGCATTTGTCTATCAATCCGGTTAACACTATAGTTATCTATCCGGCTAGTAAAAATGGGTCGTAACTCCCAATAGATCTATTCACAGAATTCGCGTTCACTCGCAAGTGATTAATGGTTCATGATATAAGGGACTTTTATTGGCAGGGTGGTAACTTAGGCAATATTACTTAGCAATATCAATCAGGGAAGCATACAGAAAAATACTTGTGTTCGGTTTTATAGCATGTATCTCCCCACGGGATTTGAAAACATAGTAAAATGTGGGACTATGAACTCACCTTGGTGATATAGTAGTCAAGTAGTGATCAAGTGATGTAAGTGAATAGCTCCGACTTGCGACCTAGAGTAATGTGATATATTTAGAATATTATCAACCCCTTAGTTTTAATATGGGAAATGGTGGATGTGGAAACTACAAATGAGATCGTGTCGAATTCATGTAACGAGGACGTTTGGAATTTATCAAGGTAGGGACTTTAAGAGATCACGTTAAATTTATTTAACGTGCGAACGACAAGTTAAAATATTTAATTTAAATATTTTAAAAGTTAAGTTAAAATAGTTACGTTTTTATAAATCGTGTTACGATAATAACTCGTGTGAAAATGTGTAATTAGAAATGTTAAATAATTTAAAACACAAATATATTACTTTTGTACTTTTACACAATTTCCCTTATAGTTTATAAAGTTACACTTTTAACCTTAAAGTTAAATTAATTATAATTTAGTCAAAAAGTACTTATTTACACATTAATCCCTAATGTTTCGATATTTACAGTTTTGACCCTCATTTCATATATAATCCTCCTTTTATCAAATGTTACGATTTATATCCTTTTAAAAGTAAGTCATTGCAAAACTCGTCCCCTTTTTTATAATTCAAAGAGTTATACTTTTCTTATTATCCACGTACCTCTTCCTAACTTATTCGAACTCATTTGACGACTCACAGTACCCATTTCATTTCGAATGTTTCACAGATTCATATTACTTGTTAGAAATATATAACAAAATTCGTTGGGCTTATAAGCCCACTGTGGCCCAAATGTGGTTTTAATGAAAAAGGTTTTAGTGTTCGACTGGCATAGGATTGGGGGTAGTTTCACGAGTTATTTGGGGTCGAAACTTATGCATGTCGCGTCGTCTTGTTTTATCACTTAGCAAGGATTCGAAAGACACAAAATCTTATATATGTTGCACGTTAAAAGAAGTAGTTATAGAGGCAAACATGTAGGCGTTTTAAATATATTTTAGTTCGTAATATGTTAATGTTCTCATGTGCGTTCTTATTATAGTTCGTGAGGTGCATGACGTGTGTAAAAAGGATTGGATACGAATGAAAAGAGAAGGGGAGGTGAGGACTTACGACACCAAAGATGGTGGGAAGTTTCGAATGGAGATAGTGATAGTAGCGAGACCTCGAACAAACTAAACCCAAGCTTCCTCAATAAAAACCCCACGATTAAAGCTATACCCCAAAGCGACCTTAAGCTCGTAATGTGACCCAAACCCTTTGCTTCTTTTCTTCCTTGCTTCGACGGAAACCCAACAGAGAATAGGAGTGTGTAATAATGTTTTGTGTTTTGTTTTGCTTAGGTGAGAAACAAGTGAAAAGTGAAGGTTCTTATAGGAGTAACAATGTACTCTCTTGGATTATTTTAATGGGGTTTCTTGAGCATGCATTGCTATGTCAAGTCGAAGGAAACAAGGAAATGTCCAAGGCTGTGTGGTCACTTCGAATGGGAGTCAAAGGTCAAGTCGTGCATGGCATGGTTTAGGCAATATTTTATTAGTTAGGTCATGATGCTAGGGCTCTTTTTGGTGCATGGTTGAGGGAGGTCTTGTGACCTTATACGAATGGAAAAAGAAAAGAAAAGTAGCAAGGATTGTCTTGAGTTGGGTCACGACTGCAACAAAGAAAGAAGGAAGAAAAGAAAAGTGTGGAGGTGCATGTTGGAGATCAAGGGACACATTAACCATGGGATAACTAAGTTGTAAAAGTGGGTATGGAGTTTATGATTTGTTTAATTTCTTAGAGGAGATCTTTAGGCAACACTAGGGTGGTTTAATCCTGTAGTTAAACATGGTTCAAAAAGGAGGTGTGGGGTTTAGTATTGTTTATGTGTAGAACTTAAGACCTTGATAGATCTTTGAGCACTCTTGGATCGATAGTAATGTTTATGTAATCACAAACACACTAATAGAAAGTCTCTAATACTTGTATAAAGCGGAATTTAAACACAAGTAAGAACACAAATAACTAAGAACGATTGATCCTCTATGGATCTTTTATTAATACTAAGAACTTGTTTTTCTAAAACTCGTACATATTACATAATAACGTGTTCCTTTTATAGATAAGGAACCCTAAATCCGTTTCACTAGAAACCCTAAACCGTTTCACAAGACTCGTATATCTAAAAACTAATAGAAAATATGCTATATAATTTCCTAATAAAACTCGTGCATATCCAAACTAATAACAAAGTACGCTGAATATCTATATCAGCAGAAACACACTCCGCAGAATCTTTACTTCCGCAGAAACATTCTTCAGCAGAATCCAACCCTTCAGCAGATTCCATCAGCAGTAACCATCAGTAGAATTCTTCCTTAGCAGAATTCCCAACAATCCTCCCCTAATCTTGAATTTGACATGGTTAAGTTCAAGATTCTTGATAGATCTATAACACTTCAGAATAAGAGGATTGAATTCGAACATCATCAGCAAAGAATCAAAGGAACCACATCTCTATGAATGGCAAAACTTTAAACTTCAGGTCTTTGCAGCAACAAATGACATAATGTACATCAAAACTATTTAGTTTCAGACTATTCTCATCACATCCAGGTGTGTTAACACCTGTGAGAGGTGAATCATTGAAAATAATGGATTTGATGTCTCTTTACCAATAGCCATCACTACTGGAGTAGCCAAATGTTTAAGTTCGAAAACTATGGTACACTGATAACCATATGATTTTTAGCAAATCATCAGCTATAAACGGATTTGAGATGTCTTTACCTGTAGCCGTTTGCTCAGGACTAGCCAATCCTTTGGTTTCAACTGAACCTTGGTGAATTGAATACCAAATATGGATACCAAATGTCTTTACCACAAACCATACTTTTGTGGACTAGCCAATTCTTTGGATCCCAGAAAGGGTTACATCCATGGAGAATTGAGAACCATTTCAACTCTTAGGAATGAACCATCGGTGAGTTGAAGTACCCTATAGCTTTGAGCAAGCTATTACAGCTATAACCAGATTTGATGTGTCTTTACCAAAGCTGTACCCTTTGGACTAGCCAACTCTTTGATGGACACAAGTCACATCTGGTGAGTTGATAACCATCAACAGAGTTATACAACAAACCTGCAGAAAAGTTAGTATACAAATATACAAGATTTTTTTTTTAACTAATAAATAAGAATGAAATAAGAAATAAATGAAATAAAGAAAGATAAGATATACAAATAATACACAATACCAGAATCAAGTAGAAGCTTGATGTTGCATAAGCTTGGACTTGATTAACCCAACCAATTGTGCAGCATGAGTCTCATCATTAGCCACTGGATCAGGAGGAACTTCCAATTTGCTTTTAAGCATAAGTTTCAGCAGATTAATAGACCAAGGATAATGCTGATCCGAAAACATACACACCCTAATGCCAGACTTTGTTTCAACAACATGCACATTAGGCATAGGGTAAAACCTCCAAGTATCAACCTCCCATGTGTGTGAATTCTCCCAAAGTGAGTAGCCTTTTCCATTAGGTGAGTGAGAATCAAACAGAACTTGCAGATCTCCCAATAAGTACAAACCAGCACCCTGTGGTGAATGAGAGGTATAATACTCAGTAACCATTCCATAAAGAGTATGCAAATCTTGCCTATCCACCAAGTGAAGTATTTCTTGCAAGAAAGTAAACTCCATATAGGATTGATCTTGCCTATAAATGGTGTTTATCTGCCCATCTGTCAATGTCCATTTGACCAACACATTGTAAGAACCTTCAGGAAATGTCTCAGAAGAACCCACTTTAATAAAGGTTGAATCAGTAGCATTGAGATCTATATGCTTAGAAGAACTCTCCTGTTTAGACTTATGTGCTCTAGAAATCTGCTCTCTAGCTAACCTCACAGATCTTCTGATAGCAAGTTGTCTGTTGTGTGCCATCCTTTTCTTTCTTCTCCCAGGTATATAAATCCCCATATGACTAACATTTTCAGATGCACCAGAAGCATCTTCAGAAGGAATGGAAGAAGTGGGAACAGAACCACCTTCTGCAAGCAACTTTTCAGTATCTTCTCTAGCCTTTTTAGCCTCAGCAGCTTCAAGTTCAGCTTGCCTTACCAAATCTGCATTGTAGTTGGAAAGAAATGATTCCTCTTGTTCAGCAGATGCAGAAGAAGGAATGGTAGCAGCCTCAGCAGATTGATTGCCTTCAGGAGTTTCCTCAGCAGAAACAGCTTGAGGGAGCAGTTGGTCTTTATCACCAGAAGATGAATAGCCTTCATAATTTGATTATATGTTTGATGCAAATCAGATTCAGATAAGGCCCATACTTGCTTCTTGGACAAAGCAGAGTTATATACAGAAGTATATTGATGATAAACCACATTCCTCATATAATTCTTGGTTTGTGCCTCAGTCTGAGTTTTAGCTCTCTTAGCTTTAGCCTTTTGTGTAGCAATGGCCTTTCTCCTTTCTGCTGCAGCTTTCTTCCTCTGTTGACCAAGAGCTACCATTTGTGCAGCAAAGTTGTTGCTATCAAAATTAGCTCCTAAGATGCTTTGGGCCAAAGTAGGATTGGAAGCAGCTTGTTGAGTATAAGAATCCCATTGTGCATCAGTAAAATGAACTGATTGCTCATCTAGTTCTCTTTGCCTTTCTGGAGGCAAATCTGAAGTGAATTGAGCTATCATCTGTTGTGCTAAAGCTTGACTCTTCATCATATCCTCATATTCTTTAACCAATCTAGCTTGCTCCTTCCTTTCTTTTTCACTTACAAGATCTGTACCAAGATCTTCATCAACCATCACTCTTTGCTCATTGCCAGAGATGTTAACACTAGATACTCTGTCAATATTTTCAGAAGAAACTCCAATAGAAGCATCAGCAGAAACATGTTGAGAGGTAGATTCAACATGTGGAGTAGAAACCTCAGCATTAGAATTCAAGGCAAAGGATCTCCCAGCAACAAACACTTCAGCAGAAACTTCTGAAGGTGTGACATCAGCAGAAGCCACATGATCACCACCAACATGTTCTTGAGCAACATTCAAACTTGGCATTGTAGATTCCTTGCTCAAATACTGTCTTCTCCTCTTTCTGTAGAACTTGATCTGCTCTTTTTGTTGTGAGGATTCAGCAGCTTTAGGTGAAGAAGTATGAGTCTGCTGAGCAGCTTCAGCCAATAAATCAAGATGATCCAAATAAATATCCTCCTGCTCTTCATCAGAGGCAAACACAAACTTCCTTTTCTTTTTCTGCCCAAGTTGATCTTCTAATTCCTGAACCCTCTTTCTTAACACCACAATCTCATCACCAAGTGAAGATTTGGTGTCTGCAAGCTCCTTTTTCAACTTCTCAATTTCTTGATCATTCCTGTTGAGCAAATTATACAGAGAAGTGAGAGTAATAGGGTCCTCAGCTCCACCAGCAGATGTCTCAGTGGTAAAGGGAGCTTCATTGGGCCTTTCAGAAGAAATATGTATATTCTCAAAAGTAGGAGTGCTTTCATCTATTGGGTCTCTAAAAGGGCTAGGTGTGGACAGTCTTGTAGTCTCATCTTCAAGAGGTGTAGGCACATGAGTATCATGAGACTGAATTGTCTCCTCAACCTCAGGAACAAGCTCATCAGGAGCTTCATGAGTTTGTGTTGGAATAGGACTGGGTGAAACATGTACAGGTGAAGGTGTAGGTTGGTCAGGAGAAACAATGGGTGCTTCAGCAGTTGTGGATGGACCCTCATCCCTTTCCACTGATGGATTACCATCAGCAGTAACACTTGGAATTGATGGAGTACCATCATCAGCAGCATTGGGAGATGGTGGAGCACCAGCAGCATTACCCTCATCAGCATCATCATTGCCATGTGGCAACATAGCTGGTAGCAGAGGGTGATGTTCCCCAACATAGTGAGTTTTCATCGAAGCAAACAACTTAGCACTAAGGGCTCCTATGGGATAATGGCCTCTATCTTGGGTGTTTATGTCTAAAATTATCTGAAGAAACCTAGGGTACATTAGAAACTTATGCTTTTTCTTTTGTATATTTTCAACCATATTATCAAAAATAAACTTAGAAAAATTATAAGTTAAACCCTGTGATAGACATACTATACCACAACCCAATTGGGTAGAGAATTGATCCCATCCTCCAGACTTGTTGCTGATGCACTGAAGCAATGTGTGCACCAAAAACCTCCACTTGGGGCAAAACTTGTTCTTGAGCCACATAATAGTATCCAAACTTTGATAACCAGCAGCTCTCAGCCCAGCAAGTATCTCTTTAGTGTTGGTGTGATAGACACCACCTTCATCATCCAGTTGTAATCTTTACCTAATCAAAGCTTCAGTCACAACATACTCTGCTCCATCAATCTTTGCAACAATCTCTGTATCAGAACGTTTCTCAGCAGATGCCCAAAATTGCTTCACCAAAGATTCGTGTACTACATCCGGATAATGAGTCAAAGCAAAATGAATCTTGGAACGCTTCAAGAAATCAACCATAGGGTCATACATTTCATGTCCCTTCGCTTTTCCTAGAAAAGCAACTTTATTGTGATCCTTCTTAAATTGTAGGGCCTCCATTGAAGAAATTATGAGAGATATGGTATGAATCAAGTGAATGGAGAATAGGTTTAGATTGCTTGAAGAGGGAATAAGTTGTTTTGGGCGAAGATTATATGAGTAGGTTATAAATAGAAGTTACCCAATTATGGTCAAAATTTATCGGAACTAATTGTTGACCATATCTGACGTGTAAAGTAACTTCAACATTCAAAATCAACCCTTCAGCAGAAATGATGGTCAATCTGCTGAAGTAAGAAGTCAATCAGCAGAATCAACTCAAGAGTAATAATATCTTTAGTAAAGATCTTGAGTTTTACTTTGCCACCCAACTCGCATTAATTACCAT
Organism: Artemisia tridentata subsp. tridentata; assembly: GCA_021014915.2. Classification (NCBI taxonomy): domain Eukaryota; kingdom Viridiplantae; phylum Streptophyta; class Magnoliopsida; order Asterales; family Asteraceae; genus Artemisia; species Artemisia tridentata. Next base: position 37,072,467 of record CP139502.1, read on the forward strand.
TAACACTTTACTTCGCCTATAAAATAACCCCAAATCACAATCCGCACAAATCACTTAACCCTAATTTACCATCAAACCTTCATTCAACCAAGATCACTCATCAACACTATGAACAACCAACCAGAAGTAGTTGATCTCACTTCTGAGTCATCAGCAGACTCAGGAGATAACATTCCTCAATCATCCACACAACCTTCCCATAGAAGGTATGGTCTAACCAAAGAACAAGCCCGCAAGAGAAAGTATGATGTGGGCTCATCAAGCAGACCCAACAATCCACCCAAACATCCATCATCATCATCATCTGAGGATAGTCGTCCTTTATTTCGATATCCCTACCAAGATGAGCCTCGTACTTTGAAGTCCCCTTTTCTTCCTTCTTCGGAAGATGATAGTGTGGTGGATCCAAATGATTCACCTAGGGGCTCTGATGACTCCACAGAGCGTCTAGAGCCAATCTTCAATAGATTGGTGAGAGAGGAAGAGGAGAGGGTAGCAGCATCAACCAGGGAAGAGAATCCCCAACCTTCACAACCCCAACCAAGGCCACACACCAGAAATCCACCACTTCCAGAGACAAGGGAGGTGGTTATTGGTCTTCCTGCTCCAAGAACTGGTGTTTCATACCACAGAGACACAGGAAAAGGCAAGGGTGCAGAGGTGACTGGTAAAGGAAAGGGTAAAATGGAGTAGGTGATGATGAGATGTTGCCAGGGACCAAAGATATAAAACTAGGTTCTTCAGCATCTTCATTCCTGGTCCTCCATCTCCAACAACTTTTGAAACCCTGATGATAGGATTTAGAGTCTGTGTAGGTTATCTTGTATAGGAATGGTCTTTTATTACAATTTGAAGTTGTTTGTATGCTGTAATTTCTTTTGAATGAATGAACAACTTCTCTTTTATCTTTCAATGATTATCTCTTGAACTATGCTTCATCACTATCAGTCAGCAGAATCAATCTTTAAGCGTACTTGACCAATTCCCATTTAACCAATCTTGGAGAACTTCTACTTAAGATAAGTAACTACACATCAAGGCATTCTGCAAAACAGACACATAAAAACAAACCAAACCAAACAAAACTTAAAGTACATTAGTTGGTTAGTATGTTAGTAAACATAATATACAAAATATTACAAATTTTACAACAACAATCCTCCCCTGAGGCATATGCCTCCCCTGAGGCCTATGCCTCCCCTCAAACTTTGCATTTAAGGGTTAACCATCCCAATATGGACAACTAAGTGTTGAAACCTAGGTCCATCAAAAGCCTTAGTCAATAAATCTGCCACATTATCATCTGTGTGAATCTTAATCACCTTAATCAAATGTTTTTCATATGCATCTCTTATAAAATGGTGTCTGATCTCAATATGCTTAGTTTTATTATGAAAAACTGGATTTTTAACTATGCAAATGGTACTTTGATTATCAATAAAGATTGTGGTGTTCATGAAATTAAACCCATAATCTAGCAATTGATTTTGTATCCAAAGAACCTGACCACAACAGTTGGCAGCAGCAACATACTCTGCTTCAGTAGATGAGGTAGCAACAATAGATTGTTTCTTGCACTGCCAAGAAATTAATCTTCTTCCAAGAAATTGACAACCTCCAGTTGTGGATCTCCTATCCAGATTTGCACCAGCATAGTCACTATCACTATATGCTTCCAACTTAAAAGGAGACTCTTTTGGGTACCAAAGACCTAAGTTAGGTTGGCCTTTGAGGTACTTGAAGATCTTTTTGACTGCATTCAAATGGGAAGTAAGTGGAGTGACCTGATATCTAGAACAAGCACTCACAGCAAATGTTATGTCAGGCCTTGAAGCTGTCAAGTACATCAATGAGCCAATCATGGATCTGTATAGGTGAACATTCACTGCAGGATCTGGTTCAAGATTGTTCTTTGGTTTTGGAGCTTCATAAGGTGTAGTGGCAGTTCTGACATTTTCCATATCAAATTTCTTCAATATATCCTTCACATACTTATCCTGACTAATAAAGATACCATCTTGTTTCTGCTGAACTTGTAGACCCAAAAAGAAAGTAAGCTCTCCCATAGCACTCATCTGAAACTCCCCCTTCATCAATTCCTCAAACTCCCTGCACCAAGCTTCTTTAGTGGAGCCAAAGATAATGTCATCCACATAAACCTGCACAAGAATTATATCCCTGGAATTCTTCTTAATGAAGAGTGTTTTGTCAATGGCACCTCTCCTGTATCCATGCTTCAGCAGAAATGCAGAAAGTCTAGCATACCAAGCTCTTGGTGCCTGATGTAGTACATAGAGAGCTTTTACAACCTTGTAAACATGCTTTGGATTATCTGGGTCTTCAAAACCTTTGGGTTGAGTGACATATACCTCCTCTTCAATTTCACCATACAGGAAAGCACCTTTCACATCCATCTGATATACCAGGAAACCCATATAACTAGCAATATTATTAGTAACGGGATTAATAATATTAAATAAATTTGTACCACTTTGTGTTGTAAGTGATTCCAATTCATCTTGTGAATCTCCATCTTCAACTAGTGGTCTTGCAATTTCAGCACCGTCCCGAATTTCATCCTTAAATAAGTAATCCCAGATTTCTTCAAAATCCCTTGTTGGGTCAAAATCTGGTTGAGGTATGTCATCATAAACTATGGCGTCAAATGGTTCGAAATCAAAATTAGAATACTTTTCATCTTCATCCGTTGGATTGACTAATGGTGGTAATACGATTGCAGAATATTCTTCAACGTAAGGTTCCGTATACACATCATCTTGTGCAATCTCCGGAGAAAAAGTACTATCAATAACAATTGCCGGAATTGGTTTTATTGTATACGAATCTTCTTCATCATCATTCGACATACACCAAGTGTGTTGAAACGGCAATTTGTTTCTTTCTTTCCCTGACTTTTCTCGTCCAAGAATCAAGTATTCTTCCATAGTGATTTCTTTCGTATCAATGACTTGTGCACCATATCTTGCTCTTTCCCAATCGTAGATCCTATTATTGCTCAAGGCTCTTTCCTCTCCAAGTCTGATATATTCTCCCATTGTAATATCCGGATCGTCCATCTTCCTGAAATAAAAACTTACTCGTGCAAAAGAAGGGTGAAACGATCAAAGTAAAATAAAAGTTTCTGATATCTTCTGTTGATGCGCCGTATCCTATAAATGGGATACGCCGTATCTTATAATCGTTAAAATTTAATCAGACTTTATTCAGGGAAATAGATACGCCGGTTAGAATTTAAGAATGCGCCGTATCGAATTAATTAATCAAAAATCAGCTTATCTAATTAAAATTAAATGCGTCGTATTAACGAAAGTTAATGCGCCGTATTTTCGTTACGTTTAAAAATACAAGATTTTTGATTCAGTAAGATGCGCCGTATCGATAGAGATCGATACGCCGTATCTGTTTAATAATTCGCAAACTGTTTTTAATCAAAATAATAGATACGCCGTATCTTCGAAAGAAGATGCGTCGTATGGCGTGAATGTTTAGAAAAAATTTTTATCAAAAACAGATACGCCGTATCTGCAAAAGCAGATGCGTCGTATTACTTTATCGCTTAGAAAAAATTTCTTATTAAAAACAGATACGCCGTATCTTGGGGAAAAGATGCGTCGTATCGAATTAATTAAACGCGTTGTATTAAAAAAATTAAACGCAATACGCCGTATCTGAGAGATCAGATGCGCCGTATCGTTTGATTTAGCACAGTACAACGATTGCAGAACAGAAAATACGAAAAAATTAAAACAAAAATAAAATAAAAACAAAAAATTAAACACACAAACAAAAATAAACACAAATAAAGCAAACAAATAACACAAAACAAATAACACACAATACAACAAATATGCAAATTAGTACAATGATGCAATTAATCTAATAAAAAGAAAAAAAAAACCTAATTAAAATACTAATCAAATTAACAGATAATAACAATTCACTCCCCGGCAACGGCGCCAAAAACTTGATGCGCGTGATGTGTCGTTGCGGTTTAGCAGTTTTAATGCCTACTCAAGTTTTAAATTTATATTTAGCCGACTTATCAATAACACACACACTTAACGAGCAGTGTACCCGGTCAGTATGAAGATAATGGTAAGTAGAGTGTCGATCACTAAGAGTGGAACGTATTATCTCGTTAATCTAATCAGTATTTTAATATCCTAACGCAAGGGGGTTTCAGCCTGAGAGACTGGCACAGTTTTGTTTGCAAGTAAATAATAAAATAAACCAATAGGCACGAATCAGCAAGTAGCACACACGTACACAGATAGATACTCGAGACAATAAGAGGGCTGTCCTTATAATTAAGTAGATTGTCACTTGTTTTATTGATAGCTTTATATGAAGTGTATGTAATTAACCCTTTCTCGTTGGTCCTATTCTTATCGGCGAGTAAACCCTTAATGATTACTTATGTCTAAAAGTTATTCCTAAGTGATCAATTTAGAAACAACCGTGGGAGCCACATCTTGTCCCGCAGTCAAATGCCCGCAAGCCACTAATAAACACAGAGGTTATCAATGCACTAATAAGTAGTAACCAAAGACATCAACATATAAACTTTAATTGATGGGAAAGCAAGTATTAAAGGGAGTGCAATCTTTCGTTGTCACATTACACAAGCCACCAATCCTGATGAATTAAAGTTTGCTAACACAATAAAACAAAACTACTTAATGAATTAAATACATGCAGCACCTTCTTACAGCTCTTGTATCTTCGATTTGGGTGTGTCTTGTGCTGCCTCCTTGACTGAATTCGTCCTTTTGCTCTGCTGTCCGAACTTCGGTTTTAGGGTTTCGAACTCGAACTCTTAAATTCGTCTGGTCTACGGGGTATTTATAGTTTCTGTCTGAGGGAAGATGCGGCGCATCTACTAATTAGATGCGGCGCATGTCCTCTTGTATCTTGGATCGTATCTGGTGATATCTTGATAGAGATGCGGCGCATGTCGAGAGTGAGATGCGGCGCATCTGGAGCAGAATTGACTTGATCTTGTCCATGTCAGTAGACTTTCACTTTATGCACGTTTTGCTCCATAATTAGTCCAAAATCGCTAAGTTTCACCAAATGCTTGTTTTTACCTGAGAATTACAAAAGTAAACAATTAAGTATCAATCCTCATACATAATATAGTAAAACAAGTCAAATTAATAGGATAAATGATAGTAATAAAATGTACTTATTTGAGTTCATCAGATATCCCCGCATAGGCCAAGAAGATTCTGATGGCCTCAACTCTGGCTACTGGAGCAAAGACTTCATTATAATCAACTCCTTCCTCTTTTCTGAATCCCTGTGCCACCAATCTTGCTTTGTTTTTTACCACAATACCCCTTGCATCTCTTTTATTCTTCAAAATCCATTTTATCCCAATGGCTATCTTCCCGTCAGGTAGTGGTACCAAGATCCAAACCTGCTGATTCTTGAATTGTTGCATCTCATCTTGCATTGCTTCAAGCCAATTTGAATCTTCAAGAGCTTGAGCAACACTTGTTGGCTCCACTTGAGAAAGAAAGCAAGAAAACAGACAATGCTTAAAGTCTGTGTGATTGTTCCTTTGCTGATTTGAGACATAGGAAAGAAAAGCAACTTGACCATACTTAGAACCCTTCACAGTACTTCCAGTTCTAACAGGTGCTTGAGGATCACCAAGAATATTGGATTGGGGATGAGCAATGTTGATCCTTTTGGTAGCATTGGGGTTGACATCAATTGTGGTGTCAAGATTGTTCACAGTGGGTCCAAAATCACTGTCATAGGAGGCTGAGTTGAAGATTCCAGCTTTGGGTTGGTGATTCCCAAGATCAGAGGGACTTGGAAAGCGTGTATATGGCTCTTCAAGGTTTGTGGACACACTAGGAGAAATGGGAGAACCTTCAGGAGAACTGTCAGCAGAATTGGTGATGTCAGGGGAAACAGAAGGCCTATCAGCAGAATCCTGGTTTCCACTGACTGATTGTGCTAACTCCACACCAACTCTTTTAGCTTCTTGATTGGCTGCATGCTCCTGCTTCTTGAGTCTAGCAAGGTCCTCTGCATAGTGTGACTCATCTTCAAGCTCATCAGAAGTTCCTTTGGAGCTATCACCTGCAAAATGGTTAGGAGAGAAAGAAGGTACAATAATAGTGTGTTCATCATGCTCAGACTCACTATCTGAGTCACCATCCAAGGTACCAACTTTGTTTGAGGGAGACTCTTGAGAACCTGCAGATTGGTTAGCAACATATCTAGTATAGCCCAAGTAATCAGTTAAATAATCCAGGTCAAAATACCAAGCATGACCTTGACCCTGAACATTAGGCTTGTCTTCTAGGTATCTCAGGTTAAGGGTCTCCTCAATCTTTTTAGCATTTAAATTATATACCCTATAAGCCTTACTATGTGCTGCATAACCCACAATATACCCCTCATCAGCTTTCTCATCAAACTTTCCCAGTGGATCACTAGTATTCAAAATGGTCACTTGACATCCAAAAGGTTTAAGATAATGAATATCAGGAACTTTCCCAGTGAGAAGTTCATAAGGTGTCTTGAAATGAGGTCTAGTGATGGATACCCTGTTCAAAACATAACAAGCAGTGCTTACTGCTTCAGTCCAGAACATAGTGGGTAATTTAGAGTCTGCAAGCATGGATCTTGCTGCCTCTATTAAGGTCCTATTCTTTCTTTCAGCAACCCCATTTTGCTGTGGGGTTCTTGGATTGCTATAGTCCCTTTTTATCCCCTTAGACTGACAAAGTTCTATTAAAACAGCATTTTTGAACTCTGTCCCATTATCACACCTAATACCTTTAACCTTTTTGTTTAGCTGGTTTTCAACAAGGGTAATAAATTCCTTTAAAATTGGAGATGGTTCATCTTTAGTTTTCAAAAAGAATACCCAACAAAACCTGCTATAGTCATCAGTGATTACCAGGCAGAAGTACTTGAGATCAATACTTCTGATTTGAGTTGGACCAAAAAGATCCATATGCAGCAACTGAAGAGGTTCTGAGATGGTTCTCACAGCAGTAATAGCTTTGTATGAGGCTCTATGTTGCTTTCCTTTGTTGCAGGCAACACAATTGTGCTCATTGGTGAAGACTTTGGAGGGAAGTCCATGAACTAGACCAAGTTTAGAAAGCTTGTTAATGGTCTTGAAATTCACATGAGCCATCCTTCTATGCCATTTTGTAGACTCATCCAGGGATGCTTTAGCCACCAAACATGTTAAGTCACCTTCAGGTTGAACATCATTCAAATTAAATGTGTACAAATTGTAAGTTCTGGGAACTCTCAGCAGAATTGGTGTATCTTCTGGAAGTTTGAAGTCTTTAGAGAGCACAAGACATTCATCCTCAGAGAAGAATACTTTGTTCTTGGTGTCACAAATTTGTGATACTGAGAACAAATTGAAATGTTGCAGTTCCTTCACATAATACACATTCTCAAAGTCCAAATTAGGTGTTCTGATGGTTCCTTTCCCAGTGATTCTACCATCTCCTCCACCAAAAGTCACATTGCCTCCTCCTTCAATGGGCACAAAATCATGCATCATCTCTAAGTTTCCTGACATACTCCTGGAACAACCACTATCTACTATGCCTACTTCTTTACTTTTCAGAGGATGATCCTACAACAACAACAAAAATATACAAGATATAAGTACACTTTGGAGACTCAAGTCATTGCTGACTTGAGCCTGCCTTGTGGATCATAAGAGTTAGGCCATGTAGATGTATAAGATCCACCATTGTTCTTGGACCTGCTATGATAATTAGGTCCCTTTTTAGTCCAATAACAACCTGCTGAGGGCTTAACAGCAGTATCCCAATATCCCCTATACACATACATTGGGTCAATAAATACAGGCCAATAACCATTCTGAAAGTATGAACTAGTTGGTCTCACATATGGTCTAGCCACAGGTCTTCTCCCAGCAGATGGAGAATGTCTATCAGCAGAATTGCTGGACTTATGAGTTGCTTGAGGAACATATGGTGGTATATCCTTAACATTATTCCACATTGGTCTAGGTTTATTTTGATCAGCACATACACCCATTCTTTGCTCATGAAAATTACAATCCTTAATCAAATGAAATTTACTTCCACACACAAAACATTTCTTCCTTTTAGAAGATTTATTCATATTGAAAGATGTTCCATGACATGCAAAAGTATTCAAACCATGAACATTAACAGAATTGTTTTTGACAGAATTAAAAACATTGTTTTGCAAAGAATTAAATGACAAGTCTTCAGAGGAAACTGTCTTTGAATTTGATTCATCAGCAGCAACTCTAACAGGCTTGTAGGGAGTCTTGGGTGTAGGATTTGGTGAGGTCTTGGGTGAGGTCTTGGAAAGGTCTGACTTTTCACTTGAATCACAACTGGTAGTACACCCTTGGTCAGAGGACTTGTCACTAGAAGAACAAGAGACATAGTCAGTAGAATTAGAATCAGGGTCTGGCAAGTCACTTGACTTTTTGCCATAAAGATGGTGTGATCCATCAAAGTCTGAGGTGGTGTTGGTAGTGGGCATGAATTCTCCTCTAATAGGTCCAGGCACAGCATGTAATTTTCCTTCTTTAACAAAGTTTGCTAAGCCTGCTGGTGTAGGTTTACCCACATCAAACCTAGCCTCTAAACCAACATATTTTTTAAAACCTAGACCTATACTAGAGTTCACAGGTTGACTATTATAGAGACAGTTAGATAACTTATCACCTGACATTAACCAAATTTTATGACAAGCTATTTCCTGCTCTAGTTTCTCTTTTAGTTCCTGATTCTCTAACTCTAGTTTAGCTTTTACCTTTTCACAACATTTTAGTTCATTTGTAGTACATAGTAAATCTCTTTCTAACACCCCTATCTTTTCTTCATAGGCAGTCTGATTCTTCTGAAACCAAATTTGTTGTCTTTCTTTAGTTTTTAAAGCCTGTTTGTAAGCCTCAACTTCAACATAACATTCATTATATTTAGGTTTCAATTCATCATATGCCTTCTTAAGTTCATTATATCTTTCACTACAACCAAAAACACAATTATGTACCTGAGAGATGCCCATAAAGGTAACTTGATCATGTTGATCCTCTGTAGTACAGCTTGCCAGCAATCCACTCTGCCCAGAAGCTTCATCATTATCAGGTTCATGCACATTCCAGTTGATATGATCATCCAGAGTGACCAAAGCTCCAGCTTTCCCAGCTTTCACTTGTTTCTTCTGATAGGTAGTATATCTAACCTCATCACCTGCCTTCCTATCCATGCATTCTCTTTTGAAGTGACCCATCTGTCCACAAGTATAGCATTTAATCTTCATCCTGTCAAATCTAGCTGGATCTCCTCCCTTGTAACCAAACTTTCTCCCAGACTTCTTCTCAAACCTCTCGACATTCAAAGTGAGCATGGCCACCTGCCACTTCAAGTTCATCTCTTCCAAATCCAGAGGATCCAACTGGTCAAAATCCTCAAAAGCAAGTTGCTGCTGATGATCATAATCAGCAACAAAAGAGTGAAGTACATCTTCCAATACACCACTAGACTGTGGTTTGGAATTTGGTCTGTTGTTGGTGTAGGAAGATGATACTGAGGAGCTTGGGCTTGAAGCTTGATTCATCTTATTGGAGGTGGTGCTAACAAAAGCTGAGTAGTTAGGAGTGGATGCACGAATGGGACTTCTAACATCAGGTTCAAGAGTCTTAAGCTTGTTGTAGAGATCATCAAAAGATAGCATATCCAGTCCACCTTTAGCTTTGAGTGCAATGCTCACTTGCAGCCAAGATGGAGGTAAAGATCGCAAGAACTTTGCATTGCAATCCTCATTGTCTGGCCTGGCCTTCAGCTGATTCAATTGGCTCAAAATCTTATGAAACTTGTCATACCCCTTGTGAATACCTTCTTCCTCAGAGATTTGGAATTCTTGAAACTGCTGTTTCAGCATTGATTTCCTCATCCTCTTTGACTCATCATTCCCACCAAACCTAGCCTTGATGGCCATCCAGATGTCCTTTGCATCCTTTATGTAGTGAAAGTCACCCATATGATCATCTGGTATAGCCTGAAGGAGAATAGTTCTAACTTTATTCTCTCTCTGTACAGCTAGAAACTCTTCAGCAGTTTTAGGACCAAGGATGGTAATCTTGCCATCAGCATCTTCGGTGTGCCTTTTCAAACTATTTCCATTTTTGACAATTTCCCAAAGATTCCAATCAATATTAGTGATCCAATTCTGCATCTTCATAGCCCACAATTCATACTCTTCCTTCTTGAGATATGGGAACTTTGCATTGCTGTTGGTGAGAGTGAGTTGTTGCATAGATGAAGATGTGGTGTTATGGTTGTTGTTATTGTTGACTTCTGATCCATCGTCTGATCCAGGCATTGTTTTGGTTGTTTTGTTTGATAGGCTGTGGAAGAAAAGATGTTCTTAGTATCACAGAGACTCTCTCGAGGCTCTGATACCACTTGTAGAACCTAAGACCTTGATAGATCTTTGAGCACTCTTGGATCGATAGTAATGTTTATGTAATCACAAACACACTAATAGAAAGTCTCTAATACTTGTATAAAGCGGAATTTAAACACAAGTAAGAACACAAATAACTAAGAACGATTGATCCTCTATGGATCATCTTTTATTAATACTAAGAACTTGTTTTTCTAAAACTCGTACATATTACATAATAACGTGTTCCTTTTATAGATAAGGAACCCTAAATCCGTTTCACTAGAAACCCTAAACCGTTTCACAAGAAACGTATATCTAAAAACTAATAGAAAATATGCTATATAATTTCCTAATAAAACTCGTGCATATCCAAACGAATAACAAAATACGCTGAATATCTATATCAGCAGAAACACACTCCGCAGAATCTCTACTTCCGCAGAAACATTCTTCAGCAGAATCCAACCCTTCAGCAGATTCCATCAGCAGTAACCATCAGTAGAATTCTTCCTTAGCAGAATTCCCAACATTATGTGCTAGTCTTGGTTTTAGGGTGGCTTGACTTTTGTTTTTGGTGGTTTCGTACGCTAGCAGCAAAAGCAAAGAAAAAGAAAAGAATGTGTTGTGCCATATGTTATGTCTAGTCGTATGGCAGTAAACCAAAAAAAAAAAGGGAAGTAACTAAACTTTGTAATTTGTATAAAATGAAACGTGGGCTTGGGTTTCTTGTGGTTCGGCCTAGCAGTAAACAAAAGAAAGAAAATAAGTATAGACTTTGGGCTTGTTGTGGTCTTCGGCCCAAAGAAAGAAAAGGAAAGAATTAATATCTAGCCCGGTTCGATTAGTCTCGGTGTTTTGTATTTAGTGTCGGTGCGCAAGTGAGCTATTCGTGTAACGTCACATATTCGTTAACTGAGTGACTTGTGTTTGTGTCGTTATATACGTTCGTGTATATATATAAATAAAAATAATAATAAATTAATTCATAAAAATGGGGTAATCAATCTTTCATTAGTAATAAATTGGTGTTTAGCATTTAATAATGACATGGGAAATTACAAGGTATTACAAGGCTTCCCGCCAAAACAGAGATCGTAGGCTACAAAGCCCTAGCGGTTACCACAAATCATGGGACGCCCCCATGATCTCCGAAACATGTGTAAACTGCCCACTAAGTCCTATTTCTCTCCTATAAATAGCTTAGTCGGGCCAAGACGATGTAAGTTAACTTCATTCCCGTCATTTACAACCTACATTACCATTACACATACTTACTCGCACGCCGGAGGTGGTTCGCAGGGTCCAACCCCTGCGCAATCACTTAACGTAGTGTCTTCGTATTTCTTATTTCAGGTTAAGAACAAGCTTGGCGCAATCTCAACACCCCATTATTCCTTTGATCACCATCGAAGGCTTGGTTGTGCAATTATTTGTACAATCAGTGGCGCCATCCGTGGGACCGCTACAATTGGTCTCGTTATTTCCAAGCTCATAACCAACTAACTACTTTCACTATATATCCGGCATGGATCAAGGAAGAGAAGATACTCCCCCACCAGGTTTCTCTACCTTAGCACCAATACCAATCAACGACTCTAACAACCTTCCCCCAATAACCGCTTCCACGTTCACAACACGTTCTCACCCAGAAACAACACCCAACCATCATGCTTCGACATCAGCCAATCCGGAGCCCATTATTAGCCCAGCCTTTGTCGAAGCCAACCACGAAGTGTTGGAATCCCTCCTAAGGGCTCGTAAGAGGCAAGTCAGGAATGCTGAGATGCGAAGGGAGTTGGAATACTCAAGTGATGAGTATGATGAAGAAATGGAGATGGAACCTAGGCCTCCGACCCAAGGAGCAACTCTATCGGCCTTAAGGATTGGGTCTCCAGTCAGTAGAAGGCTAAGCAGAAGGTCCGTTGGTTTCGAAGGAGTTCCGAGAGGGCTCTGACAAGGAGAGAAGGGGCGGTTACTGAAGGCTCTAACGGTAGGAGCCAACGAAGGGAAGAAGTGGGGGTGACTTTGCCCCCATTGCTAGCAGCTCATCTTGGAAGGACTGAAGATGGGGTTCCGTTGCAGCCTTCTCACGCATCAGGCGTAGAAGGCAATCCGCCTACAATTAATATGGGAGGAAATCTTCCTCCCAATGGTATGTACCCCTCGTTCCAAACTCAGTCTTATCCTCAAAATTTATATCCTCCAGTAAATGGACAGCCTAATAACCCAAGCCTCCCTCAAACTTATGGGAGCATACCCTTAGGGCATCCTATGGCGTACCCTCCGTATGCCATGGGAAACGGTTATCCGTTTGCCATGAATACACCTTATCAGTCCTACCCAAGTCAAACTCCTATGGGAATGCCCCCAAGCAACAATCCCTATAATAATGTTCCCATGTATGCACCACCTTACAATTGTCTATACTCAGACCCTATGGGTTCAGCTACACCCTTCGTTAGGTGGATAGAAGATTACCCATTTCCTGATGGGTTGAAAATGTCTTCGCACATTGGGACTTATGATGGGAAGGGGGATCCGGACAATTTCTTACACTTGTTTGAAGGGGCTATCAAAATGCAAAAATGGGTTATGCCGGTGGCCTGTCATATGTTTACATACACCCTACGGGATTCTGCTCGTATTTGGTGGAATGGGCAAAAGCCCGGTAGCATCGTCAATCTTGATGATCTTAAGGCTAAGTTCCGGTCACACTTCAGTCAGCAAAAGAAGTTCACAAGGACTCATTTAACGGTGCACAACATCAAACAAAAGGAAAACGAAAGCACAAGGGCCTTCGTTACTAGGTACACCGATGATACTTTGCAGATTTTAGGTCTTCATGAAGATCAGCGTATTTTGGGTTTCGTACATGGTCTTCGAAATCGGAGTTTGGTGGAATTCTTGTCCACTGACCTTCCGACAACTTACAAAGGGTTAATGGAAAAGACGTATACTTGGATCGAAGCGAAAGAGGTATCCACTAATGGGGCTCCGATAGACAGAGACAACAACAATAAGTTTTCGAAGCATTCTTCGTGGGAAGGGTCAAAGAACAAGAACAAGAACAGAGACAGGTTTTCTCCGTACAACAAATGTCCCAACCACGGTTTGTTAAGCAGTCTAACCAAGTCTCCAAAGGAAATACTTGCTACGGAGAGGGCTGCTAAGGCCTTCGAAGCACCCCCTCGTATGACAAGTAAGGGCAAAAATAGGGATACCAGCAAGTATTGTCACTTTCACGAAGATTATGGTCATGATACGAACAGTTATAGAGAGTTAAAGAAACAGATAGAAGAAGCTGTGAAGTCCGGGCAATTGGCACACTTGGTGAAGGGTATAAAGAAGGGAAAGGAAAAGATGACCGACACTCAATTGGCTAAAGATACTACTCCTCTCGAAGCCCCAATACTCATGGTTCGTTGGGGCGAAGCCAGCTTGAAAAGAAAGGTAACGGAGCAGGAGGGTAATGCAATAGGGGAAGTAACTTTTCCTCCTCTCACAGGCCAAGTCCCTTCAAATGATCCAGTAGTCATCAAAGTCCTCATTTCCAACCGAGAAGTGAATAGAGCCTATATGGACTGTGGAAGCTCCTGCGAAATCATTTATGAGCATTGTTTTCTCAAGCTCAAGCCTTCGATCAGGTCGCAGCGGGTTGATTCGAAGATACCTTTGGTGGGATTTTCTGGTGAGCATTCGTGGCCTCTGGGAGAAGTTCTGTTGGAAATAACAATTGGAGAAGGCAAGCTCGCAAGGACATAAACCCTCATGTTCGCTATTGTAAGGTCCAACTCTCCGTACAATTTGCTGATAGGAAGGACCGCCATGCAAAAGATGGGTATCATAGTTTCCACTATACATGCAGCGGTAAAGTTCCATACACCTTATGGGATAGGAACCGTGTTCTCCAGTTACAGTCAAGGGCAAGTGGGAGACAGTGGCAAAAAGATTAGAGAAATTCCGGAGGAGCCTCCGAAGGCTATCCTTAGTTGTACGGATGCCGAAGAACGTATTGTGATAAATGAGCTCTATCCAGAGCAAATGGTGGTAATCGGAAAGCAACTCCCTGCTAACTACAAAGCAGACCTAGAGAAGCTACTCAAAGCCAACAAAGATGTGTTCGCATGGACATATTCAGACATGACAGGTGTTGGGCTACAAAGTACTGCTACATAAAGAAAGTCAAAGTACTGCTCATGTTCGATAGAAGTCAAAGTACTGCTAAAGATAAAGGACTAATATGCAAATACGTTTAAGGATTAATGTGTAATTCTAGAATGTTCTTAGAGTTATTATTAGATTATTATTAGAATTACTTGTCGTTCAAGTATTGTAAACCGACTAGGGTTTTCCTTGTGCCTATAAAAGGATCCCTAGGTTGGCATTAGAGATAAGATTAGAGATATATACGAATTATTAGAGAAAAGTATTAGTTGATTATTAGAGTATTAGTGCTTAGAGTTTGTTAGTGAATCTGTGTAAAGTAAGCAGGTTCAAGGTTTAATATAATCAAAGTTGTTTATTAATTCTTCTTAGCATTGTTGAAGTAGATTCCGCATACTTAGCAAAGTATATCAGTGTTTCACCATTAACAGTTTTGGATTTATCCAAGGTTGTTAAACCCTTAGACAAGCTACAAGTTAGTTTGGTCAGAGTATATCGATCCAACAAGTGGTATCAGAGCTTGTGTGGAGACTCTGATTAAGAAGAAACCCTTAAAACCGATTTTACAACAAACCCTAAACAATGACGACTGAAGCTGCACCAATCCCATCCATCACCTCACTCAGAATTCCTATCATCAAGAAGGGAGAATATGATCTCTGGAGCATGAAGATGAGGCAGTACCTTGCTATTACAGACCATGCTCTATGGGATGTGATTGTCAATGGTAATGTTGTTCTTGATGAACCTGTAGCAGTTGAAGGACAACCTAAACCACCTCAACCAACCTTGCCAGCAGCTACAAAGAGAAATCAAGATAAGGATCTCAACATACTGTTGTCTGCTATTCCTGATGGTCACCTGCTAAAGTTTCATGATGCTAAGGATGCAAAGCAATTGTGGGCTGCGATCAAGACAAGATTTGGAGGTAATGATGCTTCAAAGAAGATGCATAGAAACTTATTGAAGCAACAGTTTGAAACTTTCACTGTTGGTGAAAGAGAAGGTCTTGATGCTGCCTATGACAGATTTCAAAATCTACTTAGTATGCTAGAGCTGTATGGAGCAGAGGTATCTGTTGAAGATGCAAACTTGAAGTTCTTAAGGAGTTTGCCATCTGTCTGGCATGTGGTTGCTACTATGATTAGAGGCCAACCTGGATTGGAATCTATGGACTTTGATGATCTCTACAACAATTTGAAGGTGTACGAGCAAGAGATGAATGGTCACAGTTCTCAGAAATCTCACAACATAGCTTTTGTGTCTTCTGAAAACAGAAGCAGTACTTCTACTAAAAGTACTGCTTATCCTTCTCAAAGTACTGTTGGTGATACACAGCATGTTTGCACAACTACAACTACCCCCAACCCATCACCAACAAACAACACCAACTCTGATGATGTTGTATGTTCCTTCTTTGCTCAACAAGCCACTCTACCTGTTACCTATCAAGAAGACTTGTTGCAGATTGAAGAAGATGCTTTAGAGGAGATTGACATCAGATGGCAAGTTGCCATGATCACTGCAAGGATCAAGAAGTTCATGAACAAGACAGGAAGGGGAATTGATTTCAAAGCCAAACAGGGTATAACTTTTGACAAATCCAAGATTGAATGCTTCAATTGTCAAAAGCTTGGACACTTTGCAAGGGAATGCAAGTTTGCAAAATATCAAGCAAACAGAATGATTGAACAACCCAAGGTTGAAAGAAAAGAGGTTCCTATTACTGAATCACAACCAAAAGCTTTGGTGGCTCAATAAAATCTAGCTGAGATTGACTGGAGCAGTGAATTGGATGATGAACCTCTAACCTATTCTATGGTTGCAATGGAAGACTTTGATTGGAGCACAGCTTTTGATGAGGAACCAGGATATGCTGCTTTGGAATCAAGAGATGGTCTTGGAAGCTTTGATTGGAGCATGGAGGATGAAGATGAACCTGTTCAGATTGCTATGGTAGCTACTTCACCAAGTTCATCCAATGTCTCTGAGGTATGCTCTAAGTGTAATGATATGTATCAAAAGTTGCTTAAAGATTATGTGACTGAAAGAGATAATTGTAGAACAGCTAGGTCTGAGGTAGCTGGTTATCAATTAACTTTAGAGTCAATGGAAGCCAAAATATTAACACATGAAAATAATGAAATGGCTTGGGGAGAAAAATATGAGCAACAAGATTACCAATTAAAATTAAGTGAATGGAAGTTAGGATGTAAGGTGTCTGAATTAGAAAAGATTACTAAAGAAAGAGATGCTTTGTTAGAAAAACTTGGTAGTATTAAACAGGCTGGTCTATCACATGTTCAATTTGTTGAAAAACAAAGAAGAATAAACAGTAGAGCTGGACTAGGTTATGGTGAGAATAGTAGTTCAGATGAGACCCCACCTAGTGATAAGGAAGAGATCTCACCTAGTGATGATGAACTTACTAGCTCAGAAGAAAACACATCTAGGAATGAGGAACCAATTAGTAAATCACCTCCTGAGTTTAAGAAAGATAAGGAGTACCACTCAGTTCCTCCACCCACTGGTAAGTTTCAACCACTTAGGACAGATGTTTCTCGTTATGGTGTAGACAACCTAGAGTTTAGGAAGAAGCTTACTGGTCAATCTAGTTCTGAGAAACCCAAGGATGATTTTCAAAGGGGTAATGATCAAAAGTTTCCTACAGCCTTTCAAAAACAAGCAGTACCTCCAAAATCTTTTCAAAGTACTGATAGATATTCAGCAGTACCTCCAAGAGAAACTTTTCAAAATACTGCTAACTATAGGAAACCTTTTAATCATAGAAGAGGATTTGGGAATATGGAGCGAAAATTATGTTATGTATGCTATAGTCCTGATCATTTGATTAAGCACTGTGACTTACACTCAAAATATTTAAGTCAGTTCCTAAAGAATAGACCTGCCAACCATATGCCAAGGGAGACTAGACCAGTTTGGAATCACTCAAATAGGGTTAACCATAGTAATTTCTCTAAATATTATAGGTACCCTCACCAGAAAAGACCTTTCTCCAAACCATCAGTACCCTCAAGTACTGATAAGTCTAAGGTTTCTCAAGCAGTACCCTCTAAAAGTACAGCTAAGTTTTCACCCAATCATGGTACTGCTAACACTTTTTCACATAAAAGACCTAAGAGATTCACTTCATATAAATCTAAAAGGTTTTACACCTCAAGCAGAGTACCTAGGTCAGAGAAACCTAAAGTCAAACGAAATTGGGTTAAGAAAGCAAGTACTGATGGGGAACAAGCAGTACTTTCATCAGATAAGGGTGAAACAGGGAGTGTTGTTGATAATACAACACAGGACATGGGACCAAATCAAATAATCATTGACCATGTCTTTAAAACCAGTGGAGATTACATACTGAAGGAATTTAAGTATGTCACTCCACAAGGGGAACACAAGTCAGTAATGGCTTGGGTTCCTAAAAGAAACTAACCCTTTTCTTTTACTGTGCAGGGCAACCCAGAGGAGGAGCTTAAAGATCATATTATTGTTGATAGTGGCTGCTCTGGCAGCATGACAGGGGACAAGGAGATCCTGTCAGATTTTAAGGCATATTATGGAGGAAGAGTTGCATTTGGTAATGATCCTGATGGAGGGAGAATCACTGGCAAAGGAACCATCAAGGCTGGATGTATTGATTTTGAGAATGTTAGATATGTGAATGAGCTCAAGTTCAATCTTTTGTCAGTTTCTCAGATTTGTGACAAGAAGTACCCAATTCTATTCACTGACACAGAATGTCTTATTCTCTCTCCTGAGTTCAAGTTTGTTGATGATCACTTGGTAACATTGAAAGTACTAAGAACCAATGATGTGTACAGTTTAGACTTAAAGAGTCTCAATTCTGCTGGAAGAGCAACATGTTTAGTAGCCAAGGCATCATTGGAAGAAGCACATCTATGGCATAGAAGATTAGGTCATGTAAATTTCAAGAACATCAACAAGCTGGTCAAAGGGAATTTAGTTAGAGGTTAACCTTCCAAAACATTCAAGACTGATCATTCATGTTTGGCTTGCAAGAAGGGTAAACAACATAAAGCTTCATGTAAGAAGCTTGAGGACAGAGTTATTAGAGAACCTTTGGAGTTGCTACACATGGATCTGTTTGGACCAGTTTCAGTAGAAAGTTTAAACAAGAAAAAGTACTGCTTGGTTGTGACAGATGATTGTAGCAGATTTAGTTGGGTCTTTTTCTTGGGATTCAAAGATGAAACCTTTGATGCTATCCATGACCTGATAGTAGCCCTTGAAAATCAATTGAGACTCAAAGTAAGAGGTATTAGATGTGATAATGGGACAGAATTCAAGAACAAGCATATGGATGACTTCTGTGCCAAGAAAGGGATCAAGAGAGAGTTTAGCATTGCTATAACTCCACAGCAGAATGGTGTTGCAGAGAGAAAGAACAAGACATTGATAGAAGCAGCTAGAACAATGCTTGCAGATTCACAATTACCTATTCTCTTTTGGGCTGAAGCTATAAGTACTGCTTGCTATATTTTAAATAGAGTATCAGTTACTAAACCTCAGATGAAGACACCATATGAGTTGCTCATGGGAAAGAAACCAAACATTCGTTTTCTAAAACCTTTTGGCTGTTCTCTGACTATTCTAAATACCATTGATTATCTGGGAAAATTTGATGGTAAGTCAGATGAAGGATATCTATTAGGTTACTGTACAAATAGAAAAGGTTTTAGAGTATATAACAGGAGTACCAAAAGGGTTCAAGATTGTCTTCATGTTGAATTTTTGGATGATAAAGAAACTCAGAAAGGAAAAGGTCCTGATTGGATGTTTGATCTTGATCTCCAGTTCACTCCATCTATGAATTATGTGCCTGTTAGAGTAGAAAATAAAGCTAATCACAAAGAAGATGATTCACAGTACATTGTTCATGGAGTCAATGTTAGACCAGAAGATGTTCCTGATAAAGAACCTGAAGTTACTGATAAGGAACAAAGTACTGCTCAACCAACCAATATAGTATCTAATGAAGATCAAGCCATACAAGATGAACTTAATAGGATGCTTTTTCAAGAAACTATAGCAAAGTCCTATGAAGATGAACAAAGGAGGGCTTATGATGCTGCAAAGAAACAGGGTAAATTCAAAGATACTGCTCACAGTACTTTTGATCAAAGTACTGATGATCCTTTTGACAGTACTTCTGGTGTGTTAGAACCATCAAATTGGAGCAATGCTGATGATTCCAATGTTGATGATGATGATTTGGATAATGCTAACATTCCTGGGTTAGAAGAAATTGATGATGAGCTTAATCAAGAAGGTATTTTCTCAACCAATGAAGAACCTGATGTTACTAATTTGGAATCTGATCTTCCAGTTCCACCAACTCCTACATTGAGAGTTCATAAAGCTCATCCTCAAAGCAATATTATTAGATCACCCTCTTCAGGAGTGGTTACAAGAAACAAAGTTAAAGGTCTCTCTAAGCAACATACTGCTTTACTTAGCTTTGTTTACAAACAAAACAGGATGAATCACAAGGATCAACAAACATGCCTGTTTGCTTGTTTTCTATCTCAAGATGAACCCAAGAAGGTAGCTCAAGCTTTAGCTGATGAAAGTTGGGTTGAAGCTATGCAAGAGGAGCTTCTACAATTCAAGCTTCAAGAGGTCTGGGTATTATGTGATCTACCAGATGGCAAGAGAGTCATTGGTACAAGATGGGTTTTCAGAATCAAAAGAGATGAAAGAGGGAATGTTATCAAAAATAAAGCTAGATTGGTTACACAAGGATATCGCCAAGAAGAAGGAGTGGACTATGATGAAGTGTTTGCTCCTGTTGCAAGGATAGAGGCAATAAGGTTATTTCTTGCCTTTACATCATACATGGGATTTCCTGTCTACCAAATGGATGTGAAAAGTGCCTTCCTTTATGGCACAATTTCTGAGGAAGTTTATGTTAAACAACCTCCTGGTTTTGAAGATCCTGTACATCCAAACAAAGTCTACAAGGTGATCAAGGCACTGTATGGCCTTCATCAAGCTCCCAGAGCTTGGTATGAGAGCCTCTCTACTTTTCTATTACAACATGGTTACAGGAGAGGAGCAATTGATAAGACTTTGTTTATCAAAAGAGATAAGAAGGACATTATGTTAGTTCAAGTCTATGTGGATGATATTATCTTTGGAGCCACAAAGAAGTCTATGGTGAAAGAATTTGAAGACCTTATGCAGCGGGAGTTTCAAATGAGTTCTATGGGAGAATTAACTTTCTTTTTGGGGCTTCAAGTTAGACAAACAAGAGATGGAATCTTCATTAATCAAGAAAAGTATGTTGAAGACATACTTAAAAGATTTGACCTTCCAACTATCAAGCCTGCCACCACACCCATTGACAACAATAAACCATTAGGCAAGGATGAAGATGGACAAGCTGTGGATGTGAAGCTTTACAGATCTATGATTGGTTGTCTTATGTACTTAACTGCATCAAGACCTGACATCATGTTTGCTGTATGCTTATGTGCAAGATATCAGGTTACCCCCAAGGTTTCACATATGTATGCAGTCAAGAGGATTTTTCGATATCTCAAGCATCAACCAAAGTTAGGATTATGGTATCCTAAGGAATCACCTTTTCACTTGGAAGCTTTTTCAGATAGTGACTATGCAGGAGATAACTATGATAGAAGATCAACCACAGGAGGATGTCAATATCTTGGAAGAAGATTAGTCTCCTGGCAATGTAAGAAACAAACAATTGCAGCAACCTCCTCTACTGAAGCAGAATATGTGTGCTGCTGCAAGCTGTTGTGGACAAGTTTTGTGGATGCAAAATCAACTCTTGGATTATGGTTACAACTTCAAGAATACTCCTATCAACATTGATAATGAGAGTACCATCTGTATTATGAAGAATCCAGTTTATCACTCCAAGACCAAGCATATTCAGATTAGGCATCACTTCATTCGAGATTGTTATGAGCACAAGCTTATAAATGTGGTCAAGGTTCACACAGATGACAATGTAGCTGATCTACTCAAAAAGGGATTTGATGTACCCAAGTTTTCTACCTACAGTCACACTTCCACCAAAGGTGTTTACATTCATTGCTAAGAAGAGTATTAAGTTCTCTGGGAGAAATACACCTTTGACAGCTCATATATTGGAAGTTGCACAAGCAGTTAGGAATGCAGAGCAAGAGCCTGAACAAGAGCAAGAGGAATCCTCTGCATCAGCAATTAGGGAGCAACCAGCTTCAAGGGAAGATAGTGCTTCTCAACATACTGCTTCTCATTATACTGTTTCGTCTTCACAAAGTGCTGCTCAGGCGAATTCACCTCCAGATGTGACTCCATCACCAACTCCCAATGATTCTGCTTCCACAGATAGACTTCAATCATCTGAGGAAGATGAGGAAGTGGTTGAGGATGTCTTGACCAACTATGAACTTTCAAGGGAATTAAGGAGGCTCAAGAAGGTTACTGATAATCAAGCTGATCAGATATTGGGTTTAACAAGAAAGTTCAGATGATTAAAGAGGTTTGTTTGGCCATTAGTAAAGCACCACAGGTTGTGGGTCAAGTCACAGAAGAAGACTGGTCAACACTCACAGAAGTTTAAATCAAAGAAGAGAAAGATTCACAAGCAATCTTCATTCCAATTGGGGAGGAATTTAGAGAATTTGAATGAAGATACTGAGTTCAATCAAGATACTGGGCTTTATGATGATACACCACTTGAAGATATTCCTCATGAAGATACTGTGGAAAGGAAAAGTGATTAAACAGAGCAGATAAACATTGAAGATGCTACTGTTGAAGTAAAAAGTGGTGATACTGAGGAAGTGGATTTGGAAGGTACTGATGATGAAAGTACTGCTCTTCAAGGTACTGCTCATCAAGGAACTATTACACCAAGGACTTTGGATTTTGAGGAAGATGTTGGTCCTTCAAGTCAAGTTCAAGAGGAAGTTGGCCCTTCCAATCCAGTTCAACAGGAACAAGAGGTTCGAAAACATACTGAAAGTGATGATGAGACTATTGCTGACATCATGTTGAATATGTCTAGACCAAGAGGCATAAGTATTGTTGATGTTGAACAACAACCTCATACTTCTTCTCAACCTACACAGGAATTAGATCCAAAAGACAAAGGTAAAGGGATCATGGTAGAAACTAAGAAGAAGAAGCTTACCTTGAAAGAACTAAAAGCTATTCAGGATGCTAAAAATGAGGAAGCTGCAAGAAAATTACAGGCTGAATTAGATGCTGAAGAGTCAAGGAAAGTTATCAAACCTAGAAGGCCACAAAGTAAAGCTCAAGAAAGAAATTTTATGATGGCTTATCTCAAAGGTAGAGGATATACAGGTTTGGTGAAATTGACACATACAGAGATGAAGGATTTGTATGATGCTGTTAGGGAAGCTGTAGAAAAAGATCTTGCAAGCATTATTTCATTTGAAGATAAGAAGCTTGAAGATAGTAGAAAGGAAAAAGTTGTTACAAGGAGCTCAAAGAGGAAAAGAACAACAACTGATGAACAGTCATCAAAGAAGCTCAAGGATTCTATTGAATTAAGAGTAGACACAGCTGATGAGCTAAGAAATTATTTGAGAGTTGTTGATTTTGAGCATCCAAAATCAGAAGATGTTGCAGACAAGAAGTCCAAGATTTCTACATTCTCAGTTGTAGAATCACAAGAAGGGGACTACTTGATATTTCATAGACAAGATGGAAGTTTTAGAGTGTTCAATTTATTATGGGATATACTACATCTGATAGATAGAGAAGATCTGCTTCAGCTATATCTACAAGTGCAGACTTATTTTGAACATATTCCACCACAAGGAGTGGGTTTGGTTCTGGTAGGAGATCTCACAACCATCTGGGAAACAGAAGAGACAAGTGATAGTGCTCTCTGGGAAAATCAAGAGGATTGGGAAATTAACAGATGGAGGTTCTTTGAATCAGTGGGAATACATGTTTTGGAGCTAGAAGATGGAACAATGATTCACATGCTAGCAGAGCAAAGATATCCACTTACTAGGGATCTGATGATCAGAATGCTAGATTATGGCATGGAAGTGGAAGAAGAAAGTGAAACTGCATTGATGGTGATTGGATTGTTCATCAAATGGACCATGCTAGCAGAAGATTGATGCATAACAACTAGTATGATACTTATAATATAAATCTTTTGAAACATAAGTACTTTATTTAAAAGTACTGCTTGACAAACAGTACTTTCTCAAAGTACTGCTAGCAGCATGAAACCAGTAAAGTTTTTTTTATATTAAAATCAGAAATTTTTGAAAAGTGCAAAAACATTTTGAAGCACAAAGATTTAAACAGCAACAAATGGTATTCAACTCACCATGTTTAAGTAAACAAGAAAGAGTTTGACTCATCATGAGGGTACGGCTCTGATGTGATTATCAAATCCGTTTTTAGTTGACAATTTACTAAAAATTGTATGGTTTTCAACTCACCATATCTATGTTAGTGAAGAGTTTGCTAGCCCACAAGATAATGGCTTTGTGGTAAAGGCTGTGAAAAACCATTGTATGGTAATTAGTTCACCATGGTAGTGATTGTACTAAAAGAACTAGCTAGTCCAAAAGCAAACGGCTATTGGTAAAGACTACTCAAATCCGTTGATAGCTGATGATTTGCTAAAAATCATATGGTTATCAATGTACCATGGTTCTTAAACCTAAACATTGGCTACTCCAGAGTTAATGGCTTTGGTAAAGAGACATCAAAATCCATTAAGTTTTCAATGATTCACCTCTCACAGGAGTTAACACACCTGGAAGTGATGAGAATAGTATGAAACTTTTAAGATCTGATGTACCTATTGCCAATATGATGCTGAGTTGCTGAAAAGATGAGTTGCTGAAAAGATCTGTTGCTGATAAAGATTGCAGTTAATGATTACTTTGATGATGACAAAACAAACATGAGACAGAAGTTAATGATACAGTCTTTCCTTGAAGATAAAGATGTTGAAGTTAAAGAAATACAAAGGAACTTGAAATCAAGCAAGTGGAATTCAAGTTAGGGGAGGATTGTTGGGCTACAAAGTACTGCTACATGAAGAAAGTCAAAGTACTGCTCATGTTCGATAGAAGTCAAAGTACTGCTAAAGATAAAGGACTGATATGCAAATACGTTTAAGGATTAATGTGTAATTCTAGAATGTTCTTAGAGTTATTATTAGATTATTAATTGAATTACTTGTCGTTCAAGTATTGTAAACCAACTAGGGTTTTCCTTGTGCCTATAAAAGGATCCCTAGGTTGGCATTAGAGATAAGATTAGAGATATATACGAATTATTAGAGAAAAGTATTAGTTGATTATTAGAGTATTAGTGTTTAGAGTTTGTTAGTGAATCTGTGTAAAGTAAGCAGGTTCAAGGTTTAATATAATCAAAGTTGTTTATTAATTCTTTTTAGCTTTGTTGAAGTAGATTCCGCATACTTAGCAAAGTATATCAGTGTTTCACCATTAACAGTTTTGGATTTATCCAAGGTTGTTAAACCCTTAGACAAGCTACAAGTTAGTTTGGTCAGAGTATATCGATCCAACAACAGGAGTTCCCAGGACTCTTATGATCGATGGAAAACCCTTCGGCACAGAACATAAGCTTAACGAGTTCAAACACATTGAACCAATTAAGCAGAAGCGACGAAGCCTGGCACCAGAAAGAAATGCAACTGCTTGCAAAGAGGTGGATGAGCTTGTGCGAGCAGGAATTCTCAGGGAAGTGAAATACCAAAATTGGGTTGCCAACCCAGTCATGGTAAAGAAAAGTGACGGAGGGTGGCGTATGTGCGTTGACTTCACCGACATCAATAAAGCTTGCCCGAAGGACTGCTACCCTCTACCAGAAATCGATTGGAAGGTCGAATCTCTCTCAGGGTTCCGTCTGAAATATTTTCTGGACGCCTACAAAGGGTATCACCAAATACAAATGGCGGAGGAAGATGAAGAAAAGACAGCCTTCTACACAGGAAATGGTGTCTATTGCTACAAGAAAATTCCCTTCGGTCTGAAGAACGCAGGGGCAACTTACCAACGGTTAGTAGATAAAGCCTTCCACAAGCAAATTGGGAGGAACTTGGAAGCCTATGTTGATGACATGGTAATAAAAAGCAGAACCGAAGAGGACCTCCTCTCCGACATCCAAGAGACCTTCGATCAATTACGGGCAATCAATATGAAGCTTAACCCTAAGAAGTGTTCCTTCGGCATGGAGGAAGGACAATTCTTGGGGCACCTGATCACTAAACAAGGGATTAAAGCCAACCCTTCGAAGGTAAAAGCCATCACTGACCTTCAAGCTCCGAAGTCATTAAAAGAAGTTCAAAGCCTCAATGGGAAGCTTGCGGCACTTAGCAGGTTCCTGTCGAAAGGGGCAGATCGGTCTCTACCATTCTTCAAAACACTCAAGGGGTGTACAGATAAAAAGACTTTCCAATGGAGTTGTGAGGCGGAAGCAGCCTTCGAAAAGCTAAAGGAATTTATGGAAATCTTACCAACACTTACGGCCCCAATCAAAGGCGAAGTGTTGTTCATGTACATTGTGGCATCATTCGAAAGCATCAGTGCGGTGCTCCTAGCCGAAAGGGAGAAGAAACAAGTCCCTATATACTTCGTTAGCAGGGTCCTGCAAGGAGCTGAATTAAACTATACGGAGTTGGAAAAGCTAATCCTAGCCTTGGTTTATGCTGCAAGACGCCTTCGAAGATACTTTCAAGCTCATCCCATCACGGTATTGACTGACAAGCCTATTAGGCAGATACCGTCGAAGCCTGAGAAATCAGGAAGGGTAGCTAAATGGGCTATCAAATTGGGAGAACATGAGATAGAGTACAAGGGTCGAAACTCCGTCAAAGGTCAGATACTTGCAGACTTTCTCGCTGAAACACCCTCCGGACCTAGCCAAGATAAAGAAATTCCTAAGGAGAAGCCTCAAAATACGAAGGAGGGGTGGAAATTGTACACAGACGGAGCATCAAGTTCTGATGGTTCAGGAGCAGGTTTAATGCTAGTTAGTCCGGAAGGAAAGGAATACACTTACGCATTGCGTTTTGAGTTCGAAGCTACCAACAATGAAGCCGAGTATGAAGCTTTGTTAGCCGGTCTTCGACTTGCAAAGGACATGGAGGTTCGTAACCTCTCCATTTTTGTAGACTCGCAGTTAGTCGCCAACCAAATTAAAGGCTCCTACGAAGCAAGGCAGCCCACCATCAAGCAATATTTGGAAAAAGCTAAAGAACTCCTTCAAGGCTTCGAAACATATGATATAGCACATGTTCGCAGAAATCAAAACAAGAAAGCAGATGCCTTAAGCAAGTTGGCTTCAATGGCATTTGCTCATTTAACGAAGGAGGTTTTGGTAGAAGTATTGACTGATAGGTCAATTAAACGAGGCGAAGTTTCTGACATCATACTCGAGGAAGGCACCAATTGGATGACTCCGATTAGGGAGTATTTGATCAGTGGTATTCTGCCGGAAGATCCTAAGCTTGCTCGAAAGGTGAGGATCAAAGCTCCCCAATATAGGCTCATTGGGGATAACCTTTATAGGAGATCCTTCCTATCTCCATGGCTTCGTTGTGTGGGACCAAAACAAGCTTCGAACATCATCTATGAGGTTCACGAAGGATCTTGCGGGTTGCATGCAGGCCCTCGCTCTGTTGTTTCAAAAGTAATGAAGCTAGGGTATTATTGGCCATCTATGCATAGAGACGCAATAGAGATAATACAAAAATGCGAAGCTTGTCAGATCCACTCCAAAGTTCCAAGAATGCCTAAGCAAGACATGACATCTGTCACCTCAGCATGGCCCTTCTATCAATGGGGAATCGATATAGTCGAACCCCTACCAGTAGCTCCGGGAGGGGTAAAGTTCTTGGTCGTAGCCATAGACTACTTCACCAAGTGGGTCGAGGCCAAACCTTTAGCGTCGGTAACAGGAAGGCATATGGAGAAGTTTGTATGGGAACACATAATCTGCCGATTTGGTGTTCCACACATTATCATCTCCGACAACGGGAAGCAATTCGCCGAAGGAGTATTCCCAAATTTTTGTGAAGGCCTAAAAATCAAGAAATCGTTCACTTCCGTATACCATCCTCAGGGCAACGGACAAGTTGAAGTCACGAACAGGGACATCATCGATGGTATCGAAAAGAGACTCGGACGAAGTCATCATGGGTGGGTAGATGAGTTACCCCAAGTTCTGTGGGCACATAGGACACACCCCAAGTCAAGCCATGGGGAAACTCCTTTTAGCCTGGTCTACGGAACGGAAGCTGTCATACCCTCCGAAGTCAGCATCGAAACAGAACGCATTGTGAACTTTGAAGAAAAAACAAATGACGAAAGGCTTCGTGAAAACCTCGACCTCCTGGAAGAAAGAAGAGAAATAGCTTCGATCAGGGAGGCTATCTATAAACAGAAGTTTGAAAAGTACTATAACAACCGAGTTCGACCCTCCACGTTCAAGCCAGGTGAATATGTCCTTCGTTTAAATAGCGCAAGCAAGGCTGAATACGAAGGAAAACTAGGGCCAACATGGGAAGGACCTTACGTTATATTGGAAGCCTACGGCAATGGTGCTTACAAGCTCGCAACACTTAAAGGGGAGGCCATGGAAAGGACTTGGAATGGTACCAATCTTCGTAAGTTTTACATATAAAACTTACTACATTTAAAACAATCAGTTTGTTTTTCAATTTCATGTAACGCATTCTTCTCATTTGGGAAAAAAAACATTAATGGTAGGCGTCTTAGTGTTCATTTTTTAGAATGATGTAATCCTCCCTACCCACTTAATGATATAAATTATTTCCCTCAAAATCTCTTGTTTCGTTATTTACAACAAAGATTTTCTCAGCCAAGTACTTTACAAGTTTCAATGTCGAAGGATGAAGCAAGACACATGTCTTGTATACAGATAACATCCAAAGCAATTCACATTAACTTTTCCTATATAGTCTTAGGGTATTCTAAGCCCTTCGTACCTTCAGGATAAAGACAGAGTGGGTGGCGACCCTCTGTCGCAGTCAAATTATACGATTGCGGAAAATCTTGGTTCAAAATACACACAATAAGGTTATAACCTTAGGTTGTATATGTATGTTTATAATAAGCGTACGAGAAGAAAAGCATGACATTCATAGCGGATTATTATCCCTACTTAACATTGATAAGACCAACAATGGTCAAAGCAAAAACAGTTTAAACAATTGTCTAACGCATGGGTCGAAGCCCATACAACAACAAAGATAAAATGTCTTAAACAAATAAACATTAAACACGTTGGGGCATTATGCATAGAGATCCTTTCAAGGCAGAACAGAAACAGATTTCTTTGTTGAAGACGGAGGGTGGACTTTCAACAGCTTCTTCGCCAAAAGTTCTTCTATGGGAGCCAACGGGTCTTTGGTTACCTCGGCTAGGAAAGGGTACTCTGTTGACGTAAACGCATCGCCAGCCTCATTAAATTCTTTCTCAGAATCAGAGCGATAGTATGGTACCTCTGACAAAACCACAGGCTTCTTTGTCTGGGCAATTTCTTCCAAAGCGGTACAGGTACCATAAAAGATGGCTGCGTTCACTAGTTTCCCAATAACTTCCCCCACCTCATCGCTACGATGCAATTCCATTGCCACATGAGGAACAACCTTCGAAACTACCTCAGCTCGGTCTTTCTTCAAGCTTCGACACTGGAATTTCAGACTATCGATTTCCTCGTAAAGCTTGGCCTCCTGCTCAATCAGCCTAGACCTTTCGGCTTCCAGACTTGTACATTTGGATTCGAGAATTTCAATTCGGGCTCTATAGATGGACACCTTAGACTCCTCAACCTTCAACCTATCACACCTTGCTTGGGATTCCTTCAATTGCCCCTCGAGTCTGTCAATCTTGGCTCGCATATCTTGTACAAAAGGATTCTTCTCAAAGTTCTCCAACACTTCTTTGCACTTAGCCTCCAATTTATCATATTCATGATCCCTAGCTTTTTCTTTGGCTAAGATAGCATCCATTTTCACTCTCACATTCAACACCGTTTGCACCAATTCCCTTGTCCTAGAATTAAGATGATTATCCAAAACAGCCTGCCTAGCATAACTTTTGGAATGAAAGTTGCAAAGCTCTTCCATAGACATGTTATCCAAGATTCCCTTCCATTTAGCAGGTGTCATTTTTTCAACCAAGTGGCGACACGCAGTTGAATTGGGTAGTTCATTAACATCGGGAAGACCTGCGAAAGACAGAAGCACAAGTTATATAAGGAAGGACACTTATTACGCATGCATTATAACTTACTAGGAGTATCATCTTCAGGAATCGTCAGAGGAGTAGGTATAAAGGTTTTAGAATGAGAGCCTTTGGGCTTCACCATTCTTGTCGGAGGGGTAGGAAGGGATAATTTCCTCTTCGGAGGAGTCTTCACAGACATAGCAGCTTTTGCTTTCTTACTTTTCTTCTTATCTGAAAGACCGGAGGACCTTACGAGCCTTGTTTGAAATTCCTTGATAAGGGGATCATCGGAATCTGCTACAGTCTCCACAAAATGCGGAGTCTCGTCATTATTAATTGATGTTGATGGAGAACCTACTTCATGGTTCACATTATTTGGCTCTTTGGGGACAAAACTAAGCTCTCTAGTACCACGGGCTACAACGAAGTTCCTGAATGCCATCCCTACAGAAAAAAGAAATGAGATAAATACCATCAGATAAGTCATTTACTTTATTTGAATAGGTACATACATACTTTTCCCATTGCAGATTATCTCAAGTTCCAAGGGAGAGCCTTCCCAATGATCTATAATGCCCGCCAGAAACAATATTGGCTCAGGAAACGTTTGCACATCAAATGGGTGATGTTCAAGACGTTGGTAGAGGGGATAGCTTCTTACGAAGTGCGGCAAAGGATCATCAAAGCGTTTCTCGTCAAAACGATTGTCTTTATCTAGCAACGCCGGATAATTGGGAGGTATGATCGTATCTTGCACATAGAAAAACAGACCTTTCCATTTTCTTATGTTGGCAAAAGGTTTAGTTATTAAGCAAGGCACATCGAGCTCACTTCTTTTGGCCAATGTTAACCAATCACCACCAGGACAAAGGTTTATAAAACCTCTAAGCACATTCAGTGTTGGCTCATACCCGTAAGCTTTACATACAACGATGTAAGTAGTCAACTTGGCTAAGCCAAAAGGGTTCAGCCTGGATATATGTACTTGATAATATTGTAGAAACTCTAGGATTAAGGGGTGGATCGGAATCCTAAAGTTAGATTCTGTAAATGCATGCACATAAAGCCCCACATAACCCGCTGGAGCATCAAAAACATTTTGGTTTGATTGGGAAGCATAACTTTAAACTCTTTAGGTATGGGATATATTTTAAGAAATTCTATTAGAGCCTGCTCTGATAGAGTACATTTTTGCTCCCTAATAGTTCTTTTCGCTGCCATACTCATCTTGAACTAGAGACTATGAGCGCAAAAGGACAAAGATCGGAGAGGAAAACTTACCTTTAAGCTCAACTGAAGCACAAAGCACAGGGTCGTGTACGTGTATTTTGGGCGTAAAAGAAAAAATGATATAGGGTTGGAAGTATGAAGGGTTTATGAATATCCTTTGTAGTTTCATCCTAGCCATCCACGTGCAGTTATAATCCGAGATATACATGGAGACTAATTTTTTAATTTTTGAAAAAATGTTTACCGATATCTTCGTTGCTGTAGTATAGAGTGGTAGTTGAAGATTTATTAGCCGCATTTATTGCGCAAAGTTTGTTTAAGCACTTATCTTCATTGCGTTCAAATTTGCGACGAACGGGATAAAGTGTAGCAGGTTTTTTGAGTCGAATGCAATTTATCCTTGTACGTATATATCACTTTCGACTGGGGGATTGATGATGTACCCTCCGAACGGGTCGAAGGACTCCCCTTCGAGCCTGTAGAAATCCCTCCCTTCGGAGGCCCAGGTTAATCTCCTACACGTTTCATTGGCGTAAAACCATTCGCCTGCGAACTGGTTACCATGTGAGAATCCGCCAATCGAAGCCCTAAGCCCTTCGGGGTATCCCTCTCGAAGGGACTACAACGGAGGACTACCATGACCTGGTCATACCCACGTCTCCTCTTCCTTTAGGCTTCCCGCCAAAACAGAGATCGTGGGCTACAAAGCCCTAGCGGTTACCACAAATCATGGGACGCCCCCATGATCTCCGAAACATGTGCAAACCGCCCACTAAATCCTATTTCTCTCCTATAAATAGCTTAGTCAGGCCAAGACGACGTAAGTTAACTTCATTCCCGTCATTTACAACCTACATTACCATTACACATACTTACTCGCACGCCGGAGGTGGTTCGCAGGGTCCAACCCCTGCGCAATCACTTAACGTAGTGTCTTCGTATTTCTTATTTCAGGTTAAGAACAAGCTTGGCGCAATCTCAACATCCCATTATTCATTTGATCACCATCGAAGGCTTGGTTGTGCAATTATTTGTACAATCACTTGGTGTTTCCACCAATTGTGGTATTGGTTTTCTTATCACAAATCTGTCCATCAGTTCGTGAATCCTATAAACAAAAATCGCCATTTAACTATTTGTACAATCACTTGGTGTTTCCACCAATTGTGGTCTTGGTTTTCTTATCACAAATCTGTCCATCAGTCCGTGAATCCTAAAAACAAAAATCGCCAATTAACTATTACACTAGTAACTGCACTTATCAAACTTATGCAACTCTTTAGCACTTTGATGTACTTGGATGTACATGTACTTAGGACGTATATACCAAAAAAATTGGATTATTAAGTTCATGGTATTACATATAGTAGTAATACCAGCCGTAAAGCATCATTAACAAAGAACAAAGCTATTGGTTCAGTTTGTGAATTTTAATGGGCTTCCAAGAATGTCTATTAGGAATTTGGGATTCTTTTATCACTTTATTAGCAAGTTCATTAGAATTTATAAGTCGTGTAAGTGGTATAACAATTTTCAATCAAACAAAGCAAAGGGTTATCCGAAAGGACCTTTAAAATTAAACACAATTTTTTTTGTATAGTAGGAAGGGCACGTGCCTACCCGGTCCCCTCCCTACCTCTGCTTCACGCTAAAGAAGCTAATTGGTTTCACTCGAACAATGCCTTCCGTGTGCCATGTTTTAAGAGCGAGGACTGTGTTAAAACAATAAAACCTGCTTGCAAAGTGAGAACAACCCTCCTTGTCTATTTATATACGGTAAAAAATTTGCATGAGCATGTGTCATGTTGCAATCTGTGATGTGGAGTGAGATCGAAATCCAAAGTGTGGTGACACGTAGCAAGACGCATAACGACAGAATCAGAGTGGGTTTTCAGAGGTCTTGGGACATTCATGAATTTTTGTGTCGTAGTGTTGATTTTTTTAAAAATTTCAATTTTTCTTAAATCCACCGTGCCCTTAAAAGTTACGAGTAAATTATTTTATGCGCACCCGTCCTGATTCTCTAAAAACACACATACACATGCCACGTGTGTGCTAGCTATAAACTTACTAGTATCTAACGTGGCAAAAAGACACTCCACATTGTTATTGACACACACAATTACATGCCACGTATATTAGCCACGACTCATTGCAACTTCATTTTGATTTCATCATCCACTTGCTACTCGGTTGCAATATCAATAAACTAAATAGTTCGATAAACCTTGTAGAAGAAAAAGTTTGGTAATAATGGCACAATCAACATTGAGAGCACAGGAAGATGTACAAACGTTTGATTTGTTAAGTGGACATAAAATTCCAGCCGTTGGATTGGGTACATGGAGATCAGGCTACGAAGCTACGTACTCTGTCGCCACTGCTATTATTGAGGTAATGTTAACATCATAGTAGCTAGCTTATGGGGTGTTTGTTTAAGCTTACATGTGTGCTTATAAGCTTATTTGATTTACTTATGAGTTAATATAAGCATATTTTTGTATAACATACTTATAACGTACTTATATAAGCGTACAAGTCTCAAAATAATCCCCAATTGGCCACAGAAGTTCACCTGCGATGACTCCGGGCTATCCAAAAGGGTAGTCGCCCTGGGATTAGTTGGCTTGCAAAAACCCAGGTAAAAAAAAAAAAAAAAAAAAAAAAAAAAGTCAGAAAGATTGGAGCTTATAAAATATAAGTTGAAACCAAATAAGCTCGTAAGTCCTCATACGTGACACATATTATGCTTACTATGTACGTTTATACATGCTCGATATCCAGTATAACACGTAAAAAAGAAGCTCGAATTTCCCGGGTAACCTAGATGAGAATCATTCTCCGTTTATGTATGTTCGTTATCTTCATTATAATTTTATGGTTGGAAATTATTTGCCCTTGCTTCTTTGCACGAGTATTATGCTAGTAACATGTACACTTACGTAAGTTCGATATCAATATTATTAACACCTTATTTATTTGAAAGTCGAACTGGAAAAAACCTTAAGTTTCACTTCCTCGATAAAAGATCTACTCATTTGCATACCTATGGTGTCGTAGTTGATGTTATTGTTGTAAATGCAGGCTGGTTATCGACATGTTGATACAGCATGTTGATACAGCATGGGAGTATGGTGTTCATGTAGAGGTAATTTAATCAAAAGAATGATATAAGTAATTAAGTTTTCGTTTATCTATACGCAGTGGTTTGGTTTGTCTAGTAGGATACCTTTGCTTTCGTTTCGGAAATCAATTTATTTTAGTTTTAGGGAAGAAATAAGTTATGGAATAGTCGAAAGTGATCTATTTAGAGGAAACTAAGGTGAAACTTATGTTTTTATACTAGTTGAACGACCTCAGTATGCACAACCATTATATGTGATGAAAATACACAAGGATGCATCCGAAATCGAAAGTATTTAGCAATTCGTCTTCGTTTTAGTTATGGCTTCTTTTGGCTGTATTCGTAGGTAGGGCAAGGTCTTAAGGAAGCTATGGATGCAGGCATCGAAAGGAAGGATCTTTTCGTCACATCCAAGTTATGGTATGACACTCACTACAACAAAAGCATGTATTTTGGTTCCATCTACTTACAAATGTGTTAAATTTTAACCCATTTATATATGCGATTTGAGTTACATTTTGGTTAGTGCATCAAGCTTTAGCAAACGATTATTACTTAAAATCGTGTATTTAGTGCTTAAATATTTGCAATTTTCTTTGACAAAACATAGGTGCTCTGATTTATCCCCTGAGAGGGTTCGTCCAGCGCTCATGAACACCCTTCAAGAGCTTAAGCTCGACTACCTTGATCTTTACTTGGTAACCGGAAACTATATTATAGTTACACTATTTGGTTATATTCCACTAAAGTTTAAAAGATGCTAATATTGTTTACAGATCCATTGGCCATTTTGTCTTAAAGAAGGGGCAAGTAGGCCTCCAAAGGCAGGCGAAGTTTTAAACTTCGACATGGAAGGTGTTTGGAGAGAAATGGAGAAACTTGTAGCACAAAACCTTGTTCGAGACATTGGTGTCAGTAACTTCACACTAAAGAAGCTTAATAAGCTAACTGGTTTCGCTCAAACAATGCCTTCCGTGTGCCAGGTTTCACAACTACTGCCGTTACGTATTTGGATATCAGTCACTTTGCCTCGTTCGTGTTCTAAATTCATGTTTGATTAATACATTTAGATGGAGATGCATCCTGGATGGAGGAATGACAAAATGCTCGAAGCATGCAAGAAAAACAAAATCCATGTGACGGTTGGCTATTTAACTTTCTTCATCATTAGCTAAGTTAAATTTGCCATCACAAAAAGTCACGTCTTACTGTATTCTATAGGCGTATTCACCATTGGGATCTCAAGAAAGTGGACGAGATCTCATCCATGACCCGACTGTGGAAAGAATAGCAAAGAAGTTAAATAAGAGCCCAGGTCAAGTGCTTGTGAGGTGGGCAATTCAGCGAGGGACTAGTGTGATACCCAAATCAACACATCCTGATAGGATCAAGGAAAACATGCAAGTCTTCAATTGGGAAATCCCCGAACAGGATTTTAGTGTTCTTAGCAGCATCTCAGATCAGGTTCGTTTAGTGCAAATTATTTAGTACTTAATTGATCTAATGTACTTGGTATTTTGTGATTTTGATTGTACTACGTACTTTGAAGCAGAAACGAGTATTGCACGGTGAGGATCTTTTTGTGAACAAGGAAGACGGACCATACCGCAGTGTGGCGGATGTGTGGGATCATGAAGACTAAGTAAAATCTTTCGTTTCTGTTGTAGGTAAAAACTTTCAACACTTTTTCGTTATAATATGGGAGATGAAAGCTTTTTGTGGTATAAATCCAGTGAATCTAGCCATGCTCACAATGAGTCTGTCCAATCAGCCCGAAGTGGCATTTATTTTACAACATTTTCCGATGTTGCTCCTTCAACTTGATTCCCTTTTGTATAATTCATTAACCCGTTCTATATACCACGTGACCTGCATGGCTGCATCGATCCATATAGAACTGTTACCCGTCTTTACGTTATCACTTATCATTGTAAATTTACGTGTATCTTGAACATCGCAGTAAAACTTGGTCAATCACGAAGAAGCGGCGATGCAAAGCGAACTTTGAATGTAATAATAGATGTCAAGTTATGGATACGTGTTGGACTTTAGTAGCATGTATATATGTCTGTTGTAACATGTTATGGAACCTTCTTGTTTAGACATTAACATGTGCACAAATAATGCAACGATGTTAACCTAAAACTTGTACAGCCTGTCATTGTTGTTTCTGTGTTCTCAATCTTTGTTGCTTTTGTACAAACGCATTTTAATTTACACATATGATACGTATTTCATGTGCATTCTTGATTATTTTGGTGCATAAATCAGCTTTCGAAATAAATCAAAAAGCTAAAAGCAAAGAAGGGTATAACTGTACATATGTTCAACTTAGCTTGGAAAATTACATGTTACTTTGGTATTAGACTTTCAATAGAGCTCGAGCTTATGATAAAAATAAGCTTTTCCACATGTCGCTTATTTAAAATGAGTGTTCACCAGTCGCATATTAGAGCTTGAGCTTATAAAAAGATGACCGATAAGCTTTCACGAGTCACATCTGGATAGAACATTATCTATCACCCGATTAGGTACCTTGCCTCATCGAGATTATGCAAGATACTTTCATAATTCGTTGTCACAATACTACAAACATTACAATTTATAAAAGCAAGTTTGTACCAATGTACCCTCGCGGTGTATATATAGCATACAGCTCGAATCTGATTCGATAAACTGGTACGATAAACTTGTAGTGTTAAACTTGGCATTCGGGTAATTAAAGTTCTCAAATCGAAAACACAAAATTGTAGCTTAAAATGTCCAAGGTCAACCAACCTATCTCTCATCTTATCCTTTAAATTTGTCCATACTACAGGGACTGTAAGGTACCCACAAACTTCAAATAGACAAGCAACATGGAAAAGATTTACAGTCCCCACAAACTTTAAATAGACACAAGCAACATGGAAAAGATAATCCATCGCATCTTGCAAAGCCAATATATAATTCTATATGACAAGCAAACATGAACTAGCTCAAGGTCATTTGTATGAACCTCAAGCGTAATACAACCTTTATGGCGCTAATCAGCCAGCACAAGACAGCCTACGCTGTAATCTAAATACTGTTTTACAAAAAGATCTTTTTTATTAAGGGGAAAATGATAACACATACACATACACACACATGTCCACTAGGCCAAATGCCGGTTAATTTTAGGTTCCTATCTTAATAGAGATATCCATCTACCTTGGGGTATACGTAAACACAATCCCAAAAAATGCAAAGCAAGTTGCATGCTGCCCAACCAGAAACCAGATATTTATGTAAGGCACACAACTTTTGAAATTTGGTGTAGCGTTTTCAAAGGGTCATAATAAAGAGTACAGTGGGGACCAATCCAAATCAAGTAGAGCAACACCTACCTACATCACAGTTCAGCTTTAAAGAGGGAACAGAATATGGTTCCTTTAGAGATTGCTTAGTTATGAACATTCTTGAGGTAGTTGGGATTGTTTTACCGCATTGCTTATTTGAACATTTGTCATTCTATTTCGCTAATCCTACTCTAAACTCTAAATACTGCTTTCATTGAGAAATTTGGGAGTATCTAAAGAAGGATGGATTGTAAGGCGAAAAATATCATGTTGCAACACGATTAGTAGCTGGTAGATGAAAAATCTGATCGCAAACGCTAAGAAGATTTGAGGTAAAACAATGTATCACTACACGCAAAACTCACTCAAGATCAAAAACCACCACAATTAAACTCAATGAATATTATTATCAATCGATATGTTGAAATGAAAGACTCCTCTTCGAGCCAAATCTAAATGGATACAAACGAAAACGACCTAAAAATACAACATTTTTTCAAGTATCTATAAAAACGAAAAAACAAGTATAGGTATATAGTGTTACCGGTCACCACCATTGATGAACAAGTACTCCAAGTTGTCTCAATTGTTTAAACAAATCCATACATTGCCCATAACTCTTCTGATACTTCGGACTCCTAACCCCAGGGCAACATTTCTGCCACCGATTATAATGACACTCAAGAAAAACCTCATCAACCAAACAAATCGCTCCAGTTTCAATCAACCTCGGTATCAAATCAAATTCCGTCCCTTCAACATCCATTTTCATCACCACAAAATCCTGCTCAGTCACCGTATCCTTCAACCACTCAGCAAAATCAAACCCTTGTATCTCATCAACCGAATTCACAATCCCACCACCCGACTCAACCGGTTGAATCCTTCCCATCCCTCTCCCTTTCTCCACATTCTCATCACCCGGCGTCTGATTAATCTCGAAAACCAAACTCTCATTCTTAACCCACGCAGCATACG
This sequence comes from Artemisia tridentata subsp. tridentata, assembly GCA_021014915.2. Classification (NCBI taxonomy): domain Eukaryota; kingdom Viridiplantae; phylum Streptophyta; class Magnoliopsida; order Asterales; family Asteraceae; genus Artemisia; species Artemisia tridentata. The sequence continues at coordinate 37,111,007 of CP139502.1, forward strand.
GCAACAAAGTCACCCCCTTTTTCCCCTTATACTGATCATGAAAATGCTTATCCGCTTCAACCGCGTAAACATGAAACGTCTTGTTTTGCTTCGGATACTGTTTCTTAAACCAACTAACTATACTTGACCCGTAACTCCTCGACCCCACATCCACATAAACATACCTCCTCTTAAAACTAATATCAACCATACTACTCAAATACTTCACATTTTCAATATTCCTCTTTAACGCAATCCACGGTTTTAACGGCTCTTTCATAATCAAAGGCTCCGCCTTTTTAACTATATCATACTTTTCCCCCGAAACCGCGCATTTCCCATCATCCGTTTTTTTCTTAATATTTCCACCATCGTGAACTTTTTTCAAAACAATTTCATGTATTTTTTTAGTACTATCAAAACCATCGAAACGACGCGAATGAACGAATTTACAACAATTGAATAAACTAATAAAAGAATTGAGACTATAACTATCATTGCCACCAAAAGTATGAACAACGAAATAACCTCCCATTTTCAAACTCCGGCACACCTCCGCCGGTAAACTCGCCGGAACATCGCCGGGAAACTCGCCGGAAAACACAAAATCATAGTTTTGGTAATTTTCACCAAAATTTTTCATCTTTTTTCCGGTGAAAACTTTTTCAACATTCTCAACTCCGATCTCTTTCAAAGCGTACACGTCATCACCCGCCGGAAAACTCGCCGGAGAAGTCAACACCAGCGCCGATGACCCAGTAGTCAAAACCCCATCAACAATCAGATCCTGAAACACATTTATATAAAACATAACCCTCTTATGAAACTCCAGCGATGATGACGTCATCACCGCCGACGAACTTCCGGCGCCGGCCAAACTTCCGGTCAGAATCTTTTCATTAAAAAAACAAAACCCATCTCCAGAATCACAAGATTCACCTCGAATAACAACAACATAAGCAAACCGTAACCCTAGAACCACAACAGAAAACAATAGAAACCGAACGACAGCGTTTTGGAGCAAATTGCGTTTATGGGTCTGAAGATCCATACTTGAATCGAAATGGGTCGGGTCGAATTGGGTTTTTAGCGGGCACAGAAACGGGCCGAAGTGTGATTAGCTCCGATTAGGGTTTTGATAAAATTTGGGGGAAATCGAGATTGAAAGATGGGTGGTGTGTAATAACATGTCATTTGAAATGGGTTTGTTTTAGATTTTGTTAAAACTCATTGGTTTGGTTTAATTTGTATTTTTTAGGGTTTGAAATTGGGGATTTTGGGGGTGATGAAGATGAAGGCGGTGGTGGCTATCACGCGTTTAGTGTGTGTGTGTGTGTTTTTAGTGTGTGTAATTATGTGAACGTTGGAATGGAAGAAAGTAAGAAAGAAGGATGGTGATTGGAATCTTGTTGTCTTCTTTTTGGTTTTATACTTCTAGAAATATTATCCAAATATTTTTGTTTTTGACTTTTTGACAATGACTAGCGTGTTACCGTGTAATGTCACGGTAACACGGTACAAAAAAAAAATCATAAACCAAGAAAAATTAACGTCGATATATAGTGATAACGGCAGAAAATATTCAAAAAGCAAGAAAAATTGACTTCGATATATAGTGATAGTGTAGGAAAAAAAACAACAATGATGGTTATCAGGAGTGGTAAATTTTTATTGCAACTATTTTTGTTTTGAGGTTTTGATGATAATGTATACTTTTAAGTCAATCTCATACAATTTAAATTTGAGGTTATCTATGATATACGGAGTAATTTCTTTTTGACAAAAATTTTTGTATAATTTCTCTGTAGAAAGATAATTGTGCATAAAAGTAACACAGTCTAAAACAATGTCGTTTGTAAAATTCTATCTTTATCTTTGAAAAAAAAAAGAATTTGAATTATAAAGCAAAATATGAATGATAATTTAAAGACGGGTTATTAAATTTTTTACATTATTTTCCTACTCACCTTCTTACTCAAACTAAAACACAATATATGTAAAAACATCATTCTCTCATATCTATTCAATAGATCATTCTATTTGTCATAATCATATGAGTAGGAAGATAATTAAACACAACAAATAAAAGAATATACCATTTGTCTAAACATAAATTAATAGAGTTTTGTTTTATTGTCTTATTACCAGATGAATATTTAACAGCAATAAGTCAATTACAATAAGATGACCGGCAAACGAGCAACAAGTTGCGTCGCAACTCTTTTTTGGATAGCAAAGCGAATCATACTAAAAATGAAATTTTGTGTCTTATGTGATGCTACTTTTATCTATTTAATTTTTGTTTTATTAGAGCCCTCAAATCTGACATGTAAATCTTGAACTTTGAATAAACTTAGGATTGCATGTATCATTTTGCAATGGCATGTGATTTGCACACTCAAATGCATAAACAGCTAAAGTTGGTTGTATACACAGTACAACTATCTAAAACGTTAATTAATGTGTAGTAATAAAAAATATGAATGTGTAAATCTTTTAATCAATATTTGCGAATAGTAGATTATATGACCAAGAGTTGCATATATTGTGACACGGATAGTCTCCATCAATCCATAATTTGGGACAATTCCTGTAGGTAATGTCAATGTTAAAAGTCTAATTTATATTATTTTGTGAGTATGGACAAAAAAAACCCACAGAAAAATAGTGCAAATTACTGTTTTTCTTTTAGTAAACGTTAACATAAAAGACAGATTGCTTAAAAGAATCAGAATTGACTATTTGACTTAGAGTGACTGTATATCCTCAAACACATAGATTTGAAGAGTGATAAAATTTGGATACCATTAAAGAAAAATTAACATGGGAGATGACTTAACACACTGATTTGAAGAGTATTATTTACAACATTAAATCATGCTTTAATAGATTTCTTATGTAGAAATAAAATATTTCAAAAAATTTAATAGCGGTGACATCGCACTATATGACATGTTAGAACTCATTTTACGACACCTGTAATTTTCATTTGATTATGTAACATGCAAACCTCATTATTTATTAAAAGAAAAAGAAAGAAAAGAAAGATTGATTATTATCTTATTGTGCTTATTGTGCTTAGCTTTACACCTCATCTATATTCGCCAATGGAATATAAGTTTCTAGTCATCACCAATCACAGCCTTGATTAGCTATGTAACATGATTATTGTGTTTGCAATTTGATGCAACCTTTTAAAAGCATACAAATTTATCCAAATAATGATAGCAACTTTTATTTTCAAGCATAATTGAGATTGATATATGGTGGGACGGAATAAGGGTGGGTCTATCTGACATAAAAGGATACTCATGGATTTTTTAAATGTTTATTTTTATAAAGAATTTTGTTTTTATCTTAAAAGCAAATTGATTCAGAAAATTGTATATTCCTTTTGTTTTAAAATTACTGTTATTAGATAAAAAAAAAAAACACATAGGCTAAGAAAGTGAGACAACTATACTTTGCAGCTGAGTAAATTCATTTCGCTAAACTCTTTTTTGATTGGTTAAAATGAGAAAAAAAAATCATTATTTTAGAACATTTCAAATATAAATAGAAACTATATCTTTGAGAGATGGAAGGAGTGTTTAGTTAGTTTTTCTCAAACATTTAGATATTTTTTTTTAGTATGTTCACATCTAACTTTTATATAATATCAAATTGTCAATGTCAAAATCTAAAAATTAAATAGAGTATTGGAGACATTAAAGATTGGCGTAATATTTGGATCTTGCATTAAGATGAATAGACCATTAAGCAAAGGAATTGATCATGCACATTGGATTGAGTGTACAAGTCATATGCACATTGATCACTCTGGAAACTTTCACTTTTAGTCAGAAAGTTCAGGATATTTAGTAAGATTGCCACTTAACATAGTCAAACTTCACTATGAAACGTATGTAAATAATAGGAGTATGGAAATAGCCAATCCCCCGGTAATCGATTAGCATACTTCTAACTAGAATTGATCTGTACGCTTTCAAAATGATTGAGGAATTTTATTTATGCATTAAATACTTATACAATATTAATATTGTATTTCATCTGTTTGTATATACGAGTGTTCTAATAAGATTTTGAAGTGTGCAAATTATCTCACTTCTATTTTTATTAGTAAAATACTATTATCTCCAACAAATTGTTTCTACTTATCTTTCAACTCACATTATTTTGACAAGTGTGGGTTGAATGCATAGAAAGAATGAGTGAAAAAAATTATATATAATATTGTTGTATATGTATGATGATTAATAGGAGAATACTTTATGAGGATTTAACAATAGAATAAGCTCTTTTTATTAAGGTTTTTCTATCTTGTTTCTTAGAGTGACAATAGAATAAGAAGTAAAAAAGAACATAAAAATGACTTAATGACCACGAACAAGGACTCAAAGATTCATAGAAAATGTATTTTTTGTGAGCATTGCTAAAACCTTCTACAATATCCTCTTACTAATCCTTTTACACACACAATATATATATATATATATATATATAGGGAGAATTATATATATATATATATATATATATATATATATATATATATATATATATATATATATATATATATATGCCCCATATATATATATATATATATATCACTCATTCTCTCTCTGTATCAAAACTGTCAATTATTACACTTGTCAGTATCATGTGAGTAGGAGAATAAATAGGAACAATCTGTAAGAAGAAATAGAAATTTTCATTTTTTGTCGATCCTTGAATCGTTTTTATGTCCTTTTTGACTTCTTATCTTGTGCCTTAATTTTTGTGTACTTTTTGTCTTTTTATCCTGTGCCCGTAAAGCACTAGATAGAAAAACTCTTTTTAATATGAGAATTTACTTTGTACATTATATAGTTGTATAATATTTAGGATTAATTTCATATATCATCATACTTTCATGATTAATTTCATATATCACCACGCATAATGTACAATATTTTAAAAGCATGTTTGGGTATTATTAAATTTTCAAATTTAATAGGGGGAGATATGAAATTGCCCCTAATATTTACAGTATGTTCCAGTTGCTTATATAGTTGAGTGTCTCAATGAAAATAAAAATGCACAAATCACCTCTTATGTAACACCCCCAAATTTGATTTATAAAGTCAAAGATATTTGTTTAATAATTTATATAATTTAACTAATTAATTTTTGTTTAAAGACCATTATTTTTATGATTATATAAAAAGACACTAGCAAGATGCTAGTAAAGATACACCGACACCACCGATACTCTTGATTAACCGACCTCAAAAATCATCACGAACCTATACATAATGAAACCTCTGCCACACGACTCTATAAAGTATAAACTACAAAACACATGCAACTCTTATATACTACATAGTACATACTAAAAGCTAAAAGCATTGAATGAAATGTTGAAGATAAAAAACTTGAAAAAAAGTTTGATGCATTAGAGCATGTGCAATGGTCACTCAGGGTTAAAGTTTAACACACTGCCACGTCAGTTTTAACCATTTAACATTTAACTCAAAAAAACACCTGCAATCATAACTCACCCTTAACTCAATTATTTTCAAAATCAACCCCTAAACTATAATTAATACTTCATTTAACAACTAACACGAATTTTAAACACGAATTACATTAATCATTAAAGTTAAAACACAAATTACATTAAACATAAACTTAAAACACAATACATAGTACGATTAATAGAAACTAAAACTACAAATTAAGAAAATAAATCATCTGAAACTCAACCGTCCTCACTCGAAGAGGACCTAAACTCCCCATCATAATACTTTTCTGCTATAATATCAAACCAGTTTCTCTCCCGCTCCATACGAGCAACTTCCTCTTCTAGTTCGCGTTGTTCTATTTCTCTCCTCACTTCGAGATCTTGCTCCAGAAGTCGGAGTTCATCCTCACTCAGTCCAAACGGATTTGGTTGTTGTTCAACAACCGGTGGATTTGGTTGTTGTTCCACAACCGGTGGATTGTTGGCCGGTTCATTTTTCGGTGTGAACACCGGAAAGATATCCTTCGGTGGAGTGTTCACCGGTTCATTAGAAAAATGTTGGGTAAAGTCGTGTTGTTCTGAAAATTGTTAGGAGAAGTCACGGTGAGTTGAAAATTGTTGGGAGAAGTCACAGTGAGCTGGGAATTGTTGGGAGAAATCTTTACGAGACATTGTTGAGAATATGTGTGTGAGTTGTGTGATAAATAACTCTGGTGGTGTTGTATATATAGGCACCCTGAAATTTGAATTTGAAATTAAATTATCCCGCTTGTAGTTGAATTTTGAATTTTGAATTTGAATTTGATTATCCCGCTTAAAAACCAAGGGGGTGTTTTGAATTTTTTTTAAAACACAATGGATACATAGTACTCTAGGGGGTAGAAGTTTTTTTTTTTTTTTTTTTTTTTTTTTTTTATTGGAACTCACCTTAACGTGGTGTTAAGGGGTTAACGCAGGTGTGTTAACGTACTCTTAACGTACACCTTTGCAATGGTTAACGCACATTAATGCAGTGAAAGTTAAGGTTTAACGCACTTGGTGCGTTAACCATTGCACATGCTCTTAGAGCAGTCTCAACGGTTAACGCACCAAGTGCGTTAACCCTTAACGCAGCTGCGTTAAGGTGCGTTAACCATTGGAAGGTGCTGCGTTAAGGGTGCGTTAACGCACCTGCGTTAACCCCTTAACGCGACGTTAAGGTGAGCTTTAATAAAAAAAAAAATCATTTCTACCCCCTCTAGACTACTATGTGTCCGTTGTGTTAAATTTTTTTTTTTCAAAACACACCATTGGTTCTTAAGCGGGATAATCAAATTCAAATTCAAAATTCAAAATTCAACTACAAGCCGGATAATTTAATTTCAGATGATAAAATTTCAGGGTGCCTATATATACAACACCACCAGAGTTGTTTATCATACAACTCACACACAGATTCTCAACAATGTCTCGCAAAGATTTCTCCTAACAATTTCCAACTCACCGTGACTTCTCCCAACAATTTCCAACTCACCGTGACTTCTCCCAACAATTTCCAGAACAACACGACTTTACCCAGCAATTTCCAAATGAACCGGTGAACACTCCACCGGAAGATATCTTTCCGGTGTTCACACCGAAAAATGAACCGGCCAACAATCCACCGGTTGTGGAACAACAACCAAATCCACCGGTTGTTGAACAACAACCAAATCCACCGGTTGTTGAACAACAACCAAATCCGTTTGGACTGAGTAAGGATGAACTCCGACTTCTGGAGCAAGATGTCGAAGTGAGGAGAGAAATGAAACAACGCGAGCTAGAAGAGGAAGCTGCTCGTATGGATCGGGAGAGAAACTGGTTTGGAAGTGATGAGGAGTTTACGTCCTCTTCGAGTGAGGACGGTTGGGTTTCAGATGATTCATTTTCTTAATTTGTAGTTTTCGTTTCTATTAATCGTACTATGTATTGTGTTTTAACTTTAATGTTTAATGTAATTTGTGTTTTGACTTTAATGATTAATGTAATTCATGTTTAAAATTTTATGTTAGTTGTTAAATGAAGTATTAATTATAGTTTAAGGGTTGATTTTGAAAATAGTTGAGTTAAAGGTGAGTTATGATTGTGGGTGTTTTTTTTTAGTTAAAGGTGAAAAGGTTAAAGCTGACGTGACAGTGTTTTAAACTTTAACCCTGAGTTATGATTGAGAATGCTCTTAGAGTTAAAGCTTGAAAATGACTTTTATTTTTTTATTTTTTTTTTATTTATTTTCTTTTTATCAATAGTTTGATATACATTACAAGAAAACTATAGAAGGATTTTTAAGTCAATTTAACCAGCTAAAGTTCGCCTTGCATCTATACCTACACCAATAAAACGAACGGGTCACTATGTCATCTAACATCGACCTATAACTTAACCTATTAAAAAATTGATTGCGTGAGTTATAGGTTGATAATGAACTGAAAACTTTAAACACTTGTACATTGATTATAATATATCGAACTAATGGTGGTTTTCATGATTAAATAAAAGGTAGTCTATATTTCGGTGTTCCTTAATAAGTGTTGTCAGTTTTATAAAATTTAGACACATGAATGATAGGGTTTTCGAAGCTTATAGATTGGGATGATCGTTAGTGCTTAATTATGTGTTTAAAACGGAGACTCAAGCATGTGGTCATAATTAATGGGTAAATGCGAAAAATGAGAAGATAATCGAAACATGTGTCAAGTATGAATTGCTGATTGAATTAGGGATTTGATATATGCACCATTTCTTTTGATGCATACATCACTACTTGTGCAATACAATGTGTTACACAACTTATACAAAATGATGTATGAAATAAAGAATAATGTATTTATCACGTCATTTTAGTTAAACACACAAGTTACTCAAATTTTTAGGATCATGGTCACTACTCTAAAACTACTTAACTATTCTATGATTTAGTCAAAAAAAAAGTTGTGATTATATATTTTCATATATAATTTTGAGAGTAAACTGCAAAATACATCCCTGTGGTTTACACCTTTTGGCATTTTACATCCCTGTCAGAAACTATTGGCAATATACATCCCCCGTTAGGCAAACGTTTGCCACATTACATCCCTGAGTTGGATGGGCGTTATCTTTTTCCGTTAAGTGTTTGCATCGTTAGTCCTTCTGTTAAAATGTTTGCACCGTTAGTCCTATGGGTTAAGTCTATTTGCACCGTTAGTCCTTCGTTACGTTTTCGTCCGGTTTTTTACGTTTTCGTCCGATTTTTGACGTTTTCGTCCGATTTTTTACGTTTTTGTCTGTTTTTTTACGTTTTCGTCCGATTTTTTACGTTTTCGTCCGATTTTTTACGTTTTCGTCCGATTTTTTTCGTTTTCGTCCGATTTTTTACCTTTTCGTCTGTTTTTTTACGTTTTCATCCATTTTTTTACGTTTTCGTCTGTTTTTTTAAGTTTTCGTCCGATTTTTTACATTTTCGTCTGTTTTTTTAAGTTTTCATCCATATTTTTACATTTTCGTCTGTTTTTTTACGTTTTCGTCTGATTTTTTTAAGTTTTTGTCCGATTTTTTTCGTTTTCGTCCGATTTTTTTACGTTTTCGTCTGTTTTTTTACGTTTTCGTCTGATTTTTTACATTTTCGTCTGTTTTTTTACGTTTTCATCCGTTTTTTTCGTTTTTGTCCCTTTTTTTTACGTTTTCGTCTGTTTTTTTATATTTTCGTCGGATTTTTTACGTTTTCGTCCATTTTTTTAAGTTTTCGTCCTATTTTTTACATTTTTGTCTGTTTTTTTACGTTTTCATCCATTTTTTTTGTTTTCGTCTGATTTTTTACGTTTTCGTATGTTTTTTTTACGTTTTCGTCCGATTTTTTACGTTTTCATCCGATTTTTTTACGTTTTCGTCCCTTTTTTTACGTTTTCGTCTAGTTTTTTAGGTTTTCGTCCGATTTTTTACGTTTTCGTCTGTTTTTTTACGTTTTCATCCGATTTTTTACGTTTTCGTCCGATTTTTTTCGTTTTCGTCCATTTTTTTATTTTTTCGTCTATTTTTTTACGTTTTCGTCTGATTTTTTACGTTTTCGTCCGATTTTTTACATTTTCGTCTGTTTTTTAAAGTTTTCGTCTGTTTTTTTAAGTTTTCATCCATTTTTTACGTTTTCGTCTGTTTTTTAACGTTTTCGTCCATTTTTTTATGTTTTGTTCTTTTTTTTACGTTTTCGTCCGATTTTTTTTGTAAAAAAATAGACGAAAACGTAAAAAAACAGATGAAAACGAAAAAAATCGGACGAAAACATTAAAAAAACAAGTAAAAAAAACAAAACGTAAAAAACAGACGAAAACGTAAAAAAACAAAGAAAACGTAAAAAACGGAAAGAAGAAAAAAATGACGAAAACATAAAAAAACAGACGAAAACGTAAAAAAATGGACGAAAACGAAAAAAAATGTATGAAAACGTAAAAAAAACAGACAAAAATGTAAAAAACGGACGAAAAAGTAAAAAAATAGACGAAAACTTAAAAAAAATGGACGAAAACGTAAAAAATCCGACGAAAACGTAAAAAAAACAGACGAAAACGTAAAAAAAAGGACAAAAACGTAAAAAAATGGATGAAAACGTAAAAAAAACAGACGAAAATGTAAAAAATAAGACGAAAACGTAAAAAAACAGGCGAAAACGTAAAAAAATGGGACGAAAATGAAAAAAATCGGATGAAAACGTAAAAAAATCGTACAAAAACTAAAAAAATTAGACGAAAACGTAAAAAAATGGACGAAAACGTAAAAAAACAGACGAAAACGTAAAAAAACAGACGAAAACGTAAAAAATGGATGAAAATCTAAAAAACAGACGAAAATGTAAAAAAATCGACGAAAACGTAAAAAAAACAGACGAAAACGTAAAAAAATGGATGAAAACGTAAAAAAACAGACGAAAAGGTAAAAAATCAGACGAAAACGAATAAAAAAATCGGACTAAAACGTAAAAAATCGGACGAAAACGTAAAAAAACAGACGAAAACGTAAAAAATCGGACGAAAACTAAAAAACAGACGAAAACGTAAAAAATCGGACGAAAACGTAAAAAATCAGACGAAAACGTAAAAAACCGGACGAAAACGTAAAAAACTAGACGAAAACGTAACGAAGGACTAACGGTGCAAATAGACTTAACCCATAGGACTAACGGTGCAAACATTTTAACAGAAGGACTAACGATGCAAACACTTAACGGAGAAAGATAACGCCCATCCAAATCAGGGATGTAATGTGGCAAACGTTTGCCTAACGGGGGATGTATATTGCCAATAGTTTCTGACAGGGATGTAAAGTGCCAAAAGGTGTAAACCACAGGGATGTATTTTGCAGTTTACATATCTAATTTTGATCACAATTCAAGTTCTCAGCGAATAATATAGACTACGATAGAGCACTATGGTGATAGTTGACCACCTGGTGGTGCCACTCACTACACGCGAACCCCATAGTACCACCTCCTAACCGCGCTCCATCCCACCACTTTTTGCACTCGTTTGGTGGTTTGCACCACCAAACAGTTTCTCACTTCTTCTTTTGTTTTGGGGGGTGTGTGTGTGTTTGTGAGATATAATATGAGGTATGTTTGTATAAAGTGATATATTTTTATATTTTTGGTTTGGTGGTGTCCATAGCACTTGTTTGGTGGTGGATTTGGTTGCGTTTTGAATGGCGATATGACGCAGACATGAAAGTGGTGATTTGATGACCATATTGTTTAACCTAATTGATGCAATGTAATGGATGATCAATATTTCATCAGTATATATTTTTAAGGCCTTAAATTTGAGATGGTTCATCAAGTTATGTATGAGTTTGATTGTTCTAATTTTTTTTTATAATAAAGTATCTATCGAAGAGTGGTTCAATGTATGGCACCTTTAATAACTAGGCCCGATTGTCTGGTTCGATATTTGGTTAAGTCCAAAAGTTAGGCTTATTTTAATGAGTCCAAAGACAAAGACCTTTACATCATGCACTTATGTCTCATGTACTAGTTGGCTAGTTGCTATAACTGGACCACCAAAATTATAGTAGAACCATAAAAGATAACCAAACTGCAAAAGAGTATGAGAAGTCTTCATTCTGATTTTGAATCATTTTCGACATGGCTGAATTGACGGAAATTTGTAGCATTCATTGAGTAAGGTTCACACCAAATCCGACACTGTTGACGTTTTAGCACAACATTGAAGACTATGCGTTTCCACAATTATACTGTTATTTGTCCGAAAAAGATATATGAACTACAATCACACGTGAAGAAGGTAAAACCGAATCAGCTCATAAGGAAAACGATTACACATTCATTTTCAAGGAGTTCATGTTCATGTAGCGCAAGATGAAGGTTCACTGTCTCTTCTACCAGTGAGTGCTATGAACTTATCCCTAAATTTCAAAATGGGGCATTTATCAACTAATCTTGACCCATCATAAGCTTCTTTAAGAAATACAGTACTCTTTGCACCCTTATTGGTAATGTAAAACATACCATGATGCTTAATCAAACAAAGCAACAATCGAGCTGGTAACCGCAGTTCTGAATGAAATGCATCCAATTGAGCAGAAGTCAAGCGTTTCTCCATAGTCAAACTCAGAAGCTCGTGAAGTACTCCCACTACCCGTTTTCGAGCCTTTGGATCAGAAACTTCAAATCGTTTTGCATTTAAGTATGGTGAAGGAAAATCCATTTTCTGCCACCTTTCGAGTTCTTGGAGATAACTCATATTTGGTCTAAACCCAACCGGGAATTTCAAATGAAACGCATACGGGCCAGAAAAGTTTCCATCTTTTGAAATCCTGGCGCGTTTCATGTTCCCAGGCGTGTCCAATATTCTTTCTTCCATATACCTTTCTTCACGAGCAGTAACCGCAAGCGACGAATCCCATATTCCCAATTCAAGACAAGTTCTACCATGCACATCTTTCACACTAAAAAACTCCGGAAACTTAGGAATCAATGTCTCCTTAAAATCACTAGGCAACCCCAACTCAGCATGCACAAAATCAATCGTTTCAAGCGGCAACCTACACTCAACTGACAACATCAACAACTTCCTCAAATTGTTAACCAAAATCGGCTCCATCAGCTCATTAACTTCCCCTTCCTCAGCAGCAATCTTTTCCGCTTTTTCACTAAGCATAACTGCAGGCGCCCTTTTATGTCCACTACTCACATAAAAAATCGCCGGATACTTCTCAATAACAGATATAAAGTTCCATTTCTGAACAAAACCAACTTCTTTCTCAAGGTCCCTAAGAAGCAAACACTTATCCTTTCTCCCTTGTATAATCGATTTCAGCTTCAAAATTGCATTTGGTTTCTTTTGCAGGTCCATCGCTTTATCTAGCTCGTGTTCTCTATGATAAACTTTCTTTCTCGGCCTTCGCCCTGCACTTGTTTTGTGCATGATTTGTACCCACATGTGACATTGTTTCTTAAATTCGGTTCTGTCACTAGCATTACCATGTAACGATGATTTTAACGATGCCCGAAAAGGGTTCATGGCTGGTTGGGTAAGATTCTAGCTTAGCATTTCGTCGAACATGTTATGTACATTGCCTAAAATACAAAAAATAAGACCCCCCTTTGGGTTGTTATGAATTAAAGTTTGTAAATTAAGTTACGAACAGTGAATATTGGAATTGAAATGTTTAGTTTTAGAACAGATTGTTTTTAAAAAATTTATGATTGAATTAGTAGTAAGTGGTGAAAATGGGTTTTGTGGGGTTTTAGAATTTGAGGGGGGATTTAAGAAGAAAAGGAAAGATGGAGGAGTGTTTGAATAACAACAATTTTTTATATTTTGTTTTCAATATTATTATTATTATTATTATTATTATTATTATTATTATTATTTAATTATTATTATTATTATTATTATTTTTTAATCGGGTTTTCGAATAGACATTGTGAGCCTTTGGATAGCACGGAGTTGGCACATGCGAACCTCCGTGGCCACAAGGGGATTAATTTTCTTCGTGTTTGATTTGAACCCTTGACATCCGCTTTGGAAGGCTGGTATTTTTACCGCTGGGTCATCCTTATGGTTACATGACCAGTAATATACTCTTACAAACAAAAAGAAAATCAGGTCCCTCAATAGGGCATATCAATTTAAGAGAATCACAGTCTCAAAAAATTTCTATTGTGTTTGTCTAGAAATCATATTAGATGCATTATTTTAGTATTAAAAGGTGAAAATTTTAGATGGCTTACTTGCACTATTTTCTATATATCACAAGCTCACAATAACCGCGGTTCAGATATTGTTGAATTTTTCACTGTAAACACGAAAGATGACCACCAAACCAACCACCTTAACATTTATTTCCTTAACTAAACCAAACCATCAAACAGCCATAGTGATGACCACCAAACCAAACAAATAAAACTACCTCATTTAAATACAAATATACCTCACAATATAACCCTCCATACATATAGAACATGATTAATGGAAACTAGTTATTTGATCCTATCTATCAAACATAAATAAATTTACCACATACCAACATTAAAAATTGATTTTTGCTTGAGTTCAAGTCTAAAAATCTAGATAATTATATTCATACCACACATCTAAACATCTGATGGAGTCGATAAGTTTTTATCCAACATGAACTTAGCAAGACATTTTGCTAACGCGAGTACAAAGTGGTATACAATACATGCTTAACTTTTTGAGTGTAATATTGTCTGAAATAGGCTACTTTTTAGTACTTTTAAAATCTCTACATTGTATATTACTCCATCCGTCCAAAAATAAATGTCCAGTTTGACTTTTTAAAGTCAAACTGGTTCAACTTTGACCTTAAATATTTTTTTGTGTTATATAATACTTGATGAAAAATTATAAAATTCCCCAACGAAAAATATACTTAAAACTGAAAAATAGATAAGGTCAAACTGGTTCAACTTCGACATTCATATATTTTGCATCAAGTATTATATAACACCCGCAAAAATAGATAAGGTCAAAGTTGAACCAGTTTGACTCAGAAAAGTAAAACTGGACACTTATTTTGGGACGGAGGTAGTACACATATACATACATCTTTCCTAATTATAGTCTAAAATGAGTTGTAGATGAAGTCATTTTCGGGTTCTTTCTTAGTTGCTGATAAGAACTCTCGCTCCCAATCTTGATTCGGGTACATACTTTCAAACATGTCATAGTTTTTAGTGTTTTCAAATGAACGTGAAATATGAGAATTATCACCATTGTCATTGCTCAGACGCTTCACTCCATGTACGTTATTTGAGTAGTTCAAAGGCATGCCAATGTTGCTAGTTACGTCATTTGAGTAGTTTGGCAATTCCCTAGATGTCATGGACACGTAGTTGTTGCTGGTCGTGGTGGTGTAAGACGTCGTTGGTTGGTTGGTTAAATAACTACGACCACGTGGCATAGGCACACCATGGTTATGTTTGCCTTCATAGGTCGTGATCACAGCTTGTAAATCATGAGAAGCTCGTTCTACTAGCTTTCGTACAGGACAACCTACGTTTGTGCATTTGTAGTAGTTTCTAGGGTTTGGGTTTCCCTTAACTACTTTTTGCCCGTATTTTCTCCATCTGTATCCGTCATCAAGTATATCAATCTCGCTTTTGGTTTCAATAACTATCTTCGGTTCTTGAATAGCTTTACTCTCGGCCTCATCTATTTTCCTGCAAAAGAGATGTAAGAATGTTATAATTTGACTCATTATTGTTTTATTGTTCGTCGCATATCTTTAGATTTCTTGGTGATTTAGAGAATAAAAAGGGACGGAAGCTTACCATCTCTTAGCATTGGGCTCGTTCTCACGTTCATTTCCAGATTTACTAAACGAAGAGTCTTGATCATACTCGTCATCTCCCAAGGAAGTTTGAGAAAGAAACTCCAAATGACTTTTTTCAACCGAATTATCAAATGTTGTGTCTTGGAACGAGTTCAATGACGATCTCTTCTTGCTATGAGGCATTGGATGATTATGTTTTCCTTTGTAAATAATCTCGGTGATATAACCATTTAAATCCTTCTCAACTTTCTTCCTTGTTGGACAATTAGGATAACTACACTTGAAGTAACCTCGCGGTTTTTTGCTTCCTTTTACTTGTTTTTGACCGTATTTTCTCCACTTATATCCGTCTTCGAATCTGTGTTGCTCCTGGGTAGCTTCAACTGGATCCAAACTGTTACCGGTTTGAGGATATTGTACTGATTCTTGTTCTATTTTGTTAATTTCCATTGAGAAGTCAATTTCTTGGGGTCGACTTTCGACATTCCAATCTTGAACTTCACTTTTAATAGATTCCTCCTGTTCCATACCAAACAAGAAAACAAGTTTAAATACTATGAACTACATTTCACTAGATCACATAATCCTTAGCAGATAGTATCAAATAAAAACAATAGACATTTGACAAAAAAAAAGTCAAAACACAAGGAAGAAACCATTTTTTTGTCCCTTCCAAAGGTTTGGACTTGAGATTATATAAGTCAAAACATCCAAATTTTATGACATGTCAACTATTTTGTATTATTTTCTCAAAAAATAAATATAATTAATTTGTATAGTTTGAAATAAATTTATGTGAAAATAAGCTATAGTTACAAAAACATAAAACACAAAAGACATAAAAATGTGCATACCATTATGTTTCCAAAAACATTTGTTTTTTCCTCCTTAAAATCTATACCATAATGACTGCTTGGAGATGTCATAACCTGTGCAATAATCCAAAACATAAACACATTAAACAAAAAACAGAAATTACCCATTAATCCAATAATACTAAAACTTTTATTGTAAACAAAAAACTTACCTTATAGTTTAAGGGAAAAGAAGGAGAATCCAAAAACTGAGTTTGACCTTCCAAACCATTGTTGAAGTTAAACAAACCCCAATTCACTTCTTCATTTTTGTTGTCATTTGAAACAAAGTTACTTAAAGAGTTATAAAATGAACCCATGTCTGTTTTTTCTTTCTTGAAAATTTATCCAAAAGTACTAATGCACGTGTTTGACTTTTTATCTATTTCTGACAGGGTAAATAGTCAAAGGTTTTGAGAGACAAAGATTGAGATTTCTATATTGTGTTTGGTCTTTTTTGTTTTTTGATATGAGATCTTACTTATATATGATTTGTGTTTGGCTGTTTTGTTGGGTTCTGGGAAGGTAATAATTGGAGTATGTATCTAGAACAAGAAACTTGACTATGACTATTTCTCTAGTCAAACTTGGACTTGGTTTTTGGTTAACTAGAATGAGGTTTGAAGAAAGAAGCCATGTCTTTGCCCTTTGGACTAATTCTTGATCATATGGGTTGATTTTAAACATTGTTACGATTAAAGTCATAAGGGATCTTTACATCTGCGAAACCGTTGAATGATCATTGGGAAGATTTAAGAGACCTTAAGCATTTATGTTTTTTTGTCAACTAAGTTTGGTATTACACGCTCGATAATAATGGAAACATAAAGGTAGAATCATTCAGAAATAAGAACACAAAAATGTTTGTGTTTCACACGACTAGTGTGAAATACCCTAGTCCAAGGTCGTTTTAATGATTTCATATTACATATATAGGGTTGCATTCGTCGGGCCGAATAGTTAACTTCTCATATTAGGATGGTGTCGTAAGCCTAAATTTTGTTCCATAGGCGCGACCATTTGAGGATCAGTAAGGGTCAACGCGTCTAGTCCCTTTCTGATTTATTAGTGTGGAGTCCCCCCCCCCCCCAAAAAAAAAAAAAAAAAACACACACACACCAACTTATAAGTTGTTTGGGCGACTCGGGCTCACTGTATATCAACTGTTACACCATTCGTCGACTAACCAGTCTAGTGGTAAGAGATTGTGAGTCCCAATAAGAGGTCTCAAGTTCAAATCATGTTCTGTACACTTTTTTTGAGGCCACTCGACATATAAATCCAAAAATCGAAGTAGATAGAAATTTTGAATCTTGAAGTTGTAAGATTTCGTGTACATGTCTACCAAGAGTCAAAAAAGGTCAAATTTTTGTGATAAAACAAATTTGAAGTCATTTGGTTTGGTTCATACTTCATTGACTTCATTAATTAGTTTCAGACTTTCATCAACTTGCTTATTGAATCGAAAGAAAGCTTCTAGGGGCTTGCCAACTTAATTCATCTACTGCACAAAAAGATATAACACTTATTAGAAGAAATGCATGCTAAATTATTTTGAAAAAAATATATGACATAAAAGTTACTTTGTACCCGTTGACATAAAAGTTACTTTGATAACTAGATCAATTCAAAGCAACATGTACATGTGTTAGGTAACATGTTTGCATGCCTTCATTAATTCATGAAAACTGTTGAATCGTAAACCTTCAAAAAGCTTAACATATTTTTCAAGACTCTAAAAGCTATAGAGGCCCTTAAAACAAGCTTACGTAAACACCCCCTAAATAGTATTAGACACCAGTCACGGATTAAACTTAAAGCCGGCAATTCAAGTTTTGAAACAGATTATCGCATTCCAAACACCCCTAAGTAGTACTAACTGCTGCACTGTAGACTATATCACACGAAACTGCAATTTACATCGTACATAAAGAAAACGTGATAAATTTATTGGACAACTTGTTAACATAACGATTTGTGTGAGCTTTCGAGGGTTGTTAAAGCTTCAAGAGCTGGAACTATTGGTTAACCAGTATGCTCTTAACATTACAAAGTCTTTGTCCCATTGCAAACACAAGCTCTTGTTATCCCTTAGCCACCTCCTATAGCTACAGTTCATAGACATGTCCAGTAACCAGCTCATGGGTTTTTTGACCGAATTAATGAAACTTAATTTGGAGAATAACCAAACTTTCTGGAGAAATACCGATGCAGATTAGTTCTTTAAGTAAGTTGCAGCTGTTGGATACCTGGAAGAATGGTTTTTCCAGGGTATTACTGAAACAAATTAGACAAATTCCCAACCGAGTTCGTTAAGGTTGACCAGATTAACAAGCTGTGACCTTTCACATAATGAGATCAACTGTCGACTTTGTGTACTCACAGTTTTTCCGTAACCAACCTCCAGAAAGTACTGCTTGAAATCCGGCTCTTTAAGTTTCCGGTGAAGTAGGTATAGGTGCGATACTGGTCCTATTAGGAACTTACATTTTGGTTCAGACACATTTGGCTAATTAACATATACTCCGTATATAACATGACCTTGAAACATGGGAAATGACATTTCACCATAAGATGAATGTTTCGGTTGAAGATATTGTTTGAAACCTGACGAGTTAGAACGTCATCGAGGTGGGAAGTTCAGGAGTTGTGTATAGAGCGAGGAGTATATATGGAGAAACACTCGCGGTAACGAAGATGTGGCCAGCCTAGCAGTCTGAGGAGGCTTTGAGGTCTGAAATGGCTTCTTCATAATGCTGGGAAAGGAGCCGAATGGGAGGTTAGGTCCGACGTTCTATTGTGTATGGCTCAGGCATTTGCTTTTCTACATCATGATTGCATGTCTACCATCATTTTATGGAGATCTTAAAGCCATGAACGTGCTATTGGGCCCTAACTTACAACTTTATCTTGCTGATTTTGGGCTCGCGCGCAATTTTTAAGCAATGGCCAAAATGGTCTTTCAAAGCAGATCCAGAGATATCAGCTAGCAGGTTCTTAAGTATATGGCTCCTGGTAACTTATAGTACTCTTTTTTATGATTATTTTTCAATTGTTATAATTAATTTCCCGAAAAACTTATGTTTTGTTGTATGCTTTGTAATCAATGCAGAACATCCTTCACCACGATGGATCACTGAAAAGAGTGACATTTACATCTTTGCAGTGTTACTTTTGGAGCTGATGACCGGAGTATATGTTAATTAGAACACATTTGGCACACTTGGTCCAATGTTTGTTATGCCACTTGCATAACATGAGGGACCCGTTGGACATTTGTGATCCTAAACTAACAGGTCACTCGACCCCAGATGCGCGTAACGCTGCAGATATCAGCAGTGTTGCTTCTATCATCCCACATCACGGTGACTGCCCAATCATGAAGGATGTGGTTGCAATGCTCAAGGAGCTCCACCAGGAGAACTCGATAAGGTCAGACCCTCAGCTCATCATCCATACCCTAGTCCTACTTAAACCTTGGTCTTACAAGGTTATCTAACTGCTTGTATGGATTCTCACATGATTGATGATTCCATCTCAAAGGCAATAAAAGCTTTGTGCTAAACTAGATATATGTGTCCTCTAAGGCAGGTTGCGTCTACTCAAGCACCAGGTAGATTGTGTATTCGACTACTCTTACATCTCTAAGCAAAACAAAGAGAGCATGCAGTTGATTGAAACTAAGCAAGAATAGTTTGTGATTGCTTAATATCAAAAATAAAATAACTTAGCTTCACAGCACGTACCACATGCTAACTGAAGCCTAAAACATCAACACCCTTCCTTTGCAGCTTATTAAGTTGCAAAAGAAGTGGCAAAATGGGTTGTTCAGAACTTCAGATAATAATTAATGTGTCAAATATATGACAAACATTATGTTTTTTTCTGTGACAAATCAATATTTGAATAAAAAACAATAGGTATATGTATTAGAAAGAAACGTAGGCGACTGTCGGTTATATTTCTTTTAAGCAAATGTTTTAACTTACCTTTTTGACCTGTTAGAGATAGAGCATACTCAAACCGACCCATTACTAAGTGAACGGGTCGAGATTGCCGTTGTAGCGAGGAAAGATCCAAGGAACCAAGGAGTGGAATGCACAGAATCACCTGCTTCTACAAGAATACTTTTGAATTCACCCTTCACTTCAGGTTTATGTAGCATGTGGTAGAATGCCAGAACGAAAAAGAAAGGATATTAACACAGAACTGTAAATGCTAGAACTAGGGCTGAAAACTAGTCGATCTTTTAGTGATAAAATCAATATCGAACTCAATTCAAACTTGACCAAGTCAAACTTCATCGAGTTCGTCTGAACATATAAGTATATAACAAGCCGAGTTCACATTAATAACACAACTTGAACTTTTATCGACTTTAAAAGGCCAGTGTATATGTGTGGTAATAAGTATTATATTCAAGTTTTGGTTAATAATTTTATTCGAGGTCGAGACGAGCTTGTCTTATCAAAAGTATTCAAGCTTTGAAAACTTTCTTAAGCCGCGCTTGAGCCTGCATCAGCGAGACTATCAAAATGAGTTAGCTCAGAGATTGGGTTAAAAACATATACTTCCAAAGCAGAATATGTAAGTTGAGGAATGAAGGATGGTCTTGTGCAGACAGATTATGAGCCTCTTCCTTTTTATTTACCTTGGAAATGACATTTCACCATAAGATGAATGTGTCGGTTGAAGATATTGTTTGAAACCTGACAAGTTAGAACATTATCAGGGTGGGAAGTTCGGGAGTTGTGTATAGAGTAACGACTATAAACAGAGAAACACTCACGGTCACAAAGATTTGGCCAGCAGCACAATCTGAGGGGGCAAATGAGACATTGAGTTCAGTCAGACATAAAAACATAATTCGTTTGGGTCCAAATCAGACGATAAAAATTGTGTTTTACGATTCCTAATGGAAGCTTGAGCTTGCTTCTTCACGGTGCTGGGAAAGAAGCTTAGAGGGAGGTTAGGTCCAGTATTCTATTGGGTGTGGCTCATGCACTTGCGTATCCACATCATGGCAACCGCCCAATCATGAAGGATGTGGTTGCAATGCTCAAGGAGCTCGACAGCAAGTGCCACATGCTAACTGAAGCCTAAAACATCAACACCATTCCTTTGCAGCTTATTAGGTTGCAAAAGAAGTGGCAAAATGGGTAGTTCAGAAAATGTATTTTTCAAGTGTCAAATATATGATAAACATTACGTTGTTTCTGTGACAAATCAATATTTGAATAAAAACCAATAGGTTTATGTATTAAAAAAAAACTTGGGCGACTATCGGTTGTATTTTTTTTTTTTTCAAAAATGTTTTAACTTACCTTTTTGACCCGTTAGAGATAGAACATACTCAAACCGACCCATTACTAAGTAAACGGGTCGAGATTGCCATTGTAGCAAGGAAGATCCAAGGAACTAAGGAGTGGAATGCACAGAATCACTTGCTTCTACAGGAATACTTTTGACTTCATCCTTCACTTCAGGTTTCTGAAGCATTTAGTAGAATGTCAGAGAGAAAAAGAAAGGCTTTTAAGAGATAACACGATAGAGAACTGAACTTGCTAGAACTAGGGCTGAAAACTAGTCGATCGTTTAGTGATATAATCAATATCTGAACTCAATTCAAACTTGATCAAGTCATACTTGATGGAGCTCGTTGTACAAATACAAGTGTGAGCTCTGAACATATAACAAGCCGAGTTCAAATTAATAAAACAACTTGAACTTTTAAGGCCAGTATATATGTGCTAATAAGTATTATATTCAAGTTTTGGTTAATAACTTTATTTGAGCTCAAGACATCAAAAAGTATTCAAGCCTTTCTAAAGCCGAGCTCGAGCCTGCATCAATGAGACTCGTGAGGCTATCAAATTGAGTTCTACATTAGCCAAATACGATTGAGTCAAGCTCTTTTGAGCGCCTTTGCAGCCATAGCTCAGAAATTATGTTAACCGTGTGTTTGTAAAGCAGAATGTGTGATATTGTTCTGCTAAATATGCAGACAGATCATGAGCTTCTGTGATATGGTGAGCTGTAGCAGGGTCGACTAACTCTTTTTTAGGTTGAAGTATAGGAAGAGTTGGCATATCAGGCATGAGCTAGTATAAAAATATCTTTCTGCAGTGCAGCAACAAATGGGCTAAATAACAGTAGAATGTAAAGAACCACTCGGGTTTGTATTTACTGTAAGGAAACAAGCATTTATCACCATTCTAGAGCAATACTTTTGGAGCAATGGTGGCATAACGAACAGCATAATTCAGCCACACAGATAAATGATAATAAGGAATGGAAGGCCAACATAAACTCGTAATTACCTAAAATAATCAGGGAAATAAATGTCGACATGTACTTGACAGATAGGAGAGCGCATCGGTTATTATAGGGAATGAGATGTTCATCAGTCAAAGATTTTTCTACCTCGGATAAAAAAAAAAAGGCTTTCATATCTCTAAATGTGAATCAGCAAGACAATAATCTGATATAATTAACAAAAGGTTACCCAAGGAGCCTAAACGGTAGACCACCCCACATAGATGTGTGTAGTTTGGTTTGAAGCCTTGCTTGATGCATGTATTGGTGGTGGTGGTGGTTTGATTAAACAAGAGAGACAAAAACGGGGACAAACTAATCTTAGTACCTAGGTATAGATAGTGTTGCAATAAGTAAAACAAACATTAATGCATACATAGATAGATAGAACATACATAAAAACGACAATAGAAATAATAATAATAATAATAAGGTACGGATTCTCAAGTAGAGTTGAAAGTTGTAAGTTACTAAGACAATAACTAATAATAAGATGAAAGTCGTAAGTTAATACTAATTATTATTACGATAATAATAATAAGATGGATGAAAAGCAAACATCTCAGGGCCGCCGTGTTGGGCTAGATACTCCTGATACTGGTCAAGTCTCTTCTTGGTAATCTGTTTGACCAAAATGTCCCTTCTATTTCTTGATTGATCATCTTGATAGGAGATACGATTTATGCTAACATTGGTCTTGAACTCAAATTTCCTCTCATCAAAACGATCCCGATAAGTTATGACATAAGTAGGACGAAGAGGATCAGCAACAACAGGAGCCCATTTGTTTTTTTCAACAACTACAACTTCTTGTGATGAAGTTGAAGATTTACGAGAGGAGTTTGCGAATAAGCGATCGCAGTAGGATTCCTCGTAGGTTCGGTCGAAAGATGTTCGTGTTTTCATATCTAGTTTTTTGTATTCCTCGTAGGTGGTTGTTAATGGTAAACCTTTTCTTTTTAAGATACCTTTTAAGACTATCATTCCCTCTGCTTCATCATCGATTCTGTCTTTCAATTTTGCCTGACCTTCCTCTGACATCTGACCCATCTTAGGGTTTCTTTCTTTCTTTCTCACTTTTCTTTCCCCTCCCCTTATTTGCTTTTGGGCTTTTTTATGACGAGATAAAAGGGTATATGTTTGGCGAAATGTGATGGGCCGGCTAGGGCTTTTATTATAAGCCGAAGTTGTGTAAACTTGTTTGGCAAATGGGCTTAAGCTTAGGCTTATTATTGCAAAATTATTAAAAAGGACATAACTAAATGAGTTTTGTATATGTTAGATATTTTTGTGGATAAATAAGTACAGTAATTTATTGTTCAAAAGCCCCGGTCTAAAGTTTTTAGTCCCTTTTAGAGGCTTATGATTTCATAAGCCCGCATGACAAACGAGACTTATTTTAAAAGCCTAAGCCCCTATAAGCCTCTCCCAAACATACCCAAAGTGGTCCCGGCTGGCATATGGGTTTGATTCAGTTGGCCCGTTTATTCTTTTTTTTTTTTTAAACAAATGTATTTCGAGTCAAATATGAAAAGATTTGTATTTTTTGGATTTAAGCAGACCTAACTTCACTCGTCTCTTAATAAATATTTACCCAGCTTAACTCATTTTTAACCAATAGTCTTAAATTGCCACATGTTTACGTATGGTACTGATAGCGTATAGGATCTTCAGTCCAACACACTAAGGTACACACTCTTGAACTAATCCCACCCATCATATTGCGCCCATGAAACAGGCTCCCAGGCTAGGCTCACACGCCTGCCCACACATTAACTCGTAAGTGCGATCTAAGAGTCCAGGAGGTCCACGTGGTTGACATCTAAAGGATGGGACAAGGGTGACACGTGGTACGCTATCCTCGGCCACACCCTTGTCCACGATGTGTGTCACACCCCCCAAAATGGCGCAGCGGAATGGTAACGGGGGCGTGACTTTACAGTACAAAGTTACCAAGTATATAAAGAACGACCTCTATATGAGTCGTCTGATTTATCGTTAGAGTAAAAGGCGTGGGGTGAAGGTGAGTGTGTCATGATAAAATGTGATGCTAGTGTACTGTGTATGAATGCAAATGTTTATGATATGCAATGCTTATGTATACATATTAAAATTTTCTTTCCGATGATTTAAGTGGAACGTTCGTTTCAAACAAAGTTTAAGGGTAACTATTTCCCTTCATAACATGATCCTTCTTGAATTAGACATAGGTGTTTAGGCTATGTATGATTGAGGATAACATTATGTTTCTTAAAGTTTAGTAGTATTAATCATTCTATTTATAAAATATTGGTCAAAACAGTTTACAAAGGAGCAATACAGTATATATGATGATAGCAAAAAAGTTTGTAGGGTATTCGTAAAATAGTAGTAGGGTAGCTCATAGCAATTGGGTTTATAGTATGGTAACTGAATAGTTTATAGGATAATAACAAAACGGTTTATAAGATGATAGTAAAATAGGAAGTGTAACGAACGGAAATTGTCACAACATATTGATATAAAATAATAGATAGTCATGAGTCAAACAAATCTCATAATCCAAACGTACATTAAATCCCTTCAATACGACAAGGTTCATAGGGAAGTACTAACACAATCTTCTAAGGGATACAATCTAAGAAGGCCTAGACTTAGGTCTCACTTGCGTACGGCTTTTTGGCGAGTCTTCCCTCCTCTAATCTTAAGTGCATTCTTACGAACTTTCCTTTCATTCTGATTTCTCAGCTTTGGGCAATTACTCCTAAAATGCCCTTTCACTCCACACTCATAGCATGTCACTGGGGTAGGGACCCTGCAATCTTTAGTCTGGTGCCCAGCCCTGCAATCTTAAGTTCTGAGTTATATAAGGATAAACTGATGTGACATTACTTTTTGCTATAACACCGGATAACTCCCCCGACACCTAATGCTCTAATTTGAAAGATGATGAAATTTGTCAATTAGTGTAAAGTACAAGGACTAGTTTTGTAGTTAAATCTTTAATTAATGTGGTACTACCTACAAGTACTAGACCAAAATTAGAGATGGTCATCACTTTTTAGCCTTTTACCAAACAAACCCACAAAACAAAAACATAGGAGCCGTCTTGTTCTCTTACAGATCTCTCTATGGAGGGAGTTTGCACCATCAAACTCACTAATGAAGTCGTCAGAGGTATAATTTTTATTTTAAGGTGAATTTGATTCTGTAGAGTAATGTTTTTTTAGTCATGTTTTTGGTCCTACATATTTTTATTTTTTATTTTAAAAAAAAAAAAACCCGACATTATTATAGTGTTAAAAGATTAACTTTTTAAGATTTTTTAATACTCTTTGCTGAGGGCGTTTGTTAAAGCTTATTTATGGGCTTACAGTTTACGACTTATGTAACATAAGCTCAATTTTTAGGCTTTTCTTTGAAAAATTTGATAAGCTAAAAACAATGGAGCTTGTGAAACCCAAAATAGGTAAGCTCATAAGCCCAAAAATAAGCTTAAGCCAGGGGTGTTTGTTTCGGCTTATATAGCGGGCTTATGGCTTATTTGCTTTTCGGCGTATGATTCATAAGCTCATTTCTTTTAAAACTATTCAGCTTATATAAGTTTATTTATTATGTCATAATAAGCTTATATAAGCCGTAAAGTTTCAAAATAAGCCACAAAAACTGAGCTTATGAAACATAAGCCTAAAACCAAATTAGGGGTTTATTTTGTCACTTATGGGCTTATATAAGCTTAGATAAGCCAATAAGTTTCAAATTAAGCCCTGAAATGAAGTAAGATAAGCTTATAAGCCCAAAAATGTTCTTTATCTGAGAGATTATATATATATATATATGTGTGTGTGTGTGTTTACAGAACGGGATGCTGTGTGGATGGAATATTCCAAGAACGGGGATCCTCCGTATGAGCGTCTGGCTCGTATTGAGAGTATTACTGCTCCTGATGTCAACGGAAACCAGATGGTTAAATTTAGAATGTTATATCGCCCGGAGGAGACAGTTGCAGGGAGAAAACCGTTTCATGGAAAGAAGGAATTATTCTTGACAGACCACTATCATACCCAGAGCTCTGATACAATTCTACGCAAGTGTTTTGTTCATCCCTTCTTGGCTTACGTTAAACTTAAGGAGGTTTTTCCGCCGGAAGATTACTATTTTCGTTTGGAGTACGAGCATGAAACTGGATGGTTCTGGCCTGACATCATCGAGGTGTATGTTTTACATCCATCTCCTTTGTTGTTAATGATAGATTCAATCCTTTTTTTTTTTTTTTTTTTTTTTTTTTTTTTTTTTTTTTTTGCTTCCAGTTATGTTTCATAATTCTCGTATGAAGGTATTGCAAATGCCTGGTGCCGTTTAACCCGGATGAATATATGATAAAGTGTCAATCTTGCAAAGACTGGTAAATGTTTTTTTCCTTATGCCAACCCCTATGATAGTATAATATGAGAATGCAATATTCAGTTTGGTTTGTTTATATCATTCTTTCGTCTATCTCCAGGTATCACCCTGCTTGCATAAATATGACTACAGATCAGGCAAAGCAACTGGCTGATAACTTTACATGTGACCGTGAGCAATGCTCAGATGCGTCTGCATCTGCTGATCCTGATATGGTAAGAGACCACCAAATGTTAATCGATTTATTGTACTTTATTTATGTATTGTAGTAGTGAAATTTAGATACAGTACTTTATACTTCATTGAGGTCACCTGCTATTTCTGCATTACCTGCCGGAGGTCTCCCTATAAGCAGTCTCCCTACTCTCAGGTTTTACCCGGGGTAGGGGTATGATTTGTCTACATTCTACCTCTCCCATACATCGCCCTGGCAGGATTGGGTATTGTTGTTGTTGCTATTTCAGCATAGCTTCCTTAGATTGCGGTTTGGTGGGATGCTTTTTTTTTCTTATTCCAATCCAGTTATTTCCCGGTTTCATTTTCCATACCCCTGATCAACACAAGCGCCCAAAATATTGTTATGCCCAAAACGATGCTTATCCAATGAGCATTTTTTTGTAGGGATTATGATATGCTGGTGTTGATTTTTTCTGTATCTTTTACATTGTACAATAATTAGACGAATAACATACTGCTTTATGTTGGAATTCAAGAACATTTGACGTTTTAGCATGAGGCATTCGTGTATGAATTTGACCGTTTTTTTTTTCTCAGTTAGAAAATTGTGGCCCAATGATATTATATAAAATATGTAGTTGGTATGCGTGTCACCACAATAGCTGTCTTGAAAACAACTGATAATGATTATTGTATGTTTTTCAGGTAGGAACAGGAGCCGACAAGGAGGTGATTTCTGTTGGTGTACTCAAGTAGGCTTGTACCTTGCGGTTTGTTGCTGTACAGTAAGGATTATCTTGCTCAAAAGTATTGTGATGGAAAAGTTGATGAGAACTCGTAGTTTAAACTAAATTCTAATATCTAACTCACTGTCTTGTATCTAGAGATATGTGTTCTAGACGTGTAAGGTTTTATTGACCATGGTATCAACTAAGTTAGTCTTGCGGGTTTTGTTGGCTGTGATTTTGGTGCACCAAGGTTATGTTTACAATGGTACTAGATGCTACTTTGAGAGATAAATAAGCTTGTAAGGCCCATGGTTTTAGTAGGACCAGGGGATGGATGATGGTCTGTGGGTCTGACCTCACCGAGTCCTCGTGGTGGAGCTCCTTGAGCATTGCAAGCACATCCTTCATGATGTGGGCGGTCGCCATGATGTGGGCTGATGCATAGAAACAATACGGCTGGTACATGCAGCATTTCCTGCGTCTTTTCACTGAGATATATTTACATACGTAGAAAAAGTTGTCACACTTTTACAGTTTGTCACTTCAAGCTGATATTGTTCTTATAAATAGAATACAAAGACTGCTTTAAAAATACTCGTAAGTTTTTATATAAAACCCACCAACAATTTACATTGACCAACCTCTTGAGGTATTCATTATTAAAAAAATAATTAGAGATCAATGAACAAACTGAAATATTGGTAACTTATTATAAGGTGTTTACTATTACTCGATTTATATCTAATGAGCAAATACTTCATAAATCCAACAATTTGAAAAGCAAAAACTCATCCTGTGACCAACATAATTCACTCTAAGTTAGAATATCAGTCTAATAACTCTTACTAACAAAAATATATTTGTCTGAGACATGCAAACTTGATAAAATGTGTATCTCCTAGTAATACATCAAAATATATTTTGTCTGATACATGCATATTGTGAGAATATTATGATGTCTAACTACTGGATACCTTGGTGGTGTGTTGTTCTCTTTGGATATGACATTAAATAAAGTGAAAATTACAAAAATAGATCGGTCGCAACGGTTTTAATCACTTTCTGGACCTATCTTAATTTTATCTCAAAAATAGACTGGGCGACCGGGCAACTTGTACAATGGAACACTTGTCGAATTCATATGCCGAACACCTAGCGTGTACCAGACACTTGTCGACTTTCATAAGGCGATACCTAACATGTTGTACAAGTCGCTCGGTCGCTTGGTCTATTTTTGGGATAAAATTAAGATAGGTTCAGAAAGCGATTAAAAACTGTTGCGACTAGTCTATTTCTAATTAGAGGTATTTGAATTATATAAGGAGATTACATATCTTCCAGAATAATCTATCTTGTATTATAAATACTAGACTATAGACCCGCGGGTTTCGCGGGTGGCAATAAAAAAAATTGTATTGTAAGTAAAACAAAGTTATATTAAAAAATAACTAAACTATCTTGTTTAATGACGTGTACTTGGAAACAGCCAAAAGAGCAGCTTGTTTGTTTTGTCGCTTTTTAGCAAGGTTGTATTCCGCGTTTGATCCTAGAACTTCATCAACTTGGGTGACAGACGACTTCTTACTGGCAATCAGCTCCTCATTTAAGTTCAAAGCAATTTCTCCAATAGAAACGTCAACATTTTTTATTACAATACCTGCTTCTCTGCAGCAATGTATATAGAAAAGCATCAATCTTTTACTAAAAAGAAAAGAAAGGTAACACGTTATTATAATAGACTATCTACGTCCAACACCAAGACCAGACACCAGAGACTTGTTTCAATATCGATAGAACTCAGTTATGAATCCACAATAGAGCTCAACACTACATACGTAACATGACCTAAAACCCCGTGTATATGACAGAGAGGAGAAGAGATACAAAGGGACACATGTTTAACCCTATGCCGAATTGAAATTTAATCAAACATGTCGACCCAACTACTCATCTTCCTAAAACATACAAATTTTACACAGCACAAACATGGAAAGAAAAAAAACACACAAAGGTGGTGAAAGATAAAAGCTAGATTATTCTAGCAGTGCAGCATAAAGAGTGATCACCAAGTAAGTTCCCTTTCCACAGGGTCCCCATACCCAATCGAACCCAAATAAAAAACTCACAGGAAAACTGCTTGACTAAAACAACTTCTAACAATCTTGGACTGTGTTGAGAGTGGTTGGACATATGGGTCAAAAATACATAACACTATCTACATTTTCTTTAAACAGATACATATACTATCTACACTTTTTCAACTGGATCTAAATCAGTGTCCCAAAGAGCTGTTTGGATCTGATTATTACAAATGACACCTTTAAGGGGATCTGGCAAAAAAACAATTTTTTTGCTTGTATTAAGTTAGGAAGCAACTGTTAATCAGTATTTGCATAAGCCTGTCATATCTTGAAGATAGAATAATTTATTAAGCACTTCAGATAGGCCTAGCCAAACACCCCCTGAGTAATATGGCAAAGACACATGAAACACAATAAAAAAGGCTGGAAGTATGGTATGCGTTGACGTGTCCTGATCAAGCTGAAGGCACAAAAATAATTCCTAATCCAGTCACAATGTAAAATCCTACATGGAACATTCCACACAAAATAAAGATCAATTGTGCTCAACTTCTTTAACCTGACACACCCATACAATATGTTTAATTAATGGGTCTCTAATCAAGAGGTTATGTATCACCGTCAACCTATTTGAGTCGAACCTAAATCGCAGAATAATCATTGGTGACCCATTTAACGTACTTCACTTATTTTCTCTCTTGACAAACGAAACATAAAACATGATCTAAACTGTTTAAACTATACTCACTCAGTAACAACTAATCAAAGTTTATTCAAGACAGATGCTTAAAAAAATGACAGATAATAAGCGTTGTGTTAATTTTAACAGCAACAATGGTTTAACATTTTTTACTCATGCTCAACTTATAATTTCTTTGGCACATCAAAATCAGAACTTCAAGTATATATATCATAAAACAACAAAAAAAAAAGTTCTAAAGCAACCGCTTACCTCTTGTTACGGAAATAACCCAATTGTTATCAGAAATCGACAATCAACCCATTGTATAAACAAAAGAAACTTGCACCCCCTACGTTTTCTACTCGGTTAGCTTTATAATGAAGTTGATTGACCTCATAGTTGTTGCTCAATCTGAGGCAAATCTTAAAAATATCAAATTAAAAAATCAATTACATAAGCGGAATGCCAAACAATCCAGCCACCGGGACATGAGTAGCATCCTTCCATACAACAGTTAATGTAAACTCTGGATGGTAAATGTTACTTCTTAGTAAACCAAATACAACAGTTAAAACCCATTAGCTAATTTCCATCAATCCAAACTTGTAGACAGTTAATGGGTGAGCGGACAGTCTAGGAAACGATTCACTGGAGCTCGCAATTCCCAACCATTTGTCATGGGACTCCATAAAATTTTTTAATTTGTTCAGAATGATTAGGTTGAGGCTTGCTTATTGCAAAAATAGTTCTGCAGACGTGCCTAATTTACAAACTCAATCCTAACACCTCTAAAAGTGTCTCATCTACATACACATCAGTAATCAAGAGTTTGATGTTCAAACTAATGATGCATCCAAAATAAAACTTTGATTTTATCAATATCTAGAAACAATGAGATAATCAAACAGATCCTTCATGGAATCTTTATACAAAAAAGATGAAAAACTCGGAGACTATGCTGCAATATATGACTATAATAATGCAGCCCATATTCAGTTTGGCATCTAACAAACAGATTGTGGGCAACACTATAAATGCTTATATTTCGTTAAAATCAAGACAAATAATCTAAAAGAGCTTATCCCCTTAACAGATAATAATAAAAAAAAAAAAAAAAAATCAGCCATATCAAGATATTAGGCAAAACCCCCAAATTGATTAGGGTTTATAAAAATTGAAAATAAAAAAATACAAACTATACATACCAAGATATTAGAATTAAGTAGAAGTAAAGATACTTTAGATGGATCTGATCTTGAATCTGATGATATAGAAACTTTCATTTATTTGTTTAGCTTCAAGTGAGAGATGCAAAAAGAAAGGGAAGAAATCAAAATTGCCAGATGTATATATGACCTCATATTATGATGTCAGAATAGGGCTATTTGACATTCAAAAAACTTTTCATTTATTATATATAAATATACCTCTTTTGAGAGATAAATAAAACAATTTTTCATTCTTCTACTTTATTGTGTTCTTGTATTATAAATATACCTCTTTTGAGAGATAAATAAAACAATTTTTCATTCTTCTACTTTATTGTGTTCTTCATTATTGTTCTTTATATTGTTTCACAACACATTATCAGCACGATCTAAGATATAACTTTAATTTGATGTCCTCGACTTGGTTAAGTTTGATTATCAAAGGGTACTTTCTTTTATTCTCTAATTATATATCTGAAGTTTTAATTTTAAATAACTAATTTGTACGAGTATATGAGCTAATCAATGGTTGTGTGATTTTCTGTTAGAATACTTTTTAGATTAAACGAAAATATTTGTTACATTCAAATAGCTTCCATAGATAAGATGTGAGATAACAAATTAATAAAAAAAAGTTATGATGATAATTTTTGAGTATGGTTGCCTTATAATAGGTAGAGTAACCATAGGTAGAGATACATAAGAAGTTTCACTGATTTATACATAATGTCACATTATAGTTCTGGAATCGGTTGTGTCATATGCTTATAAATGGTCTATGATAATGCAAATTTGTGCGTGACCTCTCTTATTTATAGTTTTTGTTTCAAGTTTTATTTGATTCTAATGACCGGATACAAAACTCTAAAAACATATCTATATAAACTAAACATATGCATGATGATCAGAAACATATGAATAATATGTATTGTTTTGGAGTTCCATAGTTTTAAACTAATGATATACTTCACCATTGAATTATTATCTATTTCAAGTGTTAGTTATTTGTTATTTTTATCGACACTGCTTAGAATAAATAGGTCTTATTGGTTGAGTCATATCTTTTTTATATAATAAAACAAAACCCTTAGTGGGGACTTTTACATTTCAAAAAAATCAAATCATACCTTATTAAGTAATAATCAAATTATTATTATTATTATTTTCTTAAATATTAAATAAGAAAAGCCTAAATACTTCTAAATTTTATCCATATTCTACAAAAAAAAAAGAATGTGATTTGTAATCATTCAATAAAAACTTACAAAAATATATGTGTCAAAATATAAAAAATTAAAACTTGAAAACGGTGGAGCAAGTTTTTCAAAGATTTAGGCTGAAACTTAAAATTCAGTATCATTCCCACTAAATATTTGAAGTCCCAACATTCTAAAATTCCTCCTCCATCAATCAAACTCGATCTCTTATCATTCATTCACGCACAATCATTGACACAAGAACATCTCCTCCAAATCTAATTAATATTAAAACAACTACATTCGTAAATAACCCTAATTCAATACCTCAATCAAAGTACAATGGTTTTGAAGGTCCTGTTATAATAATTAAAACCCGAAATTAAAAATAATAATTTATTTAAATGATTAGAAAAAACCCCGCGCGTGCGCGGGTATTATATCTAGTAAATAGTATGATTAATCGTGTCTTGTTACTTATGCATGATTTGATGATTTAATATGCGTTTTTTTTTTTTTTTTTTTTTTTTTTTTTTTTTTTTTTTAAATTCTATTTTATTTATTTTATTATTATTAGACAGAAAATGATATCTAGTTAAATTAAAAGAGATCTGGAAGAAAAGTGCTATAAGTTAGAACTTTATGATTAGGTTGTTTTAAATGCAAGCGAATGGGTATACTTGTTAGAGCATTTGCAATGGTAACCCAGTGTTAAACTTTAACACACTGTCACGTCAGCGTCACATCAGCTTTAACAAAAAAAAAACACCCACTATCATAACTCACCTTAACTCTTAACTCAACTTTAACTCAAATATTTTCAAACTCAACCCCTAAACTAATAATAATACTTCATTTATTAAAAATATAACATTCATTTTTAAACATATTACATTACATAGTTAATAAAAAAAAGTTACAACGAAATAAAAAAAAAATAATAATAACAACGAAAAAAAAAAAAAAAAACACAATACTAAATTCGTTGATGCTGTAAGTAAAGTTCTTGGCTCGACAAGCCGAGTGGGTTAGGGATTGGGTTGTTGGGTGATGGTGCATTCGGGTTTGAAGATGACCCGACGTTTGGGTTATTCCACCCGGTGTTTAGGAGATTCATGAAACTATCATCGTCGTTTGGGTTAAATCCGGACATTTTTTTTTGTGGAAGTTTGAAGATGGAAGTATAAGATATATTAGATTGATTTGTGGAAGTTTGAAAAAAAATGTGGTGTTAATTGGGTATAATATAGGGGAGTGAAAATGGTTTTGATTTTTTTTTTAGCATATAGCCGTTTGATTCAAACGGTCACATTCAAGAGAGAGGGGGGGGGGGGGTTTGAATTTTTTTTGAATTCAGTGGATATATTGACGTTATAAGGGTAAAGTGATTTTTTTTTTTTTTTTTTTTTTTTTTTAAACAGCCCTTAACGCAGCGTTAAAGGGTTAACGCAACCCTTTAACGCTGCGTTAACGCATGTTGCTCGGTGTGGTTAACGCACCCTTAACGCAGGGGTGCGTTAACCGTTGCCTCTGCTCTTATAAACACGTATCTCGATGACAAATTATATTTGGGTGAATATTTACTTTATGGTTTTTTTAAAATGTGCCCTCAAGCACATGTTAAGGTGTGATAATCAAATTAATACTTTCCATAAAAATTATAAAATGTAATTAATGCACATTAATTATACCTAAAATTTACTATAATTACATGTAATTTTTTATTTAATGAACTCGTAATTGACTTTTTTATGCACTCAAACATGTGCTTTTGGGGCACATTTTAGAATATCCCTATACTTTATTACACTCCATGTATGAGTTTTGCAATTCGTTCGAGATACAATGGTTAGTTTTCAATTTGAGTATTGATTGTCACCTTAAATAAGATTGTTCTTTGTGTTGGAATATGTGAACTATAAATAAATCATAAACACATAATATCATCAAAAGCACGCAGCGAAATAGATCTACAAGAACATGTAATTAATTAAATTAAATAAGACACGTACCTTAATGATTCCTAGCAAGAACAAGGAATCTCTTGAACAAGAACAAGTTATAAACCCTAATAGGATTTATATGTGGATCGAACTAAACCAAGATCACAAGCTAAAGGAAGCTAGTCACTTGTTCCTGTACACACGTAA
The DNA here is from genome assembly GCA_021014915.2 of Artemisia tridentata subsp. tridentata. NCBI lineage: Eukaryota > Viridiplantae > Streptophyta > Magnoliopsida > Asterales > Asteraceae > Artemisia > Artemisia tridentata. The sequence continues at coordinate 37,146,061 of CP139502.1, forward strand.
TGATAGCGTTTCAATGAGAAAAGCTAGGTTCTTGATCACCAACAAGCCAAACACTTGCAAAGCTCTTACTAGGATCGAATTCCCTAGTGGGAATAAAATAGTCGATCGGTTCTAAGCTAAGGAGAAGGAGAAGAAAAGAAGTAGGGCTTGTAGAGGAATCAAGATTAGAGAAAAACTAAAACACAATGAATTGTATTTATAGTGTTTCCTTGTCTTTGTGCCCAAGCAAACCAAACCGACCCTAAACCCTAATGGGAGGGGTTCGGCCGGTCATTAGAATCCCACAAGGATTCTATTTCCTTTTCTCCTATTTTTCACAATTAGTCCTTTAACGGTCGTTAGTTAAAACCCCGTTAAGTACTAACCGTCGTTAAGTGTTTTTATTGGTGAAATGAATAAATAAATATAATGAAATATATTTAATTATTCATCATTGAAACTCTCACGTTATTGTGTGCAATCCCGAGCCTCGGGTTCGAAACCGGACAAACGTATATTAATATTTATACACAAAACTAACAGCTCCCACTTGGATAAACATTAATATAGTAATGACATGGGTCAGCCTAGCTTTACCTTCCCAATGCCCCCAGCTCGATCCAAGTTGTGGTTCTCCTGGAAAAAACCACGTGTGATGAAATTAATCACCATACTTATCCTTTTGTTACTAATACCGCGTTAATTTTGGATATGGATCTTTGTCATTCCATAATTAACTTAGTTTCTCGTTTATACATAATTGATCAAGATTACCAAAACATCTGAACGTCTTCCAGATAGACTTTGGGCGTGCACACGCAAACATCTTGTCAATCCTACGAGTGGCCAAGCAGTATTAAACTTCAACACAAAGTTGAAGGAACAAATCCCTTATTGACTGCGAGCATAACCCTTGAATTTCGCATCATTTCTGAAAATAGCCCTTATAACTACCTTTTACGGTTAGCGTTAAACTATCTTACAGAAAATAAGCTACATCCTCGGCAATTATCTGTCATCTCAAGTCTGAGGATAAATATTCATGATATACTTAATGACTATGATCCATAAAGTATAATCATGTATTTGGGATAAGTCCTATATTCAATTTATCCAATATTGAATATCATGTGACATTGGTATCTCAACCTTACAGTTCATTCTACCAATCCTCACATTTGTCTTAGTTTAATAATATTCCCATATTATTAATTGACAACGGACTATTTAGAACAAATAAATTATTCACGGATTTAAACATGCAAATATAGGACACAAATATTAATAATGAGAATAAACGTTATCCGCACTTTATTTCATTAAAATAATAATTGTTTACACGTCCCTATCGAAACACTAATCCAACAGATTTACATGAAACTATCTGCTAAACGAAGACCAATACCCTGAGCATGCCGATTAAACGTATCTTTAGGTAATGCCTTCGTGAAAGGATCAGCCAGATTGTCATCTGTGTGAACTTTGAGTACTTTGATTTCACCCAGTTCGACTTGTTCCTGAACATAGTGCATCTTTCTTTTAAAGTGTCTGGCGCCCTTCATAACTCCAGGTTCATTGGCGAATGTGATTGCAGCAGAGTTGTCGCAATACACATTTATAGGTAATTCAATAGACGGCATCACTCCAAGATCCGTAATGAAATTCCTTATCCAAACAGCTTCTTGTGCAGCATCCGATGCAACATTGTACTCAGCTTCTGTAGCAGACATGGCCGTTGTACTCTGCTTTTTACTCTTCCAGTCTACTGCTCCTCCATTTATGACAAAGACATAACCCGTTTGCGACTTCGTATCATCTTTATCAGTTTGCCAGGACGCATCGCAGAAACCTGTAACATTCAGTTCTGCGTCTGGATTTCCCCCGAAAACTAGAAACATATCTTTAATATTCCTTAAATACTTAAGAATGTTTTTAACAGCATGCCAGTGACCTTTTCCTGGATTTTGCTGATATCGACTGGTCAAATTTTGAGCGAATGCCACATCTGGCCTTGTGCATCTAACAACATACATGATAGATCCTACTGCCGAAGCATATGGAACTTTCTGCATGTATGCCACCTCTTCAGGTGTAGAAGCACACATTTCGCTACTTAAGCCATGATCTACTTGCATGGGCAAATATCCCTTCTTGGAATTTTGCATATTGAATCTCTTCAATATTTTATCCATGTAAGCACTTTGGCTTAATCCGATTAACCATTTAGATCTGTCTCGATAGATCTTGATTCCAAGGATATACGCTGCTTCTCCTAAATCCTTCATGGCAAAGCAATTACCAAGATATTCCTTAACTTCATTAAGGCTTGGTATGTGATTTCCCATGATTAATATGTCATCGACATATAGGACAAGAAAAGTAGTGTTACTCCCACTAACTTTGTGGTATACACATTGCTCATTGAAATTTTGAGTAAATCCAAACTTCTTGATTTCCTCATCAAATTTCTTATTCCATTGCCTGGATGCTTGCTTCAATCTATAAATGGATCTTTGAAGTTTGCATACACGCTCAGGAAATTATGGATTTACAAAACCTTCAGGTTGCGCCATATAGATGTCTTCATCTAGGCGACCATTCAGAAACGCGGTTTTGACATCCATTTGCCAAATCTCATAGTCATAGTAGGCAGCTATGGCTATAAGAATCCTAATAGCTCTAATATCGGCTACAGGAGAAAAGGTCTCCTCATAGTCAACACCATATGTTTGGGTAAAGCCCTTGGCCACCAAACGAGCTTTGTAGGTGTGTACGTTGCCATCCATGTTCGTCTTTTTCTTGAAGAGCCACTTACACCCAACTACCTTAGCATTGGGTGAAAGGTCCACTTCAATCCAGACTTTGTTGTCTTTCAAGGATTGCATTTCCCCATCCATGGCTGCTTGCCATTTGTCCTTTTCAGGATTATTAATGGCAGCCTTATAACTAGTTGGTTCATCAATGTGATCCAATAGAAAAGTTTCCTCATCGTCTATGCTTAAACATAGGCGTTCAGGAGCTTTTATAGATCTTGAAGACCTACGGACGGGTACCACTTCAACTTCAGGTGGAGGACCTAAGCTTTTAGGTTCCACAGGAAGTGTGTTAGTGTTCTCAGAAGGTGACACATCTTCTTGATCATTTTCAAGATCATATACTCTCCCACTGAATTCTTGAGTCAAGAAACTCTCCTCAAGGAATTCACCATATCTAGCCACAATGACTTTATTTTCTGGTGGGAAGTAAAAGTAGTAACCCCTTGTTTCCTTAGGGTATCCTACGAAGATGCACTTAACAGATCTTTGTTGGAGCTTGTCAGGTGAGTCACGTTTAACAAACGCCTCACAACCCCAGATCTTTAAGTAAGACAAGTTGGGAGCTTTTCCAGTCCATAATTCATATGGAGTCTTATCAACCTTCTTAGTTGGAACCATATTTAGTATGCGAACAACACTTTCAAGAGCATAGTCCCAAAAGGATAATGGAAGAGTTGTAAGATTAAACATAGATCGTACCATGTCAAGCAAAGTACGATTTCTCCTTTCAGATACACCATTTTGTTGTGGAGTATAAGGAGAAGTGAGTTGTTGGACAATGCCACACTCAGCTAGATAATCTTTGAACTCTTGGCTCAAATACTTACCACCACGATCGGATCGAAGGGCCTTAATCTTCTTTCCGAGTTGTAATTCTACTTCATTTTTGAAAACCTTGAATGTCTCAAAGACTTCATGTTTGTGTTTAAGTAAATAAACACAACCATAACGACTATAGTCATCCGTAAAGGTTAGGAAGTAGGTAGCACCGCGTTTTGACACGTGTCTAAGTGGACCACACACATCCGTGTGTATCAATCCAAGTAGATCCGAAGCCTTCTCCATATTGCTATGGAAAGGTTTCTTCGTCATCTTCCCAGATATGCAAGATTCGCATTTATCAACTGAATCATCATTGATATTAGGTAAAAGCCCATCACTTAGCAGCTTTTCCATGCGTTTCTTGCCTATGTGGGCAAAGCGACAATGCCATAAATAAGACGAGTCCAAGTTAGACTTGACTCTCTTATTCCCGATGCTATACATAGAATTATTTTTATTGGATACATGGTTTTCCATGTCAATTTCAAACACACCATTTAATGGAATAGCATTAAAGTAAAATACAGAATTTAAAGAAACAGAAATTCCATTATCATTAAAAGTATGCTTAAAACCCAAATCCAATAACAAAGAAACTGATACGACACCTCTAACAATAGAAGGTGCGTAATGACAATTGTCTAAAACAAAAATTAAACCAGATGGTAAAACTAGCTCAAAAGTCCCTATGGCTTCTACTGCTGCACGTATTCCATTTCCCACGTACAAGTAGCATTCCCCATAGTTCAGCTTCTTCGCTCCTCTAAGCCCCTGCGATGTATTACAAATGTGAGTACCACATCCTGTATCATATATCCAGGCATTTTGCTTACGAGGAAAAGAAAACAATTCAACCATAAAAATACCTGAAGTGCTGGCGCCCTGCCCAGCTTTGGCATTCTTATTCTTGCGACACTCCTCAAGCAACAATGGACAGTCACGCTTCCAGTGTCCAGGAGTGTTACAGTGGTGACAAGCAGCCGCATCCTTTTTGGGATAATCCTTCTTGAGAGGAGGATTCTGCTTCTTTGGCTTTTGCTGATAAGTCACAATTTGCTTGCCTTTGTCAGCTTTGCCCTTTCCTTTCTTGTTCACATGCTTCGGTTTACCGGGCTTAGCTACTCTACCACCTCTAATTGCCATAACAGCAGGTGTATGAGCTTTCTTATTGAGTCCCTTCTCATGCTCAATGAGCATTGCATGCAATTCAGAAAATGTCTTCCCCTTGCAATGCATGTTAAAGTTGCGCACGAAGTCACCATATAAATCCTCATTGAGGGATTTGTTAATGAGGCCAACTTTAACTTCTTCCACATACCCGCAATTAAGTGCATCTAGTAGGTCAAGATAACCTTTCATTTCAAGCACATGATCACTTACAGGTTTTGTTGCTTCCTGCTTGCACTTGCCCAAGTTGTCAAGTACATCGTACAATTCAGCCATAGGAGATTTCTGAAACATTCGTGTCAGTTCATCAATCATGTTTTTCGGGCCATATTTCTCAAACTGTTTTACCAGTTGATCATCCATCCCCGATAGCATGAGACAAGCCGCATCATTGTGCTTGTCATAAGCTTCATTGTACTGCCTAAGTATTTCATTAGGCGAGTTTGCAGGAGGAGCTTCTGGAAGGTCCTCAGTAAGACATTCAGAACGTTTGGCAATCCTAAGAACAAGCCTTAGGTTTCGATACCAATTGTTAAAGTTCTTAGTCCCAGTCAATTTTTCCTTTTCAAGCATCATCTTGAAACAGGAGGTTAAGTTTGACGAGTTTCCGGGTTGGGCCATTTCTACAGAAAAAGTTCAAAAGTTAGTACTTTCGATAATTTAAACATTTCATGAAAATTAAACACCCATTGGTTAAAAACCATTTAATTTTCACTGAAATCTAGGATCCTAATTGACGTCGTTTCATTACATCAGCTGAGGCTGCTAGCAATGAAAGTACTCAACAAGGTACGGGATCACCCAATTGCCAATGTCAAATTGCAATTCCTAGAAATCTTGGGACTTACATTATATTGCCAACATCAGTTGCAAAATGTAAGCATGTTTTATCCCCAAATCTTTATGCCTTGACGCCGTTTCATTACATCAGCTGAGGCTGCTAGTAATGAAAGTGCTCAATTAAGTTAACCAATTTAGAAACGTGTAAATTTGACGCCGTTCCATCACATCAGCTGAGGCTGCTAGTAATGGGAGTGCTCAATTTACCCCTATTGACTTCATTCTTTGAATCATCACATCAGCTGAGGCTGCTAGTAATGATAGAATGTCATCTTAGGTGTTTCCATGTTAATTGGTCGGCATATCACTTAAATTTTAGGGTAATAATTTTGATGTGTAAAATCAAAAAAAAATATGTACAAAGATGTCATGCATTCATCTTTGTATCATATATATATTTTCAAAACAAATCCATTTACTCATTTGTAGCTCAAATCATCAAAGTTTTTAATTGAGGCGTTGAGCAAATTACAACATTGCCTTAAGATGCTTCGTACTTTTTCATGGTGTACTTGGTAAGTCTATTATTGACGCACAGGCGAGCGGAGGGATGACAGCCGCCGAAGCTGGTTAAAACCGTGCCCCTTTAAGGTCACAATTTAATGTGAGCCAACCTTAAACCCACTTTATAGTTTGTCAATAATAGGTCCGCCGCTTCGACCACTTTTGTACAGTTGCAATCAATCAACTAAAAAAATATGACTTTCTTGCTAAAACAATTTTATGTAATAATTTATTAATTGCTAGTCTCGCCTGGGAGCAAATTACCGTGCGAAGCGAACCACTGTCGGCACATAAGACTTGGCAATAAATAAAATTACTACAAAAGGTTTCATAGTTATTAGTCTTATTTATTTTTATTATGAAAAATTACCCTCTTTTGTAGTTTACAATCCATCATAATATTAAACACAAAAGATCAAGTAATTTCAAAAATAAATAAACACATAATAACAAATATACGATCATCCACGATATCATATAGCCACATGCAAACCTTTTTCAATAAATCCTAATATTAATTCTATGTGAAATTTTAAATGTATGTAACTAATCAAAACTCCCATTGGTTTTCGAGCTCATTGTGCCCAATGGTCCACAGACATCAAATAACTTGGCCGCGTAAGTTTTGGTTAGTTAGATACCACATTGCACATAACTTTTTAATTAATATATATATATTGAGGTCTTCCCCAATTTAAGATTTATTTAAAACATGTAGCAAACAGTTCAAAACAAAACATACAAATCACACCATGACAAAGTATGCAAGATTTTGTCATGGATACCATATTGATCACATAATCATGCATCACATATTATTATGTCAATATTAATTGTACGTATCTAATTAATTAGTAACATCACATACGGTACTTACTAATTAATTCCTAAAAATTTTCATGCAATCCTAGGGTTTCTCAAGTTTTAATTAAAAAACTAAAACCCTAATTTTTAATTAATATGGATCGAACCATATTAGGGTTTCATAAAAAAAAAATAAACAAACCCTAAAATTAATATTGCATGTAATCTCTACAAGATCCAATTTTTAGGTTTAAGTAATTAATTACAAGTTCTAAACGAGGCTCATGATGCCACTGTTGAAATATGTGAACTATAAATAAATCATAAACACATAATATCATCAAAAGCACGCAGCGGAATAGATCTACAAGAACATGTAATTAATTAAATTAAATAAGACACGTACCTTAATGATTCCTAGCAAGAACAAGGAATCTCTTGAACAAGAACAAGTTATAAACCCTAATAGGATTTATATGTGGATCGAACTAAACCAAGATCACAAGCTAAAGGAAGCTTGTCACTCGTTCCTGTACACACGTAATGATAGCGTTTCAATGAGAAAAACTAGGTTCTTGATCACCAACAAGCCAAACACTTGCAAAGCTCTTACTAGGATCGAATTCCCTAGTGGGAATAAAATAGTCGATCGGTTCTAAGCTAAGGAGAAGGAGAAGAAAAGAAGTAGGGCTTGTAGAGGAATCAATATTAGAGAAAAACTGAAACACAATGAATTGTATTTATAGTGTTTCCTTGTCTTTGTGCCCAAGCAAACCAAACCGACCCTAAACCCTAATGGGAGGGGTTCGGCCGGTCATTAGAATCCCACAAGGATTCTATTTCCTTTTCTCCTATTTTTCACAATTAGTCCTTTAACGGTCGTTAGTTAAAACCCCGTTAAGTACTAACCGTCGTTAAGTGTTTTTATTGGTGAAATGAATAAATAAATATAATGAAATATATTCAATTATTCATCATTGAAACTCTCACGTTATTGTGTGCAATCCCGAGCCTCGGGTTCGAAACCGGACAAACATATATTAATATTTATACACAAAACTAACACTTTGTTCGACATTATACATTATGTTTGTGCTCTAATAAGTTGTTCTTCATTATTTATTGCCTTGTTTAACTTACTGTTTCACCACTTTATTATTAAAAAAAAAAAAAAAAAAAAAAAAAAAAAAAAAAAAAAAAAAAAAAAAAAAGTTCCTACGATATGCTTATGTATCTTTTGACATGCATGCTGGTAACTATTTGTTTTATAAGAATTTCGATTGGACCAATAATTTAGTAAGTTTTGTTTTGAATCCCTGATATCAAAAAGTTTTGGAATATTTTATATAATAAAACAAAACCTCAAGTGGGGACTTTTATATTTCAAAAAAATCAAATCATTCCTTATTAGGAAATTTTTTTAAAATTATTGTTTATTAATTTTAAGTATTTTTAATTAAAAAGTATAAATATTTCCATATTTGTCAATAATACTTATAAATTTGTTTTTTCAAAAATATTGTGTATAAAAGTATATGTGTCAAAAGTAAAATGAAAAAAACTTTGAAAAAGCGGAGGTAATTCACAAAGGACTGGAGGGTTAAAACGAAAATTTAAACAAACAAAAGCATATTATTTAGAAAAATTATATATGAGCCTAATTAAATCGGCCTAATTGTAGACCTACAATTTCTGTGATTACACGTGTACTACAATGATAAATGCAACTGATTATTTTTGTTATCCCTAATTTGCCCCTAATAAATTGTTAAACAAGTTGGTTATCTCTTCCATTTCTCTCTCGCAAATCGTAACTATTTTCTTCCGATGCCCATCATCTTTTTATAATCTTGAAATTGTATCATTCATGAAACTTTAAATACTCACAGAGTTATGCTTTTTAATACTGTTTGATAATGTGATTTGTGTAGTGATTAGTGTGACTGATTTAGTTATCTTTTCCAATTAGTAGTCTCAAAAGAATTTGGCTATTGTCAGTTTGTTGCTTCTCCTGAATTACCCATGAGAATCTTGATAACATTTGTCCATGTTTTAGCAATCAAATACCCAGTATGCAAAGCGTTCCTAGAAAATGTAAAAAACAATGACATGTTGATTCTTTTTTTTCTTTGGCCAGGTTAGCATTTAGTTGTACAGGTATTAGCACAACAACTTTTAATCACTAAACCATCTAATAGTTTATTCAAATTAAAAAAAAAAAAAAATACATTTTGGTTACATTATAAAAAAATAAAAAAATAAAAAAAATTAAATAAATAAATAAAAAAACATCACCACAGCCAGAATTTTAAAATTTTATTAAAAAAATCGTCGTAAGTTTACGAGAATTCTGACAACACATACTTGAGCTATCTTAATCGTATATCTTGGTTTACGAAATTTCGTGTAAAAACTTAATGAAGATAAAATCCTATATAACCACTAACTACTTCATCAAAAAAATAATTAAAACCCGAAATTAAAAATAATAACTTATTTAAAAGATTAGAAAAAACCCCGCGTGTGCGCGAGCATTATATCTAGTACTATAATAAGGCATTTTTTTAAACATTGTTAGCCATGATTTGAACTATTAACTTATAGCTTGCAGGTGTTTTGAACTTGGTGACATGGATTTAGGTTTTGCAAAAATATTGTTCACTATCACAATTGATTTGATATAAAGTAATAATCAATGTTTACGAAACTCAATATAATGGTTAGCGTACGTATTTCACAACAATGTGTTCAATCTTACTAGTTGATACATGCATGTTTTTCTCGTTTGGTTACGATTAGAACATACCCTCCTTTGTTCATTTATAGTTTAAGTGCTAGATACATATTATTAAGCATCTGATCCCTAATTTGATGCTGACAATATTATATGATATATGCGTGATCTTACAATTCTGTTTGTTAAATAACGAGTGGGACGACCCCCCGCATTGCGGGGGGAGGGGGGTGGGGGTGTTCTCCAACTTTTTTTTGTTGAAAAAATTATTTCGTTAATAATGGCGCAAGTTTCATAATTTTTCGAGGCCGTTTGGTACGAAAAATAATAAAAACAAAAACAAAGGAAAATATATTGATTTCGAGAAAGTATTGCATATTTATACTCGTTTTTGTTGGAAAAATTATTTCGTTAATAATGGCGCAAGTTTCATAATTTTTCGAGCCCGTTTGGTACGAAAAATAATAAAAACAAAAACAAAAACCAAAAAAAAAAAAAAAAAAAAAAAAAAGTTCGGCTACTGTAGCATGAACAGTAAAAAATAATATTTTATTGCATTTGGCAGACTTGTGTTTTAATATATAGATATAATTGGACTTGTTAACTTGCTTTTGCCTTTTACATTACACACTAGTTTGAATAAAATTAGTAATGAAATAAGTCTTACGTCAAAGAATAATACTCCCTCCGCCCCAAATTAATTGTCCACCGACAAAAAACACACAGTTTAAGAAAAACATAATTATTACTGATTTCTCTCTTATACTTTTTGCAGAAAAACAGTTTACCCTTAACTAATTAATTAATGTCTTCTTTAAAGTTTGTAATATTAATTCTAACCAAGGGTAATATGGTAAACTTGATCAAACTTTCTTATCTATTTCTAGTAGTTGACAATTAAATTGGGACATTTTACAAAGGAAAGGTGGACTATAAATTTGGGACGGAGAGAGTATTAAATGCACAAATAAGATGTCTTTGCTAACTCCAGTTATGTTATTTATTACTTGGTTTAATTTTATTTGCTTATGAAACACTTTATTGAATTATTAATAATGATATATATGTGTTTCACAAATAGTACAACTTCATTTTGTATAAAATATGTTATATTCTTTAATAATGCTATAGGCTAATGTGAATAATATATTGAACTATGTGAAAGCCATAAAAGAGCTTATAACATTTTGTTTGGAGAAATGTGATGATCTATCAAGTTCTCCATATTATTCAAGTTTTACATAAAAAAGACAAAAATACATCGTTGGTCCCTAAACTTTCCCAAAAACATCGTCTGGGCCCCAAACTTGGGAAAATCGTCGCCTGGAGTCCAAAACACAAGTTTTTGTGGCCGAATGCGTCCCTTGACCCGTAATGGTGAGGTCAACGCTCGTTTTGTGTTATATTTTCAAGGGCATAATAGTCCAACCACATTTATAACTATAATATGGTTAAATCTAACCCAAAGTGGTACCGTAGTAATGTTTCCCTCTTGCTTAACTTCTATAAAACCCTAAATTACCAGGAACACACATTCAACCAAAATAACTAACAATGGCACAAAACGATAAGGGAAGGCTTTGTACAATGGGTTGAGGAAAGTGGATTGCTCCAATGAAGACCGCTTGGGTGTTAAGAAGGAGAAGGAAGAGGTTGTCGACAATGTGTTACCAAAGTTTGATGATGTGGAAGGATTAAAAATCTTGAAGCTGTGTTTAAATATCTAATGGAAAGGAAGGAAATGAAGGAAAGGGATGATAAGGAAAGTTGTGGGTCTAGCTAAGTGTATGTTTAGATGATAGGGAAGTTTGTAATGGTTGTCAACATGAAACCGATCAATAAAAATTTAGGTTTTTACTAAATGATAGTGTTTGGCAATCAAAAGTTTGCTTCTTGTTGTTAATTGGTTAGTTTGACTTTTACAAGTCAATTTGGTAGTTTGACTATTAGATGTCTAAGTAACTAAACGATTTGCCTTTTTGAATATAGTGGGTGTTTGGATTAAAATTTTCATTTTGGAATTACATGTTAAAATATGTAAAGCATTTTCATTTTGAACACATGTAACCTTTTACAATTTCTGGGTATGGTTTGAACATATGTTCCATGCATCAGATGTTAAGCGGCCACTGTGTTTGGTTTTGCTGATACAAAGGTGTGATCGTTTGTGGTGATTATACCATCACATTTAGCATTTGATTAGTTTGACTTTTTAAAGGTCAACCGACAAACTAATATGTACACACAGAATATAACCTATAAGACAAACAAACACATATTGTAACATAACCAACCATTTAGCAAGTTGACTTATAGTAGTCAACTGGGGAAACATTGTCTGATACAACATGAAAATGACTTAAAATATAGATTCATTGTCTGATACAAGGTTCTACTGATAATTCACAAAAATGGAAAAGATGATGCAGCTTCCACTGAACAACCTTCACCTGATGAACCTTCTATCGATGTACATGCTGGAACTGGATGATCAACAAACAAAACATTCAACCTTACATTGATGATCAAACTGCAAATGTGTCTGGAAAAACAAGTATCCAAACACCAAATATTCAAGTTAGATAAGGTATAATTGATGTAACAAAATATAAAACACAAGCCATGCACTTCAACATTGAAACCTTACCTAGGATTGCTTGTTGGAAAAAAGGGCAAGTACGCAGTTGGTAATCCTTTCACTGCTTCTAAAAGGTTTTTTTAACTCCACTAGGCACAAGACCACCAGCACCACCAGCCCTGTTTTCAACACCATCACCAGCAGCCATGTTTGCACCATCAAAATCAGTATACTCAACCATTATACCCTTCCCCTTCCCATCAACTTCCTCGCCCTTTTCCTGTTGCAAAACGTCCTCTTCCTGAAGCAGCTTACATTTTCCCTTATTTTTTTTCCCTTTTGTCATGAAAAACATCTTTTTCCTCTTTGATAACAGCACAACCTTGCCCTTCATTTTGTTCTTATCTATCCCCTTCCATTTACGTCGAGTACTAAAAGGTCTTCCACTTGACAATCTAAAGTTAACATCTTCCTCTAGCCAACCCACAACCTCAAAACCAATGTTTTTCAAGTAAAATACTGCTAACATTTGGGGCCTATGAATAACAAAGATATCAACTGACTCATGTGTTTCCGCAAACTCATACAGCTTAAGAACATCCTGCTCCCTATAAATCAATTGCAAACCATTTTCTAGGGATTTTTTTGGATCACAAAAAAACACCGCCCATTTTGGTTCCTTAATCTCTGAAATTAGATTATCAAGGGTTGAACTAAAGATATCCCTGTCATAGCTAAAAGCACTAACATTAATAATGGATCCTCCTTCATACCTGAGTGGGGTATATTCAAATCTCCCATTTATGTGAATCCAGAACAACACTTCTCCTTCTTCTTCTGGTTCTATATCCTTAAACGTTGTCACAAATTTGCTACTTTCCATTTTGCGAATGAGTTGTGCTATGAGTTGGTGTGTGTGTTACTCACAATGTGGAATGACAGTTGTTTTCTCTCAATCGGGTATTATGATCTTTTGAGGGTTTTGTGGGTTAGGTTTATTGGGTCGCGCCCAAAATAAAAAAGTTAAACGTATTGGGGAAGTTTTCATAATTTCGTAGTTGGTCCCCAACCTTGCCAATATTGCTGCTTTTATACTTAAAATTTTCCGCCATTTAATAACTTTACTCTTTATGATCGACTTATGTCACATTTGGTCCCTGAATTTGTAACGTCATCGGTTCATTTTCTATTTAAGGGTCCATACCCCACAGCTTTTGCATGCCCAAAACATATTTAACTTAGTTCCCATACCTAAAACACAATAAAATGTCAGATTTCCCATGCCTACAGGAACTAGCATCCGCCGCTGCTTCTTACTCGCTGTTTGATAGCATTGCTATTTACTCTCAACGCGAGAACGACAAAGATATACAGCTTGCCAAAGGGCTCCTAAAGTCTTATGTTGATTTGGTTCTTGTGACCAAAGAAACCCAAGAGTTTATGGATGAAGTAGAAGGCTATCAGACTTCCCTTATGTCGTGGAGGCTTCTATAGGATCTTCAAAAGATTTAAAAGAAAAATGTGATCAAGGCTTTGGAGATTAACAGGTTGATTAATGAAACCCATGCTCTGGTGTTGGACAGGAACAACTTCCTTGATTTTCTTAGGAAAACCTGATTTTGTTGTTAATCACTAATGGTAGCACATTAAGTGTGTAATGTTTGTTGTCTTTTGGGGGGCTTATGAAATTGTATTTTGCTTAATCATCTATCAGCATGTATATGATCTATTTTAAGGAATGAATGAAGATCTCTTTATATTATTCCGCCATTATTTTTTGGTTTTGTTGCTTCTCTTGATTAATGACATTGTTGTTAGATGTTTGGTCCTTGGTGAAATAGTGTTTACATACAAGGTTATTGTTTTCGTCCCATATCACTTGGTCAAGTTACCATAAAGAGTATGAATGCATTTATAAGTACGATTGGTTTTGGACCACTATTATCCCCAAATTCAAATTCAAAAACACTCTAGTCTTTATTCACTGCAATTGAAACACAATGGGTAAATATAGATCTCGTAAACAGATCAAATGCTCTAATTGTCATAACATTGGACATAATAAGAGTAAGTGTCACAAGGAACAAGTTCCAAAAGCACCAAAGGAAAGTAACATACGAGGAAGAAAAAGGCATTGTGATGGAAGAAGGCAGCAGGTATGCATATATTACTTTTTTGAATGACTGAGGATCTAGTTTGTTTATATTGGAGTTGATGTATTCATCTATTACTTTTTTTTCCAGTTGATGGATGAAGACGAGATAAGGCAAACTATGGAACAAGAGTTTCTTGAATCTCTTTTTATTCAAGAAGAACATAAAAGGTTGGATCAAGAAGAAGAGCTGACAAGGATGGATGAAGAAGTATTCCAATAGTTTTTGGAAGAGGAGAGAATGTACAAAAAACTTTAACATGAAAGAGCAAGAAAAGAAGCAGAAATGGAAGCAAGGGAAGAGGCAGATTTTTGGAAAGACTATGGACTGGATGTAGATTACACAATGTTTATTGACAAAAAATGATTGTCCTAAATGGAGTTACTTCTAGCAAATAAAAATGTTTGTCCTAAATGGTCCTAGTATGCAATAGTCAAAAATTTCAAAATCTCAATGTTTTGGCTCTATTGTAAGCATTTATGTTGTCTTTAATTCTATCTAGTTGTTCAACAACCACATTGTACCATATTTTATCCTTTTTTCCTACATTATATAATACCCCAGTTATCATCAACTCTTTATTATATCAATTGCTTTTTCACCATGGATGCACAAAATGGTTGTCAAATGGTCTGCATTGACTGTTGGGTTGAAAGTGAAAACAGGGTTGGATTGATGTTTTTTGCAAGGCATCCCCCTTATACAGATTTCATGTGGTATGTTTGTCCAGTGTACCTTGAAAGAAGGGGAACCCCATCTTATACTGGTAGAGGTGGTGTTACAAGGGAAAACACAACTACAACAGATAGTAGTGGATATGTAATTGGCTTACATATTAATGCAACTACTAGAGTTGGTGCTTACTTGGGCAGTGGTGATGAAGAAACTAAACCGACTGCAACTCAAACAGCAAGTGGAGTATGCCCAAGTCAAGCACCAAGTGAAGAACCTGCTATGAAAAACCAAGTGAAGAATCTGGAAGTCAAACACCTAATGAAGAACCTGCAACTCATAAACCAAGTGATTCACCTGCAAGTCAATTAACTAAGTGAATCACCTGAAAGAAATGCTATGTTGTCTTTCAGTGTAAATGTAACATAACTGATATGTTGTAATTCATATGTTATAACAATGCAGTTTGGTTACTATTTTTTTGGTATATGTTGACTTTAATAGTCAAATTCGGTTATTCCAAACAGTCCACTATACTGCATATGCAATTGCAAACTGAAAATTGTAAACAGCAAAAGCAAAACTACAAATACATACATCAGCAGCTGGTTATAACATATATGATTGATTGTCAATTATAGTCCAAAGAAACACAAGTGAAGTATGTATTTCCCGGGTAGTTTTCCCGACGAAGGTGTGAATGGAATTTTGTGATATCGAGTCGTGATATGTGTCGTGAATAGTGAAAATATGAGATTTTGGATTTTTAAGCTAAAATTTATAAACATAAACTAAAAACACTTTATAAAGCAAGTAAAACAATAATGAGAAGCACACGTAAGCAAAAACATAAAAGAAACTTAAAACGAGCACGCTCGGGCTAATCCCGAGCCTAAAAGGTGAAAACTAAGAAATACTAACCCTAGGTATGTAAAACTATTTTTGCTAAGTCCTATTTGATAAAATAAAATTTTAGAAAAAAGAAAATTATTATTTTTTATTTATATTTTAATTTTTATGAATTAAAAACTAATTTTGACTAATTAAATGTTTAAAAATATTAAAATAAATTAGAAAAATCTGATTTTTTTTTATAGAAATTTCTTTATACTATAAGAAAGGGAAAAAAATGGAAGAAAAAGCAGTTCCTAATAAGCAGTAATAAGCAAAACAGAAGTAATAAGCTAAAAAGGAAAAAGGGGGTTTAAAAGATTTAAAGAAGAAGAGTTGGACAGAGAAGTTCCAAGTGCACGTTTGGTTGTGAGATGGTGTGTTGAGGTCTGAGTGTGCAGACCGGGGTTCGAACCCTGGTCATGCACTTTTTCTTGTTATTTTATTTTTATGTTTTTCTTTTAAAAACTTATTAAGCACAAGTAAATAAGCTATTTTTATAACAACAACTATTTTTGAAAACTATGAATAAGCTCAGAAAAAGCAAATTTAAATTAGATCAGTTTGAAATAGGCAAAATAGGCTAAGGCTAGATGGAATTAATCTAATAAGCTAACTTAAAGATAAAATAAAACTGAAATAAGCTAAATGGACTAAGAATAATCTAAAATGAAACAAGGAAAACAGAATAAGCCATAACAACAAGCAAGTAAGCACTGAGATACAAGATAAACTATAAGGTACTGATGTGCAGGCCAAAAAAATGGCTCCTGAGGCAACTTTGAGCTTATTTTTAAGCTCTGAAATAAGATCCAAATTCAACTAAAGCTTATAAATCTTAAAGACCATAAACCAATAAGCAAGAAAAACAAGATTCAGACCTTAATTAGCTATATAAGAGCTTAAATTCTATCCTAGAAGAATGCTACTCAGGACTGAGAATGGAAATGGGCTACTGATGCACCAAAATCACAAAAATGGGTAGAAATTACCTCAACTCAAAATGAAATCAAAACTAACTCTAGAAATTCACTTATCTCACTGTATAGAACATAAAAATAGAAATAACATGCACTAGATCTAATTGTTCCTATAACAAGCAGTCATGAACATATTTTGACTTAATTCATATATTATCTAACTCAAGCCTATCAAATCCATCAAAGCAGATCAAATGAACCTTTATCAACTTATTTAAGCTAAATTAAACTTTATCAAAGATCCTAAGGGTGCAAATGAACAGTAAACTCAACTTTTACCCATTTTAACCCCTAATGCCAAACACCCCCTTATATGAGACTATTTTTGAGTTTAAGCTAGATAACACCAATTTAAGCTATGATTCTGAAACACAAATGATAAACTAGGTGAATTAAGCCCTAATGAATATTTTTAACTAGAAATAAGCACTGAAATAAGCTAATCCTATATAGAGATATTTTTTTGGTTTTTTTAAGGTTTTAAGGACAAATGAAGATTAAGCAAATACCAATTAGCAAATTAACATCAATAAGCAACAAAAAGAACATATAAGCACAAATAATTCAAATAAGCACTTATAATAGCAGAAATAAGCAGTATATATAAAACTTAAAGAAATGAATGGAACTTACAAACACCCTTGCACAAACAGGGCAAAATAGGCTCGAGGAGCTACTCTACAAGCTCTAGCTTGTCAAAAGACAAGCTAGTAACAGCAATAAGCCCTTCCCTTACTGGCTTATCATCCACACACAGCTTATTTGACTTTATTTGACTTTTATTGACTTTTTTGAATTTTTGAGTTTAAAACAGATTTAAAACCAATTAACTTTCACAAAAGCTACAACAAGCTTATAAGAACAGAATTTAAAGCTTAAAAGCTACTTTGGAACCAAATGAGTGCTTAAAATGTAAAACGACAAGGTATTTAACTAAAAAACTTCAATTGCATTAATTAAAGAGTAAGTTACAATACTAAAAGGAAATTACAACTAAATTTAAAAACTATAACTAATCAAAAAACAGTAAATAGACAATGAAAATAAAATGGACACAATTTCTAGTGAAAATTGGACAACTCGTTTGTGAAGAGGAGGTCTCTATTTATAGGCTTTAGCTAGGGTTTCAGGAAGCTTCACGATCTCAAATCATAGCCCTTGATTTTCTCTTGGATTCCAGTCCATCAATTTCAGCCTTAGGATCTTTGAATGATGTGTAGTATCCAATGAGAGAGCTTCAATTGTCCACTGTTGCACTAATTGATGTCATTCCTCTGTCCTTGTCAGACCTTCTTGATGGTATGCTAAAGTACGGGTTAACCAGGGTAAATTGGGGGAAAATGGTGATGAACAGTAACCTGGTGAAAAAGGGCGGTTTTTGGGTTTTTTTTTTTTTTTTTTTTTTTTTTTTTTTTTTTTTTTTTTTGACTGAGTTGACTTCGGGTATGGGTTGGAATTCGGCTTAGACGGGATCCGGAAGCGTGTGTTGGGTTTTTGGGCTTATGTTATGGGCTAGGGAATGGGTTTGTTTGTTGGTTTATTTATTTTGGGTCCTGTTAGGTTTTTTTAGAATTCGTTTAGGATTATCATAAGGACCTAAGTTGTAATTTGATGAAATCCAAGGACCAATTGTGCCATTTTTGTAAAATGCTTCCAAGGGCTATTTTTGCCCATTTGAGAAAAGAGATGATCACTTTGGTAAATTCCTTCCCTGGCTTCGGCTCTTTTTCACTCTTTCCAAATCTCGTGCTCGTTTTGTCGTTTTCTCATTGATTTTTGTCTATTTCCATGATATCCATTCCTGCACATGCATAAACACAAAAACACAATATATTTGGCATATTTGATTAGTTTTTGGTCCATTTGGCCTGTTTTATAAGGTAAAAGGTATGTGTAAATTAACACATACCAATATACACCAAAATATACATCTTAATAACCATCGTTTTGAGTAGCCATCATCATCCGAAAAAATTAACATCTTCATTACATAAACAACTAAAAATAACATGTGAACTTGTTGATGAGAGACTTGATATTCATGGGGGGGGGGCTTGAGGTCCTTAGGGGGAGGCACATACCAATGTTTCCTCTTTCTGCTGGAGCTTCCCACAGCCGCAACAATACCAAGTACAGCATTTGTAACCATTTCCCTTGGTTTTGGACTTTTATGAACAAGGGTGCTAACAGGTTATTCATTAGAAACATTGGGAGTGGAAGCCTTGGAAGCTTGGGCAGTGGAACCTTTCAAAGTGGAAGACTTTCCCTTTCTAACCATTGATGTGGAAGTAGTATTCTTTGAAGAAAACAACCCAAATTCATCATCAGATGTGTATGAAATAATGATAACATCAACCTCTTTTCCTTTAGAGTTGCTATCTGGAAAGATATCAAAAACAGAAAGACATCAGAGTTTAGCCATTACTACTATCCTACTTTTCAATCATTAAGTCTAACCTTTCGCAACCTCCTTATTTCCATATTTTTTCCACAAGTCTTCAAGTATCAAATCAGCAATTTCATCTTCTATATCCCACTTATTCCCATAAGTAGCCATGACATAGTCAATCATATCGTCAGAGACTTTTAGTTTGCTAAAATCCCTTTTTTTTTTGCATAATCCGCCATTGCTTGTATTTCTTGCAAATAAAATCGGGTTATTTAAGGACACAATTGACTGCTAAGCTTAATATTTCAATCACACAAATACAAAAAATGAACTAACCTTTCATCACTTCAGCTTCTTTGGCAAATCTGCATAAATCTTCAAACATCTCATCGGACATTTCATCACTTTCTAACCAAGTATCCCCATATTTGGCCTTCACATACTCTACCATCTTATCCGTCACTTCTGTCATACTAAGGTCCTTGTCTGCCATTGTTGGAGTTTTTTTGGTTTTTTTTGGGACAGATATGGGTAGCTTGTTGAGGGTTGTCTTCAGTAGAGGTTGTATGTGACAATGTGTGTGATAGATGATCGGGTCTTGCTCAAGTGTCAATAGTTGGTTGTGGGTTTATTGGTTACCGCGCAAACATTAATAGGCATATCAGAGAATATACGGTCAAGTTGCATAGTTAAAAAATATATTAGTGCACAGCTGGTCCCTCAAGTTGTGTGTCGGGTTTGGCTTGGGTTAGATTATAGTTATAAATGTGGTTGGACTATTATGCCCTTGGAAATATAACACAAAACGAGCGTTGACCTCACCATTATGGGTCAAGGGACGCATTCGGCTTCAAAAACTTGTGTTTTGGACTCCAGGCGACGATTTTCCCAAGTTTAGGGCCCAGGCGATGTTTTTGGGAAAGTTCAGGGACCAACGGTGTATTTTTGCCTAAAAAAAGTTGCAATTGAAGCACATGTGGTCATAAATTATAAGTTTATGAGCCAAGATTGTTATAGTAATTGGCATGACCGGTTGGACCATCCCGAGTCAATGATGATGCGAAACGTATAGAAGAACCATAAGTTTCTTCAAAGATACATTTGATTGTTCTCAGTGGAAGTTAATTATTCATCTATCATCACCAAATTAAAGTAAGGACTTTTTCCTATAAAGATTCGGAAAGAATTTAAAGGGGATGTGTCTAGGCTTATACATCCGCCATGTGAATCATTTTGAGTTTTAAAATCAATGCATAGTCAAAATGATTATCAAAGACGCAACTTAAGGTTAACGTGATTAATGGCTCATCTTATAAATTACGAGCATGGTTTTTCATATTGTGTCTTTGGAAATGGTGGTGAATACTTCTATATGTTGGGCAATTATTGGAATAAGTGTTGAACTTTACGTATCCCATGTTCATACACGAATTGCTTTTGTTGAAACGTTTATAAAACGTCTTCAGTTGATTGCAAAGCTAATAATTGTGAGAACAAAACTCTTAGTTTATGGGGCATGTTAAAAATATGAATTCGCATCTTGCCAACAATCTATAATGAATCTTCCCCAATAGAATGGTTTTGGTCATGACCCATATGTTTCCCATATAAAGTTTTCTGTAAAGTGCGGAACCTATATTGTAAATCCACCACGACGCACACAAATTTGGGATGTTGAAATTGATAATTCATTCAGGGGGAGAATGAGCAGCGAGAAACTTGGAATCAATTGTGATAACAGAAATGTTCATCCTCACACTAATAAATATGAACTTGAAGTTAAAGGGACAATTATATTCTAGATCAAGTAATTGCCATACACATTTAGTGAGCTAAAGAAAGTGACTAGATCATATATACGCTGCTAGTGCTCCAATTACAATGTGTGTCCCACCTATAAAACCAATGATTGGTAGTAAGTCTATGGCACGTCTGCAACGTAATAGACTAATCGATTCCAAATAAGTCCTTGAATGAATAGATAAAACGGACCAAGAAAATTAAGATGGTCAAATCGAGGTAATGAAGACTCCATAATAGTCTTATAAAGAGACACTAGACATGAAGGTTCTTGAAAAATCCCGGGTATGTGAAAATCCATGAGATCTCAATAAATAAATGATATAATATAATGTCTAGTAAAGTGTGGAATCGAAAATAAATGAATCGACATCGATAGTACTATTATATATGATAATAGGCATGGTAATGATTATGAAATTATATAAGATGGTGCTATAATCATGGTGATGATCATGGAAGCATATTTGCAGGAAGTGCAGATGTATAAATGAGTGGCCAAAAGATGTAAAGACGCAAAGAAGTAATGAAAGAGTGAAGTCTCTTGTGACAAGGCATGGTTACTGGGACTTGAAGTTCGCACATATGAATGTGTAAAATATTGGATATGCATTGGTCTTTATGAGAAAGTGAAATTTAAGTATTGAAATTTTCGTATTTAAGGCATAACTAATGGCATGCAATATTTTCGTAAAGAAATGAAAATGATCATAAAGAGATATGTTCTCATGTGGTAGATCCAATAATGTACATAATATTTATAAGTTTGGCAATACAACAAGTAATCGATATGCGTCTAAAAGATATATGAATAGAGCTCATGTGATGTTGAGATTTTATTATAGGATATAAAATGCATGAAGCATGCTAGTGATTTTTAATGCTAAAAACATATAAGAAAAGTTCTTAAGAACACTATTTGATTATACTCAATTTAATCACATAATTGGGCATATATGTTATATTCGCTTTAGCATATACTCAATGAAATTGTGCCATAAATTAACCATGTTTGCCCATGTTACTTTATAAGAAGACATGGTTTTCAATATGATATAAGTTTCGTGTAGTTTGATAATTTGACTATTGATGAAACTCTGACGGAGCTTCAAAGGCGATTTAATGCTTAGAAATTGAACCTTAAAAATATAGTTTGTTATCTTAAGGATGAAATCCTTGTACATCATGGAAGCTAGAGAAAGATACTTAATATCTTTATATGGATAAATGATGCTCACGTTTGTGAGGTAACATTATGTTGAAAAGACCCCTTTATTTATAAAGATGATGATCACAATATCAATTTAAATATGTCATATGTGTATGAAACATTTATAAGAGCTTAAGTGATGTGATCATCATAGGGAGAGAAGATACGCATTGCACTCTTTTTTCCTTTGACCACGGCTTTGTCCCAACAGGGTTTTAATGAGGCAACATGCCTGAGTGTATGAAGGAATTATGTACTTTTTTTAATGAGGCATAATCTTTATATGGACATCCAAGGGGGAGTATTATGGATAATTAGGATATGGATGTCCATATCTTATATGATATTGATTAGAGGTATTTGAGTTATATAAGGAGATTACATATCTTCCAGAATAATCTATCTTGTATTATAAATATACCTCCTTTTAGAGATGAATAAAACAATTCTTCATTCTTCTACTTTATTATGTTCTTTGTTATTTTTCTTTATATTGTTTCACAACACATATATATTTTTGAGGTGTTTGTACGTTTAAGCTTATATTTCGGTTGATGAGAGTATTTGACTCTACTCGTATTATTAGCTTATTTATCTCTAACTTATATTTAAGCTAGTTTATTAACCCGTGAAATTCATGGGATTAAATGGAGAACCGTGGAATAGTAGTTTTGTACATTTGTTATGAAAAGAAATATGTTTATAAAAGAGAACGATTTTTGATATTATGTGAATAAATGATATGTTAGTTAGACGTATGAATATAAAATATTCATGCTACATAAAAATAAAATAAATTCTATAAACGATATACAGTGACAAAACTCTTCAGGGGCAGGGGAGGGTCCCGACCCCCCCCAAAACTTGCAGCAACTAGTGTAAATATTATAGGTTTTGTTGGGTCAAAAAGATTCGAAGATACAAAACATGAAGAATGAAACATGAAGGACTTAATGTGACAAGAAGTGAAACTACAAAAAGATGGAGCTTTTAGAAGATTCTTAGAATATTTAGTTTCCTTATTGTATTAGGAATGTTTTCCTTGTAAACCTAGATGATCTCTATTATATAAAGAGACATTAGGTCATTAGTTTTTGATATGCATACAATGTAGTGCACTAAAGGTGTGTGCGTGTTCCTAGGCGTAGGGTTTGTAAAACGCCTAGGGTTTAGAGTTTGTTTTACACTTCAAGGTCAAGTGTTGATCCCTGTTACAAGGTGTGTAACACGTTCTACCTTGATCAAGTAGAATTGAAGTGTGTATGTGAAAGATATTGAAGAAAAACCTTGTTCAATAACAATTGATTCTTTGTTTGAATATTCCGCCATTGTTATTGTTATTCCTAGTGCTCAAAACAATCTAAGGAGTTCTATCAAACTCCACAATTGGTATTAGAGCTCGGGGAGCTCGTGATCTAGGGATTCACAAAGGTTTTTAGTCGAAGAAAGAAGAACAAAATCGACTTTGGGTTAATTTTCGTAACTTTCTGCAGTGTTGTTTTTAAAAGGCAATATCTCATTCGTTAACCGTTGGATCTTAACGAAATTTTTACTGGAGGTTCTTCATATATCAAGGTACACTCTCAATAGAGGGATCTTTAATCTGAGCTTTAAATAAAAAGATATAAATTTTCTAAAAGCCTGCTGAAGAAACACTCAAGTGGGTCGAATTTTAGGGTTTCTTTCTTGAGATCGGTTTTAAAGGATTTCCTTATTCTTTCTGATCGATTATATGGCTGAAGATTACAATTTATGGTGCTGCTCGTTTAAACCTTAACTTTCTGTTAGGGTTTCTTTCTCTTAGTCAATTACTTTGTTCTATTGTACGAAGGTTTTAAAGAGAGGTGATTGACAAGGTAAAGTGTGTTCAAAGCTGCTAGTATTGATGAACGCTTGTATGTAATTATTAAAGAGTATTGACCGAGGATGAGTCTCAGCCAAGAAGAGTTTGCAGGTTTGATTAATTGTTAGAGCAATAGAGTTTTGTATTGGTTTGGTAAACGATTTAAAGAAACAAGACAGTTAGGTCTACATGTGATATTCAAGTTTATTGCTGCTGCGATACATGTTTCATTCAGTTAGGGTTTCTCAGACTGGTTGCTACTCTTGACGATTACTATATTCTTCTTAAAGTCAGTTTTTGTGAAGTCGATTCTCACATCAGCAGTAAACCCTAACCTGGATATTGATTCGATGGCTTCTGGTCTCACATCTATAATGATAGAATGCTTCGTGTAAAGGGATTAAAGGCTGGAATATTCCAAACAAGGAGGAGGCTGCGTGGTTAACAATAAATTAGTGTTGGTTGATGTTGTCCATGGTATGGTAGTGTTGTTCTTATAAGTTCATACTGCTGGTTGTTAATGTGTTACACCCCGTGCCCGCTTAGACCAAAAATTAAAACTTTTTGCGCGGAAACGCTTGACTTTTACGGATAACCTGTTACTCTTTTGACCATTTATAATAATCCATAAATATTTAGACCTTAAGACTATTTTTAAATGAAACTAGACTCAAATACCTTCAAAACGCCGGGTGGCACGACCTCTAACGATTTACGGATCAAAAGATATGATTTTTCAAAGTTGCCCAAAAGTTTTACCGAGCCACACATCCGATCGGATGGAACCTTCTGTACATCCAAAAGTGTTGGGTTTTAAGGATGCTGCTGCTCTTGGTACTTATTGAAATACACTAAGTTTTACTCTGCTGCTAGTCTAAGTAACTCTGCTGTTAGCTTGAGTAACTCTGCTGCTAGTGTATTTACTCTGCTGCTGGTGTTATCTGATGGATGGTAAAATAAGTTAAGTATAATTCTGCTGCTAGCTACGAAGACTCTGCTGCTAGAGAAATTATGCTGCTGCTTATTGGATATGTATAGTATGTTAAGGATAAGTATAGAAAAGATACGTAAAGATATTTTTCTTGTAAAGAAAGTTTTTGTAACCGACTAGGACTCCTTAGTCTATAAAAGGAGGATCTAGGGTTAGGTTTTAGGTATGTATCATTATTGTTTTACACTTCAAGGTTTCTTGTAACCCCGTTGCTATTCAGAGCAACCGTATTAATATATTGAAGTGTTGTTTGATTGTTAGTTATTCTTCTTAAGATTAATTACTAAATTCCGCATAGTAATTAATAGATCGTTCATAAGCAGTTTCTATACCGATTGCTTTAGGTTTATATCTAAAGTAATTAATAAGATCGTGAAGCTCATCTAGGATCAACAAGTGGTATCAGAGCTTGTGATCTAGAAACTGGTACCAAGAAGAATTACTGAATACAAGATTTGTTAATCATCAAAGTTAGCAATGGAATCCGATTCAACACACATGGTTACTGCATCAAGAGTCCCCATGCTTAAGACTGGTGAATACGAGATATGGAAGATGAGAATTCAACAATATATGAGAATGGTTGATTACTCAATTTTGGAAGTTGTTTTAAATGGTGACAGTCAGCCAACCAAGACTGCTACTGGATCAGTCTTGACTCTCAAGACAAGTGAGGATAAAGCACAGAGAAGATTGGAGGTCAAGGCTCACAGTATTCTCATGATGGGAATACCTAATGATTATCAACTAAGCTTTAATCATATTGAGTCTGCTAAGGAGTTATGGGAGGCGATTGAACTTAGATTTGGTGGGAACGAAGCTACAAAGAAGTCAAGAAAGAACCTACTGAAGCACCAGTTTGAAACTTTTACTGCTTTGAGTTCTGAGAACATTGAGGGAACTTATGATAGACTTCATAAACTGACCAGTCAGATGGCTCTATTGAAGATTGATGTATCTCAAGAAGATTTCAATCTAAAATTTCTGAGAAGCCTATCATCTGAATGGAACACTCACACAGTGATTTGGAGGCACAAGGAAGATTTTGAAAAGATGACATTGGATGATCTGTATAATAACTTGAAAGTATATGAATCTGAAGTCAAGGGATTGTCAAGCTCATCTACTACCACAAACAATCTTGCTTTTGTATCCTCAGGCAACAAGAATTCTGGTAGTCATCAAGAACAACACTCTGCTGCTGGTACTTTCATTCATGCTGCTGGTTCACATGTCTCTGCTGCTGACTCTACCAATACCAACACCATCAGTGATGCTGCTATTTGTGCTTACTTGGCTGAACTTACTTCAAGTACTGCAGTTATGCCTCAAGATCTGGATGAACTTGATCCTGATGATGTTGAAGAGATTGATATGCAATGGCAGTTTGCAATGCTAACTATGAGGGCAAGAAGGTTTCTTAAAAGAACTGGTAAAGAACTTAAGTTCAGAAGAAACAAAAATGTGGGATTTGACAAATCAAAAGCTGAATGTTATAACTGTCATAAGAAGGGACACTTTGCAAGAAAGTGCAGAGCACCCAAAAGAAACAATGAGAATACCAAAAGTATAAATTATCAACCAGTCATTGCAGGTACAACTAACATGTCTGCAGGTACACAAACTAACCCTACTGCAGGTACACAAGCTAAGGATAATGCATCTGCAAAAGAGTTTGTGTTGATTGAAAGATGGAATATTGACCAGTCTTTCACATCTAATGAGGGCAAGAGTTCACTGGATGATGATGTTCATGATGAAGTTCCAAAGAATGATGCAGAAGGAAGTGTTCAGACTTCTCATGATGACAAGAATGGTGATAAGGAGAGGGATGAAGAGTCAGCAATTGATGGACTCCAAGGGAATAAAACTAGCAGCAGTTCTCTCAACTCTGCTGCCAAGCTAAAACACTCTGCTGTTAGGCCAAATCACTCTGCTGTTAGGCCAAAACACTCTGCTGCTAAGCTTGGTAGTTCTGCTGCTGTGCCCAAGGACTCTGCTACTGATAAAGATGGTGATTTTGATGAGATGCCAGAGTTAGAAGAAGTATATGTGGACACTGATGATGAAATTGTTGATGTCTTTGGTGCTGGAGCCGATCTATCAAATTTGGAAACTGATATACCTGTTAGTCCCACTCCAACAACCAGAATTCATAAGAATCATCCAAAGGAGCAGATTATTGGAGATGTTAAATCTGCTGTTCAGACCAGAAGTAAATCAAAAGGGTTGGGTGATCTGATCAATCAGGGATTGTTTGCTCAAACTCTTAAAAAGAGGAATAGCCACAAGGATTTACAAAATTGTATGTTTGCCTGTTTCTTATCTCAAAAAGAACCCAAAAACATTCACACAGCTATGAAAGATGAAAGCTGGGTTGAAGCTATGCAAGAGGAGCTGCTGCAGTTCAAGCTTCAAGAAGTCTGGACATTGGTGGACTGGCCAAATGGAAAAAGGGCAATTGGTACAAAATGGGTGTTCAGATGCAAAAGAGATGAAAGGGGTATTGTTATCAGAAACAAGGCTAGATTGGTGGCTCAGGGATACACTCAGGAAGAAGGAATAGATTATGATGAGGTATTTGCCCCAGTTGCAAGAATTGAGGCTATAAGAATATTCTTAGCATATGCCTCATACAAAAACTTTCCTGTGTACCAAATGGATGTAAAAAGTGCTTTCTTGTATGGAGAGATAGATGAGGAAGTCTATGTTATGCAACCACTTGGATTTGAAGACCCTAAGTATCCTAATAGGGTTTATAAAGTGGAAAAGGCATTATATGGACTACATCAAGCTCCTAGAGCTTGGTATGACACCTTATCCAAGTATTTGTTGAACAATGGTTTTAGCAGAGGAGCCATTGACAAAACCTTGTTCATTAAGAAATACAAAAAGGATATCCTACTTGTTCAGGTTTATGTAGATGATATTATTTTTGGGTCTACTAATAAGGTGTTATGTGAAGAATTTGAGAAGCTTATGCACAACAAGTTTCAGATGAGTTCTATGGGGGAACTCACTTTCTTTTTGGGGCTTCAAGTTAAGCAGAAAACAGATGGGATTTTTATTAGCCAAGACAAGTATGTGGCTGATATTTTGAAGAAGTTTGAATGTAAAGATGTAAAGCCTGCAAAGACAACAATAGAGACCAACAAACCTTTGCTCAAGGATGAAGATGGGGAAGAGGTTGATGTTCATCTTTATAGATCAATGATTGGTTCATTGATGTATCTGACTGCTTCAAGGCCAGACATTATGTTTGCTGTGTGTGCGTGTGCCAGATTTCAAGTATCCCCAAAAGTTTCTCACTTGAATGCTGTTAAGAGGATTTTTAGGTATTTGAGGAGTCAACCTAGGTTGGGCCTCTAGTATCCTAAGGATTCACCTTTTGACTTGGTGGCATACTCTGATAGTGACTATGCTGGAGCTAGTTTGGATAGAAAATCAACCACCGGAGGCTGTCAGTATCTTGGACATAGGCTGATCTCTTGGCAATGTAAGAAACAAACAGTGGTGGCAAATTCAACAACTGAAGCAGAATATATGGCTGCTTCTAGTTGCTGTGGACAAGTGCTCTGGATTCAGAATCAACTGCTAGATTATGG
This sequence comes from Artemisia tridentata subsp. tridentata, assembly GCA_021014915.2. Taxonomy (NCBI): domain Eukaryota; kingdom Viridiplantae; phylum Streptophyta; class Magnoliopsida; order Asterales; family Asteraceae; genus Artemisia; species Artemisia tridentata. The sequence goes on from CP139502.1 coordinate 37,174,839, forward strand.
GTACAATTTCATGAACACCAAAATTTACATTGACAACAACAACACAATGTGTATTATTAGAAATCCTGTTTATCACTCTAAAACAAAACACATAGAGATAAGACATCATTTTATTAGAGATTGTTATGAGAAAAATTTAATTCAAGTGGTTAAAATACATACTGACAACAATGTTGCTGATTTACTTACTAAAGGTTTTGATGTAGGTAGATTTCAATTTTTAGTTGCTAGTATTGGCATGATCAATCTTTAAACATCTTATCTCTGTATGTTTTTGTAAAACTGTGTAAGGATTTGTGCTGTTGTTAAGTCAAAGTTTGTTGTTTCTTAAATTGTCTGTTGTTAAGTTGTCTGCTGCTATGCTACTCTGCTGCTATGCTGTCTTATGTGTTTATATGGATTATGGGATATTCTTGCTTGTGTTTTTGTGGTTTTCTACTAATCTTTTGCAGATAATCATAAGTTCACATCAAGTAAAGCAAGGAAACTTAAAGTTCATTAACCACAGAGATGAGTACAATACAAAAGATCCATTACATTCAAAAGACATCAAGACAAGATTTCCAAGACTAACAAACTTATCCCCTAACAAAGCTTAACCAAGCTTACTTTTTCCCTTGTCGGTGAGGTCAGGCATGGTCTTCATACCTCTTCTGCCTTCCATTAGTTTTGACACTTGTGGACATGGAAGACACAACACAACTTTACGTATGGGATTTGAAGATGCTTGCTTCCTTTCTGGCACCGTGACCTTAGGCTTTGAAGATGCTTGCTTCCTTTCTGGCACTGTGATCTTGCTCATTCCTGCTATGGCCTTCTCCATCTCTTTAGTGAGGACTTTTGATAAGGATGGAATCCATGTTTTGTCATCCGAGTCAGAGGATGAGACACTTAAGTAGGATGGTGGTGTGGGAATCTTATCGGAGTCTGAAGAGGAGATATTCATTGGCTTCTTGGATTTCTTGAATCTTGTTGCTGCTTGCTTTGTTCTTCCTGTTGGTTTGCACCCTGGTGGAAAATATGATGACCAACCATTATCATCAGATGATGATGAATCAGATGGAATTTCTATGATCGGTGCCTTTGAAGAACTCATGATGATTGTATTATTGTGTTAGGGTTTGTGGATTTTGGGATTAGTTAAAGTCTTAAAGGAAATTTATAGACTTATGGTGTCTATGGGTATTCAATGGGGAGTTGGTGTTCGCAATTAATTTGATTGAGGGATTAATTAAGAGAATTGGGGAAAGTTGACTTTTAGTCAAACATTTGTCACTCTGCTGCTGAGTTTGAAAGTAAAGGGGCCAATTTGTAAATTTTGGCGTGCATAGAACCCTAATTAGATCAAAACGGTCTTAAACCCAATTCGATCTCATTTCGAACCATAAGCGCCCAAAGTTACACTCTATTCTCACCCTAAACCCAAATTCACATCATTGGATCAAAAACCCCAAAATTAAAACTCTCATTTACAATGGCTAGAAGACAATTCCCTGTTGAGCACAATCAAATTGCGTTTCTTCAAAAGATTTCTGAAGCTGAAGGTTTCACTGAAGTCATGGACTTTCTTAATGCATCACAATTAAGGTATGCATTAACGGTGGATCCTCCTATATTTAAATCCCACATGCGACAGTTTTGGTCGACTGTTACGATCGAAACTAGACATGGGGAGCAAATGTTAATTGGTATAGTGGATGGAGCAAGTATAGTAGTTACTGAAACATCTATAAGGCGAACTCTTCGTCTTAAAGATGATGAAGCAACCACTTGTCTTTCTACAGACACTATTTTGGCCGAACTTGAGAAAATGGGGTATGAGAGGCAAAATTCTAGTGGTATGAGTTCAGTGCATCTCAAGCATCAGCTTTGATTTGCCTGGCCTCAGGACAGCCATTTAACTTTTCATCTATGATTTTTGAAGGATTGAAGAAGTATGTCACTGGAAAATTTTATATGTATCCAAGGTTTTTACAACTTATTATAAACAGTCAACTTCAGGAACCCTTGGTACATAAAAACATTGAGCCAAGTAATAAAATGACTATCAAAATGTTTGCTTTTCTAAGGAAAAATGGGATTGGTTTTTCTGGTGCTATAACTCCCTTATCTCAACACATTTTGGATACTGTGGCTGCTGCTAATGAGGATGAAGAAGCTGGAACTCCCACAGCTTCCCATCACACATCCTCCTCTGCAAGTTTGAATGCATCATTTTCCAATGAACCCCAAAATACCCATTCACCTAGGCATTCACAAGAACAGGGCACTAAGTTACCTCAGACTAGTGCTAGTATGGAAGCAGATGAGGCTGCCATAGGTGATGGAGATGGCATAAAGGAAGGGGCTGACACTACTGTCTCTGGTTTAGTAACTGAGCAGGACAGTGTCAACATAAGTAAGACCCCAACCTTGGCAACATCTAATGCTAAAGGTTCCCTTGAACCTGTTGCACAAGATGGTAACCCCAACCAACTGGCAAATATGGGGGGCTCAGATGTTCAACCTAGGGTTGAAACTGAGTTTCAGTCCCAAGATTCACCTCTCTGGGAAGTTAACACATCCCAAAGTGATGAGGACAGCCATGGAACTACTAATGAATTGATGGATAATACTGTACACATTGTCAATGCCCATGATGCACCTCTCGGACCAGGTCACACAGATCGAAGTGTTGAGGCTAGTCTTGAAAATCCAAATATTGAATTGATGGGTACTTCAACTGTACAAAATGCCAATGTCAATGATCCACCTCTCGGGTCAGGTAATACAGACCGAAGTAGTGAGACTATTATGAAACAAATTGCTGAATTGACGGATACATGTACAAAATTGTCAAAAGAAGTCCTTGTTCTTACTGAAGAGTTGCAGGTGATGAAGAACTCTCAAACCACTCAAGATGCAGTCATTCACAAACTGAAGTTACGGGTAAAGCATCTAGAAAGTGTTCTATGGAAAAGAACAAGATTTTCTCACAGTGTGAAGGCTAAGCTAAGGAAGAATTTCAAACCATGTTTGGAAGAGGATGCTTCCAAACAGGGGAGGAATGACCATGAAGATAAGCAGATAATAAAGGGTTCAGGGGAGGTTATAAAGGATTCAGGGGAGGTTGTGATAGAAAAAGGTGAAAATGTTGCTGATGTTGGTGAAAAGAATGCACAGATTGACTCTGCTGTTGGTGCAGAACACTCTGCTGCTGGGCTAAAGCACTCTGCTGCTGAACCAGATGAAGACACAATGCCTTTAGCTCAATTATTGTTAAATCTTGGAACCCAAACATCTGCACCATCAAAACAACACGAAGAATCTGCTGTTCCTAATTCACAATCTGCTGCTACTGCACATCATGTAAAATCATTAACTCAGAGACCCAAGCTCAAAGGAATTGTCATAAAAGAACCCACTTTCACACCCAAACCTATACCATCATCCATTTCATTAAAATATAAAGGAAAAGGTGAAGAAGTTGAAGAATCTGCACCTTATCCTACATACCTTCCATTTGAGTTCTGGCCAAAAGAAGATCAAGATAGGCATGATAAAGAAGCTGCTCAAAGATTGGCTGATGAACAAGCAAAAGAAGATCAGATTGCTCATGATGAGGAATATGCAAGGAAGGTGGCAGCTAATGAAGAAAGGACTATCTTTGAATTTATGGAAAGATCCAAATCTAAAGATATTAATCAAGAAGAGTTTAATGAACAGTTACAATATTTCTTGGATTCTTCATTGATTGTAAGAGGTCAAGCTTCATTGATAATGAAAGATGAGCAGTTGGATGAAAATGAAAAGACAGAGGAGCTTGTAGAGTTTATACTTAAAAAGAATAGAGTAGCTAAATGGGAAGAGCTGATTCTGAGAATTAAAGAAGGACAGAAGTATGGGTACAAAACAAAGTTACCTACAAAGAAGGAATTAGTTGATGATATGAAGTATTATTTGAAGAATGAAAGAAATTACAGTATGAAAGATTTCAAAGGAAAGTCAGATGCTATAATTACAAAGGAATTTTATGAAACCTATGCTATGTTGAACTCTCCAAGGCAAGGTTTCAAAACTGAAAAGAAGAGAGAACTAGAAGTTATGGAGTCTGATAATGTGAAGAAATCAAAGACTGGAGAAGAAGGACGAATTGATAAGTAGATATTGAAAAGATTTTGAGCAGCAAGTGTTTGGAAACATCCTCTTGGTGATTAGCTGGACTTATAGGAAACTTGATGATTTTGGAGAGAAATATCAAGTTTAGGGGAGGATTGTTGGGTTTTAAGGATGCTGCTGCTCTTGGTACTTATTGAAATACACTAAGTTTTACTCTGCTGCTAGTCTAAGTAACTCTGCTGTTAGCTTGAGTAACTCTGCTGCTAGTGTATTTACTCTGCTGCTGGTGTTATCTGATGGATGGTAAAATAAGTTAAGTATAATTCTGCTGCTAGCTACGAAGACTCTGCTGCTAGAGAAATTATGCTGCTGCTTATTGGATATGTATAGTATGTTAAGGATAAGTATAGAAAAGATACGTAAAGATATTTTTCTTGTAAAGAAAGTTTTTGTAACCGACTAGGACTCCTTAGTCTATAAAAAGAGGATCTAGGGTTAGGTTTTAGGTATGTATCATTATTGTTTTACACTTCAAGGTTTCTTGTAACCCCGTTGCTATTCAGAGCAACCGTATTAATATATTAAAGTGTTGTTTGATTGTTAGTTATTCTTCTTAAGATTAATTACTAAATTCCACATAGTAATTAATAGATCGTTCATAAGCAGTTTCTATACCGATTACTTTAGGTTTATATCTAAAGTAATTAACAAGATCGTGAAGCTCGTCTGGGATCAACAAAAAGATTTACCGAGCCGCCCATCCGATCGGATGGAACCTTCTGTCCACCCGAACCTTTTTCAAAATCCCGACTTGAAAGTCCGACCTCCCGAACTCGATAATTAACCAAAACTTCCAGATTTACTTAGTATATCCATGGGCTCATTTCCATATAAAAACATTCACCGTTTGACCACCCGAAATAGTACTTTCAAAATTGACGGGTTATGCATTAAAACCCATTTGACCCATTTACACTACAAACCACTTATACCACTTCATTTACCCACCAAACTTAACCATTGTCATTACTTTAACATACATGACATGTTCCACATACACTTGACCCGTTGACAACCCAAAATGGGTACATTTATACTTTTGCCAAACACCCCCTTAAAAATTAACCTTAACCCATCAAATACACTTTGACACAACGATTGACTACCAAAATATTATGACACCATTAAAATACATTTTCACGCTTGACTCCACTTTACAAACCATTTATTGACTCATGGGGGTACCATCTTGAATGAGCTCGGTATTCTACCTAGCTTCTACACAATTCAATTCTTCTATCTTCCTCATTAGCAAACGTTAACCCTTAGCCCAAGCTCACCATTTCCATCACATATAAACCTACAAAACATTAAACACTTAAACCGTAAGCACGAATGCTTAGTAAGTAAATGGGCATAACATAACATTATACTTCATTAGCACATTACGCATTTTAACCATTAATCCATTAACACATTAAACATAAACACATACCTTAACCACTCAAGCATTAACCTCTCTTCCCTTAATCCTTCCTTATCTAACACATTAACTAGCCTTATACTTACTTGCATATAATAACCTCATACAAACCATTCATATACCTTAACATATAATAACACATAAACACATAATGTATGGAAAATCACTATAGCATCATCTTATAGCCGGTTTACTTACCTTAGCTAAAGCTAAGTTTATCAATAATATCCTCATCATCATCTTCATCCTTTATCATCATCATCATCATCATTCTTTATTATTAAATCAAAAATGTATTAAAACACAACATCATAAATCAAGGGTTTACATAACCCATCTAACTTACCCATCTTCCTTTCTATATCATCATATGATCATACTTTGATCATATGATGAAAACCTACTTTAATCATAACCCTTAACCTCATTAACAATTAAGATAGGGATAATACTTACTTGGAAAATCATTGCTAGGAAAGACTATGAGCATAGATCTTCATCTTCTTCTTCCTAAGCCACCAACTAACTTTTTCCCTCTCTTTTATCTTTCTCAATAACCGGACCATACACACCTTATCTAAATAATATGGAAATCTCTAGAATTTCCTAGATAATACTAGTTAGGTGGCAAGTTTGGCCCTTTGGCACAATAAACCCCTCAAGTCTCATTCCTTCTATTTTGGCCACAACCAATTTATAACATATTTAGTCTATTACAACTTTAGCCTCTTAGATTTATTCCTTTCCATTTGAGCCACATAATACTTTCTAGTACCACATTACACATTCTTTGACTATCGGGTTTGACCAGGACATAACATTCATTGACTAACCAATCATGTTAAGTCCTTAGTCAATTTCATCTAGGGTGGGGCCTACTTGTATACGGGAAACGAGTCTAACAATTCTACCCCCTTATTTAGATTTCGTCCCCGAAATCTATCGTCTATTACTAACAAAACTTAGTCACATAATTCACCTCTTTCCTAGCACTTTCGATTCTTAGTTTATTTAGTTGCAACGATCTAAGTGATCTTGCAACTATATACATATTATACCATATTACATTTCCTTAATCCTCATTACTTCCCGCTTACTTCTATAACCATATAACTCTTACTTAGATTATTACATAATACGAGACATCCTCACTATAACTAGTTACCATTCTAATCCGATCTATTACCGTTACATCACATTCTCACTTGCTTTGTCCTACATTCTCATCCTTTAACTACAAGTTACTTGAGATAATCGAGCTATTTAACTTTACATAAATACACTTAGCTAATACTTTCACATTCTATCAACACCACTTATCCATTTCTTTTACGTTTCTACAATTACCTCATTTCTTCTACTTCTTTCTTCATGTCATTTTCGCTTACCTTCATAAGTTTTATAGGAATATTACATGCATTGACTTTATAACATCATACTTTAACATTTGCCGTCACATTACACATGACACTTATCATCAATTATTTCCATTACTCACATTTTGCACCACGCCATAAATACGTATTATACCCTTTTTAAGCATTATTACAATTCTTTAATTCCCTCACTTATACTTAACACTCAAAACATATGTTTCTCATAATTCTCCCTAAAAAGCGTACTTTAATTTTAACCCTCCTATCTTAGTCCTTATAATTTCTAACTAATTCTAGACTTCCGCTTTCTACTTCTCTAACCCTACTCGTGCCATGTCGGCAACACATAAGCCCACTCATTCATGCTTCCTCATTTACATGGAAAGGCGTCCCAATCGATGTAAATCAAGAAACATAAACTCATGGTTATATATTTCCAACACAACACAAGTACTCCTATTCCCCAATTTAACTTTTATTTTCTCATCCTTTTTATTTCATTACCTCTACCCTTCTTAGACTCGGATCCATAACTTTGTCACATTCATTATGGGGACATTTTTATGTGCCATGGATGTAGGCAACCCCTTGCCGGTGAAGGCAATACTTTTCATCCCGAAGGATCTTTATCATTCATCCCGAAGGATTCCTTAACATTCATTTACTTGGTCATCCCGAAGGATACCACCTTTAACATTCATCCCGAAGGATCATTAACATTCATCCCGAAGGATCATTAACGTTCATCCCGAAGGATCTTTAACATTCACACTTTGTCTCTTTAACAACGGATCCAAGTCATAAGCACCTTACACACATTATTGCATCCATTATTTTAGTGAGAGCAAGCGCATAGAGCATATGAACCTGCTTATTATAATTACACATTTCTATGTGTTTATTGTTGGGAATTAAATATTCAAGAAGTTTAATATCGGATTCTATTCAAAGAAAAACGTTAAGTGTGATTTTGCTGCTAGTGCATTTGGTTCCTGCTGTTAATGTTTGTTCCTGCTGCTAGAACATTTGATTCTGCTGTTAGCGATAAAGGATTCTGCTGCTAGGCTTAACATTCTGCTGCTAGTGTTAACATTGCTGCTGCTAATGAACATTCTGCTGCTAAGTGGATAAGTATGAAAAGATATTATTTGTATTTTGGTCAACAATATACGGTAGATAATATCTTACCCCATGTGCTTAGTTAACAAGTTGTGTACACAGATGCATGTTGTATCTTATGTACTGACACACTAAAGATAAGTTAACAAGTAGTTCGGCTAGACTTTTAGCAATATTGTAAAGATCTTCTTGGACTATAAAAGAAGATCTTAGTCTCGATATTATGTGTGCATAAAATAGATAAGTTGATAAGTTCATAACTGTTAAGAAATAGAACAAACACAAGAATATCACAAGTTAGAAAAACTTAAGATTCAAGGTTGTAACCCTAGTGATATTTCAAGATCACTCGTATTATTATCATTAATAATATTGAATCGTTTGGTGTTAATCTTTCATTGTTCCTTGTTCAATAACAAACACAACCATTCCATTTCCATAATCATAATAACCTTCTAAGTGTGATTAAGTATATTCCGCATACTTAATCATATTCACTCAATATATCATACACACAAAGTACAAAAGGTTTAACCACCTTAACCGTGTGTCCAATCCTAACAAGTGGTATCAGAGACAGGCTGATATTATTGATTTAGAAGAAGAAGCTTGAGAAATGGATGTTCAAGATACTGCTACACATGTTGCTGCAAAGTTGCCCATGATCAAACAAAATGAGTTTGAGTTATGGAGGTTGAGAATTGAGCAATATTTTATGGTTCAAGATTATGCTCTTTGGGATATCATTATGTATGGTGATTCTTTTTCACTAGGCTATTCAGATGCTATCGTTGAAGGCAAATCAGTAAGACAAAGAAATACTGGACCAGTTTCAAATGAAGAAAGGATACAAAAGAGAAATGATCAAAAAGCAAGAAACTTGTTGCTTATGACCATTCCTGGTGAACAGATGCTATCCTTTAGCAAGTATCCAGATGCAAAAACTCTTTTTGAAGAGATTTGTGCATGGTTTGGTGGTAATGAAACTACCAAGAAAACACAAAAGACATTGCTAAAACAACAATTTGAAAATTTCAGTTCAAATAGCAATGAATCTCTTGATAAGTTGTTTTCTAGATTACACAAGCTTGTCAGTCAGCTAAGTGTATTGAGTGTTGAGATAGCAAAGGAAGATCTCAACATGAAGTTTTTGAGAAGTCTACCTGATGAGTTCCATACTCATGTGGTTGTCTGGATGAACAAGCCAGATATTGAAACCATGAAACTCAATTATGTGTTCAATAACTTCAAAATTGTTGAACAAAGTCTAAAGAAGTCTGGAATCTATAGTACTAGCTCTGGGAATGTGGCACTCTTGTCATCTCCTAGTATTAGTAAGTCAGAAGAGGTAGATGAAGCTGAAGGTGTTTCTATTGCTACATATGGTGGTCCTTCTAGTAGTTCACAGAAGAATGTTGCAGGACTTGGAGATCCGGTATTCTATGTATTCATGTCTAGTAAAACTAGTGGTTCTTCTCTAACTCATGAAGATCTTGATCAGTTGGATGATAATGATTTGGAAGAGATGGATATCAAATGGCAGGTTGCTTTACTTAGCATGAGGGCTAAGAAGTTCTGGCAAAGAACTGGTAAGCAGATTACCATTGATGGTAATGAAATTGCTGGGTTTGATAAGAAGAAAGTGGAGTGTTTCAACTGTCATAGGTTAGGACACTTTGCTAAAGAATGCAGAAACCCAAGGAAGCAGGATAATAGAAGCACATGGTATAGGCAAGAGAAGAAGAAGGAAGTCACAGTTGAAGAACCAAGGGCTATGCTAGCCATAGATGGGGTTAACTATGACTGGAGCTTCATGGCTGATGAAGAGGAAGCACCAACAAATGCTGCTCTTGTGGCCACTGAGACTGCTCTAATGGCCTTATCGGATTCAGAGGTAACTTCTATAACCAAATGTTCTGAATCATGTTCTGCTCTTAAAGATAATGAAGATCTTAAAAGAAAAGCTGATAATAGGCGAGAAGAACTAATTACTGCCTTAGCTAATTTAAGTAATCATAAAAGAGCTATAGGTGTGCTTGAAAAACAAATTGCACACTTTCAAGACAATGAATCTAGGTTTACTGATGACTTAAATGCTTTAAAAAGAGGAATAGCATTTAGAGATGAATTACTTACTGGTCAAAGTAAACAGTTAGCTGAAGCCAATAATAAAACTGAAAATGTTAAGATAACTATAGATGCTTTAGCTCATGCCTCAGAAGGAATGAATAAGATTTGGGAAGCTCAAGTAATTGATAAAGCTAAGTCAGGTTTAGGATACAAATCTGTTCCTCCACCATATAGAGGTGTTCACTCACCTCCAGGTGTTGACCTAGCACACACAGGCTTTGCTGAGTTTCAAGAACCAATAATGGAATATGGTTCTAAGTCTACTGAGGGTCCTAAGATAGAAAAAGTAAGTGAAAGTTTAGATAAAACTTTACTTTATCAGGACAAGTTGTCCTTTGTTAAGAAAGGAGATGCTATAGTTGTTGAAGATTGCACAACTGATAGTGATGAAGAAGAACAGGTTATGTCTAAACCTGAAGTGGTTAAGAAAGTAGGAACAAGTGTTCCTAAGATAGTCAAACACAATACTGCTAAGCCTAAATCAAACATTAAGCATGTTAGGCAACCAGTTAGATATTGTGAGCAATATAGAACCACCAACAAGCCCAGAGGTAACCAAAGGAATTGGAACAACCTCAAGTCTAACCAATTAGGTGATGACTTTTCTTTTTATAATAAAGCTTGTTACACATGTGGTAGTTTTGACCATCTTGCAGCTTTCTGCAACCATTGGGTAACTGGGTATGAAAACAATAGAGTGAACCACAAAAGGCAAACACCTAAATCTCATTTTTACTCTAGTTCTAGTGTTAATAGAACAAAACCCAGAACAGTCTCAAACAAGTCTATCTCAAATATTGTTCCTGCTGGTAGACAAAAGGTTCCTGCTGCTATACTAATTGTTCCTGCTACTCGACCTTCTATGACTGTTAACCCAAAACCAACAGCTAAGGGTGCAAAAACTTTTCACAAACATGCATCTAAGACTGTTTTGAGGCCCATTCAAACAAAAGCAGTGGTTCAAAAACAAGTTTGGAGACCAAAGGGTAGAACTGAAAAGTTAGCAGTTCATTCTGCTGCTAAGCGATCAGTTCATTCTGCTGCTAAGGGAAACAGGGCAAATGCTGTTAAGGCCTCAGCATGTTGGATTCTTAAATCCAATGTTGCATCAATTGTCCTTAAAAGATTAAATTACATTGATGCAAGAGGCAGATCCGAGTCAGTAATGGCTTGGGTCCCCAAAAGAAACTAATACTTCTCATTTATGTGCAGGAACATTCAAATGATCAGCAAGAGGATCAAGGATACTCAGATAGTGGATGTTTAAGGCACATGACAGGCAACAAGTCTTATCTCTCAGATTTTCAATCAATAGATGGAGGCTATGTTACCTTTGGAGGAGGTGTTGGTGGCAAAATTTCTGGTAAAGGTACCATTAAAACTAGAAATTTAGATTTTGAAGATGTGTTCTATGTAAAAGAGCTAAATTATAATCTTTTTAGTGTCTCACAAATGTGTGACAAAAAGAACAATATTCTTTTCTGTGAGACTGAATGTCTTGTACTTTCTCCTGATTTTAAGATGCCTGATGAAAGTCAAGTACTTCTTAAAATTCCTAGAAAGGGCAATATGTACAGTGTAGACATGAAGAACATTGTTCCTAAAAAGGATTTAACTTGTCTTGTTGCAAAGGCCACATTGGATGAATCAATGAAATGGCATAGAAGGCTTGGTCATATTAATTTCAAAACCATAAATAAAATTGTTAAGAATGGTTTGGTAAGAGGTTTACCTCACAAAAGATTTGAAAATGATCAAACATGCATTGCTTGTCTAAAAGGCAAACAACACAAAGCCACTTGTAAGCCCAAGATTTTTAACTCTATCAATCAATCATTGTTTATGCTGCATATGGACTTATTTGGACCTGTTTCAGTAAGTAGTATAATGCATAAGAGATATTGTCTTGTTATAATTGATGACTATACCAGATTTACATGGGTTTTCTTTCTATCTACTAAGGATGAGACTACAAGCATCCTTAAGACATTCATTACACAGATAGAAAACCAAGTAGACAAGAAAGTGAAGGTCATTAGATGTGATAATGGGACAGAGTTTAAGAATAGAGTTATGGATGATTTCTGCAGACAAAAGGGTATTAGGAGAGAATTTAGTGTTGCTAGAACACCACAACAGAATGGTGTTGTTGAGAGAAAGAATAGAAAACTAATTGAAGCTGCTAGAACAATGTTAGCTGATTCCAAGCTACCTATAACTTTTTGGGCTGAAGCAGTCAACACTGCTTGCTATGTTCAAAATAGAGTTTTAGTTATCCAGCCTCACAATAAGACATCATATGAACTTTTTGAGGTAGAACTCCTGCAATAGGATTTCTTAGACCTTTTGGATGTCATGTGACAATTCTCAATAGTTAGACCATTTAGGAAAATTCGATGGTAAAGCAGATGAAGGATTCTTTGTTGGATATTCTCTTAATAGCAAAGCATTTATAGTATACAACAAAAGAACTATGATTGTAGAAGAAAACCTACACGTGGAGTTTTTAGAAGATAAATCCAATGTAGAAGGTCAAGGACCAAAATGGCTATTTGATCTTGAATCTCTAACCAAATCAATGAATTATGTGCCTGTTGTTGCAGAAACTAATGATTTTTCAGGTTCACAAGCAACAGATGAGGCAAGGTTAGAAAAGGAGACAAACCAAGATCATGTTTGGATGCCAATATGGTCAAGTACAATTGTGGAATCAACTTCAACAACTGATGAATCTTCTTCTAGCAAAGCTAAAGAAGGTGTTGAAGATGAAAGAAAAGAAGGTGGAACTCAGGAACAACAAATTGTTTCTGCTGGTGATTCTGCTGCTAAGCTTACTGATTCTGCTGCTAGGCCAAATGATTCTGCTGCTGGCCCTTCAGAAACAAAAGAAGCAGAATTCTCAGATAATGAGGTGGATTTCAACAATCTTCCATCAAATTATCAAGTTCCTTCTACTCCACAAACAAGAATTCACAAAGTCCACTCCCTAGATAATGTGATTGGAGATGTACAATCAGGTGTGAAGACAAAACAACAACTGATGTCTTCAGACCAACAAGGGCTTCTTGATGCCCTTTATGCTTCAAAACAGCATGAGTTTTCAAACTCTTGCTTGTTTGTATGTTTTCTCTCACAAGATGAACCAAAGAACATTCTGAAAGCCTTAGATAATTCAAGCTGGGTAGAAGCTATGCAAGAGGAGCTTCTTTAGTTCAAGATTCAGAAGGTATGGGTACTAGTTGATTTACCTAGGAATACAAAGGTAATTGGCACTAGATGGGTTTTCAAGAATAAAAGGGATGAAAGGGGAATAGTGATTAGGAATAAGGCTAGATTAGTAGCCCAAGGGTACACACAAGAAGAAGGAATAGACTATGATGAAGTTTATGCTCCAGTAGAAAGGATTGAGGCAATTAGGCTGTTCTTAGCTTATGCTTCATTTTTAGGCTTCACAGTCTACCAAATGAATGTCAAGAGTGCATTTTTATATGGTAAAATTGAAGAACAGGTGTATGTTACACAACCTCCAGGCTTCATTGACCCATTACATCTAAACAAAGTGTACAGAGTAGTGAAAGCTCTATATGGCCTTCATCAGGCACCAAGAGCTTGGTATGCAACACTAGCTTCCTACTTATTAGAAAATGGATTTCAAAGAGGAAAGATTGATCAGACACTTTTCATCAAACAGCACAAGAAGGATCTTCTGTTAGTGCAGGTGTATGTGGATGACATTATCTTTGGATCTACTAGGAAAGAGATGTGTTTAGAATTTGAGAAGCTTATGAAAGATAAGTTTCAGATGAGTTCTATGGGAGAACTTACATTCTTTTTGGGTTTGCAAGTTAAGCAATCATCTGAAGGCATATTTATTAGTCAAGACAAATATATTGCAGAGATACTTAGAAAATTTCAATTTGCTGATTCAAAAATAGCAAGCACACCAATGGACTCTGAGAAGCATAAGACAAATATGATAGGCTCTTTGATGTACCTTACATCATCTAGACCTGATATCATGTTCCCTGTTTGTGTTTGTGCAAGATTTCAAGTAACTCCAAAGGTTTCTCATTTAACTGCAGTCAAGAGAATTTTTAGATATCTCAAAGGTCAACCAAGGTTGGGTATATGGTATTCTAGGGAATCTCCTTTTGACTTGGTAGCATATTCGGATAGTGATTATGCTGGTGCTAGCTTGGACAGAAAGTCAACAACTGGAGGATGTCAATTCCTTGGGTGTAGACTTGTCTCATGGCAGTGTAAGAAGCAAACAAGTGTGGCAAATTCAACAACTGAAGCTGAATATATAGCTGCTGCAAGTTGCTGTGGTCAGGTTCTATGGCTTCAAAACCAACTCCTTGACTATGGGTACAATTTCTTAAACGCTGTTATTCATATTGATAATAGTAGTACAATGTGTATTATTAAAAATCCAGTGCAACATTCTAAAACAAAACACATTGAAATTAGACATCACTTTATAAGAGACTGCAATGAGAAAAGATTAATTCAAGTACTTAAAATTGCTTCAGAATTTAATTTTGCAGATCTGCTAACCAAAGCTTTTGATGTTGGAAGGTTTCAGTACTTGGTAGCAAGTATTGGAATGCTTAATCATTAATGATTTTAAACTTTGTGTTTTTGTAAACAAATTTTTGATTGTGCTGCTAGTTTTAAAAGATACTACTGCTATTACAAAAGTTTGTGCTAATAGTACAAATTTTAATTTGTGTTATTCATACAGTTAGTCCTATGATTATTCTAATACAAGACAAGTACTTTGTACATTGTTCTTTTGGTTTTAGACTAACAATTTCAGGTATGATCATGTGAACACAAAAGGATGTTTCAAGTGAAATGGAAGCAGCAGAATGATTATATTAGTTGCTACATATTAGGTTTATGATGGACTGAGTTTAGGAATTTAAAACTCCTTAAAACTTCTTTCTTGAAACCTAAGTATGAAATTTCACATTGAATTGATGACTTAGTTGATCAGATAGTAACTGATGCAACTCACTTTCTATCATTTTATACTTTCAAAGTATAATGAGTAAGTCTAAGGACATCTGATAGAAAGAACAGCTAGTAAAAGTGAATCTAACACTTGTGTTAGAGGCAACAATTACTATGAGCTGGAAACCCTGTCAGGAAAACTCTTTGAATGAGTTTATCTTTACACAAGCAGTTATCAAGATAACTGAAAACATTGGTTCTCACACAACCAGAGGTTTCTTTAAACCAAAATTTTGATTAAGTATCTGTTACACACTTAATCCCTTCAAAATGGTTGAAAGCAGTATGATTTTTCAATTCTAAAATCACGAACATACTGCTAAGTCAAATAATTTCTTAAAAGGATTTTCAAAGGATTCACAAAAACCATCCTTTGATGGACCATGAATCAAATGTCCACTGATTCACCTCTCATAGGAGTTAACACACCTAGAGGTGATGAGGGAAGTAACTTAAACTCTTAAGGAATTGATGGCTTCATGTACAATATTGTCTGAAAACAAGTTCACATTGGTAGATCAGATAATTGATGAGTGTGTAAATACTCATCAATTTACACCCATAAAAGACACAAAAATGACCAAAAACACCCAAATATATTGCGGATATCCTTGGTTTTGTGTTTTTATGTGTTTCAGGTACAAAGGATTGAAAACGGAGCAAAAACGGGAATTTTTGGATCGACTCGACAATATTGGTGCATTTGATCATGTGAAGACGGAGTCAAAGTCAAACCCGGGGTTTAGCATTGGATTGAGCTTGGAAATTATTTTCAGTCTTTGGCAGCCTTAGTCCCTGGATTTTCAGAAATGACAAAATTGGTCCTTAAACTTTAACAAATTCTAATCCTAAATTAACCCTTTTATCCCTAAACCAAAACAAATAATAAACCCTATCCTCCAACAAACCCAACCCGTACCCCTTTTTAGATAAAAAACCAGTCAACCCCATTCCTCACCTTTCCCGCCAACACAAAAACCCAGACCATCTCCCACCATCATTACCTACAACACCTACCATCTCCTTTGCCACACTCCACCCTTCACACTCCACCCACTCCAAGCCAAAACTACTTCACGAGATACCTTTGCCAAGCTGGCAATCCACCACTCCTTTTGGGCGCCAAAATGATATCTAGAGCTGTGATCATTCCAACATTAATCCAACGGCTGGGATTTGTTCAAAGAAGCACAAGAGTTGTTTTGTTGATGTTTTATCTCACAAAACTAGCACAAAGTGTTGAAGACCCCTAGTTTTAGAACTTAGTATAAATAGTCAGTCACTTGTAAGCCTTGAAGGCAGGATTACTTTAGCTTAAAAATTAGTTAAGGTACTTGTATTTTTACTTTTCCAGTCTTGTAATCAAGTTTCTTAATGAAATTTTAGTTTTTTTATTTGGTCAACGATAGTCAACTGCTATTGTAGACTAGCTTATCTTACTGCTTATTGCTTTTTATTTAATTACTTGTTCCACTAGAAGTATAAGTAGGCTAGTTTGATAGTTGGTTACAGCTTAACTCTCATTTTCACTTAAAAGTAAAAAAAACAGTCATAAAATAGCTTAATATAGTGTTAGCTTATTCAGTGCTTAATCCTAGATAAATATTGCTTATGTCAGTTTAATTAAGTTGGTAAATCATTATTGGATAAGTATCACAGCTTAAATTGGTAAGTTATAGTTAAAATCTCAAATTTAGTAAAATAAAGGGTTGTTTGGCTCATATAGTCAAACGGGTCAACTTGGGTCTCCACTGTTCATATGCATTTGAGCTTAGTTGAATTTTCTGTAATTGACTCATTTAAGTTGTTAGTTGGTTGATTTGAGTTGATTTCGGTGGTTTTGCAAATGTTAAGTTGGTAGTTCTAGTTTAAGGTTCATAAATGCTATAGTTGGCTTATTATTAAGAGATTAGTAATTAGGTCTTACTATTGAAGTTTACATGTTCAAAGCAGTCATTTAAGTTGAATTTGTAAAGTTAGTGATATCTCCTTAAGCCTTTTAGAATTTTGGTTCCTTTTGGTTCTAATTTGTCTCAAAATATAGTAGCAGTCTGCACATTCAGTTTTTGTCTCTTGCAACCCTTTTCAATCTCAGATTTAAGCTAGTAAGAGTTAGGATTAGGATCTGATTTTTCTTGTGCAAGTAGTTTGTAGGGTCATTTTAATCTGTTTTAGCTTATTTGAGCATTGAGAGCTTATTTGTTAGCTTATTTTAAGTCTGCAAGTGGTGTGTTAGAACTGCTATGTGCCCTGTACATGCCTTAGATCAGCAGACCATTTCTTTGTTTTTGGCTTATTTGTGCTTATCTATGCTTATTTCTGGTTCTTATGGCTTGTTGTGACTTTGATTTTAGCTCTTAGATAGCCAGTAGCTTATTTTATGATTTCTAGCTTATAAGAATAGCCCTTTTAGCTTATTTGGCATTTTAGCTCATTTTCATTTTTTCTTCAAACTGATCAAACACAAAATCTGTTCTGAGCTTATTATTAGATTTCAAAAAGTTTGTCAGTTTCTACACTAGCTTATTTTCACTTATAGTTTGAGTTTTAAAAAAGAAACATAAAAAAAAGCAAAAAAGTGGGGCGTATGGGATTCGAACCTGGGACACTAGGCTCAAACATACACACCCTGACCATATGCACCAAGTTCTGCTTGGTGCATATAGTTCCCTTTTTTATTTTTAACTAGTTTCAGCCCATTTAGCCTATAACTGTTGAACTTCTTATTTCACAGCTTATTTCATTGGCTTTTTCAGTTTTCAAATTTTTTATAGATTAGTTTTAGTGTAATTTAATTTCTGTTAATTTTTCATAATTTTTACTGTTCATTTAGTATTTTTCCGAATTTAATTTAGTTTAAACTGTTTTTAATTCGTAATAAAAAATAGAAAAGTCAAAAAAATAAAAATCTTTTTTCCAAATTTTTTTTTTGTCATATAGAATTTAGGAAAAATAATTTGGCACCCGTGGAGTTAGTATTTCCTAGATTTGACGTTTATGCTCGTGTTTAGATTTCCCGATTCGCGTTTTCTAGTTTAATTAGTTTGTGCTTAATTTTGCTTTGTAGATTTATATGTTTAGGTTTCCCTTAGCCTATTTATGCTTCCTGTAGTTGTAGATTTAATCAAAATCCAAAATCTCTCCATTTTCATATTTCAAACACGATTCACAAACCCGATCTCACAAATTCCATTCATCCTTCATCGGGGATAACGAACCGGGTTACACATACTTCACTTGTGTTTCCTTGGAAAAATATGTATTGATCTCAACCGACCAATAATGATGGGATGATGGTGAGATCTTCCAAACAGGGGAGGATAAAATTTTATTTGCTTCAGGGGAGGAAATAAAAGCCCAAGAAAGGAAGAAAACCCCAATGTAAGGGAGGAAAAGACAAGAGCATACAAGATGATGACATGGAGGTTGAAAATGACAAGAACATTCCAAAGGAGAAAGTTCTATCTAGGTCAAACGAAGAAAATTTTCAATTTCTGTTTACCACGTTTGTTCATCACTTGCAAAGGCATGCTGATAGATGATTTCACTTGTTGAAACAAGCATTCAAGATACACAGCATCATTGCCTCTTATAATTCCTTCATCCAAGGAAATTGCACCATCTTTTAGTCCAAGATTGGAGCAATGTGTTGATATTGTTAAAGTCAAAGAACAAAGCAGATGAATTACTGAGAAAGATATTTAATCTTGAAGAACAGAAGTGTTTGAAAGATCTTCACAATCCATAGTTTAATTTAGAAACATGTTGAAATGGATTCACATGTTTAGGGGAGGATTGTTGGGAATTAAATATTCAAGAAGTTTAATATCGGATTCTATTCAAAGAAAAACGTTAAGTGTGATTCTGCTGCTAGTGCATTTGGTTCCTGCTGTTAATGTTTGTTCCTGCTGCTAGAACATTAGATTCTGCTGTTAGCGATAAAGGATTCTGCTGCTAGGCTTAACATTTTGCTGCTAGTGTTAACATTGCTGCTGCTAATGAACATTCTACTGCTAAGTGGATAATTATGAAAAGATATTATTTGTATTTTGGTCAACAATATACGGTAGATAATATCTTACCCCATGTGCTTAGTTAACAAGTTGTGTACACAGATGCATGTTGTATCTTATGTACTGACACACTAAAGATAAGTTAACAAGTAGTTCGGCTAGACTTTTAGCAATATTGTAAAGATCTTCTTGGACTATAAAAGAAGATCTTAGTCTCGATATTATGTGTGCATAAAATAGATTTGTTGATAAGTTCATAACTGTTAAGAAATAGAACAAACACAAGAATATCACAAGTTAGAAAAACTTAAGATTCAAGGTTGTAACCCTAGTGATATTTCAAGATCACTCGTATTATTATCATTAATAATATTGAATCGTTTGGTGTTAATCTTTCATTGTTCCTTGTTCAATAACAAACACAACCATTCCATTTCCATAATCATAATAACCTTCTAAGTGTGATTAAGTAGATTCCGCATACTTAATCATATTCACTCAATATATCATACACACAAAGTACAAAAGGTTTAACCACCTTAACCGTGTGTCCAATCCTAACATTTATCATCTTACATTCTAAATCCGCATTAATCATTTTCACCTTCTTACCTTACCCTTTAGTCTACCCGACTCTTTCCACTTTTAAACCTTGCATAGGTTAATTTTCGTTCATTTATTAGCATCGTTTATTCTTCTTGCTCATTTTAAGTCACTTTCACATTCTTATCATGTTTTAGTTTTCACAACGCATTATTGCGTTCTTACTCGCACACTTAATTTACCACAACTCTCATTCTCATTCCTTAACTCATTTCTTTAATCATTTATGTATTTAATGTATTTAAGCAATATCATTCTATTTCGCCTTTTACATATATACCCTTTCATAGATCATTAACTATAACACACTCATTAGCGTCACCTTTTCTTCACACACATTCTATATCATTAACATAAGCTCGTTACGTTTACCACACAATATCTCATTACATTCTTGCTCACATACTTAACTCGTCTCATTCGATCGTTAGCGTTTAATCATACCCTTTATCTTGTCATTATCTTACTAACGCACCTTACTTTAATCCTATAATTTTTACATCATATTAAACAATCAAGGCACTCATTTAATCTTGCTTTCATCATAACCTACCATAACATCATTGTCATTATTATACCTTCATGTACGTACTCAATCCTCATACATACTTATCTCATTCTCATTTACATTCTCAACTTATCGCATTTAACTTTTAGCATTCAAACTTTTTCATTTAATTTCCATCCTTTATATACCAACACACTTTATCGCAACTTCACATTCACACTTTAACCTCAAGTATTTTACCTTACCGTTGCCTCGTCCCTATACCACTTTAACATTAGTCTTTAGTCACTAAATAAGTAAATATAATGAGACCATATGTTGGTCACATTTCATGCCATCCTTTCCTAACCTCATTCTTTAACCTTCAAGTCATTAAACACCTAATCATTAATTCGTTAGTTTCATCTTGTCTTTTCACGCCATACCTTAGTACTCTCAATATCATTACGATCCACACTTAAAACGTCATTACTTAATCTCATTTGTTTTCTTCATGTCAACAACCCTTAACAATTAGCGTGTTAATTCCATCTTATCATTACACATTTTATTTTAGCACACTTTTCATCACCACGATCCATTATTTAAGCGTTAATACCTTAAGTTATTTATTAACCCATCTCTAATACCATTTAGCATCTCTATTCACATCTTGCTATTGTTATTCTTCTATAACTCACAATCTCGTATCATTTACCATTACGTTGATCCATTTACTTACACATCTATAATCCAATCATGAATTTATTCTTCCATTCGTCAACAACTCACTACGTGTCATCACCAAATCAATCGATTCTAATTTACTAATTCTATGTTCACTAATTATTCATTATTCAAACATTTCTTAGACCAACACTTTTCCGTTTTCTTTTCTCCTTGCCTTGCACATTTTTTTAACTCATCTATCACCTTTCATTACTTTGACACCATCTTAGTAATACTCATCTTTTTCATACTTTCGCACATATTAATATACACATTATATTTCATCTGAGTTGTCACATTTCACTTATCGTCTTCTTGTCAACTTCATGTTGTCCTCTTACTCTATTTTACTCATGTTCATTCCTTTAATGTTGTCTTTTTCAATCCCGATTGACTTACCTTAATCTTGACATGACTTAACCCAACATTAAACATGAATTATTTTCTAGACCATATATTGGTCTTACATTGTAATCTAAAACTCGTTCAATTACCCAGCTTCTAACACTTCATGTCACGACAAGAATTCTAGTCATGACTCATCTAATTTAGGTTCCCTTTTACTTTTTCAACTTATTCTATACATCACATTATAACACGCATTCATAATCACCTTACACATAAGCGACGAACACATTAGTACATACTTAATCTCATTCATACTTAAAGATAAACATCACTTAAACACTTATACTTCATTAGTCTATTATCAAATTATGATTTTAAAACATTTGAACATATCTATGTCGTACCATTTGTCTATTATCATGAGGTACTTACTACTTTACTTTATCAATTTATGCAATAGCTACTTCATGTATCATTCATTACTCATACATTTCTTTAATATCTAGGAACTACATATTTCAACAATTCGCTTTACTTAAACACCTAAATCCTCGTCATGAACACATCCTCATATAACATCTCATTTCCATCTATAACTCCTCACTATTACGACATTCTATTTTCGCCTTTCTATAACAAGCATACCACTTATCCTTTCTATACACATCCTTCTATTACTTCTATAATATACACTCACATAATCATATAACAATCACCGACACAACCCGAGGTGCACGGTAATTCCTATCACTTAAGCACATCAAATCTTTCACGGACATATATCACATACACAATAGCACGTAAAACACATTCATAATTTATCATCATTAAGCTTATATAGCAATCACATGGTCCATTTCATAACTTAACAATCACATCCTATAATTTAACCAAATATTTATCCGCATTACTTAATCTTACATCCAACGCATCTACTAGTGGTTCAAGTCTATGCAATCCTAAAGAAAACATAATTCACTTAAACCGAAGCTCTGATACCAAGTCGTTACACCCCGTGCCCGCTTAGACAAAAAATTAAAACTTTTTGCGCAGAAACGCTTGACTTTTACGGACAACCTGTTACTCTTTTGACCATTTATAAAAATCCATAAACATTCAGACCTTGAGACTATTTTTAAATGAAACTAGACTCAAATACCTTAAAAACGGCGGGTGGCACGACCTCTAAAAATTTACGGATCAAAAGATATAATTTTTCAAAGTTGCCCAAAAGTTTTACCGAGCCGCCCATCCGATCGGATGGAACCTTCTGTCCATCCAAAAGTTTTACCGAGCCGCCCATCCAATTGGATGGAACCTTCTGTCCACCCGAACCTTTTTCAAAGTCCCGATTTGAAAGTCCGACCTCCCGAACTCGATAATTAACCAAAACTTCCAGATTTACTTAGTATATCCATGGGCTCATTTCCATATAAAAACATTCACCGTTTGACCACCCGAAATAGTACTTTCAAAATTGACGGGTTATGCATTAAAACCCATTTGACCCATTTACACTACAAACCACTTATACCACTTCATTTACCCACCAAACTTAACCATTATCATTACTTTAACATACATGACATGTTCCACATACACTTGACCCGTTTACAACCCAAAATGGGTACATTTATACTTTTGCCAAACACCCCCTTAAACATTAACCTTAACCCATCAAATACACTTTGACACAACGATTGACTACCAAAATATTATAACACCATTAAAATACATTTTCACGCTTGACTCCACTTTACAAACCATTTATTGACTCACGGGGGTACCATCTTGAATGAGCTCGGTATTCTACCTAGCTCCTACACAATTCAATTCTTCTATCTTCCTCATTAGCAAACTTTAACCCTTAGCCCAAGCTCACCATTTCCATCGCACATAAACCTACAAAACATTAAACACTTAAACCGTAAGCACGAAAGCTTAGTAAGTAAACGGGCATAACATAACATTATACTTCATTCGCACATTACGCATTTTAACCATTAATCCATTAACACATTAAACATAAACACATACCTTAACCATTCATATACCTTAACATATAATAACACATAAACACATAATGTATGGAAAATCACTATAACATCATCTTATAGCCGGTTTACTTACCTTAGCTCCAAGCTAAGTTTATCAATAATATCCTCATCATCATCTTCATCCTTTATCATCATCATCATCATCATTCTTTATTTTTAAATCAAAAACGTATTAAAACACAACATCATAAATCAAGGGTTTACATAACCCATCTAACTTACCCATCTTCCTTTCTATATCATCGTATGATCATACTTTGATCATATGATGAAAACCCACTTTAATCATAACCCTTAACCTCACTAACAATTAAGATAGGGATAATACTTACTTGGGAAATCATTGCTAGGAAAGACTATGAGCATAGATCTTCATCTTCTTCTTCCTAAGCCACCAACTAACTTTTTCCCTCTCTTTTCTCCTTCTCCATAACCGGACCATACACACCTTATCTAAATAATATGGAAATCTCTAGAATTTCCTAGATAATACTAGTTAGGTGGCAAGTTTGGCCCTTTGGCACAATAAGCCCCTCAAGTCTCATTCCTTCTATTTTGGTCACAACCAATTTATAACATATTTAGTCTATTACAACTTTAGCCTCTTAGGTTTATTCCTTTCCATTTTAGCCACATAATACTTTCTATTACCACATTACACATTCTTTGACTATCGGGTTTGACCAGGACGCAACATTCATTGACTAACCAATCACGTTAAGTCCTCAGTCAATTTCGTCTAGGGTGAGGCCTACTTGTATACGGGAAACGGGTCTAACATAATGAGTTAATGTTGCTTGGGCGATTAGTGCTGCTACGTTTTCAGTTAATGCTGCTCGCTGATTTAGTAATGTTGCTCTAATAGTTAATGCTGCTAGCTATATTTGATTTGTTACTACTGCTAGTAGTGGTTTTTAGTACTGCTCGAATGAATTTTAGTGCTGCGTTTGATATTTACTGCTGCTCCTTTGGAACTTAAAGTTGTTCACAACTTAATGTTGCTTGTTTGAAAGTTAAAGCTGTTGCGTTCTATATTAGTGCTGCCAGTTTAAAAAGTAAATTGTGGTGACTTTAAAGTGTTTCTTGAATGCTTTGTTTTAACAAGATTAATTGAATAAGGGGAAGAAGCTTCAAGGTTCAGTTTTCTACACAGATTTATGAGACAAGTAAGGAGCAGATTATTTGGTTTCGGATTTTTGGTGATGTCGGATAACACACACAAAGTTGGTTAACATACACAGGTTGGATTAGAAAGGGTTTAGACAAAATCTGTTTAACTTTCTAATGATATTCTTAAATGTTCAAAGGCTCGTATTTTTAGATTTTATTGAAGAATTGGTAACGAAGAAAAATTGTTTATCTCTTATTTGAGATTGAAGTGAAGTTTCATGAAGGCGTTTACTTATTTCATCATCAATATTTCAAGTTATTGATTTGTGACTTGCTTGTTTATATATTGTTTATGATTGGAACTTGGTTTATCTAGTTTTCATAGGTCAATGGGTGGATGGCGAAGACCTAGTTAACTATCACTTTAAGGAGATACATTGTAGTACTCATTGTCACATGAAGAAAGTCGATGTGGATAAATTCAAGAGATTACTTAGAGATTTGTTTCTGCAACACCAAATTCACTATATCGTTCTTCAATCAACAACAGTGCAAGCTTGAGTAACGAGTTTGAGATATTTTACTTTGGTTTCAAGTTTGGTATATCAAGTTTTCTGCTTTAATGATCAATACAAGGAGCCTACAGATGTGAAGAATCATGAAGATGATTAACACATTGGTTTCAGGGGAAGCTTATTTTTATGATGTGTTTAATCATTTGATGTTCATGCACCACTCAAGGGGAAGTTTTTTATTCTTACTACTGTTGATCATTATTACTACTGCTAGTTGGAGTTTCTACTGTTTTGGATTCATTTTTTTTATATATGCGTCATGGAGGGCAATTTGAAACATTGGAAGGCTTGGATTAGGAGTGTGGTATTGGTTTGTAGTAGTCAAGATCATATTTGCATACCTTCCCTATTTGATTATAACAAAAAGGGGAAGAGATGTTGTGGTGGCATGGCATGGATTAAGGGGAAGACAAGATTGTTTCATTCGTAGTGAGATTTAATTATCTCAACTTTTTTACTACGTCTAAGGAAGTTCGTACAAGAACGTGTATGTTTTGTAATCATCAAATAGGGGAAGATTGTTGGGTCAAAAAAATTTGAAGATACAAAACATGAAGAATGAAACATGAAAGACTTAATGTGACAAGAAGTGAAACTACAAAAAGATGGAGCTTTTAGAAGATTCTTAGAATATTTAGTTTCCTTATTGTATTAGGAATGTTTTCCTTGTAAACCTAGATGATCTCTATTATATAAAGAGAAATTAGGTCATTAGTTTTTGATATGCATACAATGTAGTGCACTAAAGGTGTGTGCGTGTTCCTAGGCGTAGGGATTGTAAAACACCTAGGGTTTAGAGTTTGTTTTACACTTCAAGGTCAAGTGTTGATCCTTGTTACAAGGTGTGTAACACGTTCTACCTTGATCAAGTAGAATTGAAGTGTGTATGTGAAATATATTGAATAAAAACCTTGTTCAATAACAATTGATTCTTTGTTTGAATACTCCGCCATTGTTATTGTTATTCCTAGTGCTCAAAACGATCTAAGGAGTTCTATCAAACTCCACAGGTTTTAGGGGTAATTTAGTTGAGGATACAAACAATTCTCTGATTCGGTCCCTCCAAAATAAATTCGCCCCCCCCCCCACCCCCAAAATAAATTCTCAAGTTCCGCCATTGACGCTATAAAAGGCATCTAATGTTTTTTGCTAATTAAGTTTGAGAACATTTATCGTAGAAAAATAGTAAAAGGAAGGTAACAACAAAATACATAAACCTGTAACAACAAAAACAAATAACATTTCATGACATTTTATAAAAATTTGATAAAAAAAAAAACTTTTTAAATTAACAGGTATAAGATATGAGAAATATTTTATAACTAATAAAAATAACTTTTTAATTAACACTATAAGATAGCGGATTGATGGTGCGTGTGGTATTGCTCTAATTTTATATCCACGATATGTCGTTGTGGTTTTAGCAGTATTCTAGTTTTAAATTTATATTTAGCCGACTTATCAATAACACACACTTTAACGAGCAGTGTACCCGGTCAGTATGAATATAATGGTAAGTAGAGTGTCGATCACTAAGAGTGGAATGTACTATCTAGTTATTCTAATCAGTATTTTAATATCTTAAGTTAGCTATACAACCTAATCTAACGCAAGGGGGTTTCAGCCTGAGAGACTGGCACGGTTTGGTTATGATTAAATATAAACTAAACTAATAAGCACGAATCAGCGAGTAGCACACACGTACACAGATAGATACTTGAGACAATAAGAAGACCTGTCCTGATAGTTAAGTAGTTTGTCACTTGTTTTATTGCTAGTTTTATATGAAGTGTATAGTTCGATGCAACGCACCGAGATTAAGTCCTTTCTCGTTGGTTCTAATCTTATCGGCGAGTAAACCCTTAATGATTACTTATGACTATCCTATTTATCTTTCTTCCTACTTTTTCTACAGACGATAGAATGCATAGGCGATCTAATAAATAGGCGAGGAAGGGGCATGGCGACCCAAGCAATGCTCAGCTAGACACAGAGGTTATCAATGCACTAATAAAAGTCACCAAAAACATCAACATATAAACTTTAATTAATGGGAAATCAATTTTAAGAGGAGTTGAAGTGCACGAATAAAATCAATGATCACAAGCCCATCAATCCTGACCAATTAAAGTGTACTAATACAATAAAACAAAACTACTTAATGAATTGAATACATGCAGGACCTTCTTACAGCTCTTGTATCTTCGTTCAAGGTGTGTCTTGTGCGGCTACTTTGACTGAATTCGGCTTAGGGTTTCTTCTGTCTCGTACTTAGCTAAATTGTCGAACTCCGAAATTCGTCTGACTTTGGGGTATTTATAGTTTCTGTCTGAGGGCTAGATGCGGCGCATAGGATAAGTAGATGCGGCGCATTGACTTAACTTCGCGTGGGGTCCAAGATTAATATATTCAGGAATATTCGTACACCGCCAGAAGATGCAGCGTAACTCCATTCTTAGATGCGGCGCATGTCCTTTGCCGTCTTGGATAATATCTTGTGAAATCTTGATAGTGATGTGCCGTATGGAATAAGTAGGATACGGCGTATCTGGAACAGAATGGTCTTGATCTTGTACATTTCAGTAGACTCTTAACTTCTTGCTTGTTTTGCTCCATAATTAGTCCAAAATCGCCAAGTTTCACATAATACTTGTTTTTACCTGAGAATTACAAAAGTAAACATTAACGTATCAATTCTCACAGATAATATAATAAAACAAGTCAAATAAATAGGATAAATGATAGTAATAAAATGTACTTATTTGAGTTCATCAAATATCCCCCCACTTGAACTTTACTTGTCCCCAAGTAAACCTTAGAATTAATCTTATGAAAATGTATCCTAAAAGATATTAGGATTTATTTTTATATTTAAGCATGTATTCATTTTTTGTCATAATCACACAACCAAACACTTAACGAATTAGAAGTAAAATAAAATAATTTGATAAAAGCAAATCTAATCGTTTAACTGTCCAGTCGTGACGAATATTCTATCATAAGCTTGGCAAGTATAC
Organism: Artemisia tridentata subsp. tridentata; assembly: GCA_021014915.2. Taxonomy (NCBI): domain Eukaryota; kingdom Viridiplantae; phylum Streptophyta; class Magnoliopsida; order Asterales; family Asteraceae; genus Artemisia; species Artemisia tridentata. The sequence continues at coordinate 37,203,000 of CP139502.1, forward strand.
GCATCTCCCCCACTAAAGCCAAGGAATAACAAGTCTAAAGCGGTAAAAAGGGTTTGTAGGTTAAGGGTTAATCATTCTCCTTAATCTCTATCGATCTCAAATTCCAGAAAAGGCGACAAAATCACAAATACATGATCGAATCCACGAACACGATACTTGCAATTGCTCAAATCCTTAACTCGAATAGGCTAAAGATAGGACCAAGTAATCTTCACCAATAATATTATATCAAAAAGGGCGACAAAAATCATAAATACATAGCCGAATCCACGACTACGATACTTAAGATTGCTCAAATCCCTAATCTCAATAAATCAAAGGTTTGGATAAAGAATAATATAGGGTATGGATAATATTTGGGATACAAATTGGTGTAAAATGAAAAATAAACAAAACAGATAAATTAAAATCCTAAGTGTGGTTAATCACTATCCCAACCATCCCATGAATAAGACTCATATCATAGAATAACTCACGCTTTAACACTTGAAACACACGCTTTAGGTAGACACGAATTATACTCAACAAGATCTCAATCAAAGAATAACCTTTAGTTGGCGTTCCCATAACGTTCAACTCCCATTCAATCCATAGATATAATATACAACAACTAGTGGTGATATCGACCACTTAATACAAAACTTTACATAAGTTGGTTAAAACAAACTTCCAACTTTTTCTTTTTCTTTTTCTTTTCTCATTTTTTTTTTTGAACTTGAAACATAAACATAGATGTGTAAAATTTCACAACTTTTCTATCACTTTCTTTCCGGATAATTTTTCCATACTTTTCATACTTTCAGAAATAACGGTAATAGTGAAAGTAGTAAACACACGAAAAATAAACTCAAAGATATACAATATTTACTTTCACTCCAATTGCATTGTGCAATTTCCCGACCTAACCAAAGATAATGAATTACGCACGCGAACACATGTAATGTAAGGAAATACACTTTGCCTAAAGCAATTAACCAACCACGGATTTTAATCTACAGGGTAGGCTAAGGTGTAAGGGTGTAACGAAACATTATAACAAAGGTGTAAGAAACGAAAGGAATGGCTCTGAGTGTTTTTCTAGGGGTATCTTACTCTAAAAGTGAGAGTAACAAAAGGGTTTATACGGGGGTTAACTAACCAGTGTAGTTAGCTAATAACACATAACATATAAAGGCTATTTGGGTGTAATCCTAGAAATTTACCAATTTAGACAAGTCATTCCAATTATAAAAATAATACTTATTATGGTGGTCTCGAATAGTATACAAGCCAAGTTCTAAAGTTTACAAGTCACCGGCACACTCATAGATTTGTGAATTTTTGAAAAGTTCACAATTTTTGAAAATAACGTCATGTGTGCAACTATGTAATTTAGACTTTAAACAAAATCATGCTAAAAATTTTTAATTTTGATATATTAAGCACATTTTAAGCATATTTTGAAAAGTTTAGGACAAGTAAGTGTTCTAATTCTCCAATACCCCCACTTAAGTTAAACAACGTCCTCGTTGTTTGTAACAAAGATTAAAAACTGGAAAATAAAAGAATTAGAACAGAAAAACTACCCTGAGATTTGCTCGGTATGATCCTCCATTATTTGTATAAGAGCAAAAATCAACTTCCTTGTGGATGAGAACGTTTAAGCTTCATATTTGATGTATCCACAGGAAATGCAGGAATCTATAATACCACCAAGACTTTAACACACCTAAGTTAAGAAGGTTCAAACTTGCATAATACATTAGTAGTTAGCGAAAATAAATCTTAAAAATTAAAATGAAAATCATCAGGTCAGTCGATACGCCGTATCTTATGGAAGAAGATACGCCGTATCGAGCCTGGAATAATTAGGAATCAGAATAGAAGATGCGTTGCATCCTTAACCAGGGATGCGCCGCATTAAAATAAACTGACAAAAAGTTTTAAAGTCAAAAAATAAAAATGCAGAAAAATAAAGTAAGATATGACCAGTGCAGGAGATGCGTCGCATCTCAGGATTGAGATGCGCCGTATCTTCTGCGGGCCTGACTGACTCGACACATAACAGAATATAAAAATTTTCCGGGTTGTCTCCCGGTCAGCACTTGTCTTTATTCCAGAGTCTTCAAGTTAGACTCACGTTCAGCTCTTTATTTTGTTCTTGTTACGTGCCATCCTTCTTCTTTCATCCGAAAGATGTTCCCGTATAGCTCCGCAACATTTTCTTTCGTACGACTTAATCTAATATATTTTTTTGTCTTCATCGCAACATATTCCTCATCAGGTCCTAAAGAATATTTGATGATTTTAAATTTTTCAGAAATAATCTTGGGTGGCTCATTATAAGGGATCCCAAGTAGTTGACATTTTCTTTTGTTGAATTCTTCATCATCTTTATCAACAAACTTAAAATAAGGATCCTTATTCAAATAGTCATCAAGTTCATCAATCAATTCTTCTCGCGACTCATCGTTATTATCATAGCAATTATAATTAACCACGTTAAAGGACTGATAATAATCTTGAATCTCATCCCACTCATTTTTCAATTCCCATTGCAAGCGTCGACTAAGCTTAGTGTAATCATCAAATTGTCCATGCACCCATGCCTAGAAAGTAGTACCTGACGCTCCCATAAGTTCTTTTAAGTAGTTGATTCTACCTTTTTCTTGCAAAGCCTCTGCTTTACGAGGGCAGTCTTCCACTTTTTCATACCAATCGTCGTCTTCAAAGTATACATCATTTCCAACCCGTTTCATTCCAATTATACTTCCCCCATTACAGGTTCCATCATTCTTATAGTCACAGGTTGGCCATTCACTAAATCCATCCTTGAAGTAGAAAGGTTTACAAGTGTGATTAATATGCTCAAATTCCCATGGTTTATCCCAAACCCATGGTATTTGGTCATTCCATTTGTAGTACCAGGTGTTTTTGAAATCATCATAAGTTTTGAATCCTGGTAGATCTCCGGTAAGCACATCGGCGTCGACTTGAAGAAGGTAATTAAATTCCTTGAATTGTTTGCACAAAGGTGTCTCATAATTGAACACATCAATGTCTATCCTGAATAATTCTTCAATCCCTTCCTCGATTATTGAATTGTCATCAGACGATCCATTGTTGCTCCCTACTTCCTCATCTTCTCCTCTCGTCCAATATACCCATAACACATCTTTAGTAGCACGGTCCATGCTCTTATGGTTAGTGAACTTACTAGCTAATCAATTTGAAAAAACAACATTGTTAGGATCGTGGTTAACGTCAAAGCTAGTGTTACCAATCATGTTCCTTCTTATCTCTATGAACTCATTAAATTGTTCCTTGAAACTCCGTGTCAACCATGAAGTCATAATCCGCTTGACTTCATTCGCAGGGGTAAATTTCGGATTACCGTATTTAAGTTCAAGCCACTCTTCCAAAGAGATATCCATCAACCTTACCAATTTTCCATGAAATAGTATCTCCGATTCAGCATACATTCTTTCGTTATCCAGATAGTTTTCATCAAATCCCCAATACTGTTCGGAATAAGGCATATAAGAAGTTTGTATAGGTTGGACTTCATAGCTTTCGTTGCTCGATTTGTTGACTGCATTTGTTGAGTTCATGTATTCAATTCCGAATTTCCCATCTTTATCTTCGATAGTAGTCCAAGTTAATCCTTTAGATTCAATGATGGGCCATAAGAATAACAATTCATCTTCAGTGTAGCTCATTAGTGAATCATAAGAGAATATCCCATCTTGAATATTGCATAAGCGTTTGAATTCCTTATAAGTAGCTTCAAGAGGGGTCTCCCAAGAGAATAAATCGGCATTAATCATGAGCACATTGAAGTTGACATCATCAAAACCTTCCACTTCGAATGAATTCGAAAGCAAGATTTCCTTGGCAAGATATCCGTTCACTGACATGTCTTCCATAGCAAAATCTGTCATCATAGGTAAAATCGTAAGTAGGATTTGTTCGCTAGAAGAGAAATTAATGAATTTAGAACCGGATATAAAGAATAAAAATAGCTGATATCTGCAAACGATGCGCCGTATCCAAAAAGTTGGATACGCCGTATCTTATAATCGTTAAAAATTAAATCAGACTTTTATTCAGAAAATAGATACGCCGCTAATAAATTTAGAATGCGCCGTATCAGTTTAATTTATCAAAAATCGATATACTTATTAAAATTAAATGCGTCGTATTAACAAAAGTTAATGCGCCGTATTTTTGTTACGTTTCAAAATACAAGATTTTTGATTCAGAAGATACGCCGTAATGACAAAAATCGATGCGTCATATCCGTTTAATAATTCGAAAACTGTTTTTAATTAAAATAATAGATACGCCGTATCTGCTAAAGCAGATGCGTCGTATGGCGTTATCGCTTAGAAAAAATTTCTTATCAAAAACAGATACGCCGTATCTTGGGGAAAGATGCGTCGTATCGAATTTATTAAACGCGTTGTATTTTATAAAAATTAAACACAATACGCCGTATCTAAGAAAATAGATGCGCCGTATCGTTTATATTAGCTCAGTACAACGATAGCAGTATGCAAAAAATACGATAAATCAAAACAAAAATAAAAACAAATGAAAATAAACAAAAATAAAAACACACAAAAACAGAAAATATGCAAAATAATACAATGAATGCAAATTAACCTAATATACAACAGAGTTAGCGGTTAGAATAAAAATTAAAAAGAAAAACCTAATTAAAATACTAATCAAATTAACAGATAATAACAATTCACTCCCCGGCAACGGCGCCAAAAACTTGATGGTGCGTGTGGTATTGCTCTAATTTTATATCCACGATATGTCGTTGTGGTTTTAGCAGTATTTAAGTTTTAAATTTATATTTAGCCGACTTATCAATAACACACACTTTAACGAGCAGTGTACCTGGTCAGTATGAATATAATGGTAAGTAGAGTGTCGATCACTAAGAGTGGAACGTATTATCTAGTTATTCTAATCAGTATTTTAATATCTTAAGTTAGCTATACAACCTAATCTAACGCAAGGGGGTTTCAGCCTGAGAGACTGGCACGGTTTGGTTATGATTAAATATAAACTAAACTAATAAGCACGAATCAGCGAGTAGCACACACGTACACAGATAAATACTTGAGACAATAAGAAGACCTGTCCTGATAGTTAAGTAGCTTGTCACTTGTTTTATTGCTAGTTTTATATGAAGTGTATAGTTCGATGCAACGCACCGAGATTAAGTCCTTTCTCGTTGGTTCTAATCTTATCGGCGAGTAAACCCTTAATGATTACTTATGACTATCCTATTTATCTTTCTTCCTACTTTTCTACAGACGATAGAATGCATAGGCGATCTAATAAATAGGCGAGGAAGGGGCATGGCGACCCAAGCAATGCTCAGCTTTAATTAATGGGAAAGCAATTTTAAGGGGAGTTGAAGTGCACGAATAAAATCAATGATCACAAGCCCATCAATCCTGACCAATTAAAGTGTACTAATACAATAAAACAAAACTACTTAATGAATTAAATACATGCAGGACCTTCTTACAGCTCTTGTATCTTCGTTCAAGGTGTGTCTTGTGCTGCTACTTCGTCTGAATTCGGCTTAGGGTTTCTTCTGTCTCGTACTTAGCTAAATTGTCGAACTCCGAAATTCGTCTGACTTTGGGGTATTTATAGTTTCTGTCTGAGGGCTAGATGCGGCGCATAGGATAAGTAGATGCGGCGCATTGACTTAACTTCGCGTGGGGTCCAAGATTAATATATTCAGGAATATTCGTACACCGCCAGAAGATGCGGCGTAACTCCATTCTTAGATGCGGCGCATGTCCTTTGCCGTCTTGGATAATATCTTGTGAAATCTTGATAGTGATGCGCCGTATGTAATAAGTAGGATGCGGCGTATCTGGAGCAGAATGGTCTTGATCTTGTACATTTCAGTAGACTCTTAACTTCTTGCTTGTTTTGCTCCATAATTAGTCCAAAATCGCCAAGTTTCACATAATACTTGTTTTTACCTGAGAATTACAAAAGTAAACATTAACGTATCAATTCTCACAGATAATATAATAAAACAAGTCAAATAAATAGGATAAATGATAGTAATAAAATGTACTTATTTGAGTTCATCACGGATCATATAAAAAGTGGAGTAATTTTAAAAAGTGTAAAAAGTATTTATCACCGTTGGATTAGATCTGGTCAAACTGATTCTCTTTTTTTATTAATTTCGGTCAAAGGGGTATATGGGTAATTTGACCCATTTTTTTTCTATTCACCCTCAAACTTCAAATGTACATAATTCTTAAACAACAAACTTTTAGAAAAAATCAATTTCACCATAATTTTTAAAATTTAATCCTCTTTAATTTGATATAAATCTTGTTAATTATTTCAAAACCTTCTTTTTTTTACATATTCAATGGGTCATGATTTTCTTGATGTTTTTGGCATTTTCGACCCTATTTTTTACCTTCAAAACTATCAAATCATGATAAACTTGAAACACGAAAGTCATAGATTTTGGTTCACTCTTTACCCAGAAATTTGAGTCACTCAAATTCGATATTCTATGAGTGAGATATCCCACGTTAAAATTGACATTTTAGTCATATTTGTTGCACACAAAATGTTTGATAAAATGTCTAGCTTAGATTTTTATTTGTTGCTATGGAACGTGGGTGGTTTTTTTCTTTTAAGAGTATTATCTTCAGTTATTATTCGCTTTGCATATGAAGAAGTGGGAACAAAATTGACGGAGAAGCTGACACGTACGTCAAAGAAAATTTAGGTGGCATAGTTAGAATTTTGCCACGTACTATGTTACTATCTTGATTTAGTGAAGTACTAAGTATAATGTACAAACCATTCAATAAACTACACATATATAATCCGTAATATGAGTCTACATTCTAATTGTTTTTTCTTGTGCAAAAGACAAATTGCGGTTACTCATTGTCATCTCGATAGCATTTGGTTTAGATCACTTGGATATAAGGCATCAGTCTACCATTTAATGTGTTATATATATGTGAGTGATTGGCTTGTATTGGTACAACTTGTTGCACAATATAACGACAGTTCATAAAGTTAATATAAGGCCATGGTAGTCACACTCATGGCTTTTTCTAACAAGTCATACTAAGTTTAATAGCTAATAGTAGTTTATTTTTTAATATATTATTATTGGTTTTAGGTGGTTTATTTATTTATTTTTATTTGATTTTGGTTGTGAGTGTTAGGTTGGTGTGTATCAATTAAGTAGTCATGACTTAGTACTTATATTAATCTTTAGAAAATTTATTAATAGTTATTCACAAAAGAATGTTTTCATCAATTATTTTTGATAATGTTCATCAGTTCAAATTAGTATTGTTCATCAGTTCATCAATTTTCAAATAAAAACACAATGTTTATCAGTTCATCAGTTATTTTTGATATTGTTCATCAGTTATTTTTGATAACGTTCATCAGTTATTTTTTTTATAATGTTCAGCAGTTTTCAAAAAAATAACATTCACCAGTTATTTTTTATATTGTTCATCAGTTATTTTTTATAACGTTCATCAATTATTTTTTATAATATTCAGCAGTTTTCGAAAAATAACGTCCATCAGTTATTTTTTATATTGTTCATCAGTTATTTTTTATATTGTTCATCAGTTATTTTTTTATAACGTTCATCATTTTTTTTATAGCGTCGGTTGTGTTTCAAAGTGTTTTGGTTCATCAGTTAGCGTCGATTGTGTTTCAAAGTATTTAGGTTCATCAGTTAGCGTCGGTTGTGTTTCAAAGTGTTTAGGTTCATCAGTTAGCGTCGGTTGTTTTTCAAAGTGTTTAGGTTCATCAGTTAGCGTCGGTTGTTTTTCAAAGTGTTTTGGTTCATCAGTTAGCGTCGGTTGTGTTTCAAAGTGTTTAGGTTCATCGGTTAGCGTAGGTTGTTTTTCAAAGTGTTTTGGTTCATCAGTTAGCGTCGGTTGTTTTTCAAAGTGTTTTGGTTCATCAGTTAGTGTCGGTTGTGTTTCAAAGTGTTTAGGTTCATCAGTTAGCGTCGGTTGTGTTTCAAAGTGTTTTGGTTCATCAATTAGCGTCGGTTGTGTTTCAAAGTGTTTAGGTTCATCAGTTAGCGTCGGTTATTTTTCAAAGTGTTTAGGTTCATCAGTTAACGTCGACTGTTTTTCAAACTGTTTTGGTTCATCAGTTAGCGTCTGTTATGTTTCAAAGTGTTTAGGTTCATCAGTTAGCGTCGATTGTTTTTCAAAGTGTTTTGGTTCATCAGTTAGCGTCGGTTGTGTTTCAAAGTGTTTAGGTTCATCAGTTAGCGTCGGTTGTTTTTCAAAGTGTTTTGGTTCATCAGTTAGCGCCGGTTATTATTCAAAGTGTTTAGGTTCATCAGTTAACGTCGATTATTTTTCAAACTGTTTTGGTTCATCAGTTAGCGTCGGTTGTGTTTCAAAGTGTTTAGGTTCATCAGTTAGCATCGGTTGTGTTTCAAAGTGTTTAGGTTCACCAGTTAGCGACGGTTGTTTTTCAAAGTGTTTAGGTTCATCGGTTAGCGTCGGTTATTTTTCAAAGTGTTTAGGTTCATCAGTTAGCGTCGGTTGTTTTTCAAAGTGTTTTGGTTCATCAGTTAGCTTCGATTGTGTTTCAAAGTGTTTAGGTTCATCAGTTAGCGTCGGTTGTGTTTCAAAGTGTTTTGGTTCATCAGTTAGCGTCAGTTGTTTTCCAAAGTGTTTTGGTTCATCAGTTAGCGTCGGTTGTGTTTCAAAGTGTTTAGGTCCATCAGTTAGCGTCGGTTATTTTTCAAAGTGTTTTGGTTCATCAGTTAGCGTCGGATATTTTTCAAAGTGTTTAGGTTCATCAGTTAACGTCGATTGTTTTTCAAACTGTTTTGGTTCATCAGTTAGCGTCGGTTGTGTTTCAAAGTGTTTAAGTTCTTCAGTTAGCGTCGGTTGTTTTTCAAAGTGTTTTGGTTCATCAGTTAGCGTCGGTTGTGTTTCAAAGTGTTTAGGTCCATCAGTTAGCGTCGGTTGTTTTTCAAAGTGTTTTGGTTCATCAGTTAGCGTCGGTTATTATTCAATGTGTTTAGGTTCATAAGTTAACGTCAATTGTGTTTCAAAGTGTTTTGGTTCATCAGTTAGCGTCGGTTGTGTTTCAAAGTGTTGAGGTTCATCAGTTAGCATCGGTTGTGTTTCAAAGTGTTTAGGTTCACCAGTTAGCGACGGTTGTTTTTCAAAGTGTTTAGGTTCATCAGTTAGCGTCGGTTGTGTTTCAAAGTGTTTAGGTTCATCAGTTAGCGCCGGTTGTTTTTCAAAGTGTTTAGGTTCATCAGTTAGCGTCAGTGTGTTTCAAAGTGTTTAGGTTTATCAGTTAGCGTCGGTTGTTTTTCAAAGTGTTTAGGTTCATCAGTTAGTGTCGGTTGTTTTTCAAAGTGTTTTGGTTCATCAGTTATTTTTGATAACGTTCATCAGTTATTGTTCATGTTTAACGTGCGATATCTCACTCATATTATATCGGATTTGAGTGATTCAAATTTATGGGTAAAGAATGGCCAAAAAGCTACAAGTTTCGTGTTTTAAGTTTTGTAAAATTCGGCCTTTAAACTAGGCAAAATTAGAGCTGAAAATGCCAAAATTTTCAAGAAAATTAACACATACTTAAAAAGTTTAAAAAAAAATTGCGATTCATATATCATAATGCATACCAAATTAAAGAGAATTAAATTTATAAAATTATGGTGAAATCGGTTTTTCATAAAATTTTATCGTTTGAAAGTTATTTACGTTTAAAGTTTTGGGGTTGAATAAAAAAAGGGGTTAAAAGGACCAAAATGACCCCTAACCGAATTTAATAAGAAAAAAAAGGAGAGAATGGGTGGTGGACACTTGTCACATTATAAGTGACTTTCTAGCCTTTTTAATTTTCTTTTCTTTCTAAATGATCGCATCTCAACACTATAAAACTAACTTTTTAAATTAACACTTTTAAAACATTTTGACGATATTTTAAATAATTGATGTTGACATGGCATACCTTTAAAATCGTTGGATCAATTGGTAAATTAATCTACACCGTGTAAATTCAACTCAAATCTTATCATCACCAATTTTCCTATATCTTAGAACTACAGTTGTAGTATTGCATCACGCTTTTAATTAAAAAGTCTATATTAATTTGAATAGCAGGATAGGAACAAATTTTGAACTTTGAATTAAAGTGATAACTCAAATTTTATTTAAAACTCAATTTAATCCGCATATTATGTTCAACATAATGTGGCTTTGTCTCTTATATATCAAAAACAAAAGATGTTTATGTTTGTGAGTTATTGAGAATATGAAGAAATAACACTTAAATGTGATACGTTTGTGATTATGTATCATTTCGTTGTTTCTTAAAAAGTAAGCATCAACTATATACCACTTATTACTTGGCCATTAGTCTTTGTAGGCTCCCATTTTAATCAACAATCTACACATAAACATGATGACTTGATGGTGTTTATGGCGGTGTTGGTGGTGATGGAGTCGGTGAGAGAGAGAGCGATGGAATGAGTCTTTGTATTATCACACACTAGAAACACACACAAGCACACAAATAACAATGACTTGTTTGCTTACATATACCTTCCAACGCCTATGGGCTTGGATTGGGCCTTAGTTTCCTTCGGGCTTTGACTAAATAAGACTTAACCTATTTGGACTAAACTAGTAGCCTATTAGATTACTTCCTATAACCCATTATTAGACTCTTACATATTACATACAATCGTTACATAGTTCCTAAATATAGAATGACCATCACTTCTATTAATTTCTACTAAAAGTAATGCCAACAATCTCCCCCTAACGGATGCCATTCTGAAGTCATTCCTTAGTTGTCTTGGATGAGTTGTTGTGAATTGGTCTTCTTTACTCTTGCACATTGAACTTTTAACATTGTGTAATATGTGTCTTTATTCTTCGTTCGTTTTCATGCTTTGTGATCTCGTGATGTAGAGTTGTTGTCTTTTCTTGCCTTGATCGATAATCTTCATATTCGACTTTATCTTTGTCTTCTCATCATTCTCATACGTCTTGTATAGCTTTGATCTTCATCCTTGAGCTTTCATCATTTGCTTGGATATGTTCTTGACTTGGTTTGATTAGATATTTGACTTTGACGATTCATTGTCTTTATCTTGATGTTTTTGTCTTGAACTTTGTCCTGATTTCTTGGATATGTTCTTGACTTTGTTTTGATTAGATCTTCGACTTTGAATAAACATTGTCTTTATCTTGATATCTTTGTCTTGAACTTTCCTGATTTGAGCTTTTGATGATGATGATGTTGTTTTTAGCGCATGTATAAGTTTTATGATGGTGAAAGATGTCGATATAGGTGGTTGTTCACGTCATGTGATGTTATCTTTTGTACCTGCATACAAAGGTTAGTTCATAATCGTGGAACTCCAATTGATTATAGTGACTTCTTCTTTGAGAATTCACTTCAATTGTTAACCACTAAGCTTAATTCATGAATAATTAATGAAGCGACCTGTTGTCCTCTCTAACGGTCTTTCTTTGTCTTTTCAGCATGAAAGAAATAATTTTACAACACCTTGTTGTTGAGCATGAGAAGGCTGAGGCGGCTATTCAATATCTGGGGTGGTCTCGCGATGTTAGTTTGACCCCCTCCATTTCAAGTATACGTAAATAAAGCCAGTTCCACACATTGCACCACCAAAACCGGCAAAGGTAGCAAGCAAAATGGATACGTAAATAATCCCAGTCAGATGAAGCTGTAAATATCACATATATAGTTAATTTATTCTGTCTGATTTTAGCCAAATTAAGAATAAACTTGCTTGAACCACTTACATTGGAATAATAGAAGACATTTGCAAAACAAACCACTAGTATGAACTGCACGGTTGCATAAATCCATGCATTCTAACTAGACATAATTAATTTATTACTGGAAGTACTAAAGAATGTTCCAATCCTTTAGAAAGAAATATCAAGAGGAAGTTACCTACCCATTGTTGTCGATGTCATGGATCCTAGGAGACCAAGTATGCAACCAAATGGCACGGATATCCCAAATTTGGATATCCGAAATTTGCGATGATTGTTTTATGTTAGACCTAATATTTTATCTAAGTTTTTTTTAATTCGGATATCCGAAATTTTTGATAACAGTTTTCTATATCCAAATATCCAGATGTTTATAATTTTTGAAAAACTTTTATATGAGTTCCAAAACTATCCTTTCATAAAACCCAACTTTTTAATAAATTATGATCAAGTTTTCGGATATCCGAATATGGATATTTTTTGAACACCGACAACCTAAATCAAGAAATCCTAGAAATTAAGTTGAATTTTTTTCAAAAAATAATAAGATTGCATAACAAATATATAAAGATGAGATGAGCGAACATATATGAAATAAAGAAAACTAACTTTACGAATTTAATGTAGTGTTAGCTAAATAAACAACTGTTACGAATATCTTATAACGTGTCTCTTAGTTTTGAACAAGTGGCTTATGTTTTAGTTCCCTATTTATTGTTAAGATCGGATCATTGTTGAACACACCAATTCCTCTCTACTTTCTTATAGCTTAACACTCTCATAAGAGTGTCTAAGCATTCTTATCATCAATAGTATCTAAGCATTCTAATGCATACATAACAATATGATCAATACTGATTTGATCGTCAGAGGGGGTTCCCCGGGCTCAGCCCGGGGTCCTCTCTAACGGTCTTTCTTTGTCTTTTCAGCATGAAAGAAATAATTTTACAACACCTTGTTGCTGAGCATGAGAAGGCTGATGTGGCTGTTCAATATCTGGGGTGGTCTTGCGATGTTAGTTTGACCCCCTCCATTTCAAGTATACGTAAATAAAGCCAGTTCCGCACATTGCACCACCAAAGCTAGCAAAGGTAGCAAGCAAAACGGATATGTAAATAATCCCAGTCAGATGAAGCTGTAAATATCACATATATAGTTAATTTATTTCGTCTGATTTCAGCAAAATTAAGAATAAACTTGCTTGAACCACTTACTTTGGAATAATAGAAGACATTTGCAAAACAAACCACTAGTATGAACTGCACGGTTGCATAAATCCATGCATACCTTCTTCTGACTGGACATAATTAATTTATTATTGGAAGTACTAAAAAATGTTCTAATCCTTTAGAAAGAAATATCAAGAGGAAGTTACCTACCCATTGTTGTCGATGTCAGGGATCCTAGGAGACCAAGTATGCAACCAAATGTCACGGATATCAAAACTTTGGATATTAGAAATTTGCGATGTGTTAGACCTAATATTTTATCTAAGTTTTCTTAATTCGGATATCCGAAATTTCAGATAACAGTTTTATATATCCGAATATCCAGATATCTATAATTTTTGAAAAACTTTTATATGAGTTCCAAAACCATCCTTTCATAAAACCCAACTTTTTAATAAATCCTGATCAAGTTTTCGGATATTCGAATACGGATATTTTTTGAACACCCACAACCTAAATCAAGAAATCCTAGAATGTAAGTTGAATATTTTTTCGAAAAATAATAAGATTGCATAGCATATATATAAAGATGAGATGTGCGAACATGTATGAAATAAAGAAAACTAACTTTACGAATTTATTGTAGGTTTAGATAAATAAACAACTGTTACGAATATCTTATATATGTGTCTCTTAGTTTTTGAACAAGTGGTTTATGGTTTAGTTCCTTATATATAGTTAAGATCGGATCATTATTGAACACACCAATTCCTCTCTACTTTCTTATAGCTTAACACTCTTATAAGAGTGTCTAAGCATTCTTATCATCAATATTATCCAAGCATTCTTATGCATACATAGCAATATCATCAATATTGAATTGATCGTCGGAGGGGGTTCCCCCAGGCTCAGCCTGGGGTCCTCTCTAACGGTCTTTCTTTGTCTTTTCAACACTGTTACCGAAAACACGAAGTTCAAGGTCAAAACAAGTTAGGCGGTCAACCAAGCACCTTGACGAATGCGGAGGTAATCCTAAGAACAATAAGAGATTGATACGGTAAGGAAACACATTCAGTTTTCTTACACTACATTACATTTACATGAGATTTCAATTCATTTACACTTACAAGTGTAGTATATATATTAAGTAGGTTACGGGGCAAAACTTCTCTTTAAAAATTTGAAAAGTACTCAATATCTTTTGGAATTACCAGTCGCCTAAGAAACTCAAATTAAGCTTCAAATTTGAGATTGAGAAAATGGGTGCAATATTGGCACTCGGAGGCTCACCATCCGACATGAGAAGGGAGGATAAATTTTCGTGAACGGTGTCTTTGTATGGAAGAAATGTAAGTACATCTTGAACCATGCATATAATTGTTTCATCTTTTGGCATAAAACTTGTAAATCAATGCTTTACAGGAAAATTGGATCCAACATCCTGCTATACCTCGTTCGCATTCTGCTCCCGAACTGCTTGAAGACGTAATTGTTAGACCCGTTTCTCGAATACAAATAGGCCCCACCCTAGATGGAATTTGCTAAGGTTTAACGTGATTGGCTAGTCAACGAATGTTGCGTTATATTCAAACCCGATAGTCAAAGTAACAGCCAAATAATGTTCTGTACAATTATGGAAGTATTATGTAGCAACTAGAATGGAATTGGACCTAAAGGACTAAAGTTGTCATGTGGTAAACAAGTTATAAAGTGTTAAGTGGCCAAAGTAGAAAGAAAATGAATTGAGGGACTAATGTTGTCATTTGGCTAAACTAGTGCAAGTAACTAGATAAATATCTAGTTATCTACTAGTTTCCACAAGCTTCCACCACTTTCTTGTGTGTGTTTGTGTGTGTCAGTTTAGAGAAAGAAAAAGGGAGGGAAAAGTGGAGCTATGGTGATCTTGGAGAAGAATTAAGGTTGCTTCCCAAGCCTTTATACCTAGCTAGTGTTCTCACAAGGTTAGTAACCAATCTATGATCTTGATTCAATAAAGTTAAGGTTATGAGTAAAGTGGGATTTCATCATATGATCAAGGTATGATCATATGATGATGTAGAAAGGAAGATTAGTATGTTTTAAAAGGGTTATATAAACCCTTGATCATAATGTTGTGTTATTAATAGGTTTTGATTTTAATGACAAAGGATGTTGATGATGGAAGATGGTGATGATGATGATGATGATGATGTTATGGTTAGACTTAGCTTGGACTCAAGGTAAGTAAACCGGTTATAATGTAAAGTTATATTGATTTCTATGCATTATGTGTTATGTGGCTTAATGTGTTAAGGGTTATGATTAGCTTGTAAAGGTGTTTATGTTAAAGTAAGTATAAGTTTAGTTAGGTGTTAGTCAAGAATGGAATGAGGAATAAGGAAGGTTAAGGCTTTATGTGGTTAAGGTATGTGATTATGTCTAATGTTGTTTTGGATCAATGGTTGTATAATGTGTAATGCGTTGAATGAAGTATAATGTTAAGTTATATCCGCTTTACTTACTAAGCATTCGTGCTTACGGTTTAAGTGTTTAATGTTTTGTAGGCTCATGTGTGATGCTATGGCTTGGATTAAGGATCAAGGTTTGGATATATGCAATGTTATAAGGTTTGGGTAAGAAAGTAGAGCTAGGTAGAATACCGAGCTCAGGTCGAAGTTGCGCCCCCGGAAGTCTTTTAAATGGTTGGGATGTGAAGTTAAGTGTTAAATTGTATGTTAAGGTTGTCCTATCGATTTGGTGGTCAATCGTTGTGTCAAAGTATGCTTTAAGTGTTTATAGTGAAAGTTAAAGGGGCGTTTGGATTAAGTGTAAATATACCCATTTTGGGATGTAAACGGGTCATGTGTCTATGAAACAGATTTAATATGTTAAGTTAATGATTTTGGTTAAGTTTGAGGTGATGTGAAAGTCGTATGTGTTTTATGTCATGAAATGGGTCAAAACGGGTTTTGGGTGTAAAACCCATCAACTTGTAAAGTACTATTCCGAGGGTCAAACGGTAAATGTTTTTGTATGGAAATGAGCCCAATGATATATTAAGTAAATCTAGAAGGTTTGTTGAAATATCGAGTTCGGGAGGTCGGGTATTCAAGAACGGGACTTAAAAGTGGTTCCGGGAGGTCAGTAGCCTCCATCCAATCGGATGGATGGTTTTCGATAGTTTTCGGCAATCTTTGAAAAATCATATCTTTTAATCCGTAAGTCGTCACAGGTCGCGCCACCCTGAGTTTTGAAGTTAATTGAGTCTAGTTTCATTTAAAAATAGTCTTAAGGTCTGAATGTTTATAGATTTTTGTCAATGGTTAAAAGAGTAACAGAATGTCAGTTTTAGTTCACGCTTTTTGCGCGTAAAGTTTTAAATTTTGGTCAAAGCGAGCACGGGGTGTAACAGTAATCATAGGTGGTGTCTTTCTGATTATTCCTGCTACTCCAACAGATGCCACGGAAGACCCACAGTCGAAGCGGCTGGTGAGTTTATTAATTGTAATCTATGTTAATACCAGGCGCGACGGGTTAAAAAAAGTAATTCATTTTGGTTTGCAAAAAAGTAAAGCATTTGAAAACAACTCTTTAATTTATATATCCTTAACAATAAAGCAATGTATATGTTAGTCATACTGTAAAAACTTGATTGTCATTTTATGTGATTTGATCAGTAAACTTTCATCTTGCGATCTTCTATGATACTATGTATGTAGAAATGTTATGCCTGATAGGGTGTTTGATTTCGACTTAATTGACTTAATATGAAAAAAACTGAGTTAATTAAGTCATATGAAAACTGTTTGTTTGTGACTTAATAGAGAAAGATGACTGAAAATATTAAGTAATAAAACTGAGCTTGTCTGTATTAGGTCATCTTTTAATTAAACATGACTTAATAAAAAAAAATTAACAAACAAGCCCTCAAACTCATATACAATCATTAAATTTTAAGCTTCATGCTCATATACAATCACTACTACATATACATACTCCACAAAACAAAATTTAATACTAGTACTACATAAATTATCTAGGAATGCATTCTCACATATTCATCTCAAAAGAATAAAGAGCACAAATCATAATTGTACTTTAACATATATTACAATATAAAATTTCAAATGAGTATCCATTTTTCTTGTCTGCACATTCACTTTTTTCTTGCAAAGACTTTTCATAGTGTCATGTGGACATCCTTTTGTTTCTTGCACAATGTTTTACTATTGTCAAATGTGCTTCAAGTCAAAAAAATAAAGATTTGTCAATAAGCTAAATATGATTATAATGGTATCAGAGTCGGCTTATGGCTATTTGAGGCCTAAATCGAAAATATGAAATGAAACATTTTGACAATATTTTCTTTTTGTTGTTAATATGAAATTAGACATTTTGATGATATTTTTTTTGTTCTTCATTCTTTTACTTTATTGTGTTCTTCGTTATTCTTCTTTATATTGTTTCACAACACATAAATATTTTTGAGGTGTTTGTACGTTTAAGCTTACTAGCAGGGTACCCGCGCTTTGCGGCGGCGGATACTCTGAAATAAAATTTTCCAGTGAATCATGTATTTTTGTTTATTATGCTCTTTTTGACAATAAATTTATGGATATCAAGAATTTCATGTGACGTATTTTAACTCCTTAATTAAGGAATTTATTTCGTCTTTTTGGGTGTTTTTGGGTCTTTTTTAAAGTGATTCGTATAACATGAGCCCGTTTGGCTCATGCCCGTTTGGCCCGTGCCTGTTCGGGCTCGAGCCCGTTTGGCACGTGCCCGTTCGGGCTCGAGCCCATTTGGCCCATCGCCCGTTCGGGCTTGAATATTTGTATAATGTGCTTTATTATTTGTGTTAGTGACATTTAATGCAAGAATTGTGTTTAAGTTGGTTGTACAATATGCTTGATAATTTTTATTTCTTATGTAAGTGGTGTTTTAATAACGGCATTAATTGTATTTATTGACCAGTTAATTAATTGACTACATTAAATATCTTGACTACATTAATAGCATTAAAGTGGTGTTTTGTCTTTTTAATATGTACATTAAAGTGGTGTACATTATGCTTCTTGTCTTGTAAGTATGAAAATTAAGAGTGAGATTGTGCATAAAAGTGGTGTACATTATGCTTCTTGTCTTGTAAGTCTGAAAATTAAGATTGAGATGCCTTTGTGCATTATATGTAGTATAGATATTTCCGTTGATGAGAGTATTTGAATCTACTCGTATTATTAGCTTATTTATCTCTAACTTATATTTAAATATATGAGCCTATTATTCGTATTTAATCGTAACAAGATTATAAACTCAGAAACACCAAAAGAAAAAAAAAAAAAAATCACTTTTTGTTATTGTGTATATTGAACTGTTTTTTTTTTCTTATTGTGTGTACTGAACTTTCAAATTTCGATTATTGTGTGTATTTTGTGACTATTTCGCCATATAAAATGACCATTTTACCCTTCAAATTTTGAAAAAAATGAGGGTAAAATGGTCAAAAAATACACACAATTATCGGAATTTAAAAGTTCAGTACACACATTATGATGAAAAAAAAAAAAAAAAAAAAAGTTTAGTGCACACAATGACAAAAAGTTGCAAGTATCATACATTTTTAAGCAATTAACCAAAAAAAAACCCTAATATAATATAAACTAATCCATGTTAAACTTATAAGCCCAAGATTACATTTTCAAAAAATAGTGATCGGATGAGATGTCGATGTCACAAAAACCATACACAAAACTGAATGACAAAATTGATGATGAAACAGAAGGAATGATTGTGTTGAAATGTATTTTGAAGAGAAAAGGTTTGCCATTAAACACCTCTTACGACGAATACAAAAAACTGGAATCGAAAACAAGAACAACTTTTGACCAAACCTATGAAGAATCCTACTGCGATAGATTATTCGCAACGGCTCGTGGAGAATTAAACAAAACCTCAACTTCTTCTTCTTCTGAAGCATGGACTCCTGTTGTCGCTCCTGTCCGTGCTCCTAGTCCGTTATCTTATTTGGACACTTTTGATGAGAGGAAATCGGAGTTGAAAACGATAACTAGTGTAAATCGTATGGTCTATCAAGATGTCGTATCAAGAAATAAAAGGGATATTTTGTTGAAACAGACTAGCAAGAAAGACCCCGAGTTGTATAAGGAATTTCTAGCCAAACACGGTCCGCCTGATGTCTTCAATTTTCGCCGATGTTATTGATTATTAGTATTGTCTTAACTTACAACTTTGAACTCCTCTTCGTCGTCCTGTCCTGTATTATTATTGTTTGGTTTAGTTATCTCTTTATGTTGCAATACTATACAAAAATTGGTTAGTATTGTCTTGTCCCCGCAATGGTTGGGGGACATGAAGCGTAAAGCAGAGGTCGTGGGTTCAAATTCTGTCCCCGTGTCCCTCTAATCGTGTTGTTACACGATTTACCCTTTAATAACTGACAGTTTATGAGTTACAGAAATATTCTCCTTTCTCTCAACTGTTAATTGCCTACAAGAACATGTCAAAAGTAGCTAAGCAGGTCAGGTATCTGTATATCTTGTTTTACTAAACATATCAACCCTTTGGCTATATTCATCTCTAGTTATACATTGAGCATATTGCCCTAATTATTATACGCTATCAGGTAATCACAATTTTCTGTTGGCCCTCTATATAGTAATGTGCATTCCACTCCTTGGTTCCTCGGCAGGGGCGGAGCTAGAAAAAATTCTAAGAGAGGGAAAAAGTTATAGGAATAGGTCTCGAGTCAGTTGATCAGACTAGGTTGTTCGAGCTCATAGGTGCAAGTTACTCGGGTTGTCGGGTTAAACGATTTTTTTTTTCTGAGTCAAACAATAACTAGACCAGAACAGGTTCAAGTTGAACCAAACGAAACCATATATATCCAATATTAGGTTTCAAACGGAAAATGGAATCGAAATTCCTATTGCTGAAAAAAATAGATAAGAATTAGAAAAACTTAGCTATGATGTCCAGTTTAATAATTAAGAAGCTATCCTAAGTTAATAAGTCTTAATTTATACGCACTGTCTGGTTTAGTTATCTCCCTTTATTGAAACACTGAACAAAGATTAGTTGGTATCTATATATGACATTGTCTTGTAGAATCACATAGAGATATCAATAATAGATGTAGTATGCGCCTTCGTACCAAGATATATCCGCATATACAATGCTTTATGAGTTATAGAAACAATCTCCTTAATTTCTGTCAACTGTTAATCGTCTACAAGAACATCAAAGATGCGGTACATCTGTGTTGCATATCGATTCAATACATAAATGTGTCATGTTCACATGTTTGTATGTTCAAGCTCAAGTTTATGGCATCATGGATCCAAACAAGGATTATCTGCAAAAATATTCTATTTGGATCAATTGGATGGCGAAAAGTATAAAGTAGTTGAGAAATGCTCGCTGTTCAAAAAAGAGATTAAGAATTGGCCACTAGCTTGTTAAGGATGTTGAGATGTTCGCTTATGAAGGGATATCAGGAGATCAAACAAGTATATGGAAATACAAAGATCTACTATTTAACCTCAATTTTGCAGTCAGAACACGATAATTAACAATGTTCTTCTAAAGCAACACATATTCTTCAGGCGAGGTTGTTAAACAAGTTTAGATATGGCACTTCAAATTTTCAAGTTAATTAGTCTTCAAGGGAAAAGTTCGAGCCCCTTATTGTATCAATGGGATGTTAGAGAGCAAATAACATCAAGTCTAATCATGTTTAGGTTCATACAAAGTTTTGAACCTCAATGTTTTAGTAGAAAGTTGTAAAAGGTTGACAACTTGACATCTTGCCTCACATAATTGTAACTTTAATTTTGTTGGATAATATAAGCTTCAGGCTTATGTTATGCAGTTTAGCTTTGTGTTTTCTTTGTTTCTTGTGTGCAGGTAGCTTGTGGATATGAAGCTAAAGTTGGAGGACTAAAGTTAAAGTTGGAGTAAAGCTGGAAAAGAGGTTTTGGTCAAAGATGGAAGCTGAGTAGAAGTCCAAGGGCTATTTGTGACAAGATTTGATTCTTATTAAAGTTGAGCTATATAAGCTTAGCTTTCTCATTTATGTAATCAGTTTTTTAGGGTTTTACTGTGTGTGCATTACACGCAGTCATAGTTGCTATTGTTAGTTTGTTTTCTTTGTAAAACTCTCTTAATTTTTGTATTGTAAACAACTGATAAATCAACCATTAGGGGTGGTTGGTTGGGTTGATTTGTAATAAAATCATTTTGTTTCTGGTAATTAGATTGAGTCTTTGTATAGTTTTAACATGGTATCAGAGCCAGGTTCGCTTTGATACAAAGATTTAATCGAAATTGAGTTTTCCCAAAAATTAGGGTTTCGGTAAAATTTGGGGGTTTTGTGATTCTTGGTCAGATCTTACTAGGTCGAAGTCTAATTCAGTTAATTAGTGGTTGAATCAAGTGTTTTGGGTATCAATTGAAGGTCAATTGATCGATTACAATTTTTAGGGTTTTTCTAAATATTGGGGGTTTTCGTTCTGGTGTTCGTGTTGTGGTTAACGTGTGTTAATCAGTTGAGTTTACTCAAGATCTCATAGATCTTGATCTTGTTGGTGTGTCGTCAAAATTAGGGTTTACTGTATCAAACCCTAATTCAGGATTAGAGTTGTTATTATTGAGTCTCATTGTTCTTTGTGTGTTCTTTATACATAATTGGTTACTAATTTGTTTGTTGTTGATATTTTTCAGGTTCTGGTTCCGCTGCGTTTGGTTCTTAGTTCTTATTAATCTTTTTGGTCAATATTTCTGGATTTGCGTGTTCTGTAACACCTCTCACGCTCTCTTTTAGGTTTTCTAGAAATTGCATGAGACGAAGTGTAGGTTGAGGTTTTGTTTGTGTTGGAGTTGGCTAATTGGTGGTTTATTTGTGATTGAGGAGATATAAGGTGTATCTGTTTTTTGTTGTTTCTTTTTGTTCTGTTTCTTTTCTTTGAGTTTTCATCATGTCTGATGATGATAAGCATAAGGAAAAGGCATCTGGTTCAGGTGGTGGTTCTGACCAACTTGACCAGTTTGACCCATTGTATTTGCATAGTAATGATACTAATGGTATACCACTAATAAGTTTTAAACTGGAAGGTCCAGAAAACTATAAGGTTTGGTCTGTTGCTATTACTATAGCAATTCACACTAAAAATAAACTTGGTTTTATAAATGGAAAAATTAAAAGGCCTGAAGAAACTGGTTTTATGCAAACACAATGGGATAGGTGCAATTATGTGGTTCTTTCTTGGATTCTTGGATGTGTTTCACAAGATGTGTTTATGTCACAAGTTTATTCTAAAAATGCTAAAGATGTATGGGATGAATTAAAGGAAACTTATGATAAAACAGATGCTTCAATAATTTACAATATGCATTATCAAATTCACTCATTCACACAGTCTGGTATCACTTTGTCTGAATATTATCACAAGTTTAATGCTCTGTGGAGGCAATATGACTCTCTTGTCAGTTTGCCAGAGTGTACTTGTGATGGTTCCACAAAACTTAAAGAACATAATAAATTGATTAAGTTGATGCAATTTCTCATGGGTTTGGATGAGATTTATACTCCTATTAGGAGTATAATCCTTACCACTGATCCTATTCCTGATGTCAAAGGGGCTTTTGCAACTTTGTCAAGGGATGAGTCTCACAGAAGTACTTCCACTCATAGTACTTCTAAGTCTGATAACACTGCTTTTGTTTCTAAGACCAATTCTAGAGGTTCTAGTTGGTCTGCTAATTGGTCTGCTAATAAGAATTCTAATAATAATAAAAATTTGAATAGAAGGTTAAATAAACCTAATTTGGTCTGCACTCATTGTAAAATGAATGGTCACACTGTTGATAGGTGTTTTGAACTAGTTGGTTATCCTGCTGGTTTTCAAAAGAAAAACACTTATAATCAGAATACTACTAGTAGCAACAATGTTTCAGGTCATAAGGACAAGTCTACTGGGTCATCTAATTCTTTCACAGATGAGCAGTATCAAAGGCTTATGGCTTTGATTGGTGAAAAATCTGGAAGCTGCAGTATTCCTGCAAATGTTGCAGGTATAAACTGTGTTATTAGCTTCAGTCACTCTAAATTTTTTAATCATAATACCAACATAAGCACATATCACATATATATTGGTTGGATTATAGATTCTGGTTCCAGTCAACATACGACTTACACAATCTTGAATATGATTAATATTGTTTATGTTTCAAAGTTTAATATGACTGTGGGTCATCCAAATGGTACTAAAGCTAAAGTTACTCACATTGGCAGTCTAAAATTGACTGACAAGTTGACTATTCATGATGTTTTGGTTGTTCCTGGATATCAAGTCAGCTTGTTGTCAGTTCATAAGCTTAATAAAGATAACAAATGTAGAGTAATATTTGATGAAGATGTTTGTATTCTTCATGATTCTGTTCTAAAGACCCAGATGGGGACTGGTAGTCAACATAATGGGCTGTATTTTCTTAATACAGGTAAAAAACTATTAAATAATAACATTCAAGTTTGTTGTTTGTCTAAGTGTATATGGCATAATAGACTTGGTCATCCTTCTGATCAAGTTTTAAACATTCTCAGACACAAACTTAAGATTGAAAATGAGTTTCAAAGTGATCCTTGTGATGTGTGTCACAAGGCTAAATAGACAAGGGATCCTTTTCCTCTTAGTGAACACAAAACCTCAGAGGTTGGACAGATTGTTCACTTAGATGTTTGGGGTCCTTACAAGGTTCAAAGTAAAGAGGGCTATAAGTACTTTTTAACTGTTGTTGATGATTTTTCGAGAGCTGTTTGGGTGTTTCTATTAAGGGGGAAAACAGAAGTATTTTCTCAAATTGTAACTGTTTTTAACCTGATTAAGACTCAATTTGATAAAACTGTGAAGGTTTTTAGAAGTGATAATGGAACTGAGTTTGTGAATTACAATATGGATAAGTTTTGTAAAGATAATGGTATACATCAACAGACTTCTTGTGCTTATACACCACAACAAAATGGTTTAGCTGAAAGAAAACATAGACACTTGTTGAATGTAGCTAGAGCCCTCATGTTTCAGGGGGGGGGGGCTACCTTTGAACATGTGGTCTGAGTGTATTCTAACAGTTGTTTACTTAATTAACAGGACTCCTAGTTCTGTGCTGGCTGGAAAATCACCTTATGAAATAATCTACAAAACAGAACCTAATCTCTCTCTTTTAAAAGTTTTTGGATGCTTGTGTTTTGCAACTGTGTTGAATAATTCTGATAAGTTTTTCTCTAGGTCAGAAAAGTGTGTGTTTATAGGTTATTCTTTTAACAAAAAGGGTATAAGTTGTTTAATCTTGAAACTAAAAAGGTTTTTTACTCAAGAGATGTGAAGTTTTATGAAACTGTGTTTCCTCTTAAACACAGTTCTGAGAACAAAGAATATGTGTTTGAGTTTCAAAATGCTAATAATAGAAACTTTTTTAATTCTGGCCTAGGGACATCAGATGAACCCTATGATGATAAGAGAGAGAAAGAAACAGTTAAAATATCTGAAAAGAGTGAAGGCATAGACCAATCTTCACTTTGAGGCTCATCTGATGACATCTTAAAGGATGAGGTGGTGCATCCTGATGTAACAGATGATGTCAACAGTGAAGGTTTGGAGAATGCAACACTTGAGGAAAATGATAAAATATTTGAGGGTGATGATGACTATTATCAAGATTTTAATGATTTGTTTCATGAAACTGTTGTTACAACTGTTGTGACACCAGATAGACAAGCTAATCTAAGAACATATGTTAGAAAGTCTAGTAGAAAAGCAAGTATGCCAACAAAATTGAGTGATTTTGTTTTAGATGGTAAAGTTAAGTATGGTATTGATAAATCTGTTAATTATAGTAATCTAAATAAAGAGAATTATGTGTTCTCTACCAGTCTCAATAAAATTGTTGAACCTAAAACATATAATGAGGCTATTAAAGATAACAGATGGATTGATGCCATGAATCTTGAAATGGAAGCTTTAAACAGAAATAATACTTGGGTCATTGTTGATCTCCCTGCTGGGAGAAAAGCAATTGGCTGTAAGTGGGTGTGGAAGATTAAGTATAAATCTGATGGAGATGTTGAAAGATTTAAAGCTAGGCTTGTAGCCAAAGGCTTTAATCAAAAAGAAGGAATAGATTATGAAGAAACTTTTTCTCCAGTTATTAAAATTGTAACTGTGAGGATAATCATAAGTGTTGCTGTACAGAATGGCTGGCCTTTATATCAGCTTGATGTTAATAATGCCTTTCTGTATGGTGAACTTGATGAGGATGTGTATATGTAGTTACCTCAAGGTTATTTTGATGAAAATGACAAGAGGGTTTGCAAGTTAAACAAGTCTTTATATGGTTTAAAACAAGTACCTAGAAAATGGAATGAAAAACTGACTTGTGTGCTAAAAGAGAATGGATTCTGTCAAAGCAAGAATGATTTTTCATTGTTTACTAAGTCTAAGAATGATGTGTTCTTAATTCTGCTTGTGTATGTAGATGACATTGTTATAACTGGAAACAATGTTAATGAAATTGAAAAGTTTAAGCAATATTTAAGAACTAAATTTCTTATCAAAGACTTAGGTAAGCTAAAGTATTTTCTGGCTATTGAGGTGTTAAGTGATGACACTGGGTTATATTTAACTCAGAGGAAGTATTGTTTGGAATGCTTGCCTGCAAACCTAGTAATACTCCTATTGAGTCTGTTAATGTGTCTGAAAAGAATAAACATGTTGTGAAAGATGAGCCTTTGCTTGGTGTTAACAATTACCAAAAGTTAGTTGGAAAACTTATTTACTTGACATTAACTAGGCCTGACTTGTCTTATGCAGTTCACTGCTTAAGTCAAGTTATGCATAGTCCAATGCAGTCACATTTGAAACTAGCTTTTAGGGTATTGAGATATCTTAAAGAATCCCCAGGCAAAGGGATCTCTTTTAGCAAAACTGGCAGTTGTGATATGAAAGTGTCTGTTGATTCTGACTGGGCTAAATGCAAAATTACTAGAAAGTCAGTGACTGGTTTTGCTGTGTATCTAGGAAACAATCTTGTTTCTTGGAAAAGTAAAAAGCAATATGTTTTGGCTAGGTCTTCTGCTGAGGCAGAGTTTAGAGCCATGTGTAATGTTACTTGTGAAATTATGTGGATCTTGAAGGTCTGCAAAGATCTGAATGTGCAGGTTATTACACCTGTTGAGATGTTTTGTGATAACAGCAGTGCAATACAGATTGCTGCAAATCCTGTGTTGCATGAAAGATCTAAGCATTTTGAGATTGACTTGTTCTTTATAAGAGATAAAGTTACTGATGGCACTATTAAAACTGTTAAAGTCAAATCTGAGAATAATATTACTGATTTGTTCACAAAAGGGTTGAGTGTTGGTGATCACAGAAAGTTTTGTGATTTGTTGAAGCTTAAGGATTTTTATAAGCCTTAAGCTTAAGGGGGAATGTTGGATAATATAAGCTTCAGGTTTATGTTATGCAGTTTAGCTTTGTGTTTTCTTTGTTTCTTGTGTGCAGGTAGCTTGTGGATATGAAGCTAAAGTTGGAGGACTAAAGTTAAAGTTGGAGTAAAGCTGGAAAAGAGGTTTTGGTCAAATATGGAAGCTGAGTAGAAGTCCAAGGGCTATTTGTGACAAGATTTGATTCTTATTAAAGCTGAGCTATATAAGCTTAGCTTTCTCATTTATGTAATCAGTTTTTTAGGGTTTTACTGTGTGTGCATTACACGCAGTCATAGTTGCTATTGTTAGTTTGTTTTCTTTGTAAAACTCTCTTAATTTTTGTATTTGTGTGTGCATTACACGCAGTCATAGTTGCTATTGTTAGTTTGTTTTCTTTGTAAAACTCTTTTAATTTTTGTATTGTAAACAACTGATGAATCAACCATTAGGGGTGGTTGGTTGGGTTGATTCGTAATAAAATCATTTTGTTTCTGGTAATTAGATTGAGTCTTTGTATAGTTTTAACAAATTTCAATCAATATAATATTTTCTTTTGCTAAAAAAAATTATTTGCAAATAATAAAAGAAAACATGCGAAATTCCTCTTCCTTTATCTAGCCAGTGTCATGGTCCCTGGTTACATCGACACTCAGCAACAGAAATCGACTAATCAAGACCTAACAAATGCGGTTGTATCAAAACACATCAAGTGCCATTGTAAACAAAACCTGAATGCTCAAAATCACGGTCAACAAATTAACCCGCATGCATGTCGATACCATGGTCAATAAAACCTAAAAACTCTAGAACAGAGAAACTCAAAAGACTTTTAATTAAGCAATATAATCTGTACTGTACAACACCCAAATACAAGACTATTTGAGCACACCCTCTAAAATCACCTCTTTGTTCACTTAGGTTCCACCTGAAAAACATAAAAAATCATTATCAGTTGTTTTCAAGACATCTATTGCGACGTACACACGTTGCAACTACATATCTTATAATATCATTGGGTGACCATTGGCTGACTTTTATGGAATAACTGCTGCTAATTTTCGGCTTTCATACAGAAGACGTTGAATTTATACTTGAATGTCACATACTCACATGCCAAAACTTAATATTTAACATATAGCATCATGTTAACTAACTATCTATTACACAATGTAAAAAAATAGAAAGAAAAGAAAAAAACACCACTGGTATTTCATGATCCCCACAAAAAAACACTTGATGGATAAGCATCATTTGAGGTATATCAATATTTTGGACACACGTGAGTTTTGGTGACCAAGGGACTGTTTTTGCACATTTCTTTTAAAGGTATGATAATTGGATTGATATAAGAAAAAAGCATCCCACCAAAACCACAATCTAAGCAGGGTATGCAGTAATATTCTGATCCCTTAATGAAGTATAATATGTATCCAAATTGCACTACAAAACACAAATAAAATATACTAAATCTATTAACATTTGGCGGCCCCTTACCATGTCAGGATTAGAAGATGCAGAGTTTTTGTTGTGAGGTCTCTTACCATCTAAGCATTGCTCACGGTGACATGTAAAGTTATCTAGTTGCTTAGCCTCATCAATAGTCATATTTAGGCAAGCAGGGTGATACCTGCAAATACACGAAAGAAAAAATATAAATTACCAACCAAACTATGTATTGCATAATATCATATGGCATAAAGGCGGAGCAAAAGATTATTAGGCAAAAAAAAAAAAAAAAAAAAAAAAAAAAAAAAAAAAAAAAAAAAAACATTAATTACCAGTCTTTGCAAGCTTGACACTGTAGCATATATTCATCAGGGTTATATGGCAGCAGGCATTTGCAAAACCTTCAAAAGAGAATCATGAAACATTAATTGAAAGTACTCTTAAAGCAAAAAAAACAAACGTATATTTCAATCTGACAACTAAGGAGGAGAAGGGCAGAACACATACACCTTAATGGCATATGGCGAGAACCATCCAGTTTCATGGTCAAAACGAGTAAAGTAATCGTATTTCCCAACATCCTTTAGTTGTAACGCAAAAAGTTATGAAGTTTACACTTGCGTAGAACTGTATGAGCACTCTGAGTATGAAGTTGGTCTGTCAAGAGTAATTCCTTCTTTCCACGAAACGGTCTTCTCCCTCCAATCGTATCCTCCGGACGATAGCACCATTTAACTGTGGGGTATTTTTATTCTCGAAATATTCCATCAACACCACATCCCGTTCTTAAAAAAAATGGAATCATCAGAATCTTGTTAACTAAACTACATCCCTCACACGTACATGAATAACTATAGTGGATTTGTGCCAGCCACTGAATTATACCAAAAACAGACCCTATCATAACAGAGTAGGAGGCAAATAGCTTAGTGTTACAGGTTGGTTAGTATTGACATTTTTTAGGATTTAAAACTCGTTTGAGCTAATCTGTTAGTCATTTTGTACCATTTTTGATAATTGACTTTCCAAAATGAGGTAAAAAGGTTTGTAGATCACTTGCCAACTTTCTTTCAAGTACCAAATTCACTCCAGGGGCTTTTATGCAGAATCTTAAAACTTATGAACCTTCAACCTATCTATCTAACTAATATGAAAGAATCAGTAGATAAACTTATATCTGTAGAGTTAATATTTTTTCAGTTTATTGCAATTTTTGAAGACAAGATATAAGTTTCTTGATCAGTTTTCTTATTTCAATAAACATAGAGGAATCTATTATCTCTATGAAATTGACAGACACTGTAACCAACAAACAGAATCAATCCTTAAAGATGATCAAAGTCCTTTAACAATAATCCTTTAGCAGCTCCTAACATATGGGACGTTCAATTAACTTGCAATGCTAGTTGGGGATTGCATAAGATGCTAGCCATGAGACAAGAACTTCTAGAACACATCATAATGTAAGTTGGCAATGACATCAGTTTGATATGATAACTGGAGCAGCTTTTGGACCCCTTGACGGATTTCTCACGAAAATTCAGATATATAATCAAGGCTACTCAATAACAGCAAAACTTGGGGAAATAGTGAATGTGGAAACGGGCAGAATAGAGTGGCCTAAATATAGCTTGGACCCAACTTGCAGATCACTGGTAACAGAGTATGGACATTCTAATAGCAAGATGCAGAGGAAGATCAATGTTAAGCATTATCAGAAGACTTATCTTTGCTGCTACAATTCCCTCCCTGTGTTTGGGAAAGGTAATCGCAGCTCTGTGGGATAATACATGATGACGTTGATGTGTTTCAAGTTTAGGCCTACGGAACAAGTCAAGAAACTACTAGTACATCTATGGAAGGTAAGCGGAAACAGTTTGAATGGAGCAAATGCTCAAGATAATCGACTTTAGGACGTTTCATTGGCTGCAAGGTGCTTGAACTTGTCAATGGGAATGTCGTGTGCTTTGGTATTTCTTAGAATTGAGGTTGTATGGTTGAGTGTGTAGTCCTAAGTGCCAAGATAAATGCAGAACATGCCACCCCACCAAAAATGTTCAAGTTAATGCAACTTTTAAAAGAAGGGAGTACCTTGAGACACTGTGATCTAGAATCAGTATTTCAAGGAACACACGAGCCGTTTGAAAACTGAATTTGGTAGGTAGGGAACTTCAGTCTGCTTGACTATAGCAGAGCAGCATATAAGTTTGTTATTTTATTTAATGGTTGAATAATCAGAAGAATTACACAATCATGTTTATTAATTACTACAAGGATGGATTGATTGATTTCCAAACCAGATAATTTGTGCAAACAGCAATAGCTAATAATAGAGAGAAGTAGCAAGCAAATTAAGGGATGAAAGTAATAAACAAGCAAGCAAGCGGCGATTCAATTGATAGATATCAAGTACAGGACATGACGACAGACTAATCCTAATACTAGGAGGAGTGCAATTAAGTAGTAGTAATAATAAGTATGACATAATAATAATGATAATAATAAGTAACAACAAGATTACTTAATTAGGCAAGGGAGGATCGGCGGGTCCATAATCGAAGATACTAGTAGGGATATTGAACTTTTTACGCAACTCGGCCATCTTTAGGGAGGCCTCTTTGCGCAATTCATCCCTTTTGAGACTAGCTTCGGGATCTCGATAGATAACACCATTGATGCTTTTGAATTTTCGCAATGCGTGCTTCCTGTCATCAAAAGTCTCGAAAAGCTGTGACATTGAAGAAGTCAAGAAACCAGGGACAGGAACATGAGTAGGAGGAATAGAAGTCATGAGATTAGGAACAACAGGAACAGGAGGAGGAATTGCTTTTGCTGATGATGATGATGATGATTCTGTTGTTTCATCATCGTCAACAAGAAGATTCTGTTTCCTTTTGTTAATTTTTTCGTATAAGCGATCACAATAGGCTTCATCATAAAAGTTATGATCAAAACCATATCTTTCTTTGTAATCATCGTAAGTGGTGGTTAATGGCAACCCTTTTCTCTTCAAGATCCCTTTCAACACAAATTTTGCCTCTGTCTCGTCATCGATTTTCCTTGCAAACGCCGCCTGTGATATCTCTTTCTCAAACCCTGATGGCTGCGACTCCGACCACTGCAACGACATCTTCTTGCTTTTTTTAGGGTTTCTTTGCTTTTGCTTTCTGGGAAGAAATTAAACCCGGATGCATGGATAGATATAAGAGAGATTATTGCCTTTTGGCCGACCTAACTTTTACTATAATCTTTCTCACCCCACTACTTTCAAACTTTGTAAATCTAACCTCACAACCTTCACGTCAACATTCAACACACTACCAATTCTTCCCCCCCCCCCCCCCCCCCCCCCCCCCCCCCCCACACAACTTTATTTCACTTCCCCTCTCTTTTACCACCTCCGATTACCGCTTTTTTCTTTCCAATCACATATGTCGTGGAACCGTAACGTTGTGTACTCGAGTTTTTTTAGATGAAAAGAAAAGAAGTAAAGAGAAGAGAGGAGAAGAGAAGTAGAATCATCCCAAAAGTGGGAATAAACTTGTTGAGCCAAAAAGCCTTATATGTCGATTTCTTTTCTTTTCTTTTCTCTTATTAAAAGATCTTGAGAACACAAATAAATTTTATTTTCTTTCCATATAATTTCCTTTCTCCCCTAAATAATTCTTGAGAACATAGTGTAATAGCTTGACTTTTTAACACCTTTTCTCTAGTCAAACTTCAATTTGCTTTTGGCTAGCTACAATAGCTTGACTTTTAATTCTTAATCATATGGATTGGTTCTAACTTACCTTTAAACAACTTCTCATGTTGATATTATGGTTCCATTCTAGATGTAAATGCAAGTGACTCTTTTTCGCCTTTTTAATTATTTTTTTTTTATTATTTTTTATAAAATCCCATGTTTATTGCCCATATTTATTACTTTTTAATGCTATTTGATACTGATTTGTTTAACTTTTGCATGCATATAAGTGTTAGTTTGGAGAAATGGAATGAAAAAACACTGAAAAGGATAAGAAACGAGTTAGAAGAAGTATTTATGTCGGAAGTCGTCTACGACGTAGAGGAATTATACCTCTACGGCATAGACACTTGAAGACCACAAGCATAAATTCTATTCGTACATGTTACGGCGTAGATGGTCTATGCCTCTACGCCGTATAAGAGTGATAGTAGACATGGAAAAACATGTATTTTAGACATCTATTGTAACACCCCCAAAATTTACAACAGTCGCGGATGCGTACAGAACTTTGAGTGTGCTACTTATTGAAGATCACAACACAAGGATATGAAGAACGGAATACATACTCCGTTTTTAATTAAAATCATAGATTAGTTTTACAAAAGATAAGTTGTAGTTTGAAAGAAATTAGGCCCATTAAACAAAGTGGTCTCATATAAAAACAAGTCACTAAATTAAACTGCCAATTTGATAAAATGCTCCATGACCCTTTTGCCTTGCCATATCTTGCCAAATAAGTCCATTTATTCACCTGAGAAAAACATGCTTAAAAAGTCAGCAAAAAGCTGGTGAGTTCATAGGTTTAATTTAAAATCATCAAATAATTTAGTTGGACCAGCATGATCATTACAACACATATAATGTCATACAAAAGTATCTATTGCGCTAGCACTAAGTTCATGCAACCGAAGCTCGATAGTCCAGTGTGCTAATCTCTAATATAAAGAATAATCAGGGCCCTTAGCGAGTGTTTAACACACTACCCAATATACTCAAAAGTCCGACTTGCTATACGTTCGTTTGCCTATCCGGTCAACCCGAACAGGGGAGTCACCCCAATAGGTCTATCTAAAGCAATCACGCTTCCCAAAGAAAATTAACGGTTCATGAAAATGGACATAACAGTGGGTTCAAGAGCTTAGGCTAATCTGCGCTATAGGTTTGAGTAAAAACATTAACATTATGGTCCATAAAAAGTTTTGCATGTTTCTCACCCCATATTTGTAAAAACAAGTAAGAGTAAAATTGGGGCTATAAACTCATCTTTGTTGGCCTGAACAGTGAACGCAGTGAAATTAGAGTGTGCACGGCACCAACACGCGACCTAAATTACATAACCGAGTTTTAGTTTCAAGTATTATATTCAAGTCCATCCAAGTTTAAATCTCAATGTTTAAGTATACTTTTGTGTGGTTATTAAAGTTTCCCCTAAAGGATAGTGACGAAAATCCTATAATAATCCTAAAGTCAAGGTACTAATGGTCGGGGTCCTTCTATGACCTAAGGTATGATCTAACTTAGTCTAGGTAAATATATCACCTGTTATATTCTCCTATGTTGATTTTTAATATATAAGCTAATCTTCGAGAAATTTATCGCTTAAGGATTTCTAATTGTTAACTTGAATTTTAATTTGTCTTATTATCATAATTTATTTTTACCATATTAGCCTAAAGTTTCCTGTCTCGTCTATTATCCTAGTTAAACGTATATGTTTAACAACGTTCACCTTTTTATTTTATTCGTTATTAATATGTCAGTTATAAATGTTTTACTTATTTTATATACATCTCATCTCGTGTCATGTTTTACGCTATTGCGAACTTGTTCTCATCATATTCACTTTACAACACTTTTTAATTTAGTGCAACTATATTTTATAAATTCTCCTAAGCGTTCATGAAATAATTCATTTGCTACGGTGTACGTGTATATATATATATATATATATATATATATATATATATATATATATATATATATATATATATATATATATATATATATATATATATATATATATGTTCATTAATCTAGTCGTGAATATTTATTCCCATATTCAACTATAAGTGTAATTATTTATTTGTAATGTGTATGACTATTTATACCTATTTGTTTTACGTTGGTTTATTGCGTTATATAATATCTCCTCATTTGTTAACAACTAATCATTAGTCGGGTTCCTTTTTATATATATACATGTTTACACTTGGGTTTTAAGTAGTATTTCTTTTGATTTATTTCGGCTATAATAAATTGTTGATATGTGTTAATATGTATATATATATATATATATATATGTATATACATATATATATATATATATATATATATATATATATATATATATATATATATATATATGTATGACGTTTGTTGTGTAACGACTTTTGTTGTTTTGTATAATCATTTTCGTCATAATTTTAATAACTACCTTCCGATATATAAAGTTCCGTTGCTAGTTTCTTTTGGCGTGGTTTTATTTAACTTGTTTTTCATTATAATATATATATGTATATATAAAATATATATATATATATATATATATATATATATATATATATATATATATATATATATATATATATTATGACGTTTGTTGTGTAACGACTTTTGTTGTTTTGTATAATCATTTTCGTCATAATTTTAATAACTACCTTCCGATATATAAAGTTCCGTTGCTAGTTTCTTTTGGCGTGGTTTTATTTAACTTGTTTTTCATTATAACAGCAATACTAAAATTTAAGGGTCCTAAGTATCTACTTGGGCTGTGGCCCAGTTTATTTGACAGTGAGAGGATTTGGGGGGGGGGGGGGGGGGGGGGGGGGGGGGGGGGGGGGGGAGGGGGGGGGGAAGAGGGTCCAATGATTGACTGTCCCTATGGGCTTCGATGGGCTGTGACTAGCCTTCAAAGGTTGCTATAATTTTTAAGGGTTTGCATGAATTCTATGGGCTTCTCCTGAGCCCAAAATTCAACATGTCCAAATTCTATAATAACCTAAGGTGGGCTATTTGGAGGGCTCCTAAAGTGGCTTATGGTTAGCCTATGGTTCGGCCTGGTACTTCACTAATGAGGGAACAAAATTTCCAGCACCAACATGTCCTTGACAGTCTCTTTTGGAGACTTTTGCTAGCGACTCGACAAGCTAAGGACTATTGTTGTGGTCTCACATGGAGCTATCTTTCGAGTACTTCTCAATTCTAGCTCATTGAGTGTCCAAGTTTCGACCCACATCAAGTAAAGGGACGCATTTGGGGGTCGACAAAGGGTGCGTTAGTGACCTAAAAACGAGAAGGCATAAGAGTCCTATCTTCCTTACCTTCTTTCCTAACCATAACCATTATTCAACCTTTGATAAATTTAGCTCTTTTTCTAGCTCTTTAGTGCCTCCAACCCATTAGCCTAGTACTACCCTTCGAACCATCCTACTGTCATGGCTACAATTAATATGGTTCGAATGCACCACAATCCTATAACATAACTCAACTTACAACCCTTCTAATCTATTTCTAACACCCAAAAACCATTCGACAAATCCACTGTTAATCCTAATGACATTCGACAACCCCAAAAACTTTCGCAAAAGACACCATCCTTCCTAATACTCTTACTGCTACTGCTACTAATTCGACTACACAATTCCTAACACAAGGTTTTCAATATTTTCTAACAATTTTTACTACCATCACAATAATTCAACCATGACCCATAAAAAGGTCAAATCCCATTCGACCCATTTTCTACTTAACTAGAATCTATCTCACTTTCATCAAGATTTACAAGAGTGTTCCTAATTATTTTTAATTCTACAATAACCAAAAACAATCTTACTAATCCTAAATAATCTTCCATTCCACCTACTCCTGAGCTTTAACTAACGATTCTAAAAAAAAATGATAAGACAACAGGGGTTAATAATTAACCTGGTAAATTTGTTGGTGTTCGAACACTATAACAAACCCTCCAATCCGAATCTAATAACTCCAAGATTAACGACAATAGCCTCCTATTCGAACCACTTGTGCCCTAGATCTTGAGAACTTTTCAATCTTTGGGTGTGTTTGTAATTGGATGTGGTTCGAATTGCTCCCAGAATGTGGAGATTTATGGAGAATAATGGAGTTAAACTCCATATTACTTTCGGATGGTGGGAAAATGATCCTTCCTAATCGGTGTGTTTTCTCTATACTTAGGGTTTCTTTCTCCTAAGGCTGGTTGGCAACGGGATCGATTTTTCACCTTACACCTAAGCGCCACATCAGCTTTCTCTCTCCTCTCACTTTCTTTCACCTCACTTCACCATTTAGTTGTCAAAGCAACACCATCTTCACCTTTCATTAAAATACATATTTTATTGATGCGTGGTTTTGCGACCTTACAAGAGGTTTTACCTCTCGAGTGATCTCAAGAGGCTTGCAATCCCCACCAGGCAGTGTACCTGACCGATGTAGTATAGTGTAGTGGCAAGTACCGGGAGATTGATCGTTCTCTTGGGGAATAGTGTCGTTAGGATTGAAAAACTACTCTAATAGGTCTATGGGTGAGGGAAGATTCTTTTTGTATTTTTATATTTTTATAAAAGCAAGTAAAATCTCGGGTTTGAAGGAATGGGCGGAATTAGTTGCTAGTCAACAAACCCAAATAACTACAATTGCAAATAAAATAAAATAACTGAAAATAAAGAGGTTGTGGAACTTATATGGGGAGAAATGTGTTTACTTAGATTTCCTTACTCCCTAACTATCTTTTACCGGTTGATTAGTGTGTATTAATTGCGTGGATGACGGGTGTATTCCTTAATACCAATCGTGGGGTGGCGTACGTACTTCCCCAACTCTATAAGCTCCTACTTCACTCCTATGTCGAGCCGGCTAAGAAGCTCCTAACATGGGATCATTAGAATTCGCTCATGCATTAAATACAACCATAAAAACCTTAGTACGCATTGGTTCATGTTTCTTAAGACGTTCAAGCAAATTACCGTATAGGAGGTTAGCCAGTTTTCTTAAGCCTAACATCGATAAACAATCATCCAATACAACTAATAACACACCAACAACCAATAATCAATAGTTAGGTTTCATTAGATCTAAGCAAACACAAGATAAATCTAGCCTAACATGTTAAACGAAAGACAAGAACAAGATATAATCAAACAACACATAGACATATTGAATGATTAATTGATTACTTATCTTCAATTGAACATGGGAGATCCAAGGGTATAAAACCCTTAAAAATGGCAGAAAAATCGTATTAGGGTTTCTCCTCACAAAGTTGCACACAATGAATGAAAATTGCAAAAGTATATATAGAAAAACAGACTTGACGGCGTCACCCTTTGGGTCGTGACGCCGTCACCTCGCCGCGGCTAGGGTCCCTTGATGGCCTTCTTGACGCCGTCCCCTTTTAAACCTCCAAAATCCTCTCTGGCGCGTCAAGTGTTGACGCTGTCAGGATTGGGCTTGACGCCGTCAAAGGTACTTTTCAGCCGATTTTGAGACTTTGTCGTTTTCTTCACTTTTATGCTCCAAAAACGTCCAAAATGCTTCCTTTTCCAGATTTCTTCTCCAAAGTACCTAAAATGACAAAAAGAACGATTTAGGGCAATATTTGATCAAATAAATACGATTTATGGCTTAAATGACCCCCTAAAAGCGGTACACTTTTCGCTTCATCATTTATAAAAATATACCTCATTAAATACCACACACACACACTCACACACAAAATAAAAAATAAAAAATTTGGGTACCTTTTTTTAAGTACATGCTGCATATTCAACGGTGAAGTGTTCACCTTATTTGTTCTTGGTTTTCGTGTGTCAAGTGTGAATAATGGTGGTAGGCAAGGGAACAGGTGAAAGTGGGAAAATGTGAAAGTGGGAAAAGGTGATCCCTTCACCTTACCTTGACAACTAGTCTAAGTGAACCCGTGAAGGTGAAAGGGATAATAGATTCATGGTCAACTATCATTAATTGTAGGTGTGTGTGGTGATGGGGATGGATCGAATCCAATTTTGGGGAAGGAGGAAGTGGCGACAAAAGGAGAAGGAGATGGGGTAGCAGTAAGGTGATTTTGGGGAGATGGGTTAGTGGTGTAGGGTTGTATTTATTTAAGGGTGTGTTTTATTTAAGCCA
Organism: Artemisia tridentata subsp. tridentata; assembly: GCA_021014915.2. Lineage (NCBI taxonomy): Eukaryota > Viridiplantae > Streptophyta > Magnoliopsida > Asterales > Asteraceae > Artemisia > Artemisia tridentata. Next base: position 37,240,791 of record CP139502.1, read on the forward strand.
AACATACCCTATATGTATGTGTATAAGTTTTTAAATTATGGGTATGGTATGGTGTATTTAAATTAAGTTGTATAAATTTTTATAAATATTTTAAAGGTAAAGTGGGTGAACTAAATACCCGAGTCCCGCTAGGCAGTACCAAGTCTGGATCCTTCCTAAAATGTCTCTAATCCGGGAGTTTATATTTTTAGAGTCATCATATATTATTTAAGTTTATCCCCGAGTCCTTAATTATTTTCTAATATTTCATGACTTTTCTGTCTGTTCCTGGTTTGCGTGTGGTGTCAATCCTTGTGAAACCAGGATAACCTCCCGTTTTTCAAACAATAATCATTAGCAAATTATCAATAATGATGACTTCACTGTTTCCTGATGAGATATCTGGGCGTCAATATGTGCAGACATGTTATTCGTTTTAACACAAAATGGTCAAGTCAAGTGTCCTAGTCACAGAATTTAAATTTGTCAATAATATAAATATAATAGGAATTTTACCAGTTGTCACATCTATGGCGTAAAGAAGCTTTCCTCTACGCCGTAGAGCCGACGAGCCTGGGAAATCTATAAATACAAACCTAAAATTCAAATTTAGGTTACACTTTTCTAGCCCTAAACGATCCCAGAAGTTTCCATAGTTGTTCCACCTCCATTAAAGCTACAATCAACTAAGAGAAAAAGGCTTAACATCATAAACAATTAGTTTAATTCGGTTTCGTTGGTGCAAATGATGGCCAAAGTCTCATTTATATTTTGATGATGACAAATATATATCAGAACACATTTAAAATTAGGGGTGAGCAAAAAAAAAATCCGAAAAATCGAAACCGAAAAAAATCGAACCGAAATTAAAAACCGATGGTTCGGTTTTTACTTTTTCAAAAATCAAAAACTTCGCTTCGGTTTTGGTTTTTGTCCAAAAACCGAACCGTAAAAACTGAACCGAACCGGTTTTATTATATAATAATATATCACCAATAAAATAAAGAGTAAATTACACCGTTCGTTCCTGTGGTTTGGGCCAAATTTCACTCTCAGTCCCTATTTTTTTTCTTGCATCGTTGGTCCCTATCGTTAACTGGCATTATCTTTTTCGTAAGCAAGTGACAACGTTAGTCCATTAACCAAACAAATGTTTGCAACGTTAGTCCTTTTATTAACGGCCGTTTTATTTTTTTTGCAAAATTTTTTTTTTCTGAAAAATAAAAAAGAAAGAAAAATAATTTCGAAAAAAAATTTCTAAAAAAATTATTTCAAGAAAAAATTTATAAAAAAAATTATATTTTTTTGCGAAAAAATTTGTAAATATTTTTTTTTCTGAAAAATAAAATTGAAATAAAAATAATTTTGAAAAAAATTTTCTAAAAAAATTATTGTAAGAAAAAATATGATAAAAAAATTTTCTAATTTTTTTTTCTAATTTATAAAAAGAAACAACCACAAGAACATATATATATATATATATATATATATATATATATATATATATATATATATATATATATATAATATATTTTCTAATTTATAAAAAGAAAAAAATTTATCAAAAAAAATTTCAAATTTATAAATTCTTTTACTGAGAAAGTTACATATATACAAAGACCTTATCAAAAATCCATCCAACACACACAAAAATCATACTCCCTCTGTCCCTAAATAAATGTCCACTTTGACTTTTTATAGTCTTCCTTGTTCAACTTTGACTTTAAATAATTTTGTTTGTGTTGTATAATAATTGATGAAAATTATACTACTAAAAATACATTTAAAACATAATTCATTCATATATTTTGCATCAAGTATTATATAATACAAACGAAAATATTTAAGGTCAAAGTTGAACAAGAAAGACCGCAAAAATTCAAAGTAGACATTTAATTAGGGACTGAGGGAGTATCAAAACTGTGGTGTTTTTTTGAGTTTTGACATCGTCAGGCTAAGCTTCAAGAACACATCCAACACACACAAAAATCCATCCAACACACACAAAAATCATATATACAAAGACCTTATAAAAACTCTCGATCCATAATCTCATCTTGACATCATCTCTTCAAGATCTTTAATTAAATTCTCTCGATACAAGATCTTTAATCTTATCAAAACTCTCGATACAAAACAATCTCTCACCCTTATGTCTTTTTTATTAGCAAGATTGAAGAACACAAGAGTTTTGTGGCTTCCAGATCTTTAATTAAAGGTCTCAGGTTGGTTTATGATGCTGTGTTATGGTTGTTTAATTAAACCCGAAAGGAAAGATTGGATTCGAACACTTATTGTTCTTGTTCATTCTTGAGCATGTTTCGGATATTAAAGAAGCTTGTGTCTTCAATAATGGTCAATGATGAGTTTTTCTTTCGTGTATTTGGACACACAGGTCTGATATGCTTTTATTATAGCACACGAATAAGAAAAATAACTGAGATCAATAGATGCTTTTAATTGTTGTGTTTAAGATCTGTGAAGAAGTGATTTCAACTAAAAAAATATGTTAAAAGATTAGGCAAAAGTTGAAACATTGCTGACATATTTGTTTGATTTGTACTTAGGCCCTATTTGTTTGATTTGTGGTTAGTTTGTGGTGACATAGAACTGAATTAGCTGCTTAAGTGATTAAGTTATAGTATGGTGTTTGATTGTTGAGTCATTCTGATTATTAAATAAAGTTCGTTTGTTTGATTGTGATTTTGAATGTTTGAGTTTAGTTTTGATTATAATTAGCAAATTAAGTGATTTTGTTTGTTTGATTGTTGACTTATAGTGATTTAGAATGCTCCATTTCAATGAATTTGTTGTACTATCAAGTTGGATAAGTGTTCTTGTAGTTATTTTTCTTTTTATAAATTAGATTTTTTTTTTTTATAAATTAGAAATTTTTTTATAAATTTTTTTCTTTTTATAAATTATAAATTTTTTATAATTTTTTTTTATAAATTAGTTCTTGTGGTTATTTCTTTTTATAAATTAGAAAAAAAATAAAAAAAAATTTTATAATTATTTTCTTAAAATAATTTTTTTAGAAAAAAAAAATTTCCGAAATTATTTTTCTTTCTTTTTTATTTTTTAGAAAAAAATTTGGAAAAAAAATAATTTCAGAAAAAAATAAAATAAAAATGCTGTTAGTAAAAGGACTAGCGTTGCAAACGCTTGTTTAGTTAATGGACTAAGGTTGCCACTTGCTAACGGAAAATATAACGCCAGTTAACGATAGGGACCGCTGGTGTGCAATTGAAAATAAATAGGGACCAACGATGCAAGAAAAAAATAGGGACTGAGAGTGAAATTTGGCCCAAACCACAGGGACGAACGGTGTAATTTACTCTAAAAAAAATAAATAACTAAATAAATCAAATTTATAAATTCATATTCATTTTGTAAAAATTTGAGATAAACACTATTAGGCTTAGATTGATAAAAAAAAGTAAAGAAAAATAACAAATTCTCTAAAAAAAACAAGCTTGTTGGTATAAATTGGCGACGCCAAAATATTAATAGTTAAAAACCCAGAAACCGAAACCGATAATAAATCGAAAAAACTAAACCGCCAAAAACCGAATGGTTTTGATTTTGGGTTTTGTAAAAACTAAATATTTCGGTTCGATTTCGGTTTTAGCCAAAAACCAACCCAAACCGAACCTTGCACATCCTATTTAAAATGACGAATGATAACCAAAACCCAAAAATGCAACATCATTATTTGGGCCATAAGGAAATGTGAGACAACGTTTGCCTTAAGTCTCAAGTTGTACCTTTTTATGTTTCTTCTAACTTTTAGCGATTGAACCAAGAATAAGGGTATAAAAAAAAGTTTACAAAATATTATCGAGGGGTGTAAAAGGTTTGGTGAAAAATTAAAGTCCTAGAACACGACCATTCTTTACCAAACACACCACTCGATCAAGATCATATAAACTCTGTCTGGCCGTACAAATAAATGGATGAAGATCCTTTTATGGAGCACTTGGGATTTTTCAAAATCGATAACACCCAAGAAGACGTCATAGGTAAATACTTCTTTATATAATCGATTCTTTTTATTTATTTTCTTTTATATAATTTGCTTTAGTTTTCTTGTGCAAAAATTATTAGGGGTTTTTAGGTATGTTATGTTATGTTTTTAGGTAAATACATCACCACTTATCTCACATGTCTTTGACGAGACTTGAACCCACAACCTCTAGGTTGATACCGTTGCGCCAAGAGGCCTTTGGTACCCCTTAGTGATTAAATCAGTTACTAACAAGCATTGATAAAAGTCGCCGCTAAGCTATTTACCTCCTACCCTGTTATGTTAGGGTCTCTTCTTAGTTAAGAAGATTCTGATGATTACTTTTTTTTTTTTTCCTAAGAACGGGATGTGGTGTTGATGCAATATTACGAGAACGAAAATGAGGTGGTTCGTGTGGCTCAAGTTGACCGCATTGACGAGGATATCACGGGAAACGTGATTGTTAGAGTTAAATGGTGCTATCGTCCTGAGGATACGATTGGAGGGAGAAGATCGTTTCATGGACAGAAGGAATTATTCTTGACAAACCACCTTCATACTCAGAGTGCTAATTCAGTTCTACGCAAGTGTAAACTTCATAACTTCTTGCGTTACACCAGACTTAAGGATGTTGGGAGATATGATTACTTTACACGTTTTCACTATGACCATGAAACTGGATGGTTCTCGCCAGACTCCATAGAGGTGTATGTGTTTTGCCCTTCTCGTTTGCTGCTTTTTTTTTTTTTTTTTTTTTTTTTTAGAGTACTTTCGATTAATGTTTCATGCTTCTCTTTTTAAGGTTTTGCAAATGCCTGCTGCCATATAACCCTGATGAATATATGCTACAGTGTCAAGCTTGCAAAGACTGGTAATTAATGTTTTTTTTCTTCTAATAATCTTTAGCTCCGCCTTATGCCGCATGATCATATAATATGTGTATGCAATATTCTGTTTGGTTGGTAATTGTATATCATTCCTTCGTGTATTTGCAGGTATCACCCTGCTTGCCTAAATATGACTATGGACGAGGCTAAGCAACTAGCTGATAACTTTACATGTGATCGTGAGCAATGCGTAGATGGTAAGAGACCTCACAACTAAAGATCTGCATCTGCTGATCCTGACATGGTAAGAGACCGCCAGATGTTAATCGATTTAGTTTTTTATTTATTTATGTGTTGTAGTAGTGCAATTTGGATTTGGATACTTAATTTAGGGCACCTGATATTTCTGTGTAGCTTGCTTAGATTGTGGTTCTGGTGCGATGCTTTTTATCTTATTTCAATCAGCGTTGTATAAAAGTCGGCCAGTTGTGAATAGTTGCCCAATGATAGTATAAGATATGTAGTTGCCATGCTTAATAGATGTCTTGAAAACAACTGATAATGATTATTGCTTGTATTTCAGGTGGAAACCAAACGGCCAAAGAGGTGATTTGGGTGTGTTCAAGTATTGTCCCTAATTTGTGATGGAACAGTTAGTGATGAGAACTTGTAGTTTAAACTGTATTCAAGTTTCTAACTCCTTGTCCTGCATTTAGAGATCTCTTTTCCTTTTTATTGACCATGGTATCGGCTAAGGTTAATCATGCGGGTTTTGTTGACCGTGATTTTGGTGCACTCAGGTTTTGTTTACAATGAAACTTGATGCTAGTTTTGATACAACCAGGTAGGTTTGGTCGCAGTTAGTCAATTTCTGCTGGTGTTAAGGTTAATCATGCGGGTTTTGTTGACCGTGATTTGGTGCACTCAGGTTTTGTTTACAATGAAACTTGATGCTAGTTTTGATACAACCAGGTAGGTTTGGTCGCAGTTAGTCAATTTCTGCTGGTGTTAACCAGGGACCATGACGGGATAGATAAATGAAGAGGAATTTATCATTTTTTGTTTTATTATTTTCCAATAAGTTTTTTAAGCAAAAGAAGATATTATTATATTGACTAAAATTGAGGTTACCATTAGGGGCGCCAGTAAGGTTGGGTTGACCCGACCCGAACCCGATTTTATTATCGGGTCGGGTTATGGTTGAATTATTTTTCTTGTCAGGTTATCGGGTCAACCCGGTAAGACCCGAAAAATGCTATTTATTAATTTTTTTAAATGAAACCTGGGAAGTCAATTAGTGCTCAAGTGCTGAATACTTTTGTTGTGTTCCATTTAGGTAGATGCTGATGTTGCAACAAGTATGGTTGTTTCATCGCATTAGCAATCTTTCTTTGTTATTCCATGCTTTTTACATTTGCGTATTTAAACCGAAGTCCTCGGTGTATGATATCTTAGACGGAACAATATTATGTTTTAGGAACTTTAGCCCTTGTGCATCTGTAGCAATCTTTCTTTGTTATTCCATGCTTTTTACATTTGCGTATTTAAACCGAAGTCCTCGGTGTATGATATCTTAGACAAAACAATGTTATGTTTTAGGAACTTTAGTCCTTATGCATCTGTAGCAATCTTTCTTTGTTATTCCATGCTTTTTACATTTGCGTATTTAAACCGAAGTCCTCGGTGTATGATATCTTAGACGAAACAATGTTATGTTTTAGGAACTTTAGTCCTTATGCATCTGTAGCAATCTTTCTTTGTTATTCCATGCTTTTTACATTTGCGTATTTAAACCGAAGTCCTCGGTGTATGATATCTTAGACGAAACAATGTTATGTTTTAGGAACTTTAGTCCTTATGCATCTGTAGCAATCTTTCTTTGTTATTCCATGCTTTTTACATTTGCGTATTTAAACCGAAGTCCTCGGTGTATGATATCTTAGACGAAACAATGTTATGTTTTAGGAACTTTAGTCCTTATGCATCTGTAGCAATCTTTCTTTGTTATTCCATGCTTTTTACATTTGCGTATTTAAACCGAAGTCCTCGGTGTATGATATCTTAGACGGAACAATATTATGTTTTAGGAACTTTAGCCCTTGTGCATCTGTAGCTGTTGTCTACTGCTGTGAGCATTATTTTTTTGTTTATGGATAGTTTTTGGGTGAATGGCATGTAATAGAAACGTACTTTCTCATTTGTTCCATTATCATATACGAACCCAAAATAATACAACAATACCCATCCAACTATCAAATTTTGTTTTATTATCATACGTTTTGTTTGCACCGTTAGTCATTTTGACTAACTATCGTTTGTAATTAACTCAAAAATATATCGCCTTGTATTCAAAATCGATTGTTCACTATGTCGACAAACTTAATACAATGACTTTTGGCCTTTTGCACTAGTTTCACGCAGTTACAAACTTAAAAAACGCAAAATAAGATAAGAACATTTCAAATATAAATGAAAAACCAAAACTCATAATTTTTCTGATGCAAGAAGATTTATTTTTTCCCACATATTCAAATTATAACCACAAACCGAGTGTCAAATTGAATCTTGAACAAAAAACAATTTACTTTAGACTCCGTACGAGTCAACTTAAATAGGGTATGTTTGGTGCGCACGGTTGTGGAGCTTTTTAGGGGTGAGCGGTGAGCAATGATCATTTTGATTTTTAGTGGTTGTTTGACAAATGTGCGGTAAACATTTTTATATTTAATGGTTGTTTGGAAAAGGAGCAGTAAACATTTTGATTTTTAATGGTCGTTTGGAAAATGAGCGGTGAATTGTGGCTATTTTTTAGAAATACTAATTCTCCAATGCTTGTTTAAGAAGATGTGGCAAAGGAGCGGTGAGCTGTGACATTTTAGTATGTGTTTATGTGTTATCGTAGTTATTTGGCCACAAATGAAGGTTGAATATAATCATGTTGTTGTCTTGTACGTGAGTAACACCTAGTCATTTTACACATATAATCATGTTCTATTTAAATATGTATATATTATTTTACGTCATTTTACTCATTTATAATTACAGTTAAACATGTTACCAAACGTTTTTATTTAAAAAAATAGTTGCTGCTAACGTTTATTGCTCACAGCTGCTGCTCACAATTACTGCCTACAGCTATTGCTCACTATTACTTTTAACAAACACACATAGTATATTTCCAACACATTATATAGTTTTGTTCAACCTCTTATCACCGTATATTTCGAATTACTCCATGAATCACTGTATATTTCGAATTACTCGAGCAAAACTATATGGTTTTTTGTTCGAAATATACAGTTTACTTTAACAATTACTCCAAGAAATACTGTAGGATAGCTTAGTTTTCATTTACATATGACAAAACTATATAAGTTATTCCAAGTATACAGTGATATTTTTTTCGAAAACTATATAAGTTATCTATCTGCTACTGGTTTATTTATGTAGAGTTGGATTTATCTTATAACCCGACACCCGAATCACCCAACCCGATTTAACCCAACCCGATAAACACCCGAACCCGATAACCTGATTCCTTGTCATGTCGGGTGCGGGTCACTTTTTAAAAACTTAAAACCTGACCCGATGAACCCGATAACACGCCTAGTTACCATTATGTGAGGCAGGATGTCAACCTTGTACAACTTTCTACTAAACATTAAGGTTACACTTGTCGTAAACATCAAAGTTGCACTTGAGTTTTGAATATAAAACACAAAGATTCAAAACTTCGAATTAATCTAAACTTTATTAGACTTAAACTTGAGAGTCGCATTAACTGCTTCAACTTTTTCTCTGAAAGCCAACATTGTGAGGTCTATTTTTATTTCCCAATTGGGTTATATAATTTTTGTATAGTGAATACTCATATTTTGGCTTATACACTATTAAGGAAAGTACTAGCTGTAAGCCTGTAATGTAACATGTGAAAAAAGAGCTTCTCTTTGACTAGAAAAAAGATAGAGTACAAAAAGAGGTAGAGTTTAGATAAGTTTTGTAATTCAAATATATATTATACACATAAATATAAAATAACACTTCATAACCTCCTCAAGACAAGTAAACCATAAAACTAAAGAAGAAAACCAAATAAAAACAACTCATTTTAAAAACTAATAATAATAACTCGATGAATTTTTTATTTATTTTATCTATTTTTTTATGAACAAAGGAAGTGATAACAAAAAAAAAAAAAAAAAAAAAAAAAAAAAAAGCTATGAACAAAAAATTAACCCGAAGTTGTTCACAGCCAGAAAATTTATATTATTAATCCAATGATTCTTAGTCATTTTATTTCGGGGTTGTTATGAAGACATTTCAATTTGTGAACTCCTTTTCTTTGGGTGTGTTTAAACTTTTTTTTTTTTTTTTTTTAATCCCTTTTAGAGAAAAATGAGATAAAATTTTGAAAATTTATCTAACATCATTTTTTAACTGTTGTGCACTTCACCCCCTCATATCCCGCTCAGAAAGGAGTGAGTATCGTTGTTGTTGTTGTTGTTGTTGTTGTTGTTGTAGTATTAGATAATGAAAAAGTGAGCCATGTTCCTCCTCAAACAAAAACTATAGATATATAGCATTAACAAGATTTATAGAAAGACATATCAATATTGATACATAAATTTCGTAAAGCATATCTACCCAAGTTTGATAAGTAAAGTTGGACCTTTGGTGAATGTTTATATTTCAGAAGTAATAAAAGGATCAGAAAATTTTCAAAGAAAGATCACTTCATAATATTTTTGACATGTTTCCGATATTTCAAAAAAAGATGTTCGCCTTCCAAAAAAAAAATTGTACTACCTCTGTCCCAAAATAAGTGTCCAGTTTGACTTATCAGAGTTAAACTGGTTCAACTTTGACTTTATCTATTTTTGCGAGTGTTATATAATACTTGATGCAAAATATATGAATGGATTGGTTTTTAAGTGCATTTTTTATTGGTATAATTTTTCATCAAATTATTATATAAAAAAAAAAAAAAAAAAAAAAAAAAAAAAAAAAAAAAATTTAAGGTAAAAGTTGAACCAGTTTGACTCTAAAAAGTCAAACTGGACACTTATTTTGAGACGGATGGAGTATGAACTTCCTTGTCTTCCGGTCAGATTAGCCCCGAGCCCCTAAGTACCAATGCTTAGAAGGAAACGAGCGGTGGTACCCGCGCGTTGCTGCGAGAATTTGTGTTTAATCTTAACTCGAACTAAAACGATCAATTTTTTTTTTTTTTTTTTTTTTAGGACTAAATTTGCAAAATATCGCTAATAGGGGACTAACTGTGCGATTTACAGCTAACTTGAGGGACTAAAGTCGTAAATTAGTTAGGAACAGTACACCGCACTATTTGACATTTCGAAAAAATAAAAAAAAATAATAAAAAAACCCGCTGCATTTTTTTAAAAAAAAATAATTTTTTTACAAAAATTAATTTTAAAGTTTTTTGATTTTTTTTTTATTTTTTGAAAATATTTTTTAAAAAACTTTTTTTTTTAATTTTTTCGAAATTATTTTTCAAAAAAAAAAAAAAAAAAAAAAAAAAAACCTGTAGCACTGTACTGTAGCATTACGTGGACTTTTTTTTTTCTTTTTCGAAATTATTTTTCAAAAAAAAAAAAAAATTGTAGCACTGTTCATGCTATAGTGTTTTTCCACTGTAGCATGACGTGTCGCGTTGTGGTGAATTTGCTGGGTTTTAGATAATACGAGCGGTGGTACCCGCGCGTTGCTGCGGGAATTTGTGTTTAATCTTAACTCGAAATAAAACGATCAATTTTTTTTTATTTTTTTTTTTAGGACTAAATTTGCAAAATATCGCTAATAGGGGACTAACTGTGCGATTTACAGCTAACTTGAGGGACTAAAGTCGTAAATCAGTTAGGAACAGTACACCGCACTATTTGACATTTCGAAAAAAAAAAAAAAAAAAAAAAAAAAACGCTGCATTTTTTAAAAAAAATTAATTTTTTTACAAAAATTAATTTTAAAGTTTTTTGATTTTTTTTTTTTTTTTTTTTGAAAATATTTTTTAAAAAACTTTTATTTTTTTATTTTTTCAAAATTATTTTTCAAAAAAAAAAAAAAAAAAAAAAAAAACTGTAGCACTGTACTGTAGCATTACGTGGACTTTTTTTTTTAATTTTTTCGAAATTATTTTTCAAAAAAAAAAAACAAAAACTGTAGCACTGTTCATGCTACAGTGTTTTTCCACTGTAGCATGACGTGTCGCGTTGTGGTGAATTTGCTGGGTTTTAGATAATACGAGCGGTGGTACCCGCGCGTTGCTGCGGGAATTTGTGTTTAATCTTAACTCGAAATAAAAACGATCAATCTTTTTTTTTTTTTTTTTTTAGGACTAAATTTGCAAAATATCGCTAATAGGGGACTAATTGTTCGATTTACAGCTAACTTGAGGGACTAAAGTCGTAAATTAATTAGGAACAGTACACCGTACTATTTGACATTTTGAGGAAAAAAAAAAAAAAACTGCTGCATTTTTTTAAAAAAATTAATTTTTTTACAAAAATTAATTTTAAAGTTTTTTGTTTTTTTGTTTTTTTTTTTTTTTTTTTTTGAAAATATTTTTTAAAAAACTTTTTTTTTTTTTTTTTTTTTTTCGAAATTATTTTTCAAAAAAAAAAAAGAGTTAATTACATAAATGGTCACTGTGGTTTGCTCTTTTTTGCACTTTCAGTCACTGAACTTTTTTTTTTACTGGTTCAGTCACTGTGGTTTGCATTTATTTACCGGTCCAGTCCAATTTCGAATAAAATGACTAAAAAGCCCCTGTCCCTTCTTTTGCAAACGAGTAAATTACATAAATGGTCACTATTGTTTGTCTATTTTGTCACATTGAGTCCTTTAGACTAACGGCCGTTAGTCCTTTTTACGTTTTCGTCCGTATTTACACGTTTTCATCCGTATTTACACGTTTTCGTTCGTTTTTACACGTTTTCGTCCGTATTCACACATTTTCGTCGTTTTTACACGTTTTCGTCCGTTTTTACACGTTTTTGTCAGTATTTACACGTTTTCATCCGTTTTTACACGTTTTTGTCAGTATTTACACGTTTTCTTCCGTTCTTACACGTTTTCGTCCGTTTTTACACGTTTTTGTCAGTGTTTACACGTTTTCGTCCGTATTCACAAGTTTTCGTCCGTTTTTACACGTTTTTGTCAGTATTTACACGTTTTCGTCCGTTTTTACATGTTTTCATCCGTTTTTACACGTTTTCGTCAGTATTCACACATTTTCGTTCGTTTTTACACATTTTCGTCTGTTTTTACACGTTTTCGTCAGTTTTTACATGTTTTCGTCCGTTTTTACACATTTTCGTCCATTTTTACACATTTTCGTCTGTTTTTACACATTTTCGTCTGTTTTTACACGTTTTTGTCAGTATTTACACGTTTTCATCCGTTTTTACACGTTTTCCTCCGTTTTTACACGTTTTTGTCAGTATTTACACGTTTTCATCCGTTTTTACACGTTTTCCTCCGTTTTTACATGTTTTCGTCTGTTTTTACACGTTTTCGTCCGTATTTACACGTTTTCGTCCACTTTTGCACGTTTTTACACGTTTTTGTCAGTATTTACACATTTTCGTCTGTTTTTACACGTTTTCGTCAGTATTTAAACATTTTCGTTCGTTTTTACACATTTTCGTCTGTTTTTACACGTTTTCGTTCGTTTTTACACGTTTTCGTCTGTTTTTACACATTTTCGTCAGTTTTTACACGTTTTCGTCCGTTTTTACACATTTTCGTCTGTTTTTTACACGTTTTCGTCAGTTTTTACATGTTTTCGTCCGTTTTTACACATTTTCGTCCATTTTTACACGTTTTCGTCAGTTTTTACACGTTTTCGTCCGTTTTTACATGTTTCGTCAGTTTTTACACATTTTCGTCCATTTTTAAACGTGTAAAAACGTATGAAAATGTGTAAATACTACTGCAATTACGTGTAAAAACGGAGGAAAACGTGTAAAAATGGATGAAAACGTGTAAATACTGACAAAAACATGTAAAAACGGACGAAAACGTGTAAAAACTGACGAAAACGTGTAAAAATGGACGAAAATGTGTAAAAACGGATGAAAACATGTAAAAACTGACGAAAACGTGTAAAAATAGACGAAAGTGTGTAAAAACGGACGAAAACGTGTAAAAACTGACGAAAATGTGTAAAAACGGACGAAAACGTGTAAAAACTGACGAAAACGTGTAAAAACAGACGAAAATGTGTAAAAACGAACGAAAATGTTTAAATACTGACGAAAACGTGTAAAAACAGACGAAAATGTGTAAATACTGAAAATGTGTAAATACTGACAAAAAGTGCAAAAATGGACGAAAACGTGTAAATACGGACGAAAACGTGTAAAAACAGACGAAAACATGTAAAAACGGAGGAAAACGTGTAAAAACGGATGAAAACGTGTAAATACTGACAAAAACGTGTAAAAACGGAGGAAAACGTGTAAAAACGGATGAAAACGTGTAAATACTGACAAAAACGTGTTTAAACGTGTAAAAGCGGACGAAAACGTGTGAATACGGACGAAAACGTGTAAAAATGGACGAAAACATGTAAAAACGGACGAAAACGTGCAAATACTGACAAAAACGTGTAAAAACGGACGAAAACTTGTGAATACGGACGAAAACGTGTAAACACTGACAAAAACGTGTAAAAACGGATGAAAACGTGTAAAAACGGACGAAAACGTGTAAATACTGACAAAAACGTGTAAAAACGGATGAAAACGTGTAAATACTGACAAAAACGTGTAAAAACGGACGAAAACGTGTAAAAACGGACGAAAATGTGTGAATACGGACGAAAACGTGTAAAAACGGACGAAAACGTGTAAATACGGATGAAAACGTGTAAATACGGACGAAAACGTAAAAAGGACTAACGGCCGTTAGTCTAAAGGACTCAATGTGACAAAATAGACAAACCATAGTGACCATTTATGTAATTTACTCGTTTGCAAAGAAGGGACAGGGGTGTTTTAGTCATTTTATTCGAAATTGGATTGGACCGGTAAATAAATGCAAACCACAGTGACTGAACCAGTCAAAAAAAAAGTTCAGTGACTGAAAGTGCAAAAAAGAGCAAACCACAGTGACCATTTATGTAATTAACTCAAAAAAAAAAAAAAATTACTGTAGCACTGTTCATGCTACAGTGTTTTTCCACGGTAGCATGACGTGTCGCCTTGTGGTTAAGTTGCTGGGTTTTAGATAATATATATAATATATTATACTATATATATAAAACCCAGGGGTTTAACCACAACGCGACACGTGTCGCTACAGTGCAAAAACACTGTAGCATGAACAGTGCTACAGTGTTTTTTTTTTTTTTTGAAAATAATTTCGAAAAAAATAAAAAAATAATTTATTTATCCCAAAAAAAAATGCACAAATCAGCCGCAGCAGCAACGTGATTTTTTTCCGGCAAACGGCAACACTAAAAAAAAAAAAAAAAAAAAAAAAAGTTACATCTACAAAAAAAAAACATACACATCTATACGGATCAATAAAAAAAACTACAAATCTACTAAAAAAATCAACGCGAAGTTTGGCCGGAATTTTTTTCCGGTGTGGTGGTCGGATGTGGAAGAGAGAGGGAGGGGATAGCCCGATCTATCTTTTGGTGCAATAAAATAAAAATGGCCGGAAAAATATTCCGGTGACCAGAAAAGTCGCCGGAAACTGCTGGTGTACCGGATGTGGTGGCCGCCCGGATTTTAGAGAGAAAGGGGAGAGATAGAGAGAGAAATATGTGAGTGTGTGTGTGTAAAAATGAATACAAAAAAAAATAATGAGTTTTTATATTAAAGAAGGAAGGGTTTAAATGAAAATATGAAGTGTGAGGGTAGGAAGTGAAACAAAAAGGAGGGGGCTATAGTTGCCAACTAGCAATACTTTTCGTCAAAGCGGTTCGGGGCTCATTCGACATACCAAACGGACTCGAAAATTTACGAAACTTGCGCCATTGTTCACGAAATCATTTTTCCAACAAAAACGAGTATAAATATGCATAACTTTAAAAAATTCAATATATTTTGCAAATGCGATACGTTTCGAATTTTCTAGGTTGTGTTGGTTTCTTCTAAACTTTATTATTGTTTGCTAATTTTTTCGAGTACATGGTACTAATAACTTTTGTTAAAAATAGTTATTATCTTAATATCAGAATTGTTGCACTTTTTTTAGATTAATGTGTTTAGAATTATGTTTCCACATCGTATACACACGCTCCACGGCATTCTCGCGCGTTTCTCCAAGGCATTCCCGCAGCAACGCGCGGGCTCACCCGCTCGTAATATATAATGTGTAGTTATTGCGTTAGAAGAAAAATGGGTATGTCAACACTTTATTGTTGACATGACTATACACAACAATATGGCAAAGAAAGCATCCAATGCATGTGACCTGTAAAACTCGTACTTTGTATTCCTATTACACCGACATCTTTTGAAACGTGAGTCTATAACCCTTGCATCTTTACTTGATACATTTATTACTAAACCCTCCCCCATTTATACACTTCACCTTGGTGTTTTTTTTCTTCATCTTCTTCATTTCCAAAGCGGTTCTTAGTAAAAAATTTAAGGTGAGTTATTTCTTTAATTACAATTGCCCTTTAAGTTTAAACTATTTTTGTTTCTAACTGCCTTCTCATGATATAGATCTACTCTTGCTGTCATGTTGATCAAAGTTGGAACAATTAGTTTTGTGGTCCATTTAGTCGATGTTTTCTTAGAGACGATTTTACATGTTTGTTTTTCGACCAGGATTCCTCTGTTTAAAATGGTTGATGGCAGGTATAACTTTCATAATCTCTTTTTTTAAATGTCATAGAATATTCATTAAATTAGACTTGGTAGTTTATTTTCGGTTTGGATGGTAAAAAAGAAAAATATTGTGTTGCCTTGATGATACAGAACTTGAAGCTCTTTCAAGAACAAAGAGTTATTAAAACAAGCATTCACACATGCATCATACAAAGCACATGACTCAAACTTATATGAAAGGCTTTTGAATCATTTGGTTGCCAAGCTCCATTACTTTATGTATCCTATTATGATGCCTGGTGAGCTCACGCGCCTACGCGATTGCTTGAAAAAAATAGTTATTTTTTATTTTTATTTTATATATATATAGGGGGACTTTCTTACGAGAACCATTTTATCTGCGAGAACTGAGAGAACCACAAAAAACATACATGCACGCCTTTTAAAATAAAATAAAAATACATGCAAATCATCAATAATCGTAAGTATCCACCTATGTTCTTCAATATCATCATGAACTCATCCTCTTTTTTCACAAAAACCTTACACAAGGCCGCAATATTGTCGTTGCAGGCCTTATAAGAACATACATGCACACCTTCAAAGAAAAATGTTGTATTTCCAATTTCTTATCAAATTCTTTAGAACAACTATGTTTTTTTAAAAACATATATGTTGTTTTTAGAACATATGTGCAAAAATACAATTATTGAAGGCGTGCATGTATGTTTTTGGTGGTTCTCTCAGTTCTCGCAGATAAAATGGTTCTCGCAAGAAAGTCTCACTATATATATATATATATATATATATATATATATATATATATATATATATATAGAACCCTTTTAAGTGCGGGAACTGCGAGAACTCTTCTAGACCAATAAGATTTTTTTAAATATTAAAGATTATTATTTAATCATAAGGGTATTTTAGTAAAATACAATTTTTATATTATTTTCAAATTTTTTATTAAATCCCGTTTCAAAACATTCCTGAATTTTCGGATTTTTTTTTTTTTTTTTTTTTTTTTTTTTTTTGGTAATGTATATCCAGAATATTACAAGAACATATGTGTTTTTGTTTCTTTTTTTTTTTGAAAAAAATTAGGTGCTAGCATGTTTTTTAAATATTGTAAATTTATATGTGTTTCTATAATGTAATTGTTCACATTTTTGTATCAACCTATCAATATTTTTGTCTAACCATTATTTTTTAAGAAGTTTGAAACACAAATCAAAGAAAATAAATCATTATAAAAGAAAAAAATAAGATTCAAATACTTAAATGTTACATTCCACTTAATTACAAGAACATAAAACACGTATGCAATAATAGTATATCTTCAAAAATCACAAATTATCTTCATGTATATTTTTGTTCATCCACTTCTCGGTCTTCAATGATATCGTCATCTTCATCAATCTGAAACAAGCATGCACAAAAACAATTAAACCATAAACAAATAAGAAATAAAAAATAATCCTAACAACTATTATAACGCATATGCACAATCTTGTATATGTCAAACATATTTTTAATCATAAACACATATAAAAAACAACTATCAAGCTATGCCCACTCTTTCAAGGATTTTATACCAACAATAAAAACATATATGTACCATTTCATTGATTTTATACAGTATTAACCTTGTGTGGAAAACTAGAAGGGGGGGGGGGGGTTGAATAGTTTTATGTCCTTTTAATAATTTATTGTGAAAACTTTATTTTCTTTTTAAAACTTAGATTCGAATTTATGTGATCTCAATTCTTGAACAATATGAACAATACGTATATAAGTAAATATAACTAAGTAATGCAAGTAAGGTAATAAAATGAAATGAAAGCTAGAGATGGAAAGATCTAACCGAGAGACAAGAGATTTATAGTGGTTCGGCTACAAGGACACCTTCCTTGCCCTACTCCACTCCCCGAGCACCTAACTCGAGAGTTTTCTTCACTATGTCAACAAGCTCCCTTATGGCGGAGAAAACCTTTACACAACTTTAGCTTACACCGGCTTAACGACACAAAGCTAGATGTCGAGTTCTAATCGTAGCTAGAACCAATCTCACACCTTAAACACGACTTAATCACACCGACTTCTTCACGACTTCTTCACGACTTCTTCACAACTTCTTCACGACACTTCACGACTAACCACAACCTATGTTCACTACTACTTCTTCACACCTTCACTACTTACACACCTTAACAACACAACTTCTCTACTTACACACTAACCTATCCCAAATAATTATACACACAACTATCTAATAACAATACACAACTTATATACAAATATATGTGATGACACAAACAACTTAGGTATCTAAGTTGCAATACTTCTTCTTTAGTTGTTGAAGGAGTATTCTTCTTTTGCACTTGAATGGAGGAAGCTTGGATCACTTAGAAACCAAAGCTTAAGATTATATGATCAAAGGATTTTGAAGATATGAAATGTGATTTAAAACAGAAAGTTTTAGTGTGCAAAAGGTGAGTAAAAGTCCAGGAGAAGACTGGTATTTATAGGAGAAAAATTGGACAGCTGGAGGTCTACTGGAGCGGGGGCGGTCCCCTTAATAATTAAGGGGGCCGCCTAGTAAAATTAAGGGGGCCGCCCCTTCTGTCCGTTGGCCAATTTTGTCCTTTTGTGGGGAAGGTTTTTCTGGAACATTTTAACTGATTTTGATTAAAAATTTGAATTCATATTTTTATAAAAGATTAAACATTTTTATTTAATGCCAAAAATGTTTTTCAAAAATATATAAAATGTTTTTGATGTTTTATAAAAAATCTAATTATTAAGAAAATGTTCCTTTGATCATATAATGCATTAAGCACTTGTTTATTCATACCTTAAGTGATTAAGTTGTAAAAATGAATATTTACAACTAAATACTTGTTTATTTGATAAGTTTATGTTTAATGAGTTTATATTTTGTGATCATTAAAACATAGAGATATGAATAATGTTTTTAGGCATTATTTATGTCAACAATCTCCCCATTTTTGATGATTACAAAACTTAAACTTATTAAATCCAAAAATTTATTTTTGGACAAGTATTTAGTGAGTTTACATTCACTTCTCCCCCTTTTTGTAGAATCAAAAAGGTTATGCCG
The DNA here is from genome assembly GCA_021014915.2 of Artemisia tridentata subsp. tridentata. Taxonomy (NCBI): domain Eukaryota; kingdom Viridiplantae; phylum Streptophyta; class Magnoliopsida; order Asterales; family Asteraceae; genus Artemisia; species Artemisia tridentata. The sequence goes on from CP139502.1 coordinate 37,259,532, forward strand.
ACAAGTTTTAGAAACTAAATTTGTCGGGACGAGAACTCCCCCTTGATGGTTACTCCCCCTCGTTCGAGGGCACCAAGGAGACGAGCTATGGAAATCTTGGCTGCAAAAACAAGTTAGGAGATACAAGATACATATACATAGCAAAAATATTTAGAACAACCAACTAAAACATTCAAGATGATCATATAAAATATGAATCATCATTTCATTACATAAAATACTTTGAAACATAATGATTACAACATAACTAGAAATACTAATGGTCCTCATATTGCCAAAGAGAGCGATTGGACTTGCTTGCAACACAAAAGGGTGAGGGATTTTATTTTGAGGCGGAAAGCATGTGGATGGGTTTTAGTTATGTGATGGTGAGGGAAATGGAGCGGATCCATTGAGGTTATATCGTTGTAGTGGAGGAATGGGATGAGGACGAGTGAGTAGATATTCGATCCAAGAAATATCTTCACTTAAGTGGAGGATTTGTTTTTGAAGGAAGATGCAACAAGGGCAATAGTGGGTGTGGTTTGTAACTTGATCCAAGTTAAGAGAGTGGGGTAGGCAATTTGAGTAAGGTGAGGATGGAGGTTGTCCCTTGTTGCGTTGTGTGAGGTGCATAGCAAGGAGATCATTAAGATCATGGATTTGGTTAATCTCTTCATGAAGCTTTTGCCTTTCATGAATGGGAATTTGGTTATTTGGTGGAAATGGATGGTATTGGGGTGAAAGGTTTGATGTTTGACCAAGGTGATGAGGGTTTTCAAGTATTCCATTGAAGTTGGTTTGAGGTTTAGGGGAGTAGTTTGGAATGAATGTGGATGTTTGGCCAAAATGGTAGGGTTTGTGAAATGGTTCAATGGAATGAGGTTGTGATCTTGGAGAGTAGTTGGGGATGAATGATGATGGAGGTGTTGGTTGTCTAGTTGTGATGGGCTTGTGGTGAGGGTTAGGTTTTCTCTTCCACCCGGGTTTTAAGGTCATCCTTGCTAGCTTAGAGGTTTTTGGTTTTGGGTTGATTGGAGAAGACATGATGGGATGATTGAATGTGGTGAGATATGAGGTTATTTATAGTGGAGGATTTGTGTTGTTTAGGAATGAAAAGGCTTGTTGGGTGTTTAGGACAAAATGTGTTTGTGAATTTGGGGAAGTATAGGATCAAATGGGCTAAAAAGCAGAAAAAGATTCTCTGAACCCGTCCAGCAGATGGCCGGTCCCCTTAATTATGGGCGGTCCCCTTAATAATTAAGGGGGCCGCCTTATGAATTAAGGGGGCCGCCCATCTGGTACATTTCTGGGTTCCAGAAATGGGTTTTTCTGCAGAAATAGGTGAGGATGGCTATGTTTTGAGCTTTTGGTTTTAGGCAAGTCCCACTCTTTGAGGCAATAGAGAAACATATTAAGCATGCATGGCATATAAGACAAATAAATAAGCAAGCAATAATTAATATCTAGCAATTAAGGATCCTAATTATCTAAGGCAAGGATAATGAAACAAAGGCACTAGAAACTAATGGGGAATATGTGATGGAACAATTGTGGGGATGTGATTAATAAGCTTGTTCTAGTGTGTGCCTATATGCAACAAATGTGGAGATGTGATTGTTTCGACTCCTAAATGCAAAAATTTCCTAAGAAACAATCCAAGGTCTCCTTGATTTGATTTAGCTCAATATATGAATATCAAAGATGTATATATTAGATTATATACTTTGACAATTCATGTGAGATCTTTATGCATGAAAGAAAGAAATGTTTTTAGCATTATTCAACAATGTAAGAAAAATGTGTTTTCCTAGATGTGAGAATGATTTGTAGAAAATAGATTGGGTTTTGTTTATAAATATGTTTATGCAAAGAAATATCCCAATCTTTTATTTTGTGCAAAACAGATTCCTAGACTCAGATGGGAGGAAACAGAAAAAAAATGTTACAGTTAGATGGCCGGTCCCCTTAATGACAAGCCGGTCCCCTTAATAATTAAGGGGACCGCCTTTATAACATTAAGGGGTCCGCCCATCTGGAAAAAAAATTACCAAAAATGCAGAAAATTCAGTCAATTTGTTCCATCATTCCTAGGCCTAAACGTAAGTGGTTAAAGAGTTCACGCTTAAGGGGCTTAGTGAATATGTCTGCTAAGTTATCTTCCGATGCAACCTTTTCTATAGATATGTTTCCTTTTTGAACGTTATCACGGAGGAAGTGGTGGCGTATTTCTATGTGTTTAGTCCTAGAGTGTTGAACGGGATTCTTACTTAAATCTATAGCACCTTTATTATCACACATAATTGGGACGTCATCTAACCTAATGCCATAATCTACGAGAGCTTGTTTCATCCATAGTGCTTGTTGACATGCCTTTCCAGCGCTTACATATTCGGCTTCTGTGGTAGAAATAGCAAGAGTGGTTTGCTTCTTCGAGAACCAAGATGTTAGACAACATCCCATTAACGTGCAAATTCCGCTAGTGCTTTTTCTATCCACGTAGTCTCCCGCATGATCCGAATCCGCATAGACGATGGTTTCTATGCCCGATCCCTTAGGATACCATAATCCTAAGTGTATAGTGCCTTTAATGTATCAGAAGATACGCTTAACCGCTTCTAGGTGAGAGGTTTTGGGATCCTCTTGAAAGCGAGCACAAAGGCAGACACTAAACATGATATCCGGTCTACTTGCCGTTAAGTATAGTAAACTACCTATCATTCCTCTATATTTAGTGTTTTCTACGGACTCACCCTCTTCATCTCTTGTGAGTTTTACTTCCGTAGACATTGGTGTCTTCATGGGCTTAGCATCTTCTAATCCAAATTTCTTAAGCATTTCCTTAATGTACTTAGATTGATTAAAAAATATTCCATCTTCTAATTGTTTTATTTGTAATCCTAGGAAGAAATTAAGTTCACCCATCATACTCATCTCAAACTCATCATGCATGATTTTGGCGAATTCATCACACATATCCTGACAAGTCGATCCGAATATAATATCGTCGACATATATTTGAACAATGATGAGATTTGGGCTTTTCTTTTTCGTGAAAAGAGTGTTATCTACCATTCCCATGGAATAATCATGTTTAATAAGAAATGCCTTTAATCGATCATACCAAGCCTTGGGAGCTTGTTTGAGTCCATATAAAGCTTTCTTGAGTTTATAAACATAATCAGGTTTTGCGAAGTCAATGAATCCTGGAGGTTGTGCCACGTATACCTCCTCATTGATAAAACCGTTAAGGAATGCACTTTTCACGTCCATTTGAAATAACTTAAAATCTAAGGCGCATGCATAGGCAAGTAGTATTCTTATAGATTCTAATCTAGCTACGGGGGCATAAGTTTCGTCATAATCTATTCCTTCTTGTTGATTATATCCTTGGGCAACTAACCTAGCCTTGTTCCTAGTAACTATTCCATTTTCATCTAACTTATTTCTATAAACCCACTTAGTTCCTATGATGGTCATGTTCATGGGATTTGGGACTAGTTCCCAAACGTCATTAGTCTTAAATTGATTTAGTTCTTCTTGCATAGCCATAACCCAACTTTCATCTTTTAATGCCTCATTTATATTTTTAGGTTCTATAGTTGATAGGAAACAAAAGAAGTTATTTTTATCTTGAGCTTGTGATCTAAGGGTTCTTTGATTTAAGTTTCCTATTATATTATCTAACGGGTGTGATTTAGATTCCTTAACATTTACTATTTCGTCTTCACCTAATATTATATCTTCATTATCATCACCTAAGGGTTTAATTTTACTAACCTCAATAGCTTCTTCTTCAACTAGGTCATCATCTTCTAGGGGCAATGTCTTAGGTGGTGGTGGAGTTTCATCAAATGTTACATTTAAGGACTCTTCTACTTTCATAGTGTGTTTATTAAGTATTATGTATGCTTTACTATTTTGTGAATACCCTAGAAAGATTCCTTCGTACGACTTAGGATCAAACTTAGTAAGGTAATCTTTTGTATTGAGAACAAAACATTTGCTCCCGAATACCCTAAAGTAATTTAGATTAGGTTTTCTACCTCTCAATAACTCATATGGGGTTTTTCCTAATATTCTCCTAATTGAGACTCTATTTATTATATATGTTGATGTATCTACAGCATGGCACCAAAATTTTTGTGGGATAGATTGTTCATTTAGCATTGTTCTACTCATTTCTTGTAAGGTTCGATTCTTTCTTTCTACTACCCCATTTGATTGTGGAGTGCGAGGAGCGGAGAAATTGTGAGATATCCCATTTAAATCACAATATTTTCCGAATTGCACTTCATTATCAAATTCCCGACCATGGTCCGTCCTAATTGCTACTATAGAACATCCTAATTTATTTTGAATCATTTTACTAACTATTTCAAATTTATTAAAGGCTTCGGTTTTATCACTTAAAAAACTAGTCCACGTGTATCGTGAATAGTCATCTACAATTACTAAGGTATAACGATTACCTCCGTAACTCCGCACAGCGGTTGGACCAAAAAGGTCCATGTGTAATAATTCTAGGCATCTAGTGGTGGATACTATATTCTTAGCTTTGTGACTAGCATGTGCTTGCTTTCCTATTTTGCATGCATCACAAAAGTGTTGGTCATATCTTAGGTTAGGCAAGTTTCTAACTAATTCTTTAGAGGCTAGGGATTGTATTTGTTGCATATTTGCGTGACCTAATCTTCTATGCCACAATGTAGAGTTTTCATCTAAGGTTGCTAGACATATTTTATCTTCCGGTTTATTTCCTAGCTTCATAACATATACGCCACCTTTCCTAACTCCTCTACCTATGACCTTTCCGTCCTTAACTATTTCGCTATCTTTACTTGTAAAAGTAACCCTACACTTATTATCGCATATTTGTCCTATACTAAGCAAGTTATATGTTAAGTTATCTACATGCTCAACATTTTCAATAGTTAGGGAGTCTTGAGAGATCGTACCTTTGCCAATGATTTTTCCACGAAAATCACTACCGAAAATAACGTTACCTCCGTTGTATGCCTTGTAGGAGGAGAATAGCTTCCGGTTTCCCGTCATGTGCTTCGAGCAACCGCTATCCTTAATCCATTCGTCGGGCTCCAAATTTATTCCTAGACATATTTCATCGGTGGCTTGAGCTACAAGGCACTTTTCGTCTTTTGCTTTGTCCGCTTCATCTTTGTCGCTATCGCTCCATGTTCCACTAACAAATGCGCTTTCGTAATCGTAACCCGGTGGCTTTGGACATTCGCCAATGAGATGGTTTTGACTTCCACATCTAAAACACTTTTTTTTCCCGTAGTTATCATTTCTATTTCTTTGTAGCGATCTTCTTTCATCTCGCGGTTGACTCGTGAATCTTCCTCGTTTCTTGAAGAATTTTTTGAATTCTCTAACGGCCATTGCATATTCTTCGTCTTCACTATCGTCACTTGAATCATCGTCATCACTAAGTTCCTTTTTGGCTTTTAGCGCGAGAGACTTGAATTGATCTTTCTTGCTCTTGACCGTTTCCGAGTCCCTCTTTATAATTTCTTCATGAACCTTCAAGTTGCCAATAAGCTCGTCAAGTGATAACGTTATCAAGTTCTTTGACTCTTCAATCGCCGTGACCTTTGCGCGCCATTTCGGATGTAATGCCCTAAGAAATTTCCTTACACAATTTTTGCTAGAAAAAGTCTCATCAAGTGCTTTTAAACTTGTGATGATTGTGTTAAATTTAGCAAATGCATTATCAATAGATTCCTCTTCAGGAATTGTAAATTGTTCATATTGTTGTACAAGAAGATCTATTTTATTATCTTTGACTTGACTATTACCTTGGTGAGTGATTAGTAAAGAATCCCAAATATCTTTTGCGGTTTGACACATAAAAATTCTTTCATATTCTTTGCGTGGTAACGCATTATAAATAACCATTTTAGCTTCATTATTTTTCGCTAGTTTTCCTTTTTAAATCATCATTTTGTTTTTCAAAAGGTACAATTTCATCTAATTTAGTTAGGATATTATATTGAATAGGGGGAAAATCACCATAGGTAATAACATGCCAAAGATCAAGATCCTTTGATTTCACATAAGTTTCGAATCTATTTTTCCAATAAAGAAAACCATCACTTTCAAATAGTGGTGGTCTTTGCATAGATTGCCCTTCTAAATATTTTAAAGATTCCATAGATCGTTTCAAGTTTTAAAATACAGTTAATTTTAAAAATCTTGTTTGACGTGGCTCTTGATACCAATTGTGGAAAACTAGAAGGGGGGGGGGGGTTGAATAGTTTTATGTCCTTTTAATAATTTATTGTGAAAACTTTATTTTCTTTTTAAAACTTAGATTCGAATTTATGTGATCTCAATTATTGAACAATATGAACAATACGTATATAAGTAAATATAACTAAGTAATGCAAGTAAGGTAATAAAATGAAATGAAAGCTAGAGATGGAAAGATCTAACCGAGAGACAAGAGATTTATAGTGGTTCGGCTACAAGGACACCTTCCTTGCCCTACTCCACTCCCCGAGCACCTAACTCGAGAGTTTTCTTCACTATGTCAACAAGCTCCCTTATGGCGGAGAAAACCTTTACACAACTTTAGCTTACACCGGCTTAACGACACAAAGCTAGATGTCGAGTTCTAATCGTAGCTAGAACCAATCTCACACCTTAAACACGACTTAATCACACCGACTAGTTCACGACTTCTTCACGACTTCTTCACGACTTCTTCACGACTTCTTCACAACTTCTTCACGACACTTCACGACTAACCACAACCTATGTTCACTACTACTTCTTCACACCTTCACTACTTACACACCTTAACAACACAACTTCTCTACTTACACACTAACCTATCCCAAATAATTATACACACAACTATCTAATAACAATACACAACTTATATACAAATATGTGTGATGACACAAACAACTTAGGTATCTAAGTTGCAATACTTCTTCTTTAGTTGTTGAAGGAGTATTCTTCTTTTGCACTTGAATGGAGGAAGCTTGGATCACTTAGAAACCAAAGCTTAAGATTATATGATCAAAGGATTTTGAAGATATGAAATGTGATTTAAAACAGAAAGTTTTAGTGTGCAAAAGGTGAGTAAAAGTCCAGGAGAAGGCTGGTATTTATAGGAGAAAAATTGGACAGCTGGAGGTCTACTGGAGCGGGGGCGGTCCCCTTAAATAGGGGGCGGTCCCCTTAATAATTAAGGGGGCCGCCTAGTAAAATTAAGGGGGCCGCCCCTTCTGTCCGTTGGCCAATTTTGTCCTTTTGTGGGAAGGTTTTTCTGGAACATTTTAACTGATTTTGGTTAAAATTTTGAATTCATATTTTTATAAAAGATTAAACATTTTTATTTAATGCCAAAAATGTTTTTCAAAAATATATAAAATGTTTTTGATGTTTTAAAAAAATCTAATTATTAAAAAAATGTTACTTTGATCATATAATGCATTAAGCACTTGTTTATTCATACCTTAAGTGATTAAGTTGTAGAAATGAATATTTACAACTAAATACTTGTTTATTTGATAAGTTTATGTTTAATGAGTTTATATTTTGTGATCATTAAAACATAGAGATATGAATAATGTTTTTAGGCATTATTTATGTCAACACCTTGAAACACATATGCACCATTTCACTAATTATAATTAACCTTGAAACATATATGCACACACTTTTTATTGATTTATATCAGCTATAAAACACATATGCACCATTTTTAATTGATTTTCTACCAGCAATAAACACGTATGATCCATTCCTTAAAACATGTATGCACCGTACCTCAAAACATGTAAAAACAGCCATGTTCAATGTAAAAACAATTATGTTCAATGAATAACATGTATGTTCTATGAAAACCAAAATGTGTACTGAAAAACAAGTATGTTCAAACAAGTATGTTCACCGAAAAAACAAGTATGTTCAAACACGAATTCCACGTTTAATCTATAGATGTATTATCTACACATGAAAAACATACATGTTATGCAGAGTTTAAAACATATATGCACAGTTCAAAACATTTTTTAAGTGACCCTAATCATCAAACAATGGACCCAATCTCGACATAAAGCATACAATTACAAATAATATCAGATTTATATACACAAATAACAGAACGGAACCGTGTATATCATATAAATCATAGATCTAATAAAAAATCACCGATTAAAACATATAATCACAAATTTAAAAAAAGTACGTAACTCACAGATATGAACAAATTCAAACCACATGGACGATATAATCAACCAAAATCAAGAGGTCTGGCACACATTTTTATCTAATTATCTACTCGCAAACCCAATAATCAAAAAACACGAGACACAAACCTTAACAAGGTGAACAACCTCCTTAAGATCAAGAGCAACTTTCTTCCCATCACCCTTGTCCTCTTGTTTATCGACCTTAACCAAAACCGGAAAGGGAACCTTTTGCTCCTCTTCTTGACCCCGAAACACCCGTCTCATAACCCGATTATCGGCTTCAATCTTTCTCCTCTCAGCCTCCAAATCCACACCCTCACCCTCACCATCACCACCCACCCTATCCTCCGGCAAAGGTGCCACCTTTTGTCCATAAGAAACCGGGTTATTAAAATCCCTTACAAACCTGACATCTTCACGGCTTAAGGGTCTTGTGGGTTCATTTGGGTCGGGTTGTTTTTCGGGTTTGACAGCGTATGAAAAGGGTTGGATTGGTGTGGGTTCTGGTCTTTGGGGTTTATTGGTTTCATTGGGATCTGATGGTAAGGATGGTGATGAACAGAGTGATCTATGGAGTGATTGGAATGGTGAACTTGAATGATAGAGAGGTGGGTGTGGTTATGGTGGCTGTGAAACACTAGGGAGAAAGAAAGGCGGTTAGGGTTTTGAGAGAGAAGTGGATCTAATCAAATAAAAGTGACAGATTTTTTTTTTTAATTGGATGGACGGTTTTAATCATGGCTTTAATTTAGGATGGTTTTCAAAATTGTTTGACATAAAATTCCAATATTGCCCTTCGAGGCAAAAAGGAAAATATTTGTACTTTTAATTAATTACATTAATGGCACAATCAATTATAGCCATTGATCAAACTCATCTAACGGTGTAAAGCGAGTTCTCGCAGTTCCCGCACTTAACAGGGTTCTGAAAATAAAGATACACTATATATATATATATATATATTTTTATTTATTTAAGGAGGATGTATTAATATCATGTTACTTGGTGAATAAATAACTGTATGGATATTTTATTTCAGTAAGATTTTTTTTTTCAAAGCTCCAAATGACACGTTGCCACAATATTCATATTAGAATATTTTTTAAAAGTTTGTAACTTTTATTGAAATAATTATTTAGTTCACATGAGACTTTAAATATAGTTGGTTGCTATTTAATGAACCTATAAAACAAAAAATAATGCATTGTTATATAAATAGGCCGTGACATGAAATATAAACATATGCATATCTTTTTTGAAATTTTTGGTCAATAAATTTTTACAAAAAGAACACTTTTTCGTAAAGGTCTTGCTAGACCAACACAACTGTGTGACTTCATAATATTTTTGACATGATTCCGATATTTAATTACAAAAATACTAGTGGTTTGTCAAATATTTTTGCTAGACCGATAACTATTTTTGTGCGATTGACGATTGTTGTACATTCGTGCAATTAATTTTCGTCTTGGTCCAAATCAATTTTATTTCTAATTGTATTTGTTTTTTCCTTGAAAAAGACCAATTTAGTCACATGAAAGTGCAATAACCGTCAGTCACACAAAAAATAGCCGCGAGTCTATCAAAACAATTCTACCAACCACTTGTGCTTTTGTCAATAAAAAAAAAAGAAAAATTACTAAAATACCCCAGTCGAAACACTGTCAAAAGCTTTTTGGACCCGTTTTTATTTTATCTCAAAAATAGACCATTTGAGATAAAATGTGACCTTTTTTTTTTTCTTTTTTTTGTTAACACTTTTTTATGGACCAAGGAAGCAAACCTGCTTTCCAAAAAATGAAATGTTAGATCGGGTGTAGTGGTTACCAACATCATCACCGGCAACTCAGCGTCACATTAGCTTTTCACTTCATAACCAACTTCACTACTCAAACGTACCCAACTTCAACAAAAAATATACACACAAAACCAAAATCACAATATACTTACACACAACACAAGTCGGTTGTTCCACACACCGACATCTCTCTCTTTTGCTTCAACAAAGCATCCGGGGCGGGGATGGGAGGGTGGAGGGGGAGTTATAAGGACGACGTGTCTTTGGGGGACGATGCGTTTAAAATACCTCTTATAACATCCGGTCTTAGACTTACGAATTTTTTTTTAAAAGAATATTACAAACATATTTACATATATTTTTTTCTTTCTTTACCTCAAAGTTTACTAGTTTTTCGTTAGAAAATATCTTTACAGCATACAAACACTTGTTTGTTTGATTTGTAATTATGTAACTTTCGTGAATTTGTCTTAAGAAAAGTAGTTTTGCAATACGTATGTGCTGCTTTGGATCCACTGACCACTATTGAATGCCCTTTGTATGTTAAAATTTTGTACATATAGGCTATATTGGTAAGTTTTATTTATTGGTAAAAAGAAAAGTGAACATTTGTGAGGTCTATAAATTATTATCTATTTTTGAAATAATCCTATGTTATATACTACGAAATTCTCTTTATAAAAGCATACATTGGGCCAATTGTTTATTTAACTCAGAACATGTGTCCTCATGTCCCTGTTTTTGATGGAGATCAAACAGAGGCTTGTTATACGGTATAAACTTTTCTGTTTTCTTAACATTTTTTTTTTTAGTAGTAGTAGTAGGTTAATTTATGGTTATTTAGTATTTTTAAATATGTTGTTAATTTCTTCGATCTTGTTGCTAGTATGATGGTACGTGGTTTCACTATCGAAATATGAATCCCTTTCTTTCAAGGTTTGCTGCTGCTATTGAGGCGGGAATTAAAAACATATGGGTGGTAAAGTGACATTATAACGATTGTTGTCTTAATTTGTTAACATTATTTATTTATTAGCGTATTTTTATTTGTTTGTTTTTTTCGCTTTTAGAGACCTGGCTCTAGAGTACCTTATATAGGAGATGATGCATCTATGGTCACAATTTCGTATATCTCTAATATTGTTGGCCCGGTAAGTAGTTTTTCGTACCGCCGGTAATACTAATAAATATATTACCATCCATAGTAGAGTATATTTCTAACTAGTATTTAATTTTGGTTAGGCTGGAATGGTATATGTGGTTGGCCAAAAGCAAATTGAAACCAACAGTCATTTGGGCCAGTTGGGTGCTAAAAGATCAAACGTCACTTGTATTGCTGGGGTTGCATCGTTTCCAATCGACTACAGCGAGACCATTGGAAACATTGATGTTATATTTTATGAAGATGATAAGGATACTGAGGTCATTTGCTTTCAATTCTTGGTTTACTTATTATTTCCGTTTTGTTTCTTCACATTATATCATCCATGCGGAAAACTATATAAATAATAATGATGCATCATACGTACACCAATATGACAGTCTAGCTAGTAGAGTATTTAAAAATCTTCATTCTAAAAAACTATCTAAGTATCACTTTGCAAAATGTTCGCCAAAAATAAGAGAACAAACTTAGCTAATGGTTCTCTTAAAAAGGAGGAGTTTGTTCTCAAAATGGCTATATTATAAACTCTCGGTGCATGATCGATCACTTAAAATATTTTCTCTTGAATATTTCATAAACCCAAACTAGTTTTTGACCTCGTTCTACTACACGAGATCGATGTGAAATATTTTTATTTTTATTTTTAATATATATTACACCATCTCTCATATGTTTATACGTTATAAAATCACATGTTTCTCAAATATGAAAGATTCATTCATATAGCTTGCGGCTATTGTTAGTTGCGGTGAAAATTCTTGCCGGTAAATGAAAATAACGAAGTGATTTTTACAAATTAAAAATATGCTTATTAAATTTAAAGTTTAAGGCCCGTTTGGTTAGCACCTTTTGGTTTTGGATTTGATTTTTCTTTTGTTTACGAGTATATAATAAAAGATAGAGAGTACATTGCTTTTAAGTTTACTCCATCTATTATTTGCTTTATTTTTTAGTTAACAAATCTGGCCCTCAATGCACAAACATTCTTAGCAAATGGAGGCCATTTCTGTACCTTCATCAAGGTATGTAAATCCTTTAATTCTTTTTTATTTTTATCTTTTTTATTTATGTTTTGTTGTCTTCATGCATTTAGAGTTTTACATGGAAAATCCACAGGCCGACGTAATGCTCACAGACCCACCTACTCCTCATGTGTTTATTTTCATCGTAAGGGAGGAGAAGCTAAAGGAACATCAATTCAATATTGTGCACAGTATTACTCTTAGCCCTGTTGATGAAAAATGCAAATGTTATGTTGGATCCTATGGTGCTGTTTAGATGCATTATTTGCCTGTCACTCTTACTCTTATTAGGAAGATTTATGCAAAACTTGAACTTGTCTTGTAATAATTGACATCTCCTTTTCTAACTATTGCCATCGACGGGCAATAGTTAGAAAAGGAGATGTCAATTATTACAAGACAAGTTCAAGTTTTGCATAAATCTTCCTAATAAGAGTAAGAGTGACAGGCAAATAATGCATCTAAACAGCACCATAGGATCCAACATAACATTTGCATTTTTCATCAACAGGGCTAAGAGTAATACTGTGCACAATATTGAATTGATGTTCCTTTAGCTTCTCCTCCCATACGATGAAAATAAACACATGAGGAGTAGGTGGGTCTGTGAGCATTACGTCGGCCTGTGGATTTTCCATGTAAAACTCTAAATGCATGAAGACAACAAAACATAAATAAAAAAGATAAAAATAAAAAAGAATTAAAGGATTTACATACCTTGATGAAGGTACATAAATGGCCTCCATTTGCTAAGAATGTTTGTGCATTGAGGGCCAGATTTGTTAACTAAAAAATAAAGCAAATAATAAATGGAGTAAACTTAAAAGCAATGTACTCTCTATCTTTTATTATATACTCGTAAACAAAAGAAAAATCAAATCCAAAACCAAACGGGCCTTAAACTTTAAATATAATAAGCATATTTTTAATTTGTAAAAATCACTTCGTTATTTTCATGCACCGGCAAGAATTTTCACCGCAAGCTATATGAATGAATCTTTCATATTTGAGAAACATGTGATTTTATAATGTATAAACATATGACAGAGATGGTGTAATATATATTAAAAATAAAAATATTTCACATCTCGTGTAGTAGAACGAGGTCAAAAACTAGTATGGGTTGATGTAATATTCAAGAGAATATTTTAAGTGATCGATCATGCACCGAGAGTTTATAATATAGCCATTTTGAAAAGTACGTAGCCACACATTTTTTTTTCTCCGAACAAACTCCTCCTTTTTAAGAGAACCATTAGCTAAGTTCTCCTATGATGCATTAGATTCGCTAACACTTTAGCTAGACTGTCATACTGGCTAAGTGTACGATTAGCTAAGTTCTCCTATGATGCATTATTATTTATATAGTTTTCCGCATGGATGATATAATGTGAAGAAACAAAACGGAAATAATAAAATTGAAAGCAAATGACCTCATTATCCATATCTTCTTCATAAAATATAACATCAATGTTTCCAATTGTCTCGCTGTAGTCGATTGGAGATGATGCAACCCCAAAAATACAAGTGACGTTTGATCTTTTAGCACCCAACTGGCCCAAATGACTCCTGGTTTCAATTTGCTTTAGGCCAACCACATATACCATTCCAGCCTAACCAAAATTAAATACTAGTTAGAAATATACTCTACTATGGATGGTAATATTAGTATGAAATCTACTTTCATAATTAATTTCATATATACTCAAAGTGCAAGTATTGAATGCATAATGTACAATATTTTTAATGCACGTTTGGGTATATATGAAATTTCCAACTAAAAGGAGAGGAGATATGAAATTGCCCCTATTAGTATTATCGGGACGAAAACCACTTACCGGGCCAACAATATCAGAGATATACCAAATTGTGACCATAGATGCATCATCTCCTATATAAAGTACCCTAGAGCCAGGTCTCTAAAAGCGAAAAAAACAAACAAATAAAAATACGCTAATAAATAAATAATGTTAACAAATTAAGACAACAGTCATTATAATGTCACTTTACCACCTATATGTTTTTAATTCCCGCCTGAATAGTAGCAGCAAACCTTGAAAGAAAGGGATTCATATTTCGATAGTGAAAACACGTACCATCATACTAGCAACAAGATCGAAGAAATTAACAACATATATAAAAATACTAAATAACCATAAATTAACCTACTAAAAAAAATCAACACGTTTCATCCTCATCCCTTACCCCAATGCAATCACCACATGGATCATCCGGGACCATCAGATTGCCACGTGTCATTCATGTCTCCTTTATTGGGTGTCCACCACGTGGACTATCCTTGAACCATGGATGAACTTACAAAGCAACACGAAACCCCTAGGACCATCCTACAAATACCAAGCAATTTTATTGAAATGGATCAGGTCATTCTCAACTCTTTCTTGAAATGGATCAGATCATTCTCAACTCAAATCGCATAGAGAATTCACACATTCACACACTAACTACACCGTGAGTGTTACCCTAATTCGTGACTCTAGCCACACCTTGGGGTTCTTACCGATCATGAGAAACCATACTAGTTAGCTACCCTCACCCCCAATACATACCTTACATAAACAAATAGGGTTTATCATAATCCAAGTAAACACAAATAACACTGCAATTCGTGACGAACAATAAATCAAGAGATCATGATAAAAGATAAATCACGTTATGATAACCAAAGTAATGGTTAAACAAGAAAATCGTAATCAACAAGCGTTATGACATGATTGGACCATCAATACTCGACCAACACCGAGTTTCTAGACCAAAAATTTGGCCCCCCTAAAACCGATGGTTCGGTTTTTGCTTTTTAAAAAACCGAAAACTTCGGTTTCAGTTTCGGTTTTTGTCCAAAAACCGAACCATAAAAAATGAACCGAACCGGTTTTATTATATAATAATATATCACTAACAAAATAAATAAATAACTAAATAAATCAAATTTATAAATTCTTATTCATTTTGTAAAAAATTGAGATAAACATTATTAGGCTTAGATTGACAAAAAAGTATAGAAAAATAACAAATTTTCTAAAAAAAACAAGCTAGTTTGTATAAATTGGCGACACCAAAATATTAACGGTTAAAAATCGAAACCGATAATAAACCGAAAAAACCAAACCGTCAAAAACCGAACGGTTTCGGTTTAGAGTTTTGTAAAAACCAAATATATTGGTTCGGTTTCTGTTTTAGCCAAAAACCGACCCAAATCGAACCTTGCACACCCCTATTTAAAATCACGAATGATAACCAAAACCCAAAAACGCAACATCATTATTTGGGCCATACGGAAATGTGAGACAACGTTTGCCTTAAGTCTCAAGTTGTACCTTTTTTGGTATGTTTGGCAACAATAGCTGGTGCTGGTGCTGGTGCTGAAAAAGTTTAAAATTTTACATTTTTTTTGTAGTGATGTTTGGCAAACTTGCTCAAATTGTAAATTAAAAATGACAAAATACGATTTCCGTGACCAATAGAAACAACTTTTTATCTGTACATGCACACACGCTTGCAATTATCTCATTATTTCCCTCTAACAAAATCGGTCGGCCACCACACCACCATCACCATCCGAAGGAGCTTTATTGGTTACAACTCCACAAAGTGTTCACTCTTCCACATTTATATAAAGCCAGCTCTTTTATTTGCGATCTTAAAGCAATCACACATTATTCTTGCTTAGCTTCAATCAACTACATGTTCTCATGGTTTTGCTTAGAGCAGTCGTATACACAACCCACCTGGTGCGTGAGCAGACGTAACATGCCTTAGAGGACATGTACGTCTAGTTTGGAACCAAGCTTTCATTGCCTTAGAGATATGTCTAAGGGACATGTCTATGAACTGCAAAATTATAGGAGGTTGGTAGGGGATAACATCTATAAACCTATTAGGATGGATCTCAAGAAACTGAAGATTACCACAACCCCTAGAGATGGTTATTTGAAAGATCAAGGGCTTGAAGATGTTGGCATTGGGATAAAGACTACGTAATGTTACCAGTTCCGCCATTCAGAAAACAGAGTATACTATGTAATTTCTCAGTCAGAGTCGATTGTTATCGACTTCTAAATGAACTAGAGTAGTAAAGTTTGTGATTTCTAGAGATATGTTACCTGATGCTAACTGGTTAACCTGCACCCCGTGAAGCTTTAAAAAGCCTCCAAAGCTAACTGGAATCGTTAGGTTAACAAGTTTTCCGTGTTTTTCCGGGATTGTCCTGACAAAACCGTTCAGCCATAGGATCAGTTGGTCTTTTTTGGTTTTTGATTTGAGACCTCCTTTACGAATGATTTCAGTTTGGTGTTTTGTTGGGTTCTAAGGGAGGTAAGAATTTGTGTTGACTTTTTGGCATATTTAACTAGAACAAGAATCTTGACCTTTGACTATTTCTCTAGTCAAACTTGGACTTGGTTTTGGTAACTAGAATGGGTTATAGGCAAGCTGAAGAATAAACTTGTATTTTGCCTGTTAGACTTATTCTTGAACATATGGTTTGATTCTCAACAAAGTTACAATTAATCAAAGTCATAGCGAACTTTACATCGACGGACTGTTGAATGATCATTAGGAAGAAAAGAGAGACGTTAAATATTTGTATATTTCTCAGCAATGGATGTTTATATTACTTCGCTAACTAATTTTGGTCTTACATGCACAATAACAGTGGCAACACAAAAGTAAACTCGTGGAGAAAATAAAATAAGCTCGAAAATGTTTAGGCGATTAGTGTGATGAACCTAGTCCAAGGCCATACTAATTAATGAGTTCATTTACATTGGGATACATTCAAGTCCGGGTGATTAAATTCACATATTGGTCCGTTCCCCGTGATTCTAAATTTTGTTTCACTGGCAGGACGATTATAAGGAGCAAAGCACCACTGAGGTGTTTGGGCGTTCACTCTATATGAATGGTTACATCATCATTCGACAATCAGTCTCCATTCCAACAGAGTTCAATCAAACTTTTATTTATTTAATGTGAAATCTTGTGAAATAACAAATTTCTAGTCTTTTGGTTTGGTTAATATTTAATTGACTTTATTGATTAGTTTCATCCAGGGCCGGAGCCACGAATTTGTGTTAAGGGGGGCTGTAAATTTTATTTTTTTTTTTTTTTTTTTTTTTTTTTTTTTTTTTTAACGGCAACTAAATATCTCTCAATTTATGCGCCACAACTATCTCATATACCCTAAGTAGGACTTGAACCTGGAATAATTTGGTCGATGAGCTTCTCACACAACAAGGTGTACCATTGGTACCAAGGCTGTCAAGATCGCGATCTCACGTGAGATCGTTTTTGTCTTTGCAAGATCGAGATCGTAGGATCAGATCAAGATCCTACGATCCTACCAAATTACTGACATCACAGTTATCGAAATTATCGAGTATCCAATTATCGAAATATCTAAAATAAAGTGACTTAATTATAAAGATAATTTATTGACTCAAACGAACAAAAACATAAAATAAAGTGACTTAATTAACAAATTTTGTTATACAATAACTTTAACTCTTTCATATATAAAAAGTTTAACTCTTTTTCATACATACAAGTCACAAAACAAAAACTTAAAAAATACAATAAAACTTAAAAGATAGCGAAGAAAGCTATAAATGAAAAAACATAATTAAATTATACTTCTAATCCCTATGTTTGACCAACAAAAAAGTACTGCAACATTTATGTCTCACACAACCAAATGACCAATCACAAAAAAATAATATTTATGTCTTCTTCTTCCTTACACCACTCGACGATTTTTCTTGTTTCCGGCGACTGCAACATTTTTTTCTGGCAAAAACGTTTACTAAATCTGGCTCATCTTGTTACCCTTTCGATTTACAAGCATAATAAATCAATACTTTACAAACAAGTTTTCCAGAAATGTAGCTAAAACTTAGGCTGGTTGGGCCGGTTGGGGGGGGGGGGGGGGGGGGGGGGGGGGGGGGCCCCCCCCCCCCTGAGCACCAGCCTGCTACTCTACTGGCTCCGCCTCTGGTTTCATCAAATTGCTTACTGAATTGAAAGAAAGCTTCAAGGGGCTTCACAACTTAAAAGAATTCACTGCTTAAATACATACTTAGCCTTGATATTTAAATTAAACAGTTCTGACACATAAGCCTTAAACAGAATAGACTCACTTGTGTTATGCAAAATATTCAGACTAAAAACAATTGACGTATGTAAATACGTAAGTAATACACAAATTTGGTGGAACGCATACTACGTCATAATTTAAAAACTCACAACAACAAACAAACTGGAGTCATACGCCAAAAACATAATTCACAAAATCCATGAACAAACTGGAGTCATACGGCGCCAAAAGCATTATTTCCTTTCATTTCTCAGTCATGGTTCAGTTTTGGTTTCAAAACATTGCATCTTACGTACTGCTCAAGATCGTATAATTAATAAGGCAAGAAAATAAGATTTGAACTACATTGACTTGCATATTGACTCAAGGTATACCTTCTTGCTCTGAAGCTGTTCAATAGGTGTGTCGTCATT
Organism: Artemisia tridentata subsp. tridentata; assembly: GCA_021014915.2. Taxonomy (NCBI): domain Eukaryota; kingdom Viridiplantae; phylum Streptophyta; class Magnoliopsida; order Asterales; family Asteraceae; genus Artemisia; species Artemisia tridentata. The sequence goes on from CP139502.1 coordinate 37,278,243, forward strand.
GTCCCTAAGCCACTTAGTTGTGACATCAATGGCATTCTTCATTTTCTTCAAGCTTTCAGGGTTCACCCTCTCCTTGATATTGAGTTCCCTAATCTTTTTGTTCGTGTCGTATAAGCAATCCTCCAAGGCATTGTGTGCATCCACTCTATTCTTAAATTCTTGGTCTTCAAGTTTGTACGTGTTAGCATCATTCACCATCTTTTCAATCTCTTCTTTAGAGAGTCTTCCATTCTCGCTGGAAACAGTGAGCTTTTCTTCCTTACCAGTATCTAAGAGACGTGATGTGACTGTGAGAATACCGTTAGCATCTATTTCAAAACATGTTTTAAGAGGAACTTCTTTTGGAGCGGGTGGTATTCCGTAAATCATGAACTGCCCCAACAAATGATTATCTGTAGCTCTGGGTCTTTCTCCTTGATAAACCTTGGTAGCTGCAGATTCTTGGTTATCCGAAACTGTATAATAAGTTTTATCTTTTTTCGTAGGTATTGGAGTGTTTCGTGGGATCACTACATCAAATACACCTCCTAATAATCCTACACCAAGTGATAAAGGAGTTACATCCAATAGCAACAAATCTTTAACACTTTTATCACTATTACCGCTTAACTTTGCTGCCATAATGGCTGCGCCATATGCAACAGCCTCATCAGGGTTCATACCCTTGCATAACCTTTTGCCATCAAAATATTCCTCTAGCATACGCTGGACCTTTGGTATCCGAGTTGAGCCACCAACAAGAATCACTTGGTCCACACATGATTTATCAATCTTGGCATCACACAAACATCTTTCTACAGTCTTGATGCACTTATCAAAGGAATCCATGTTCAGTTCTTCAAACTTTGCTCGAGTGAATTTCATTGAAAAGTCAATACCCTCATGCAAGCAATCCAATTCGATTGTAGTTCGAGTAGTGCTTGAGAGAATCCTTTTTGCTTTCTCACAAGCACATCTCAGTCTTCCCAATGCTCTTTGGTTCCCGGTCAAGTCTTTATTCGATTTCCTTTTGAATTCTTGAACACAATGTTCCACAATCCGATTATCGAAATCCACACCTCCCAAATGAGTGTCGCCATCAACAGCTTTCACCTCAATAATACCCGCCCCTTCAATGGTCATTACAGAAACATCAAAAGTACCTCCACCCAAATCAAAGACTAGAACATTTAACCGGCCACTAATATCAGCCTTATTGTCCAGACCATATGCAATTGCAGCTGCTGTAGGCTCATTGATCATGCGAATGATGTTTAATCCAGAAATAGTACCTGCATCTTTTGTTGATTGACGTTGCGAATCATTAAAATAAGCCGGGACAGTTATCACAGCATTTTTAACAGCTTTTCCAAGATACACCTCTGCAATCTCTTTCATCTTGCCAAGAATCATGGATGAAATTTCTTCTGCCAAAAATTCCTTCTGCTGACCTTTGTAGGTGACAAAGATCTTTGGTGTGTCGGAAGGTCCTTCTATGACCTTAAAAGGCCATAACTTCATGTCATCTTGAACTATGGAATCACTATATCTCCTTCCAATCAACCTCTTAGCATCTGAAAATACACTTTTTTACTAAGCCAATAGCCATAACATAAAACAAGCTATACCAACAAAGATTTCCATTATTTGGAAGTAACACTAAGATTGAATATTTTCGATGCAATGTAAATTAGCGACGAGTATACACACAGAACATGAATAAACTGTCCAGAACATGAATTGTCATCGACAGTGTATATGTTTTCACTGTACTAAAAATTTTATTGAGACTCAAAATCTTTTACTATACCTCTATTGCTACCTTATAAAAAAAATTCAAACTCTTCTACACTAAATAAAAAAATAATTAGCAAAGAAGTAGAGATTACAAAGTACCAATACTACTACACAAAAAATAAACTGACTGACCAAATATGGTGTTACTAGGGTTCATTGCTTCTTGATTCTTGGCACCATCACCAATGAGACGTTCTACATCAGTAAAAGCAACAGTTGACGGCGTGGTTCGGTTGCCCTGATCGTTTGGTATGATCTCGACTCGGTTATGGTTCCAAACTGCGACACATGAATATGTTGTTCCAAGATCAATGCCGATTGCCGGTCCTTCGGGCATTTTTTTGTCCATTACTTTCGAAACTCTATGTACGTGCTTATGTATATCTCTCTATTTATACAGGTTATAAGCTGTGATATGGTAGGGAAAATCTTTTCCTAGTAGGTTTGAAGCAGCCCTCTAATTTTTCACATTTAAAATTTATTCATAGACAAACACGTTTCATATTACACTCTGAATTTAATTTTCTCCATAGTAAAGGTTCGTTTCTTTAAATAAGAGCTCACTTAATGCATACATTATTTGTTTTATTAAATTATATTTTTAGTCATTATTCTTTGTTACGTCATAACTTTTTAGATTCAATTATGTAAATATTGAGTCAAATTTAAACACCCCTAAGATAAGCCGGTAAAATTCAAACAAACACCCCCCTATAGGGCTGTTCACGAGCCGAGCCGAACCGAGCGAGGGTCTGCTCGAACTCGGCTCGAATTGAAACCGAGCAGCTCGGCTCAGTTCGAACTTAATGAAACGAGCAGAAAACCATTGCTCGAGCTCGCTTAGTTTAAAACCGAGCAGCTCGGCTCGGCTCGAACTCGCTTGGTTTAAAACTTAGTACAAAGACTTCGAATTATATCACGACTTAAATGATAAAATACACACTTTTGTTTAAAAACGTAACTACAAAGATTGACGATTTCAGAAACTAGCAATTATCTTGCTTAGCAAATATATAAAAAATCATGTATAAGTGTATTTCAGACTTCAGGATGAGGTTACGTTTTTAGAGTTCGATTTTCGAAAGCTTAGTTTTAAAAGCTTTTGACCATTAGCTTTTATTTTAAAGGCTACTTAAAGTATCCTTTTAGTTGAAATAACTAGTTTGCATATAGTTTTATGTTATTTTATATTTAAAACATTCAACTATTATCTTATCGAGTATGCGTTAAAAAAAACACTAACGGATAGTGTGTACGTGTACGTCTTTGGATTTTAGATGGACTATTAATTGGGCTAAGTGTTATTTGGGTTAAATACAAAAATGTTAATCTATAAATCTAACAGATGATAGTTACAAGATAAATTTATATTTATATAAATACATACATATATAATATATATAATATATTTATATATAATAAAAATATTCGAGCCAATCCGAGCCGAGCAGACCTTCGCTCATGCTTGGCTCGTTTACAAACCGAACCGAGAGGAGCGGCTCGTTTACAATCGAGCGACGGATCGAGCGAGCAATTTCTGAGCAATTTCCGAACGAGCGGCGAGCGCTTTGAACGGCCCTACCCCTAGTCTATCTACTAGCCTTGAAGTATTGCTAATATACAATATTAAAAGGCAAAAGTAAATAGGAGGTTAGACATGTAAGTATGTAACATTAGATGAAAAACTCATGAAAACTATGTAGTTTTAACTTAGATCCTATTAAAAATTCATGTGAGTCTTTTTGGTGGGTCCTTGATTCCTTTTTTCATATAATTTATGTGGAAGATTTCTAGTTAATTAGCTACAAAAATTGTAGCCAAATTATCGTCATTGAAGTTTCACCTTCCAACATGCATGACTTTATATGATTTGTTTTTTTTCGTGCAGTGATTTGTTTTTTACGTAACTCTTTAAGAAACCAACCTTATCAAATACTGTGGATGTTTATCATTAAAATATATATAAAACAAAAACATGCAGAAAATCATCAGCAAAAAAATCTTGATTAAATTGAAATTTGTCCAATTTTTTAAAATTCAAACTAGTTAAAATCATATCATTCATGAGCCTATGATGTTTTAATCCAGCATAAATAAAAATATTTATATGTCCATACCATGTACCTAAAAATAAATAGAAGTGAATTTAATAATTCAGGGTACTGCTTATTTTATCTACTCCTATGCTTATCTGCTTTTCGTAACCACAGTTTTTTCAACAAATTATTTTATGTTTATCTAAGATGAAAAATAGTTATTTATATAACAATATCATATTTGCTCATTTGGTATTGTGTTAAACTACTTTTCACTATCATATCTCTCTTATATATGAGATTTTTAAAAGGACAAATGGCACAAAAAGGTATCAAAGTTAGGGTTCATTTTCAATTAAGGTATTCTGCTTTTTTTTTTTTTTTGCATAAAAAGGTTGCCAACTTTTTTTTTTAGCGGATTTGGGTTTTTTGCTAACTTCCCGTTAACAACTAACCAAAAATTTCGTTAAGTATACAATGAAACTTTTACAAAATATGAAGGGCCAAAGTTGAATTTTTTTTTTTCTTCCTTTTATAAACGTTTTCTTTTTGAAAACCCAGATCAGAAAAAGGCAACAAGTTGGTGTTTTGCGCGTTAAAAGCAGTATTCAGTTGATTTTGGACACTTGCAACATTTTGGTCAATTTGGTTGTTACTTTGCAAAAGCTGTTGTAAACTCAAACTACTATCCTCAAAGTCACCAGAGATCCACCTTAAAGACTGATCTTGTGTCAGCAAATTTTCCCAATCATCTTCGAACACAGCCGGAATAGGCTGCAACTCACCACCACCCACTAGACAGTTATTTGCCACTTACCAGAAAAGCCCATTTCTCGAGGAACATTTTCCGGCCATTTTTGTTGGATGTGGTGGTGGTTGGTGGTGACACCTAGTGGCGGTGCAGTGTTGGTAGTAGTGAAACCCAAGAATTTTAATGATCCAAATATAAAGGTTTATAAGATTTTGAGATGGGGGGAAATTGATTATTTTGGGAATAAAAGATTTTTACTTGGGCCGTTTGGTTTGTAGGTGGGTTTAGAATTGGAATTGGATTTGAGAATGGTTTGAAAGATTTGGGAAAGGATTGAGAAAAAGTAAGAGAGAGAAAATATATTATTATATATAATTTATTAAATCTAAAATAGTATAAATAAATCTTTAATAAAAGAAAAACAAATAGAAAAAGAAAGAAAAAACAAAAAAAGACAAAAAAAAAAAAATGATGGCTGTTAATGGATACCTACCGATATAATCCGGATTGAGTTCTAAGGGTTTTCTGACAAGATTCTTTCCCAATGTCAACAGTAAATTTAAACCAAACAATTGTTTTTGAGGTAGATTCCATTACTTGATAGTGATAGGGGCATAACAAACGGGCCCTAAATTTTTCTTTTTTTTTTTTTTTTTTTTTTTTTTTTTTTTTTTTTAATTTGTGATTTCAAGATTCTTGATTATTTTTAGTCCAAAAAGGTTCTAGGTACACCGATCTATCGAATCGGCAAAGAAAAGGTCTCGCCGGAAAATTTTCCGGCGATGGTGGTTGCCGGACGGTGGCGGGGTTTTGGCCGGAGAAGAAGGTTGCGGTGATGTCCTTACCTTGCTCGAGTCTTGATTAAGATTTGGTATTGTTAAATGTTTGGATCTGGAAGCTTACTTTTCATTTGCTACAAGTTTGCGTCTGGAAGTGGGAAAATGTTTGAAGTGCTTGACGGGAAAAGGGATTTGGTTCTTGAGACTAAAGAAAGGCACGAGGCTGTGAATGCTATAAAAAGGAGTTTGAATAAGCTTCATCAAGTGTTTCTTAATATGGTGGTTTTAGTTGAGACGCAAGGTCAAGGTTTGGATGATATTGAGGAGAATGTGGCGAAAGCTGGAAGCTTTGTGAGTGGCGGAACAGATAGTTTGTTTTATGCTAAGCAGATGAAGGATAAGCATAGCAGGCATTGGGTGTTAGGGGTGAGCAAAAAAAACAGAAAAAACCGAAACCGAACCGAAAACCGAAAAAACCAAACCGACATAACCGACCGAAACAAAAAACCGATGGTTCGGTTTTTTACTTTTTGAAAAACCAAAAAATTCGGTTCGGTTTCGGTTTTTGTCCAAAAACTGAACCGTAAAAACCGAACCTGTTGGGAAACAGTTTTGTATTATTCAAGTATTGATCATGTTGTATTAAGGTTGCTCAGGCCTTTAGGTTTGTTATTAGGCCCAGCCCGTGTAGAAGGCCCATGGGCTGTGTCGTTTATTTAGTTTGTTTTGTTTTATTAAGTATTGTTAGTGTAATTAGGGCATCATGCCCTCTTCCATGTAAAACTATAAATACCCCTTCCCTCCTTAGGGAAAGGGTTGTTGGTTGATGAAATTATAATTATTGTTACTAAGTGTGTGAAATCATCTCCCTTCCATCTCTTTCTCTCTCTAGCTTTCTCTCTCTAAATCTAGTAGGTAATTAGTAGTTAATTATAGTAGCTTAATTAATAAAAGTGTAAAACATCAAGTGGTATCATTCGCCTAGGGGTAATTTAGGTTGTTAGAAGATTAGATCTAAGAAAAATTTAGGAAATCCGTATTATTAGATAAGTTACTGTTCATCCGAGAAGCTACTGTTCATCAGTCGAACGAGTGATTCTGTCGAACTAGGTATTGGGTCGAACGAGCTTTTCTATCGAACGAGTGGGTTATCGAAGGAACAACATCAATCGAACGAGCAAGGTGATCGAAGGAGCATTCAATCGAACGAGCAAAAGGGTAGTCGAGTTAGACATACTCTTCCAATTGATCGAACGAACAAGTTGATCGAACGAGCATTTTGATCGAACGAGCAAAATTGATCGAACCATCACATTTGATCGAACAATCAAATCTGATCGAACGAACAACTTTGATTGAACAATCAAAACTGATCGAACGAGCCACTCTATCGAACGAACCTACCTTATCGAAGGACCAAGCTTATCGAAGGAACAAGTTTATCGAAGGACCAAGCTTATCGAAGGAACAAGTTTATCGAAGGACCAAGCTTATCGAAGGAACAAGTTTATCGAAGGAACAAGTTTATCGAAGGACTTACCTTATCGAAGGACTTACCTTATCGAACAAGCAGCCTGATCGAACGAAGTGTCCATCGAAGGAACAATTACCTAATCGAACCAGAGATTTTCTTGGACTTCTTACGTGACTAATCGAGTTTCTAATCTTTCAACAACAACCGTCTTTATCCTTTAAAGATCCTTAACCTTCACAAGCTACTACACGATGTCTCAACCACCACACTTTAATTACTACTACCAGCTACAGCAATATCCTCCACAACAACAATACTCTCAACAACAACAACAATTTCCTCAACAATATCCACAACATCATGCATTTGTGCAACAACATCAATTCATTCCTCCACCACAACTATCTCCACAACAAATAATGAAACAAAATTACCTTCAGAACAATCCTTCAGTGTCCAGGGAACCTCACTGGTTTCATAAGATGTGTGAAGCTATAAGCAGTCAGCAATCTCGTCATGAAGCTGGAAATCAAGATACTCCACCCATGTTAACACCTGGAAACTATGTGCAGTGGGCAAGTAGGTTTCTCCGATTCATTGAACTCCGCAAACCCCATGGACCGTATCTGAAGCATGTCATCACTGTGGGGCCCTTTCCTGAACCAGTAATTGTTGTTCCAGCAACTCCTGAACGAGAAGAAACATCCACTCCTGTTGCTGTTTCTAGCTATACAACCGAACAAGCCTTACAACAAGAAGCAAATGGAATGGCAATGGCATTCATCCTTCAGGGAATTCCAAATCCCATCTATCGAAGTGTTGATGCTCAGAAGACTGCAAAGGACATGTGGGAGCATGTACATCTTCTGATGGAAGGAACAGAGCTCAATCAGGAAGATCTTGAATCAAAATTGTACATGGAATTCAACAATTTTGTTATGGAACCGGGAGAGACAATCGAATCATACTACCACCACTTCACCAATGTTGTTAATGACCTTGATCGTCATGACATGAAGTTTCCAAGGATTGCAATCAACTCCAAATTTCTGGGATGCCTAGGTCCTGAATGGCAGAAATATGCAACATTTGTTAGGCAATCAAAGAAGATTGGTGAGATCAAATATGGATTGATTTATGATTTTCTCAAACAACATCAATCAGAGGTGGACAAAGAAGTGGCAGCAAGAGGAGGTTTCATACCAGGACCACAACCTAATTCGCTTGCACTAATGGCTCAACCAAACTTCTCACTACTTTCTCAGGAATTTGGAAACTCATCTTATCAACCAAGCTTTCAACCTCAAAACCAACTTGTCCCATATGAAGCACCATCTCAACAATCTGGCAACCAAATGGTAACCTATAACAACACTGACTCCAACTTTTACTCAAACAGTGAATATGATGAAGAAGAAGATGCTTTCAATTCCCTCAATGAAGCATTTGGGTTGATTGCTAAAGCATTTGGAAAATTCACAAACAAATCAAACAACCGCCTTCGCTCATCTTCAAACCCAAGGAATCAGGCAGTTGTTAATGATGGTCGAGTAGAAATTCAGAATAGATCATCAAGAAGGTTTAGTTCAGGGAACAGAGGAGGATATGGGTCACAAAGGTTTCAAGCTGGAGAACAAAGGTTTCAGTCTGGGGGTAATAGGAATTATATGGGGGCAGATCAGAACAGGAATCAATTGAATGGAAAGGAATCAAAAGGCATTGCAAATACTTCAATCACATGCTACAACTGTGGAGGGAATGGTCATATGGCTACTGCATGTCCAAAGCCTCGTACTATGGGCAGTGCATATCACAAAGAAGCTCTCTTGATGGCACTTAAGGATGAGAAAGCAAGCTTGATGAATGTGAAAGAAAAAAGCTTCATGGCAAATGCAGATTCAGAAGATGATATGGAAGATCTTGAGGCAAACGCAGCTGTAATGCTCATGGCAAATATGCAGGAAATGAATATGTCCGAGACAGGCCCGGTCTACGATACTGATGGTCTTTCTCAGGTACATGATCCACTATATGATATTGCTTCACCTTCCGCATCTTCATTCTCAAATGAAAATTCTGTTCAAAATGATTCACCATTCTCATCTTTTTTAGATAATCAAATCAACACTGATATATCATTTGATGATGATAGAACAGTTGTCTCATTTGATGATCTAATAGAAGATGACAATCATGATCAGATTGAACAAAATGAGCATTTGATTAATCAAGATTCGGAGCTTCAGGCCTTAGTAATGTCCACCCAATCACGAATAGAGAAGTGCAATGAAATTAATCAGACCTTAAAAGCCAAAATTGCAGTACTATCTCGGGACAATGAGTGCTATAAACAACAACTTTCTGGATACCAAAAACAAGAAAAACGTGAACAAAGTTTTGAAATCGCTTTTCAAAAAGAATATGTCAAAGTTCAAGATTTGCAAAACCAAGTACGTGAATTAACCGATTCTAAGGCTGAGCTTCTCTCTCAAAAAGAAAAGGATCAATTTGAATTCAAAAAACAAATTGATTCCTTAAATTCTGAGCTGTTAAAAACTCAATCTGAGCTTTCAACTTCTCAAAATCAACTTCTTGAGGAAAAGCAAGCCAGCAGCAAACGTGTTGATTCATATCTTGAGGATATCGTCACCATGGAAGCACAAATTAAAGAATTTCAAAAAATTGTGTATAAAAATGGTGAATCTATCACTCAAATCCAACAACTAACGGTAAAACCAAATCCGAAAGGACACGGATTTGCCCTTGGAAGTGATTACCCACGTAATCTCTCAAAAGCACTCAGTAATCATCCCAAGTTATACAATGCACAATTATTGTTTGATGACACTTTTGAGCAAGATGATATATATGGTAATGATGAGGAAATTGATGATCTTGAACGTCCAAACAAGTTTGAGAGTCGATCAAAAAGAAATCTTTCAATCGGAGATCCTTCAAAAGCAAGAGATTTTTCAAAACAGGATTATGATTACAACGCAAGACCTCATATAAGCAAATCATTTGTGCCACCTAAAGATAAACCAGAACAAACGTTGTTACAAACCTACATGAATACCTCTTCTTCAGTAAATTCTGTGTCCCAAACAGATGCACAAATTACAGATTTTTTGACAAAGGAAGATGTTAATCTAGAAATGCCTACAGCTTTTAAAACTCTTAAATATTTTGAGACATTTATGGAGGACATCAAATTTTTAGAAAATGAAATTGAGTTTAACTCAAAAATCACCGTCTCCGCTTTTTTCTCTCCTATGGAGAAAGAAAAGCGAGATGTTCTTCAAAACAAAATTTTACCTCATGTCAATCATCTGAAAAAATGTGCAACTCAATGGGAAGAGGATTTACAGACAGAAATGGTATCTATGCAGGACATTTTCAAAGCAAAAGACGTCATAATTCATAAACAAAATCTTCACAAACAATATTTGAAAAATGAAGTTGATCGACTCTTGCAAAATGTTCTTAGTTGTGACGTTGTTTCTGTGTTGATGAATGCACTTTATGAATCTGGTAATGAGTGTCTTATGAAAAATCATGCTGTTGATACAAAGATATTGCAAATAGAAATTGAGAATCTAGTGAAAGAGAATGAGGATCTTCGACAAATCAACAATGATGTGGAAAACAAAGTTTTTAATCTTCAAAAAAGGCTTGATTGGTGTCAAACTCAAAGTGCTGAATTTGAACTAAAATTTCAAAATCTCATAGGATCTTTATCATTTCAAAACAGTCATGTTCCTGAAATTAATAAGGAAACAAAGGCTTTCTTAAGACTTAAACTGTTTCAAAATGAAAAGGAACTCGATGAAATTCTTCAAAACAGGAATGACACAGTCCGCCTCAACAAAAAATTAGATTCACAAAATCAAGAATTCCAACACATCATTGTTGATCTGAAGAAGAAAATCAAAGTTTTAGAAACAGGCAAAACCAAAGTTCATAAGATTGTACCAACGATGCAAAAAGTAGACAGCGCACCTAAGAATGCATCATCAAAGACAACCACTAATGCTCTTACTTCATCTTCCACAGGATTAGTTGACACATCTAAGGGTAGAAGATCAAAGACCACAAAGAGACCAAAGAAGACTAGTATCTGGCTACCTAAGAGTGGAACATCTAAGAATGGAGAAGTAGAAGTTAATGCATCTAGTGAGAATAAGAAGCATGTTATGTCCAAAATAGAATCTAGCTTGGTTAAGTGTAATTCTACAAAAGATGTAATGAATGCTGAATCTTTAACAGTTATGAATGATGTTAATGCTTCTTGTGTGTTTTGTCATACTAGTATCTTATCTAGTAATCATCAAAAATGTGTTGCTAAAACTTTGCTGAAAAGAAAAGCGAAACGAACTAGTGGCCTTCCTAAGCCTAACACAGCTGCCAAATCAATTTTAGGGAATCCACCACTAGAAGTTACAAAGCAGACCATAGTTGCACCTATAGCAAATCCCAAAAAGAACAAAACACCTAGCACATTCCTTAGGAAGAAAGCAGAAAGTAGTAGGAAATGGCAACGTTGGCTAGAGAACACAGCAAACTTTAAATGGGTACCTAAGATACTTAAATCATGTGCTTCTAACCCAACGGGTCCAACCGTTACTCCATCTGTTTCTACTAATTGTGATGCAGGTGGTTCAAATCGTTCTATGGATTGTTGATAGCGGCTGTTCCCGACACATGACCGGCAATCTCAAACTTCTCCAAAACTTCATTGCAAAGTTTATAGGAACGGTCAGGTTCGGGAATGACCACTTCGCCGCAATCATGGGTTATGGCGACTATGTAAACGGGAACATCGAAATAAGTCGTGTGTACTATGTTGAAGGTCTGGGTCACAATTTATTCTCGGTTGGTCAATTCTGCGATGGAGACTTGGAAGTAGCATTTAGGGAGAAAACCTGCTTTATTCGTGATCTTCAGGGAAATGATCTGATGAAAGGAAAACGGGGAACTAGTCTTTACACCATCTCCTTTGAAGGAATGACAGCTTCGACTCCTATATGTTTACTCTCCAAGGCAAATCCCACGAAAGCATGGTTATGGCATAAACGATTGTCTCATCTCAATTTCAAAACCATGACCGACCTGGCAAAGCATAAATTGGTAGATGGTTTACCAAAATTCAGATATGCCAAGGATCATCTGTGTTCTGCATGCAAACAGGGAAAAAGTCCACAAGCTCACTTTCCACCAAAAATAGAACATAGCACAGACCATGTCCTACAACTGCTTCATATGGATTTGTGTGGTCCAATGCGGGTTCAGTCTGTAAATGGGAAAAGATATATTCTGGTAATAGTGGATGACTACTCAAGATGGACATGGGTTTACTTTCTCGGCACAAAAGATCAAGTTCCGTCTATAGTTATCACGTTTCTCACAAAGATTCAAGTGCAAGTTCGCAACACCGTCAGAATCATTCGTACCGACAACGGCACTGAATTCAAAAACCAAATCCTTCGGGAATTTACAGAGAAACATGGGATTGTTCACCAATATTCTATAGCTCGCACTCCTGAACAGAATGGCGTAGTTGAACGACGAAACCGTACACTCGTGGAAGCAGCTCGAACTATGTTGATCAATGCCCAATTGCCAGATTATCTTTGGGCTGAAGCTGTTAACACTGCTTGCTACACTCAGAACCGCGGCATGATCACCAAAAGACATAACAAAACTCCATATGAGCTAATACAAGGCAGAAAACCCAATATCAACTATTTTCATGTATTTGGAGCATTATGTTACCCAAAGAATGATAAAGATGATCTTGGTAAATTGAAGGCAAAAGCAGATATAGGGATATTTGTTGGTTATTGTGAGAACTCCAAGGGATACAGAATTTGGAATCGTCGGACCGGAGACATTTAAGAGACGATACACGTTAATTTCGATGAACTCACATAAATGGCTTCTGAGCAAGACCGCTTGGAACCCGAACACAATCGTTTGAACTTCCCAGAATCTTCAGCTGAACCATTACCTTTCAAAAGGAAAGATCTGGAAGATCTGTTTGCCCCTATGTTTGATGACAGTTTGGTTAATGATGAGGCGAAAAGTGTACCGCTTTTAAGGGGTCATTTAAGCCCGAAATCGTATTTATTTGATCAAATATTGCCCTAAATCGTTCCTTTTGTCATTTTAGGTACTTTTGAGGAGAAATCTGGAAAAGGAGGCATTTTGGACGTTTTTGGAGCATAAAAGTGAAGAAAACGGCAAAGTCTCAAAATTGTGCTGAAAGTCACCTTTGACGGCGTCAACATTAACTCCAGACGGCGTCATGCCTTGGCAAGAAAAGTTGGATGTGAAATTTACTCATGACGGGCCAGTGAGTTTGCATGAGAATTCTGACGGCGTCACGCTTTAACTAAATCAAGGGCGTCACGGCTTAAATCATAAGGGGACGGCGTCACGTTCAGGATCCGACGGCGTCAAGCCTTGATAAGCCAGAATGGATTTTTGAAGAGCTAAAGAGGGACGGCGTCAAGATGGTCATCCGGGAACCCTAAAAGCGGCGAGGTGACGGCGTCACAATGCATAAGGTGACGCCGTCAGATGTCAAAGTCTATATATAGTTTTCTAATTTTTTGTCATTAAGGAGAGCTTAGTGTGTGGAATTTTGGGATAAAACCCTAAGACGATTTTAGCTACTTTTTCAGGGCTTCTTGCCTTGAGATCTTCCATGTTTCATTGAAAGATAAGTTATCAATTAATCATTCAATATGTCTATGTGTTGTTTGATTCTATCTTATGCTTGTCTTTTGTTTAACATGTTAGGCTAATTTTATCTTGTGTTTGCTTAGATCTAATGAAACCTAGCTATTGATTATTGGTTGTTAGTGTGTTGTTAGTTGTATTGGATGATTGTTTATCTATGTTAGGCTTAAGAAAACTGGCTAACTTCCTATTCGGTAACTTGCTTGAACGTCTTAAGAAACATGAACCAAACGCGTACTAAAGGTTTTTATGGTTGTATTTAATGCACAAGCGAATTCTAGTGATCCCATGTTAGGAGCTTCCTAGCCGGCTCGACATAGGAGTGAAGTAGGAGCTTGTAGAGTTTGGGGAAGTAAGTACGCCACCCCACGAATGGTATTAAGGAATACACCCGTCATCCACGCGACTAATACACACTAATTAACCGGTAAAAGATAGTTAGGGAGTAAGGAAATCTAAGTAAACACATTTCTCCACACATAAGTTTCTCATCACTTTTCATTTTTGTTATTTTATTTTATTTGCATTTGTAGTAATTTGGGTTAGTTGACTAGCAACTAATTCCGCCCACTCCTTCAAAACCCGAGATTTTACTTGCTTTCATAAAATATAAAAACATAAAAAGAATCTTCCTCAACCCTTAGACCTATTAGAGTAGCTTTTCATACCTAACGAACACTATTCCCTGTGGAGAACGATCAATCCCCCGTACTTACCACTACACTATACTACATCGGTCAGGTACACTGCCTGGTGGGGTTGTAAGCCTCTTGAGATCCCTCGAGAGGTAAAACCTGTTGTAAGGTTGCAAAACCCACGCATCAAGTTTTTGGCGCCGTTGCCGGGGAATAGTTATTGTTTAGGTTGAATTTTTATTTCTATTAGGTCTACTCACTAGATTCCTTTCTAGTGAGATTTTTATTTTATTTTTCTAGGTTTTCTTTAGTCTATCTTATTTCTTTGTACTTTTGTTTGTGATACCTTCCACTTACCTCATGAGTAACATTGGTCATTTGATCCCTGTTATTCGTGTTTTTCGCCGTGCAAATTTTCAACTACCCGTTCCCGCCCCCATAGTAGCAAACAACAACCTTTCACCCGACCACCACTTTGGTAACAATTCTGAGATGGAGGAGTCTGACCATGAGAATGATTATGTTAGTCCATTTTACTACTCAGACTCCGATGAGGATATTGGTAATGGAGAAGTAGTTAACGAGGAATGGGGAAAAGAGGAAATTGATCCCTTTAAGTATGTTGACCCTAGGACTAAGATCGAAAAGGATAGCCTCTTTAACATGCAATTCCCGTGTAAAATTGGTTATCATGATTTTTATGCTTATCTTAACTCGTCTTTGCCTATGAACATTATCTCTCGCGCTAATTATAACAAAATCATGGTAGATGAGCTTGAATATCAAGGAGATAACATTGTTGCTAGGATTAAGCCACTACACGTGTTCGTAGGAAGTTTTGTGTATGTGGTGGATTTTATGGTTATGGAGAACTTAGGAGAATTCATTGATAACAAATTAACCCAAGTCATTTTTGGAGAACCCTTCAAAAGGTTGACCAACCTTGACGAAAAACTTGTGGACGGGTTAATTACATTCTCGGATGGGGATGAAGATTTTGTTTATCAAATGCCCCGAGCACATCCTAGGTTTAAGAACTACCCCATTGAATCTTGCAATAGAATTATGCCTATCGACTTGTTAAGTGAGAATGATAAGAGGAAGGGGCTCAAATATCCACATGAGAAAAATAAGAGATACTATCATGGATGTTTGGAGCTGAATGATGAATACAAGAAAGATGAGGCAACAATTAGATGGCTCACACTCGGATACGTGAGCATAAGCGACACTAGATGAGCGTGACTTTGAGTCTAGCTACAAGACTCGTTAATAAAGAAAAGCGCTTCTTGGGAGGCAACCCAATCTTTATTTGTTTTATTTGCTTTGTGTGTTCATTTGTTTGTGTGTTTGTTTTATTTGTTTCCGTATGTGTGTGTAATTTTTATTCTTATTGATTCGTGTTCAAAACTAATTTGTGAAAATGCTTTATTTTGTTTTTAACTTCGTCTTAACTACATATAAAGGTATTTTGCAAAAGATAAGTGTAAGGGAAATCTAAATCGGTTTATTAGAACACAAATGAACATGAATCATAATAATATTAAATTAACATACATATTCGTATTTGTTTGAGTCAAATGCTTGTATCGAGTCATAATGATGTTTTGCAGAATTTCCAGGAAGTAAGGTAAAGGTTTTTCCAGAAATTTTCCGGAAACTTAAAATGAAAATTTTTGTCAGGCCATTTCTGACGGTGTCAGGGGTTATAACCTGACGGCGTCAGATTTAATTTCCAGAAATTTTTGAAAGTTTTGTTTTCATAAAAAGTTTTTATTAAAATCTCCAACTTATAATCTCCAGGAATCTGCAAAATTATCATTCCACAAGCATTATATCCTTATATATAGATTTTTCCCGCCGATGTTATGCAGGTTTTCGTGTTTGTTTTCTCAGGTTTAACAGGTTATTTTGGACAAGGAGATGTTTATGGAATCAAGCTTATGGCGATGCATTAGTCATGGAGCTTCAACATTCTCTTTGGAGGAAGATTTAACCGTGTAATTTCATTATCCACTGAGCGAATCAGGGGAGTATTTGATTTCATTCTTTTACTTTATGCTTTTACATCTTGTTATTTGAACATTGGGGACAATGTTCATCTTAAGTGTAAGGGGAGGGTAAAAGTACGATTTTAGAGAATACAATTGCGCTTGATTTTTGTTTGTTTAATAGTAGATGTGTAATAAAACTGAGAGAAATACTTGTTAAGGTAATTTTAGTGCCAAATTTAAATTTTTTTACAACATATAGGAGTGAAACTTTGATCTTAATGAGCGTCTCATGGATAGGAGTTATATGACTAGCACAAAAACCGTACCACTAAAAAATTTTCCACCCCCAAATATGTGAGGTTCGCCCCTAGAATTGGTAGGAAAAGCATTTATGCTATGATGTGTGTACCGGTAGCACTTAGATTCTAGAACTTGCGTTAGGACCATTCCAAGGCCACAAGTGAGACTACATTCGTGTAGTTAGATTTACTACATGATAAGAGGCATTAGGATTAACCCATGTTTTACACCTGTGTTTTTGTCATAATTACATTGGCTACATTGGTCAAGTAATTCTCCCACACCCTTTGCGTTGTACTCATTTTTAGTACACGATACCCCTAGTACACCCCTCAGAGCCTATCTTTTCGTTTCGACCTTTAAGCATTTTACTTAAAGGAAGAATTTGTTACACCCCACTAAAATGTACACCCAAATCGCCTTAGCCTACCTTGTATGCACTCATTTTTAGTGCATTATTGTTACAACATTTGTTTAAACCCAAGTTAATTATCTAGTTGATTACATGGTTGCTAAGTCGAGTCATATCCTTGTACATATTGTTTTGGGACGATTGGGACTCATGGGTAAAGTACTAGTGTAATGGAGTAATGGGGAAGAACATCATTTATTACCCCCATATGTGCTAAATGTTTTAAAAGTACTCCAAGTTTTTCAATTATCTTAATTCGAGTCATTAGAATAGTTATTTGTAAAGTTATATAAAAGTTTAAGTGTAAGGGGATGCAATGCCCCTATGATGTATTATTTTGGATGGTAGGGTAAAAGTGTATGCAAAAAAAAAAAAAAAAAAAAAAAAAAAAAAAAAAAAAAAAAAATCGAAAAAATCAAGAAAAATACAAAAAAAAATGAGAAAAAGAAAAATAGAAAAAAACATACGGA
Source organism: Artemisia tridentata subsp. tridentata (assembly GCA_021014915.2). Classification (NCBI taxonomy): domain Eukaryota; kingdom Viridiplantae; phylum Streptophyta; class Magnoliopsida; order Asterales; family Asteraceae; genus Artemisia; species Artemisia tridentata. The sequence continues at coordinate 37,295,611 of CP139502.1, forward strand.
CTACCATCCCGTTTTATTTTATGTTTATTTTATGTTTATGTTATTTTGTTTCTAGCTTAAGATCGAGTCTAGTCTTGGCTTAGCAACGTTGTATAGTACATGTGATTGATCAAGATCTTTAACTAGCCACCAGTAAAATATCCCTTATCCAACAAAACCGTGTTTTCCTTTTCCCTACACCTAACATTATAACCCATTTAAAAGCCCTCTTTGATAGTTTATCTTAGGTGCTTACGCCTAGTGGAGGAGGTTTTCGATCCTTTCCCAAGCCTATGGTAATCTATTTGCTATGACAGGTAGTGAGAGATATTTTCCGTTTTCATTTATGAGATTTATTTTGATGACACTTGAGAGATGTGAGTATCTAAACACTACTTGTGAGGTGCTAGTATGTAATCTCCGTGCTTATTATGATTGAAGTGGAACGATTATTTGTTGTAATTACTTTTATGTTTGCATTAAATGACCCCTAACTTGTATTTTGATTAGAATAAAAGCGCATTTGCTTGAGGACAAGCAAATCTCAAGTGTAAGGGTATTTGATGAGGCAAAAAGTGTACCGCTTTTAAGGGGTCATTTAAGCCCGAAATCGTATTTATTTGATCAAATATTGCCCTAAATCGTTCCTTTTGTCATTTTAGGTACTTTTGAGGAGAAATCTGGAAAAGGAGGCATTTTGGACGTTTTTGGAGCATAAAAGTGAAGAAAACGGCAAAGTCTCAAAATTGTGCTGAAAGTCACCTTTGACGGCGTCAACATTAACTCCAGACGGCGTCATGCCTTGGCAAGAAAAGTTGGATGTGAAATTTACTCATGACGGGCCAGTGAGTTTGCATGAGAATTCTGACGGCGTCACGCTTTAACTAAATCAAGGGCGTCACGGCTTAAATCATAAGGGGACGGCGTCACGTTCAGGATCCGACGGCGTCAAGCCTTGATAAGCCAGAATGGATTTTTGAAGAGCTAAAGAGGGACGGCGTCAAGATGGTCATCCGGGAACCCTAAAAGCGGCGAGGTGACGGCGTCACAATGCATAAGGTGACGCCGTCAGATGTCAAAGTCTATATATAGTTTTCTAATTTTTTGTCATTAAGGAGAGCTTAGTGTGTGGAATTTTGGGATAAAACCCTAAGACGATTTTAGCTACTTTTTCAGGGCTTCTTGCCTTGAGATCTTCCATGTTTCATTGAAAGATAAGTTATCAATTAATCATTCAATATGTCTATGTGTTGTTTGATTCTATCTTATGCTTGTCTTTTGTTTAACATGTTAGGCTAATTTTATCTTGTGTTTGCTTAGATCTAATGAAACCTAGCTATTGATTATTGGTTGTTAGTGTGTTGTTAGTTGTATTGGATGATTGTTTATCTATGTTAGGCTTAAGAAAACTGGCTAACTTCCTATTCGGTAACTTGCTTGAACGTCTTAAGAAACATGAACCAAACGCGTACTAAAGGTTTTTATGGTTGTATTTAATGCACAAGCGAATTCTAGTGATCCCATGTTAGGAGCTTCCTAGCCAGCTCGACATAGGAGTGAAGTAGGAGCTTGTAGAGTTTGGGGAAGTAAGTACGCCACCCCACGAATGGTATTAAGGAATACACCCGTCATCCACGCGACTAATACACACTAATTAACCGGTAAAAGATAGTTAGGGAGTAAGGAAATCTAAGTAAACACATTTCTCCACACATAAGTTTCTCATCACTTTTCATTTTTGTTATTTTATTTTATTTGCATTTGTAGTAATTTGGGTTAGTTGACTAGCAACTAATTCCGCCCACTCCTTCAAAACCCGAGATTTTACTTGCTTTCATAAAATATAAAAACATAAAAAGAATCTTCCTCAACCCTTAGACCTATTAGAGTAGCTTTTCATACCTAACGAACACTATTCCCTGTGGAGAACGATCAATCCCCCGTACTTACCACTACACTATACTACATCGGTCAGGTACACTGCCTGGTGGGGTTGTAAGCCTCTTGAGATCCCTCGAGAGGTAAAACCTGTTGTAAGGTTGCAAAACCCACGCATCAGTTAACAGTGTGTCAGAGGCTTCCACAAGTTCCGCTGCTCAACAACTCCCAAATCAAGCACCTGATCCATCAGCATCTACCTCTACAGTAGTTGCTGACGATGCACCACAACCTGAACCATCATCATCAATGGATAAAACACCTCAACCAGCAGTTGAAGATTCTTCCCCTATTTCTAACCACGTTCCAACACCACCAGATTTTGACGGAAATGCCTTTTTCAATCCATTTGCTCCACCCCCAACCATTCCCGAACCAGGAGAATCTTCCTCGAGCAACATGGAACCGTCACATCTGAATCACAACATTCAACACTACCCATCTACTCATAAATGGACAAGGGATCATCCGTTAGTTAATGTGATTGGAAATCCAGATAACCCAGTTATGACACGACATAAACTCCACACAGACGGTGAAACATGCATATACGCTCTCACCGTTTGTCAAGCTAAACCGAAAAATATTAAAGAGGCCATGACTTATGACAATTGGATTGAATCAATGCAAGAGGAGTTGGATCAGTTCAAAAGATTGGAAGTCTGGGAACTCGTTGAAAAACCAGATGGAGTTTATGTTGTGGGCTTAAAATGGATTTGGAAAAATAAGCTAGATGCAGAAGGCACGGTTATTCGTAACAAGTCACGGTTCGAACGTCTAGTTAATCGAACGACCTTATGGTCGAACGAACCTATCTAGTCGAACAATAAAACTTGTCGAACGACAAAATTTGTCGAACGATCAAATGAGTCGAACGATCTAATCAGTCGAACGACCTATATTATCGAACGACCTATATTAAGTCGAACGATCATATCTGTCGAACGACTATACTTGTCGAACGATCAAATGAGTCGAACGATCTAATCAGTCGAACGACCTATATTATCGAACGACCTATATTAAGTCAAACGATCATATCTGTCGAACGACTATACTTATCAAACGACAAAATTAAACTGATCAAGTCTCTATTAATCTAACCTTTAGCTAATCGAACGTATCATGTAATCGAACCAGATGTGCTGTCAAACCAGAACTGCTGTCGAACCAAATCAGACTAGTTGAACCATAGGGCTTATCGAACCAGTGCATGTTGTCAATCCAATAGTCTGTCAAATCTGTGATAATTAAATGCGGAATAGAGTTTGATTATTGATTGCAAACATGTTGTCTGTTATGCTTGATTGTGCTCTCAGTTAAACTTGTGATATGCCTTTGTTGAAAAATAACATCTGGGTGTTTTGAGTCTAAGCTTGTTTTATGTATAAAATGAACATGTCTTGAGATCTTGTCTTTGCTAACATAATGATTGCATGATAGAACATTGTGGTGTTTGTCTAAGTTGGTCCATTAACTGAGATTGGAATGTCTTGTTCAGTAATGTATAGTGTTGGATATATGCTAAATGTTATATGATTCTGCCTAGGGTCATCATATCAGTGTCATTTTTTCTAACACATATACACTGTGCCCCTGGTATTGTTGTTGGTGTTTGCATTGAACAGATAAAGCATGTCTCGCACTATGTCATCAGCATCCATCAACAGACAACCCACAAATCCAGAAGGAAAGAAAAGAGAGATTGGTTACTGCAACTCACGGATTGATTTTCAGAAGTTGAAGTGCCATGAAACTTGTCTTATCATCAGGGAAATTCTGGAAAGACATTTCATAAAGACAACATTGACTAAAACTGCCAGTGTACCTGAAATCTACATGCATCAGTTTTGGGAGTCATTGATCATAAGCGAAGACAAAGAAAACATGACAGTTGCACTAAACAACACAACAATCATCTTCCAAGTTGAAACACTTAGATCAGTGCTAGACCTTCCAAGAGAAGATGCAGAGGGATTCACAACATTTCAAGAGCCTCCTACTCTTGATGAGATGATTCGAACACTTCAACTTATTGGGTATGATGAGTCAAATATTGAGATGTCCTCACTCTCCAAAATAGAAAGGAAATTTTTCCCACAACCATGGCAAACATTATACTCGATAATCATCAACTGCATCACTGGAAAGGCTACTGGGTTGGAACATCCGAGATTAGAACAACTGCAATTCTTTTATGGAGTGATCAACCTCAAACACCTTGACTTCGCCAAACTTATCTGGAAGGACATGGTTTACCTTGGCACCAAATTTCAACAAAGTGAAGATTCAACCCCCATTCCATTTCCAAGATTCACAAAACTTCTAATTTCACGATCCATGCGAAATCATCCTGAGCTTAAACGTCCTTCAACTGAGAAAATGCATATTGAAGCACGAGACCGTATTTTCACCAAAGTTCTAAGCTACTCTTCAATTCAAGGGGCAAGAATTCCACCAAATCTGCTAAGTAAAGAACTTATGAACACAGAAGCTTACCAGAAATATGATGAGGCAGTAAAGGCTGAAATAGTGGGAGGGAAACCAAAAGAAACAAAATCACCAAAGAGAAAATCTCAAGTTATCCCAGCTAGAGCCAAAACTTCTCGATCAAAGAAATCTGAGGTAGTTCAGAAAAAGAAAGTAGTTGCTAAACAATCTTCAAAGATGCAACTCAGGGATGAAACAGATGATGATAACGATGAAGAAGAAGAAATATTGGATCAAGAGAAAGGGAAAGGTGATGAGAAATTCAAGTCTGCTTTGGCTACATCAGATAAGAGTCTACAACCTGGCAAGGGAAAATCGATCAAGTTCAATTCTCCTCGATTCTCTCCCATCCGAGAAACCCCAACTGAAAAAGAAGAGAGCAGAGCATTAAAGAAGACTAGAAAAGAAAGCTTACAGAAACAGGCTGAGGAAGAAGTGAGACGAGTAAAACTAGGAAAAGGAGAATCTGCATCACATATGGTGGAACAATCAGAAGTATCAGAGGACCTTAAATCTACAACTCTGAGGAGTTATGAAGAAGGTAGTGAAGGTTCTGATGCACATGATCAATCAGCTTCTGGTTCTGAAAGTGAAGAAGGAAAAGAAGATGAAGATGAAAATGATAATGATGATGAAGATGATAATGATGATGAAGATGATAATGATGAAGAAGATGATGGTAATAAAGATGATGAAAATGATGGAAAAGGTGAAGAAAGTGAGAAGGATTCACAGGAACAACAAGGAAAAACAAATGTACCTCCAACACCACCATCATCTGTGGGTCAGACCACAGTAGATTACAATGAGATAAAACAAAAGGTTCATGCACTCGAAAATGAGATGAAACAAAAAGTACAAGTACTCGAAGAAAAGATGACCGAGAAATTTGAGACTGAAGATAAAGTGCATAAAGAGATATATCAACAGATCAAAGAAGTTAAAAACAAAGCAACAAAGACAATTGAAGAAGTCAGTTCTCAAATTAACACATAAGTCAAAAAGCATCTTGAAGAGTCCATTCCCAAAATAATCAAACAATACGTTCAGAAGGACCTAGAAAAGATAGTTGCAAATATGGTCAAAACTACACCATTCACACTCAAGACAGTGCCACAGAAACCATCCAGATTAGAAAGCAAAAGAATGATGCTAAAGGAGTTAGAAAATGATCCCAAAGAAGCAAAACTTCGGGAAGCACTCAGGGAATCCATCAGAGAAGAAGAAGAGGCAGTCGTTGTACCAACAGAAACATGCAAGCCCATCAAACCAACCAAACGACACCATGATGATGAACCGGATGCTCACGGAAAGAAAAGGAGAAAGCCTTCATCTTCAACAGGTCGGGCTTCCACAACACCCTCTTCTGGCACAACAAAGAAAAGCAGTCAAACAACATTTGTTCCTACTGGAGGCGGAGCATTTGAAGCAACCGAATCCTTTGATGATCCAAGCTCGGATCACGAAAATCCAATTGCTCCGATTCAAATCCAAGAAGTTGTTGTTCCTTCTGCAACTGTTAAAGATGTTCCATTACCTGAGTGGGTCGATTCATCAGCTCCCAAGTATGATTGGTTTGATCAAATGGTTGACGCTTATTCTGACAATGAAAATGCTGAACCAGTGGAAGGATCAGTTGTAGACTTTGCCAAACGATTGAAAAAGGTGATGAAAGTCCAGCAACTGGGTCTGAAAGACATCATCAGAGTTCGCAAAAGTGGATTCACAGAATTTGCAACTGTTTCAACAACGGAGATGGAATTCGAGTACAACATTGAGCAATTAGCAAGAGCCTTGAATGAAAACATCAACTCGACCCAAGAAAGGGTTAATTACATACACTTCATATGAAACTAGCAATAAAACAAGTGACAAGCTACTTAATTATCAGGACATGTTTTCTTATTGTCTCAAGTATCTATCTGTGTACGTGTGTGCTAATCGCTGATTCATGCTTATTAGTTTAGTTTATATTTAATCTTAACCATACCGTGCCAGTCTCTCAGGCTGAAACCCCCTTGCGTTAGATTAGGTTGTATAGCTAACTTAAGATATTAAAATACTGGTTAGAATAACTAGATAATACGTTCCACTCTTAGTGATCGACACTGTACTTACCATTATATTCATACTGACTGGGTACACTGCTCGTTAAAGTGTGTGTTATTGATAAGTCGGCTAAATATAAATTTAAAACTTGAATACTGCTAAAACCACAACGACATCACGCGTGCACCAAGTCTTTGGGGCCGCTGCCGTGGATATAAATAATTAGAGCAATACACGCACCACATCAATCACGAACACTTCAATGGATCTCGTATCACCACGAAACCCTAATCAACTATAGTGAGTTAATCTCTATCGAAAACTCACACTACACGTCTAACGAGAGCGTTAGGATGCTAGTGCTTAATCCACGAGCTTACGAACTAAACACGAATGCTAGTCGTAGAGAAGAAACAAAGCCAACTCCCTTACAAGGGGTGCTGGATGATATGTAAAAGGCAAGAGAGAAGATCAAAGAATGCTTTGATTTGAGGTGTGAATAAATGAAGACTTAGAGGCCTCCTTTTATACTAATAGGGTAGCTTAGGGAAAAAGCCACTCCTCTCCTTGCCCTAGCCCATATGGCCGGCCACCATAGTGTCCCATGGGCCTCCATATTGCCTTCTGGTCCTTGTAAAATAACTATGTACAATAAAAGCTAATTTTGGACTTAACGACCGTTAACCGTTACACTAAAGGACTAACGACCATTATGTATATTTCGTGGATTATATTAACTATAATTAATAGTATACATTAAACATATTAATTATATTTAATAAACGCTCTCTAAATGTATACGTGTTGTGCCCCGATAGGCTCACGTAATTTCTAGCCGTATAACTATTGATTTACGAGCGCATAACCAACAGCTCCCACTTGCGATCGTAACAATCAATAATGTATACTAACAATGCTAAGTGTCTAGCAACACCGCATTGCTCCTAGAAATACCTGAGTGTGGTTTCATAAAACAACTAGGTAAATGGTTTACAATTTTAAATTATCCTTTTGTTTCAGATACATGTTGAACAATGGATATGGATCAAAGTCATTCCATATTGTTCAACTATTCTTTTTCTCGTTTTAGAAATTAATCAAGATTACCAAACGTAAAACAAGTATCATCTTGATTTACACTTTGGGCACGGCCATGCAAACATCTCATTAATTCAGCGAGGGGCCCAGTAGTATCATGCTCCAGAAGACAAGTGGAGGAACAAATTCTATTTTGACTACACGTGTCATTCATGTGCTTCAACCAACTTCTGAGAATAGCCTTTATAACCACCTTGGTCAGGATAGCGTTTGACTATAGTCAAGAAGAAAGATCCACACATGCAAGACCTGCTTGCATCTCAAGTCAGAGGACAAATAAAATAACCATTTGAGAGATATCTCTTAATGACGTCGATCCATAAAGTGACGACTCGTAGGTTTGGGAAAATCCAATATCCATAGCACGTGGATAACATGTGAGTTTGGCGGACACATCCTTAGTATTCAAAGAATATAACCAATCTCTCACATTTGCCTTAATTCAACAATACTCCCATATCATTGATCGACAATGGACAATTTAAAGTAATAAATTACTTATGGATTAAACATGCAAATATAGGACACAATTAATATATGAATGAATAACTCAAGTACCACGTATATTAATCATCAAAATAATAAATGGTTTACATATCCCATTATCCAAATACTAAAATCAAAACAGATTTACATGAGACTACTAACTGAACGAAGTCCAATACCACTAGCATGCTCAACATGCTTGTTCAAAGGCAACGCCTTAGTAAACGGACCAGCTAAGTTGTCATTTGTGTGAACTTTGTTAAGTACTACTTCATTATCTGCGATAACCTCACGGAGATAGTGAGCCTTCCTTTTGTAATGCTTGGCGCCTTTCTGAGCTCCAGGCTCCTTCGCGATAGTTAATGCTCCAGTGTTGTCACATAGCATTTCCATAGGTTCTTTATTGGTGGGGACTACTCCAAGCTCATCAATAAACTTCCTTATCCAAATAGCTTCCATTGCAGATTCTGAAGCAGCAGTGTATTTAGCTTCTGTAGAAGACATCGATGTAATGCTTTGCTTGGCACTCTTCCAGACTACAGCGCCTCCGTTTATAACGAAAATGTATCCGGTTTGCGACTTGGTATTATCCTTGCCGGTCTGCCACCCAGCATCAGTATAACAGGTAACTCTGAGCTCTCTTTTTGGGTCTCCACCGTAAACAAGAAACATATCTTTAGTATATCTGAGATACTTCAGTATGTTCTTCGTAGTAGACCAGTGATTCTCAACTGGATCTACTTGAAATCGACTTATCAAGTTCTGAGCGAACGCAACATCGGGTCTAGTGCACCTCACCGCATACATGATGGATCCTACAACCGAGGCATAAGGAATCCTCTTCATGCGTTCCACCTCTGCAGGTGTTGAGGGTCCTTGAGATTTTCTCAACTCAAGTTTTACTTGCATTGGGGTAGTTCCATGCTTGGAATTTGCCATATTAAATCTTTTCAAGATTTTCTCAATGTATGCACTTTGACAAAGTCCAATCAACCGCTTAGATCTATCTCTGTAGATCTTGATTCCTAGAATATATGCAGCTTCACCTAAATCCTTCATAGAAAAACAATTTCCAAGATAGGCTTTAATAGCTTGTAACATTGGAATGTTGTTTCCCATGATCAATATGTCATCAACATATAAGATTAGGAATGCTACATTACTCCCACTAGCCTTATGATATACACATGGCTCATCAAGGTTTTGAGTGAAACCATACTTCTTGATTTCCTCATCAAACCTTTTATTCCATTGCCTAGATGCCTGCTTTAGTACATAAATGGATCGTTGTAGCTTGCATACACGGTTAGGATATTGTGGATTGACAAATCCTTCAGGTTGGTCCATGTAAAGCTCTTTGGTTAAGTGACCATTCAAGAAGGCAGTTTTGACATCCATCTTCCAAATCTCATAGTCATAGTACGCTGCTATGGCTAAAAGAATCCTAATAGCTTTTATGTCTGCAACAGGCGAGAAAGTTTCCTTATAATCTACACCGTAGGTTTGAGTATAACCCTTTGCCACAAGACGAGCTTTATAAGTGTGTACATTTCCATCCATGTCAGTCTTCTTCTTGAAGAGCCACTTGCTACCAACGGTTTTAGCGTTAGGATGGAGGTCAACTTCAATCTAGACTTCATTGTCTTTCATGGATTTCTTTTGCTCTTTCATAGCATTGAGCCATTTTTCAGATTCAGAATCTGCTAATGCAGCTTTATAGTTAGCGGGCTCATTGAGATCCCCTAACTCATGCTCCACTGAATCGATGTACAAACACATACGTTCAGGTGCACGTATTGTCCTTGAGGACCTACGAACAGGAATAACTTCACTTTCTGGTTCAACACTTTCATGTTCAACCATCTCAGGAAGTTGGCTAGTATTTTCATAAGAGTGAGTATCTTCTTGAATTTCATCAAGTTCTACAATCCTTCCACTTGCTTCTTGTGAGATGAGACGATTCTCAAAAAAGTCAGCAAAACGAGCAACAAATACTTTGTGCTCAGGTGGGTAGTAGAAGTAGTAACCCATTGTTTCCTTTGGGTATCCTACAAAGATGCACTTAATAGATCTTGGCTCAAGTTTGTCAGGCGTATCACGTTTCATGAATGCCCCGCAACCCCAGACCTTTAAGTAAGACAGATTAGGGACTTTCCCATGTCATAGTTCATATGGTGTCTTTTCAACCTTCTTTGATGGAACCATATTGAGAATGCGTTGTAGCAGACTCAAGAGCATAATCCCAAAAGGACATTGGTAGAGTTGTTTGTTTCATCATAGATCTTACCATGTCAAGCTGGGTTCGATTTCTTCTCTTAGATATACCATTATGTTGTGGTGTACGTGGAGAAGAGAGCTGTGAGACAATCTCACACTTCTTAAGATGATCGATAAACTCTTGACTCATATATTCGCCTCCACGGTCAGACCGCAAAGCCTTTATGGTCTTACCAAGTTGATTCTCAACTTCACTTTGAAATATTTTGAAAGTTTCAAAGACTTCATGTTTATGTTTAAGCAGGTGAACATAACCATATCGACTAAAGTCGTCAGTGAAGGTTAAGAAATAGCTGTATCCTTGTTTTGACACAGTTCTAAAAGGGCCACATACATCAGAATCTATGAGTCCAAGCAGGTCTGTAGCTTTCTCCATTTTATGCGAAAAAGGCTTTCTTGCCATCTTCCCAGACACACAAGATTCACACTTTTCAAAAGACTCAAGGTCAGTTGATTTAAGAAGCCCATTACGTTGTAGCTTCTCAATTCGTTTCTTGTTAATGTGCCCAAGTCGGCAATGCCACAAGAATGTAGAGTCCAAGTTACGCTTGGCTCTTTTACTATTAACAGAATACATAGAACAGTCATTCGAAACAAAATCATGCATATCAATTTCAAAAATACCATTCCTAGAAACAGCATTAAAATAAAACACGTTATTCATTGAAATTGAAATACCAATATATGTAAAACAATGAGTAAACCCCTTGTCTTTCAAAAGTGAAATTGAAACAATACCCCTAGTAATACTAGGAGCATAATGAAAATTGTGCAATACAATTATTAAACCACTAGGAAGGTATAAATCAAAACTTTCGATAGCTTCAACGGCTGCACGGTTTCCATTTCCCACGTACAGGCTTAAAGCTCCTGGCTTTAGTCTCTTACTTCCCCTGAGACCCTGAGTAGTATTACAAATGTGAGTACCACAACCAGTGTCATATACCCAAGATTTATGAGGAAAAGTATAAAGTTCTATGACGAAGATACCTGATGTGCTAGCATTGCTACCCACATTTCACTTCTTCTGCATCAACTCGGCTAAATAGGCAGGAAAGTTCCTCCTCCAGTGTCCAGTCTGATGACAATGATGAAACTCAGTGTCCTTAGCATGATGCTCATTTTTAGGTGGAGGGGGAATCTTGGCCTTGGGGGCAAAGCAAGCTTAGCCTTGCCTTTACCATGATTCTTACCCTGAGCACCATTCAGCAGCTTATTGTTCTTATTATTCTTCTGGATCCTTCTTACTCTTATAGAAAGTAGAGCAGGGGTAGCATCTTTATTAGGAAGCCCTTGTTCGTGCAGCTTAAGCATTGCATGCACTTCATTCACTGTCTTCCGCATGCATTGCATATTATAATTCTGTCTGAATCCAGCAAAGTCCTTGTTCAGAGAGGTAAGAATCAAGCTCACTGCAAGGCCAGATGACATGGGGTGACCAAGGCATTCCAGTCTATCTAGATAGCCCTTCATTTTCAGAACATATGTGCTAACAGATTGACCCTCCTCATGCTTACATGCATGAAAGGCCTGCACAGTCTCAAGGAGTTCCTAATCTGCTTGCTGAGCAAACATGGTCTTCAATTCCTTTAGCATGTTATATGCATCAAAGTGCTCCAGATTCTTTTGAAGTTCTGGAGTCATGCTTATGAGCATAAGACAGCCTATGTCCTTGGATGCTTTAATCCATTGGGTGTGAGCAGCAAGGACATCAGCAGGAACCTGCTGATCAGGAGTTTGAGGAACAGGAGTAGCAAGTATGGGATGCTCCACATAGGTTAACTTATCCTCGGCTGTGAGAACGATCCTCAAATTCCGATACCAGTCGAGGAAGTTGGATCCAGTAAGTTTTTCCTTTTCGATGAAAGACCTAAAGATCGAATTGTTGACTGATTGATTTGCTGCCATCTGCAATAAAACAAAGTTCAAAATTTTAGTATTTTTGATAATTAATTCTTTAACAAATTAACTACCCATGTTTTATTAAATAAAACAATTAATTTACTAAAAGACTAAGACCCTCTTGAACTCTCACTCATTACGGTAGTGCTTACTACTCTGGTAAGTCTTGTGGGTACAAGAGGTAGGCGGCGTGCGACAATTGCATTACAAGTGCAACTCTTAGATTTATGAGACTTATGGCACTAGAGTACAAGCTACTAGTGTCATGCATGTTTTGTCTCATCCTATGCCTCGGGCTCAAGGATCTCACCGCTTGACTCGATTAAGTCGTCCAATTAGAGAACATGTCTAAATAACTCTAGGTCTAACACTAGAGAATAAACACCTTGGGTTGCAATTCACTCACGTCCCACGAAGAGCAAAAGGTGTTAGTGCAAGCAATCTCGTTGGGGAGATTGTTAGTACAAGCAATCTCGTTTGTTTTGATTGATGACAAACATGTAACTTGATACATAATGTAAAATATACAAGTTACTTGTAATCTTGTCTTGTCTCAACATACATTCAACACCTCTCAACTTTTCAACTCTTCGTATGATACAACACAGGTTCGTACATGTTTGTTATGTGGCATTATGATCAAACCCTTAACAAACCATTTAGAATGTTTAAAATACGGTTAGGTAATTAAGTATTTTAAAAGGCTAATCATTCTACTTAGAACCTCATTTTACACCTTTCCATAAACAAGTATTTTTACTTGTACATCATGTTTCCTAAGTTTAATAGGATAAGTACACTTTAGGTGTCAAACTAACATGATACATACTAGTAAACTTATATTAGTTAAGCTAGTATATGCATAGGATATACATATATACATTTTACAAGATCACTAGAATTTATATTTTATACATTTACATGTGTATTTCCTAAAATGGAAACTTTATTTTTCAAAAGTTAGAATGACATCATGGCATACATCATGAACACAATCTTGGAAAGATTTTGTGATATTTTGTTTAGATCTTCAAGCCAAAGAGTTGACATTTGAAGATATGGAAAGATATGGCAAGATTTGGTAAGATTTGGTAAGATTTACTAGCTGTCATCCGGCGGATCCCTTTGTTATAAAGGACGGATCCCGACGGATCCCTTTATTTGGATCCGTCGGGTAAGTTTCCTGTTGGCTATAAATAGCAGCCCATTGTTTACCCATTGCCCCACCACTTTCAATACACATTCCCTCTACCATTTGCACACATTTAGATCAGTAGCAAACCATGTAGATTCATACATTAATCACCCTTTACATAATGATCATAATGTTACTAACTTTTATCATGTTGTAAGCATACACTTGTTATGATCCTGTGAAGCAAGCTCAAAATCATGAGTCATCATCCATAGCATACTTCCTAATCCACCATGAAGATGCATATATGAAGATCCATCACAACAAGTTTAGGGAGCTTGTGATCTTCATACATTGAAGGCTTCCGATCAATGGAAGTTCATATAGAGTAGGCATTCATATCCATGATACACTTATGTCATGGATCATCATTGATCATTGTAAACATCACTATAACACACCATACTAGATTAGGTGGTTTATGTGTTTGTGCCATAAAACACAAGGTTTCTATATTGGGCCATAAAACATAGCAGGAGTGGTTGTACCCTTGTAAAGAACTCGACATCTAGCTTAGTGTCGGAAATTGTATAAGCGACGACGGCAGTGGTTTTACCCTTGTAAAGAACCCGATGTTTAGCTTAGTACCAGATAAAGTGTAAGTGACGATTGTAAGGTTTTCTCCACCGAGAAGGGAGCTTGTTGATCTAGTGAAGTAACTCTCGAGTTGGGTACTCGGGGAGTGGAGTAGGGCGGAGAGGAGCTCCGTGACCGAACCACTATGATGCGTGGTTTTGCGACCTTACAACAGGTTTTACCTCTCGAGGGATCTCAAGAGGCTTGCAATCCCCACCAGGCAGTGTACCTGACCGATGTAGTATAGTGTAGTGGCAAGTACCGGGGGATTGATCGTTCTCTAGGAGAATAGTGTCGTTAGGATTGAAAAACTACTCTAATAGGTCTAAGGGTGAGGGAGGATTCTTTTTGTATTTTTTTTATATTTTTATAAAAACAAGTAAAATCTCGGGTTTGAAGGAGTGGGCGGAATTAGTTGCTAGTCAACTAACCCAAATAACTACAATTGCAAATAGAATAAAATAACTGAAAATAAAAAGGTTGTGGAACTTATATGGAGAGAAATGTGTTTACTTAGATTTCCTTACTCCCTAACTATCTTTTACCGGTTGATTAGTGTGTATTAATTGCGTGGATGACGGGTGTATTCCTTAATACCAATCGTGGGGTGGCGTACGTACTTCCCCAACTCTATAAGCTCCTACTTCACTCCTATGTCGAGCCGGCTAAGAAGCTCCTAACATGGGATCACTAGAATTCGCTCATGCATTAAATACAACCATAATAACCTTAGTACGCATTGGTTCATGTTTCTTAAGACGTTCAAGCAAGTTATCGTACAGGAGGTTAGCCAGTTTTCTTAAGCCTAACATCGATAAACAATCATCCAATACAATTAATAACACACCAACAACCAATAATCAATAGTTAGGTTTCATTAGATCTAAGCAAACACACGATAAATCTAGCCTAGCATGTTAAATAAAAGACAAGAACAAGATATAATCAAACAACACATAGACATATTGAATGATTAATTAATTACTTATCTTCAATTGAACATGGGAGATCCAAGGGTATAAAACCCTTAAAAGTAGCAGAAAAATTGTCTTAGGGTTTCTCCTCACAAAGTTGCACACTAATGACTAAAAATTATGAGAATATATATAGAAAATCAGATCTGACGGCATCACGTTATAGAGCTGACGCCGTCACCTCGCCGCGGTTAGGGTTTCTTGATGGCCTTCTTGACGCCGTCCCCTTTTAATCGTCCAAAATCCTCTCTGGCGCGTCAAGGGTTGACGGCGTCACAATGGTGCTTGACGCCGTCACAGGTACTTTTCCTGCCGATTTTGAGACTTTGTCGTTTTCTTCACTTTTATGCTCCAAAAACATCCAAAATGCTTCCTTTTCCAGATTTCTTCTCCAAAGTACCTAAAATGACAAAAGGAACGATTTAGGGCAATATTTGATCAAATAAATACGATTTAGGGCTTAAATGACCCCCTAAAAGCGGTACACTTTTCGCTTCATCAAATACCCTTACACTTGAGATTTGCTTGTCCTCAAGCAAATGCGCTTTTATTCTAATCAAAATACAAGTTAGGGGTCATTTAATGCTAATATAAAAGTAATTACAACAAATAGTCATTCCACTTTAATCATAATAAGCACAGAGATTACAAACTAGCACCTCACAAGTAGTGTTTAGATACTCACATCTCTCAGGTGTCATAAAAGTATATCTCATAAATGAAAATGAATAATATCTCTCACTACCTGTCATAGAAAATAGATTACCATAGGCTTGGGAAAGGATCAAAAACCTCCTCCACTAGGCGTAAGCACCTAAGATAAACTATCAAAGAGGGCTTTTAAACGGGTTATAACGTTAGGTGTAGGGATATGATAAACATGGTTTTGTTGGATAAAGGATATTTTACTGGTGGCGAGTTAAAGATCTTGATTAATTACATGTACAATATGGCGTTGCTAAGCCAAGACTAGACTCGACTTAAGCTAATGAAAAAAAATAACAAAAAGATAAAATAAACATAAAATGAAACGGGATGGTAGTCCGTATGTTTTTGTTTTTTTTTTTCTATTTTTTTTTTTTTTGCATACACTCTTGCCCTACCATCCAAAATAATACATCATAGGGGCCTCGGTTCTCCCCTTACACTTGAACTTTTATATAACTTTACAATTAACTATTCTAATGACTCGAATTAAGATAATCGAAACACTTGGAGTACTTTTAAAATATTTAGCACATATGGGGGTAATAATGATGTTCTTCCCCATTACTCCATTACACTAGTACTTTACCCATGAGTCCCAATCGTCCCAAAACAATATGTACAAGGATATGACTCGACTTAGCAACCATGTAATCAATTAGATAATTAACTTGGGTTTAAACAAATGTTGTCACAATAATGCACTAAAAATGAGTGCATACAAGGTAGGCTAAGGCGATTTGGGTGTACATTTAAGTGGGGTGTAAACAAATTCTTCCTTTAAGTAAAATGCTTAAAGTTAGAAACGAAAAGATAGGCTCTGAGGGGTGTACTAGGGGTATCGTGGGAGAATTACTTGACCAATGTAGCCAAAGTAATTATAACAAAAACACAGGTGTAAAACAATGGGTTAATCCTAATGCCTCTTATCATGTAGTAAATCTAACTACACGAATGTAGTCTCACTTGTGGCCTCGGAATGGTCCTAACGCAAGTTCTAGAATCTAAGTGCTACCGGTACACACATCATAGCATAAATGCTTTTCCTACCAATTCTAGGGGCGAACCTCACATATTTGGGGGTGGAAAATTTTTTAGTGGTACGGTTTTGTGCTAGTCATATAACTCCTATCCGTGAGACGCTCATTAAGACCAAAGTTTCACTCCTATATGTTGTAAAATTTTTTAAATTTGGCACTAAAATTGCCTTAACAGGTATTTCTCTCAGTTTTATTACACATCTACCATTAAACAAACGAAAAATCAAGCGTAATAGCATTCTCTAAGGTATCGTACTTTACCCCCCCCCCCTTACACTTAAGATGAACATTGTCCCCAATGTTCAAATAACAAGATGTAAAAGTAAATAAGGTAAAAGAATGAAATCAAATACTCCCCTGATTCGCTCGGTGGATAAAGAGGTAACACGGTTAGATCTTCTTCCAAGGTAATGTTGAAGCTTCAAGATTAAAGCAGCGCCAAAAGCTAGATTCCACATACATCTCCTTGTCCAAAATAACCTGTTAAACCTGAGAAAACAAACACGAAAACCTGCATAACATCGGCGGGATAAATATGTATAAGGATATAATGCTTGTGGAATGATTATTTTGCAGATTCCTGGAGTTTATAAGTTAGAGATTTAATAAAGCATTTTATGATTCCGGAAGAAAAACAAAACTTAAAAAAAAAAATTTCCAGAAAACTGTTCCTGACGCCGTCAGAAGTGATCTGACAGATTTTTCATGTTAAGTTTCCGGAAAATTTCTGGAAAAACTCAATCCTTATTTCCTGGAAATCCTGCAAAATATCATTATGACTCGATACAAGCATTTGACTCAAACAATTACTAATATGTATGTTAATTTAATATTGTTATGATTCATGTTCATTTGTTCTAATAAACCGATTTGGATTTCCCTTACACTTATCTTTTGCAAAATACCTTTATATGTAGTTAAGACGAAGTTAAAAACAAGATAAAGCATTTTCACAATTTAGTTTCGAACATGAATCAATAATAATAAAAATTAAACATACATACGGAAGCAAATAAAATCAAACAAACAAATAAATAAACACACAAAGCAAATAAAGCTTGGGTTGCCTCCCAAGAAGCGCTTTTCTTTATTAACGAGTCTTGTATCTAGACTCAAAGTCCTTTTAACCTATGTAAGTGAGATCGTCATCGAGGACATCTTTAGGGTTAAGCTTGGATTGAAGTTTTCTATTGGTCCGCATAGTACGATATATCTTTTCAAACCTCTCTCCATCCGGGTCATACAATGTCATCTTAATATGCCATGACCCATCTCCATCTTTGGGTGGTTTGTCCCAATCCCACTTATGATCATTGTCTTCACATGTCCACCTATTCATTCCTAGGTTAATTGGCAAAACTCCTAGGAAATCAATCATCTTCCTAAAAACTAGAGGGTCTTCAAATGGATCCAATTCGGTGTCCCTAGCCAAGAGTTGTTCTACCGTATGTGTTCGGCTCACAAAGTCCTCTTCTAGGTAAAATAGGCGTTGGGGTCCTATGAAGTCTCCATCGATCCAGGGTCCATATCTAGATGGTCTCCTATTTAATTCTAACCAATGGGGTGTTGGTTCCTCACTAGTATCATAGGCATGTTTCTTCACATCATAGACTGACCAAGTATCACCTTCTCCTACCGCTATCTTAGATTCTTTACAATCAATCATAGCACTAGCGGTCGCCAAAAATCCTCTACCTATCAACAAGGGGCATGTAGGGTCGCTAACCATATCAAGGACATGGAAATCGGCTAAAATGGTTAGTTTTCCTATGTGTACTAACACGTCCTTGACTACTCCAACCGGGTAAGCAACACTTCCATCCGCTAAGCCTATTATTACCTCGGTTTCTTCAAGTTTCCCTAGTTTTAGAGAGGTGTAGAGAGGTAACGGAAGTAGGTTAAGGCTTGATCCAAGATCGGCTAATGTGTCATAAGCCTCCGAATTACCGATCTTGCAAGGTAGATCAAATAAGCCCGGATCATCTAACTTCTTAGGTAGTTTGTTTTGAACGAAGGCGGTCCCTTTGTCACCTAACTCGAGCTTCTTCTGATACTTTTCTAAGAGGGCATTATAATAGGGGGCTCGTGCTAATACATCAATAACCGGACGTTCAAGGTGGAGCTCCTTGAATTCTTCGTCAAGGTTTTGAGTGGGAGGTGTTTCAACTATGTTGTTGACCAATTTAGTGTTGGATATCATAACTTCTTGGTCATTTTGAACGACTTGGGTTTGTTTGAAACACGAGCTCATGGAATTGACCGAATAATATTGTGGACAAGAACTAGGAGACGAAACCGATGAAATGGCATTGACGTTTTGTTTCGGGTTCTTGACTGTGTTGCTAGGGAGTGCTCCCATTTCTCGGTCATTGAGGGCTTTCAACAAAGTGTCAATCTTATTGGTCTTCTCGCTTTGTTTTTGTTTGAAATCGGCTTCAAAATTTGCTAAACGAGCTTCTTGAGATGTCACGAAGTTGGACATCAACCCTTCAAGATTATTGGTACTACCATAGTTGGAAGGATTGTTGTTGAAAGTACGGTTCGAAGATGAACCGCTTGATTGAAAACGATTAGGTGGGTTGGAAGAATTGGTTTGTTGTGCGTTTTGGTTTTGTTTCCACCTAAGGTTTGGGTGATTTTTCCATGAGGGGTTGTACGAATCACCGTAGGGGTTTGGCTCGGGTTTGAAAGTGTACCACTTGTCTCCCGCTCCGTCGATACGCGAGGATGCGTAGTCCGCAAAAGCTTGTTCGGGGAGTTCCACGCAATCACGAGTGTCATGGGGACCACTACATAATTCACACGAAGAAGTGATTTTGTTCACTTGGCTTGAAGGTTTAGGAGCCTCATAGGATTTCATAAGAAACTTGACTTGGTCTTCAAGTTCTATGATCCTACGGTCGGAAGTGCTTGAATTGTTCGAAGGCAAAGATATTGCCTTGACCGTTTTATTCAAATCACGGGGATCATTCCAACTTTCGTTGTCATAAAGAGCAAGATCTTCTAGGAGAGCCCATGATTGTTCCGCACTTAGATAACGTAGCTTACCACCGGCCGATTGGTCAATGGTTTGCCTTGTGGAGATATTGATGTGGTCATAGAAGATTTGGACTTGGAGCTAAAGTTCTATGCCATGGTGAGGGACTTTTTGGAGTAAGTCCTTGAATCGAGTCCATGCCTCGTAGAGGGTTTCACCTTGACGTTGTTGGAACATCAAGATATTATTCCTTAGCTTGGTAGTTCTTCCTGGTGGGAAAAACTGAGCGAGGAAACGAGTGGTTAGATCATCCCAAGAGGTGATGGATCCTGCGGGTAGACGCTCTAGCCATTGACAAGCTTGGTCCCGCAGAGAGAATTGAAAGAGACGCAGTCGGGTCGTCTCTCGAGTGGCAACATCAAGGTATATAGAATCAACGATTTTGAGAAAGTCCTTGAGATGTTGATTAGGATCTTTGGAACGAAGTCCATGAAATGCGCATCCGCTTTGCACCAACCGGATGGTGTCGGATCGCAAGGGAGTGACATTGGCTCCTTGAGTTAGCTCAATGGTGTTTCGATAGCCATGGTGGCTAGGACGAGAGTAGTCTCCTAAGGTACGGGCTCTAGGAGGTGGGTGTTGTTGTGGTGGTGGGTTGTTGGGATCGAGGATATTACCACCTTCCATGATGTCGGATGGTAATGGTTACGAACAAAGAAACGAAGAA
This sequence comes from Artemisia tridentata subsp. tridentata, assembly GCA_021014915.2. Lineage (NCBI taxonomy): Eukaryota > Viridiplantae > Streptophyta > Magnoliopsida > Asterales > Asteraceae > Artemisia > Artemisia tridentata. Next base: position 37,316,024 of record CP139502.1, read on the forward strand.
AAAAGATAGACTAAAGAAAACCTAGAAAAATAAAATAAAAATATCACTAGAAAGGAATCTAGTGAGTAGACCTAATAAAATAAAAATTCAACCTAAACAATAACTATTCCCCGACATCGGCTCCAAAAACTTGATGCGTGGTTTTGCGACCTTACAACAGGTTTTACCTCTCGAGGGATCTCAAGAGGCTTGCAATCCCCACCAGGCAGTGTACCTGACCGATGTAGTATAGTGTAGTGGCAAGTACCGGGGGATTGATCGTTCTCTAGGAGAATTGTGTCGTTAGGATTGAAAAACTACTCTAATAGGTCTAAGGGTGAGGGAAGATTCTTTTTGTATTTTTTTATATTTTTATAAAAACAAGTAAAATCTCGAGTTTGAAGGAGTGGGCGGAATTAGTTGCTAGTCAACTAACCCAAATAACTACAATTGCAAATAGAATAAAATAACTGAAAATAAAAAGGTTGTGAAACTTATATGGAGAGAAATGTGTTTACTTAGATTTCCTTACTCCCTAACTATCTTTTACCGGTTGATTAGTGTGTATTAATTGCGTGGATGACGGGTGTATTCCTTAATACCAATCGTGGGGTGGCGTACGTACTTCCCCAACTCTATAAGCTCCTACTTCACTCCTATGTCGAGCCGGCTAAGAAGCTCCTAACATGGGATCACTAGAATTCGCTCATGCATTAAATACAACCATAATAACCTTAGTACGCATTGGTTCATGTTTCTTAAGACGTTTAAGCAAGTTACCGTATAGGAGGTTAGCCAGTTTTCTTAAGCCTAACATCGATAAACAATCATCCAATACAATTAATAACACACCAACAACCAATAATCAATAGTTAGATTTCATTAGATCTAAGCAAACACAAGATAAATCTAGCCTAGCATGTTAAATAAAAGACAAGAACAAGATATAATCAAACAACACATAGACATATTGAATGATTAATTAATTACTTATCTTCAATTGAACATGGGAGTTCCAAGGGTATAAAACCCTTAAAAGTAGCAGAAAAATCATCTTAGGGTTTCTCCTCACAAAGTTGCACACTAATGACTAAAAATTATGAGAATATATATAGAAAATCAGATCTGACGGCGTCACGTTATAGAGCTGATGCCGTCACCTCGCCGCGGTTAGGGTTTCTTGATGGCCTTCTTGACGCCGACCCCTTTTAATCGTCCAAAATCCTCTCTGGCGCGTCAAGGGTTGACGGCGTCACAATGGTGCTTGACGCCGTCACAGGTAGTTTTCCACCCGATTTTGAGACTTTGTCGTTTTCTTCACTTTTATGCTCCAAAAACGTCCAAAATGCTTCCTTTTCCAGATTTCTTCTCCAAAGTACCTAAAATGACAAAAGGAACGATTTATGGCAATATTTGATCAAATAAATACGATTTAGGGCTTAAATGACCCCCTAAAAGCGGTACACTTTTCGCTTCATCACACTATAAATCATCGTGTTCGGTTTGCATTTTCTTTTACTTTTCTCTATACTTTTATATTTGCATTATGTGATTGATTGTGGTGTGACTTGTAGATAATACTTGTGTGACAACATGTTTTAACTTATGCAAGTTAGAAACATCTTTCATATTAGAACAAGCTTAAACGGACATTTGATACAACAAGTTTTAATATTTTAAACGGAAACGTATTCAACCCCCCCCCCTCTACTTTTTCACAATTGGTATCAGAGCCTCGTGGCTCTTATTTTCAAAACAAATGGTTTTTAAAATAGAGTACGATCTATTTATCAAATTACCTTTGAAGCGGAATATAATATTTGCTAGGATTGGACACACGGTTAAGGTGGTTAAACCTTTTGTTCTTTGTGTGTATTATATATTGAGTGAATATGATTAAGTATGCGGAATCTACTTAATCACACTTAGAAGGTTATTTGTGATGTGGAAATGGAATGGTTGTGTTTGTTATTGAACAAGGAACAAAGAAAGATTAACACCAAACGATTCAATATTATTAATGATAATAATACGAGTGATCTTGAAATATCACTAGGGTTACAACCTTGAATCTTAAGTTTTTCTAACTTGTGATATATTTGTGTTTGTTCTTATCTAACAGTTATATAGTTCTAAGTATTCAATAATTACTTTTAGACAAACACATATCACTAGACTAAGATCATCTTTTATAGTCCAAGAAGATCTTTACAATATTGCTAAAAGTCTAGCTGAACTACTTGTTAACTTATCTTGAGTGTGTCAGTACATAAGATACAACATGTATCTGTGTACACAACTTGTTAACTAAGCACATGGGGTAAGATATTATCTACCGTATATTGTTGACCAAAATACAAATAATATCTTTTCATACTTATCAACTTAGCAGCAGAATGTACATTAGCAGCAGCAATGAGTTATCGCTAGCTGCAGGATCAAGTACACTAGCAGCAGGATCAACAGCAGCAGAATGTGTTGACATAAATAATGCCTAAAAACATTATTCATATCTCTATGTTTTAATGATCACAAAATATAAACTCATTAAACATAAACTTATCAAATAAACAAGTATTTAGTTGTAAATATTCATTTCTACAACTTAATCACTTAAGGTATGAATAAACAAGTGCTTAATGCATTATATGATCAAAGAAACATTTTCTTAATAACTAGATTTTTTATAAAACATCAAAAACATTTTATATATTTTTGAAAAACATTTTTGGTATTAAATAAAAATGTTTAATCTTTTATAAAAATATGAATTCAAATTTTTAACCAAAATCAGTTAAAATGTTCTAGAAAAACCTTCCCCACAAAAGGACAAAACTGGCCAACGTTCAGCAGGGGCGGCCCCCTTAATTTTACTAGGCGGCCCCCTTAAAATTAAGGGGACCACCCCCTATTTAAGGGGGCCGGCCACGCTCCTGTAGGTTCCAGCTGTCCAGTTTTTCTGCCTATAAATACCAGCCTTCCCCTGGATTTTTACTCACCTTTTGCACACTGAAACTTTCTGTTTTAAATCACATTTCATATTTTCAAAAACCCTTTGATCATATAATCTTAAGCTTTGGTTTCTAAGTGATCCAAGCTTCCTTCATCCAAGTGCAAAAGAAGAATACTCCTTCAACAACTAGAGAAGAAGTATTGCAACTTAGATACCTAAGTTGTTTGTGTCATCATACATTTGTATATAAATTGTGTATTGTTGTTAGATAGTTGTGTGTATAATTGTTTGGGATAGGTTAGTGTGTAAGTAGAGAAGTTGTGTTGTTAAGGTGTGTAAGTAGTGAAGGTGTGAAGAAGTAGAAGTGTACATATGTTGTGCTTAGTTGTGAAGTGTCGTGAAGAAGTTGTGAAGAAGTCGTAAAGAAGTCGTGAAGAAGTCGTGAAGAAGAAGGTGTGATTAAGTCGTGTTTAAGTTGTGAGATTGGTTCTAGCTACGATTAGAACTCGACATCTAGCTTTGTGCCGTTAAGCCGGTGTAAGCTAAAGTTGTGTAAGGTTTTCTCCGCCATAAGGGAGCTTGTTGACATAGTGAAGAAAAATCTCGAGTTAGGTGCTCGGGGAGTGGAGTAGGGCAAGGAAGGTGTCCTTGTAGCCGAACCACTATAAATCTCTTGTCTCTCGATTAGATCTTTCCATCTCTAACTTTCATTTCATTTTATTACCTTACTTGCATTACCTATTTATATTTACTTATATACATATTGTTCATATTGTTCAAAGAGTTGAGATTACATAAATTTCGAATCTAAGTTTTAAAAAGTAAACAAAGTTTTCACAATAAATTCTGAAAGGACATAAAACTATTCAACCCACCCTTCTAGTTTTCCACAATTGGTGTCAGAGACAAGTCAAACAAGATTTTTAAAATTAATTGTATTTTAAAAATTGAAACGATCTATGGAATCTTTAAAATATTTAGAAGGGCAATCTATGCAAAGACCACCACTATTTGAAAGTGATGGTTTTCTTTATTGGAAAAATAGATTCGAAACTTATGTGAAATCAAAGGATCTTGATCTTTGGCATGTTATTACCTATGGTGATTTTCCCCCTATTCAATATAATATCCTAACTAAAATGGATGAAATTGTACCTTTTGAAAAAACAAATGATGATTTAAAAAAGAAACTAGCAAAAAATAATGAAGCTAAAATGGTAATTTATAATGCGTTACCACGCAAAGAATATGAAAGAATTTTTATGTGTCAAACCGCAAAAGAGATTTGGGATTCTTTACTAATAACTCACCAAGGTAATAGTCAGGTCAAAGATAATAAAATAGATCTTCTTGTGCAACAATATGAACAATTTATAATTCCTGAAGAGGAATCTATTGATAACGCATTTGCTAAATTTAACACAATCATCACAAGTTTAAAAGCACTTGATGAGACTTTTTCTAGCAAAAATTGTGTAAGGAAATTTCTTAGGGCATTACATCCGAAATGGCGCGCGAAGGTCACGGCGATTGAAGAGTCAAAGAACCTGATGACGTTATCACTTGATGAGCTTATTGGCAACTTGAAGGTTCATGAAGAAATTATAAAGAGGGACTCGGAAACGGTCAAGAGCAAGAAAGATCAAATCAAGTCTCTCGCGCTAAAAGCCAAAAAGGAACTTAGTGATGACGATGATTCAAGTGACGATAGTGAAGACGAAGAATATGCAATGGCCGTAAGAGAATTCAAGAAATTCTTCAAGAAACGAGGAAGATTCACGAGACAACCGCGAGATGAAAGAAGATCGCTTCAAAGAAATAGAAATGATAACTACGGGAAAAGAAAGTGCTTTAGATGTGGAAGCCAAAACCATCTCATTGGCGAATGTCCAAAGCCACCGGGTTATGATTACGAAAGCGCATTTGTTAGTGGAACATGGAGCGATAGCGACAAAGATGAAGCAGACAAAGAGAAAGACGAAAAGTGCCTTGTAGCTCAAGCCACCGATGAAATATGTCTAGGGATAAATTTGGAGCCTGACGAATGGATTAAGGATAGTGGATGCTCGAAGCACATGACGGGAAACCGGAAGCTATTCTCTTCCTACAAGGCATACAACGGAGGTAATGTTATTTTCGGTAGTGATTTTCGTGGAAAAATCATTGGCAAAGGTACGATCTCTCAAGACTCCCTAACTATTGAAAATGTTGAGCATGTAGATAATTTAACATATAACTTGCTTAGTATAGGACAAATATGTGATAATAAGTGTAGGGTTACTTTTACAAGTAAAGATAGCGAAATAGTTAAGGACGGAAAGGTCATAGGTAGAGGAGTTAGGAAAGGTGGCGTATATGTTATGAAACTAGGAAATAAACCTGAAGATAAAATATGTCTAGCAACCTTAGATGAAAACTCTACATTGTGGCATAGAATATTAGGTCACGCAAATATGCAACAAATACAATCCCTAGCCTCTAAAGAATTAGTTAGAAACTTGCCTAACCTAAGATATGACCAACACTTTTGCGATGCATGTAAAATAGGAAAACAAGCACATGCTAGTCACAAAGCTAAGAATATAGTCTCCACTACTAGATGCCTAGAATTATTACACATGGACCTTTTTGGTCCAACCGCTGTGCGGAGTTACGGAGGTAATCGTTATACCTTAGTAATTGTAGACGACTATTCACGATACACGTGGACTATATTTTTAAGTGATAAAACCGAAGCCTTTAATAAGTTTGAAATATTTAGTAAAATGATTCAAAATAAATTAGGATGTTCTATAGTATCAATTAGGACGGACCATGGTCGGGAATTTGATAACGAAGTGCAATTCGGAAAATATTGTGATTTAAATGGGATATCTCACAATTTCTCCGCTCCTCGCACTCCACAATCAAATGGGGTAGTAGAAAGAAAGAATCGAACCTTACAAGAAATGAGTAGAACAATGCTAAATGAACAATCTATCCCACAAAAATTTTGGTGCCATGCCGTAGATACATCAACATATATAATAAATAGAGTCTCAATTAGGCGAATTTTAGGAAAAACCCCATATGAATTATTAAGAGATAGAAAACCTAATCTAAATTATTTTAGGGTATTCGGGAGCAAATGTTTTGTTCTCAATACAAAAGATTACCTTACTAAGTTTGATCCTAAGTCGTACGAAGGAATCTTTCTAGGGTATTCGCAAAATAGTAAAGCATACATAATACTTAAAAACACACTATGAAAGTAGAAGAGTCCTTAAATGTAACTTTTGATGAAACTCCACCACCACCTAAGACATTGCCCCTAGAAGATGATGACCTAGTTGAAGAAGAAGCTATTGAGGTTAGTAAAACTAAGCCCCTAGGTGATGATAATGAAGATTTAACTCTAGGAGAAAATGAAATTGTAAATGTTAAGGAATCTAAATCACACCCGTTAGATAATATAATAGGAAACCTAAATCAAAGAACCCTTAGATCACAAGCTCAAGATAAAAATAACTTCTTTTGTTTCCTATCAACTATAGAACCTAAAAATATAAATGAGGCGTTAAAAGATGAAAGTTGGGTTATGGCTATGCAAGAAGAACTAAATCAATTTAAGACTAATGACGTTTGGGAACTAGTCCCAAATCCCATGAACATGACCATCATAGTAACTAAGTGGGTTTATAGAAATAAGTTAGATGAAAATGGAATAGTTACTAGGAACAAAGCTAGGTTAGTTGCCCAAGGATATTATCAACAAGAAGGAATAGATTATGACGAAACTTATGCCCCCGTAGCTAGATTAGAATCAATAAGAATACTACTTGCCTATGCATGCGCCCTAGATTTTAAGTTATTTCAAATGGACGTGAAAAGTGCATTCCTTAACGGTTTTATCAATGAGGAGGTATACGTGGCACAACCTCCAGGATTCATTGACTTCGCAAAACCTGATTATGTTTATAAACTTAAGAAAGCTTTATATGGACTCAAACAATCTCCCAAGGCTTGGTATGATCGATTAAAGGCATTTCTTATTAAACATGATTATTCCATGGGAATGGTAGATAACACTCTTTTCACGAAAAAGAAAAGCCCAAATCTCATCATTGTCCAAATATATGTCGACGACATTATATTCGGATCGACTTGTCAGGATATGTGTGATGAATTCGCCAAAATCATGCATGATGAGTTTGAGATGAGTATGATGGGTGAACTTAATTTCTTCCTAGGATTACAAATAAAACAATTAGAAGATGGAATATTTTTTAATCAATCTAAGTACATTAAGGAAATGCTTAAGAAATTTAGATTAGAAGACGCTAAGCCCATGAAGACACTGATGTCTACGGAAGTAAAACTCACAAGAGATGAAGAGGGTGAGTCCGTAGAAAACACTAAGTATAGAGGAATGATAGGTAGTTTACTATACTTAACAGCAAGTAGACCGGATATCATGTTTAGTGTCTGCCTTTGTGCTCGCTTTCAAGAGGATCCCAAAACCTCTCACCTAGAAGCGGTTAAGCGTATCTTCCAATACATTAAAGGCACTATACACTTCGGATTATGGTATCCTAAGGGATCGGGCATAGAAACCATCGTCTATGCGGATTCGGATCATGCGGGAGACTACGTGGATAGAAAAAGCACTAGCGGAATTTGCACGTTAATGGGATATTGTCTAACATCTTGGTTCTCGAAAAAGCAAACCACTCTTGCTATTTCTACCACAGAAGCCGAATATGTAAGCGCTGGAAAGGCATGTCAACAAGCACTGTGGATGAAACAAGCTCTCGTAGATTATGGCATTAGGTTAGATGATGTCTCAATTATGTGTGATAACAAAGGTGCTATAGATATAAGTAAGAATCCCGTTCAACACTCTAGGACTAAACATATAGAAATACGCCACCACTTCCTCCGCGATAACGTTCAAAAAGGAAATATATCTATAGAAAAGGTTGCATCGGAAGATAACTTAGCAGACATATTCACTAAGCCCCTTAAGCGTGAACTCTTTAACCACTTACGTTTAGGCCTAGGGATGATGGAACAAATTGACTGAATTTTCTGCACTTTTGGTACAAAATTTTTTTCCAGATGGGCGGACCCCTTAATGTTATAAAGGCGGTCCCCTTAATTATTAAGGGGACCGGCTTGTCATTAAGGGGACCGGCCATCTGTTTGTAAAATTATTTTTTTTCTCATCTGAGTCTAGGAATCTGTTTTGCACAAAACAAAAGATTGGGAAATATTTTTCTTGCATAAACATATTTATAAACAAAACCCAATCTATTTTCTACAAATCATTCTCACATCTAGGAAAACACATGAAAACTATTTTTCTCACATTGTTGAATAATGCTAAAAACATTTTTTTTCATGCATAAGATCTCACATGAATTGTCAAAGAATATAATCTAATATATATCTTTGATATTCATATATTGAGCAAAATCAAATCAAGGAGACTTTGGATTGTTTCTTAGGAAATTTTTGCATTTAGAAGTCGAAACAATCACATCTCCACATTTGTTGCATATAGGCACACACTGGAACAAGCTTATTAATCACATCCTCACAATTGTTCCATCACCTATTTCCCATTAGTTTCTAGTGCCTTTGCCCCATTACTCTTGCCTTAGATGATTAATTGCCTTAATTCTCTAAATTGCTAGATATAACTTATTGCTTGCTTATTTGTTTATCTTATATGCCATGCATGCTTAATATGTTTCTCTATTGCCTCAAAGAGTGGGACTTGCCTAAAACCAGAAGCTCAAAACATAGCCATCCTCACCTATTTCTGCAGAAAAACCCATTTTTAGAACCCAGAAAGGTACCAGATGGGCGGCCCCCTTAATTCATAAGGCGGCCCCCTTAATTATTAAGGGGACCGCCCATAATTAAGGGGACCGGCCATCTGCTGGACGAGTTCATAGAATCTTTTTTGCTTTTTAGACCATTTGATCCTATACTTCCCCAAATTCACAAACACATTTTGTCCTAATCACCTAACAAGCCTATCCATTCCTAAACTACACAAATCCTCCACTATAAATAACCCCATATCTCACCACATTTAATCATCCCATCATGTCTTCTCCTATCAACCCAAAACCAAAAACCTCAAAGCTAGCAAGGATGACCTAAAAACCCGGGTGGAAAAGAAAACCTCACCCTCATCACAAGCCCATCACAAATAGTGCTCCTAGACAACCAACACCTCCATCATCATTCATCCCCAACTACTCTCCAAGATCACAACCCCATTCCATTGAACCATTTCACAAACCCTATCATTTTGGCCAAACATCCACATTCATTCCAAACTACTCTCCTAAACATCAAACCAACTTCAATGGAATCCTTGAAAACCCTCATCACCTTGGTCAAACATCAAACCTTTCACCCCAATACCATCCATTTCCACCAAATAACCAAATCCCCATTCATGAAAGGCAAAAGCTTCATGAAGAGATTAACCAAATCTATGATCTTAGTGATCTCCTTGCTATGCACCTCACACAACGCAACAAGGGACAACCTTCATCCTCACCTTACTCAAATTGCCTACCCCACTCTCTTAACTTGGATCAAGTTACAAACCACACCCACTATTTCCCTTGTTGCATCTTCCTTCAAAAACAAATCCTCCACTTAAGTGAAGATATTTCTTGGATCGAATATCTACTCACTCGTCCTCATCCCATTCCTCCACTACAACGATATAACATCAATGGATCCACTCCATTTCCCTCACAATCACATAACTAAAATCCATCCACATGCTTTCCACCTCAAAATAAAATCCGTCACCCTTTTGTGTCGCAAGCAAGTCCAATCGCTCTCTTTGGCAATATGAGGACCATTAGTATTTCTAGTTATGTTGTAATCATTATGTTTCAAGTATTTTATGTAATGTAATGATGATTCATATGTTATATATGATCATCTTGAATGCATAAATAAATTAGTTGGTTGTTCTAAATATTTTTGCTATGTATATGTATCTTGTGTCTCCTAACTTGTTTTTGCAGCCAAGATTTCCATAGCTCGTCTCCTTGGTGCCCTCGAACGAGGGGGAGTAAACATCAAGGGGGAGTTCTCGTCCCGACAAATTTAGTTTCTAAAACTTGTCGGCATAACCTTTTTGATTCTACAAAAAGGGGGAGAAGTGAATATAAACTCACTAAATACTTGTCCAAAAATAAATTATTGGATTTAATAAGTTTAAGTTTTGTAATCATCAAAAAGGGGGAGATTGTTGACATAAATAATGCCTAAAAACATTATTCATATCTCTATGTTTTAATGATCACAAAATATAAACTCATTAAACATAAACTTATCAAATAAACAAGTATTTAGTTGTAAATATTCATTTCTACAACTTAATCACTTAAGGTATGAATAAACAAGTGTTTAATGCATTATATGATCAAAGGAACATTTTCTTAATAACTAGATTTTTTATAAAACATCAAAAACATTTTATATATTTTTGAAAAACATTTTTGGTATTAAATAAAAATGTTTAATCTTTTATAAAAATATGAATTCAAATTTTTAACCAAAATCAGTTAAAATGTTCCAGAAAAATCTTCCCCACAAAAGGACAAAACTGGCCAACGTTCAGCAGGGGCGGCCCCCTTAAAATTAAGGGGACCGCCCCCCTATTTAAGGGGGCCGGCCACGCTCCTGTAGGTTCCAGCTGTCCAGTTTTTCTGCCTATAAATACCAGCCTTCCCCTGGATTTTTACTCACCTTTTGCACACTGAAACTTTCTGTTTTAAATCACATTTCATATCTTCAAAAACCCTTTGATCATATAATCTTAAGCTTTGGTTTCTAAGTGATCCAAGCTTCCTTCATTCAAGTGCAAAAGAAGAATACTCCTTCAACAACTAGAGAAGAAGTATTGCAACTTAGATACCTAAGTTGTTTGTGTCATCATACATTTGTATATAAGTTGTGTATTGTTGTTAGATAGTTGTGTGTATAATTGTTTGGGATAGGTTAGTGTGTAAGTAGAGAAGTTGTGTTGTTAAGGTGTGTAAGTAGTGAAGGTGTGAAGAAGTAGAAGTGTACATAGGTTGTGCTTAGTTGTGAAGTGTCGTGAAGAAGTCGTGAAGAAGAAGGTGTGATTAAGTCGTGTTTAAGTTGTGAGATTGGTTCTAGCTACGATTAGAACTCGACATCTAGCTTTGTGTCATTAAGCCGGTGTAAGCTAAAGTTGTGTAAGGTTTTCTCCGCCATAAGGGAGCTTGTTGACATAGTGAAGAAAACTCTCGAGTTAGGTGCTCGGGGAGTGGAGTAGGGCAAGGAAGGTGTCCTTGTAGCCGAACCACTATAAATCTCTTGTCTCTCGGTTAGATCTTTCCATCTCTAGCTTTCATTTCATTTTATTACCTTACTTGCATTACTTATTTATATTTACTTATATACATATTGTTCAAAGAGTTGAGATCACATAAATTTCGAATCTAAGTTTTAAAAAGTAAACAAAGTTTTCACAATAAAATTTAAAAGGACATAAAACTATTCAACCCCCCCCCCCTTCTAGTTTTCCACATAATGTTAAGCCTAGCAGCAGAATCATTTATCGCTAGCAGCAGAATCAAATGTTCTAGCAGTAGGAACAAATATTAACAGCAGGAACCAAATGCACTAGCAGCAGTGATGCGTGGTTTTGCAACCTTACAACAGGTTTTACCTCTCGAGGGATCTCAAGAGGCTTACAACCCCACCAGGCAGTGTACCTGACCGATGTAGTATAGTGTAGTGGTAAGTACGGGGGATTGATCGTTCTCCACAGGGAATAGTGTTCGTTAGGTATGAAAGACTACTCTAATAGGTCTAAGGGTTGAGGAAGATTCTTTTTTATGTTTTTATATTTTTATGAAAGCAAGTAAAATCTCGGGTTTGAAAGAGTGGGCGGAATTAGTTGCTAGTCAACTAACCCAAATAACTACAAATGCAAATAAAATAAATAACTGAAAATAAAAAGTTGGTGAAAACTTATGTGTAGAGAAATGTGTTTACTTAGATTTCCTTACTCCCTAACTATCTTTTACCGGTTGATTAGTGTGTATTAGTCGCGTGGATGACGGGTGTATTCCTTAATACCAATCGTGGGGTGGCGTACGTACTTCCCCAACTCTACAAGCTCCTACTTCACTCCTATGTCGAGCCGGCTAGGAAGCTCCTAACATGGGATCACTAGAATTCGCTTGTGCATTAAATACAACCATAAAAACCTTTAGTACGCATTTGGTTCATGTTTCTTAAGACGTTCAAGCAAGTTACCGAATAGGAAGTTAGCCAGTTTTCTTAAGCCTAACATAGATAAACAATCATCCAATACAACTAATAACACACTAATAACCAATAATCAATAGCTAGGTTTCATTAGATCTAAGCAAACACAAGATAAATCTAGCCTAACATGTTAAACAAAAGACAAGAACAAGATAAAATCAAACAACACATAGACATATTGAATGATTAATTGATAACTTAGCTTTCAATGTAACATGGAAGATCTCAAGGCAAAAAGCCTTGAAAAAGATGCTAAAATCGTCTTAGGGTTTTCTCCCAAAAATTCCACACCAAGTTCCACACTTATGACAAAGAATTGCAAAACTATATATAGATTTTTACATCTGACGGCGTCACGTTATGGAGTGTGACGCCGTCACCTCGCCGCTTTTAGGGTTCTCGGGTGACCTTCTTGACGCCGTCCCTCTTTAGCTCTCCAAAATCCGTTCTGGCTTATCAAGGCTTGACGCCGTCAGACCTTGAACGTGACGCCGTCCCTCTTTGAATTAAGCCGTGACGCCCTTGATCAGGTTAAAGCGTGACGCCGTCAGAATTCACATGAAATTTTCACTGGCTTATCATGAGTAAATTTCACATCCACCTATTCTTGCCAAGCCATGACGCCGTCCAGAGTAAAATCTGACGCCGTCAAAGGTAACTTTTAGCCGATTTTTGAGACTTTGTCGTTTTCTTCACTTTTATGCTCCAAAAACGTCCAAAATGCCTCCTTTTCCAGATTTCTCCTCAAAAGTACCTAAAATGACAAAAGGAACGATTTAGGGCAATATTTGATCAAATAAATACGATTTAGGGCTTAAATGACCCCTTAAAAGCGGTACACTTTTCGCTTCATCAAATACCCTTACACTTGAGATTTGCTTGTCCTCAAGCAAATGCGCTTTTATTCTAATCAAAATACAAGTTAGGGGTCATTTAATGCTAACATAAAAGTAATTACAACAAATAATCGTTCCACTTCAATCATAATAAGCACGGTGATTATAAACTAGCACCTCACAAGTAGTGTTTAGATACTCACATCTCTCAAGTGTCATCAAAATAAATCTCATAAATGAAAACGGATAATATCTCTCACTACCTGTCATAGCAAATAGATTACCATAGGCTTGGGAAAGGATCGAAAACCTCCTCCACTAGGCGTAAGCACCTAAGATAAACTATCAAAGAGGGCTTTTACATGGGTTATAACGTTAGGTGTAGGGAAAAGGAAAACACGGTTTTGTTGGATAAAGGATATTTTACTGGTGGCGAGTTAAAGATCTTGATTAATTACATGTACTATACAATGTTGCTAAGCCAAGACTCGACTCAATCTTAAGCTAAAAACAAAATAACAAAAACATAAAATAAATATAAAATGAAACGGGATGGTAGTCCGTATGTTTTTTTCTACTTTTCTTTTTCTCATTTTTTTGTATTTTTCTTGATTTTTTTTTTTTTTTTTTTTTTTTTTTTTTTTTTTTTTTTTTTTTTTTTTTTGCATACACTCTTGCCCTACCATCCAAAATAATACATCATAGGGGCATTGCATTCCCCTTACACTTGAACTTTTACATAACTTTACAAATAACTATTCTAATGACTCGAATTAAGATAATTGAAAAACTTGGAGTACTTTTAAAATATTTAGCACATATGGGGGTAATAATGTTGTTCTTCCCCATTACTCCATTACACTAGTACTTTACCCATGAGTCCCAATCGTCCCAAAACAATATGTACAAGGATATGACTCGACTTAGCAACCATGTAATCAATTAGATAATTAACTTGGGTTTAAACAAATGTTGTAACAATAATGCACTAAAAATGAGTGCATACAAGGTAGGCTAAGGCGATTTGGGTGTACATTTTAGTGGGGTGTAACAAATTCTTCCTTTAAGTAAAATGCTTAAAGGTCGAAACGAAAAGATAGGCTCTGAGGGGTGTACTAGGGGTATCGTGTACTAAAAATGAGTACAACGCAAAGGGTGTGGGAGAATTACTTGACTAATGTAGCCAAAGTAATTATAACAAAAACACAGGTGTAAAACAATGGGTTAATCCTAATGCCTCTTATCATGTAGTAAATCTAACTACACGAATGTAGTCTCACTTGTGGCCTTGGAATGGTCCTAACGCAAGTTCTAGAATCTAAGTGCTACCGGTACACATATCATAGCATAAATGCTTTTCCTACCAATTCTAGGGGCGAACCTCACATATTTGGGGGTGGAAAATTTTTTAGTGGTACGGTTTTTGTGCTAGTCATATAACTCCTATCCGTGAGACGCTCATTAAGATCAAAGTTTCACTCCTATATGTTGTAAAAAATTTTAAATTTGGCACTAAAATTACCTTAACAAGTATTTCTCTCAGTTTTATTACACATCTACTATTAAACAAACAAAAATCAAGCGTAATAGCATTCTCTAAAATCGTATTTTTACCCCCCCTTACACTTAAGATGAACATTGTCCCCAATGTTCAAATAACAAATATAAAAGCATAAAGTAAAAGAATGAAATCAAATACTCCCCTGATTCGCTCGGTGGATAATGAAGTTACACGGTTAGATCTTCTTCCAAAGTAATGTTGAAGCTCCATGACTAATGCATCGCCATAAGCTTGATCCAAAACATTTCCTTGTCCAAAATAACCTGTTAAACCTGAGAAAACAAACACGAAAACCTGCATAACATTGGCGGGATAAAATCTATATATAAGGATATAATGCTTGTGGAATGATAATTTTGCAGATTCCTGGAGATTATAAGTTGGAGATTTAATAAAAACTTTTTTAAAAAAAACAAAACTTTCAAAAATTTCTGAAAATTAAATCTGACGCCGTCAGGTTATAAACCCTGACGCCGTCAGAAATGATCTGACAGAATTCTCATGTTACGTTTCCGGAAAATTTTTGGAAATTTCTATACCTTACTTCCTGGAAATCCTGCAAAACATCATTATGACTCGATACAAGCATTTGACTCAAACAAATACTAATATGTATGTTAATTTATTATTATTATGATTCATGTTCATTTGTGTTCTAATAAACCGATTTAGATTTCCCTCACACTTAACTTTTGCAAAATACCTTTATATGTAGTTAAGACGAAGTTAAAAACAAAATAAAGCATTTTCACAAATTAGTTTTTAACATGAATCAATAATAATAAAATTTAAACATACATACGGAAACAAATAAAATCAAACAAACAAATAAATAAACACACAAAGCAAATAAATAAAGCTTGGGTTGCCTCCCAAGAAGCGCTTGTTTTTGTTCGAGTCATGAGCCTGACTCTACCCTTATTTAACGAAAATAGGGGAGGTTTTCCCTACACTTAGGATTAAGTGCGGGTGATAGTAGCGATACACACCGACTCGGTATGAGTATGCCACGTGAGGAAAGAGTGGTGGATGAATTATATGCTCAAAGATGTGGGATCCAATCATCATAACCTTACTTAGTTCAATTGGGTCAATGGGTGAATTGAAGTTTTCTCCTAGAAAGGGATCATCTTCTATCAACTTCGAGAGACTCCTAGTTGGGAATCCATCTTGACCTAATAAACCCGGTTTAAACCCATAGTGTTTCTTGTGATTAATCATGAATGGGTGATGTAAGTATGAAAGGTCATGGTTCACTCCTATATTAGCTTCCTCTCTACAAGGCTTAGAGTCTAATACCTTCAACGTAACACTACCCGGACTATATGGTTTGATGGGTGGATCGGGACCTTTTTCAATTCCTAAATTCACATCAAAGGATGGAAGATTAGGTAACGGTTTTGGTTGAGGCTCCGGTTCATCAAAACTAGGAACTTCCATAGAACTAAAAGAAAGGTTATGACTACAAGTATTCAAACCTATTTCTTCTAGTTTTGTTTGGTCCAAGGGCTCTACCTCTATTGGGGTTCCTATAGTCTCTTCTACTTCTTCCGGGTAAGTCATGGGTGGTGTGTATGCCTCAAATGATGGTAGGACTTGTGGGGTACTTGGTGGGCTTATGTTACTTACCTCATCATTCCTTATGTCAAGATCACCTATATCCTCATCATGTGTTTTAGTAGGATCTAACCCTAACATTTTCCCAAGTATCTCAAGTGCTTCTCTAGGCATCTCAACTTCTATGTCCGAATCATAAGGATCATCCTCAATATTCTGACTGCTATATACAAATTGCCTAAAAGATTCATCATGTGTTTCTTGAGATTCAACGTCATCAATCATAAAACCTAGGTCTTTTTGATTAATGTGATCATGTTCGGCTAAATCCTCAATCACATCAAGGTCACCTATGTGTTCGTTTTGTACTATGGCATTACATGACAACCACTTAGGTATCTCAACACTAATGTATTCATCCCCAAACAAACTTGTTTCATGATCCAGGAAATTTATATTCAATTGACTTGTACTAACGTTTGTTGGGTTGTCTACCCTATAATAATATTGGGCACAATCTTCTATGGCATCCCATGCTTCTTCAGCACTTAATTCCCTAAAGTCCCCATTGGCAAAATCCTCAATGCGCATTTGGTCATATTGGCCAACACGATAGTAAAAGGTTCGGGTTAGGGATGCTAAAGCGAAACTATGATGAGGGAATTTTCGGAGTAAATTTCTAAAATGAGTCCATGCATCATATATGGGTTCATCTCGATATTGTTTGAAATTCGAGATGTCAATAGGGTAGAATGGCCTTTGTGGTTGGTGGTATGGTGGATTCGCGTACTCCATAGTGGTGAACGGAAGAGTCAATGGAAATTTCTTTTACGAACAAAGACACAAAGAAAAAGATAGACTAAAGAAAATCCTATAAAAAGAAAATAAAAATCTCACTAGAAAGGAATCTAGTGAGTAGACCTATAAAATAAAAATTCAACCTAAACAATAACTATTCCCCGGCAGCGGCGCCAAAAACTTGATGCGTGGTTTTGCAACCTTACAACAGGTTTTACCTCTCGAGGGATCTCAAGAGGCTTACAACCCCACCAGGCAGTGTACCTGACCGATGTAGTATAGTGTAGTGGTAAGTACGGGGGATTGATCGTTCTCCACAGGGAATAGTGTTCGTTAGGTATGAAAGACTACTCTAATAGGTCTAAGGGTTGAGGAAGATTCTTTTTTATGTTTTTATATTTTTATGAAAGAAAGTAAAATCTCGGGTTTGAAAGAGTGGGCGGAATTAGTTGCTAGTCAACTAACCCAAATAACTACAAATGCAAATAAAATAAATAACTGAAAATAAAAAGTTGGTGAAAACTTATGTGTAGAGAAATGTGTTTACTTAGATTTCCTTACTCCCTAACTATCTTTTACCGGTTGATTAGTGTGTATTAGTCGCGTGGATGACGGGTGTATTCCTTAATACCAATCGTGGGGTGGCGTACGTACTTCCCCAACTCTACAAGCTCCTACTTCACTCCTATGTCGAGCCGGCTAGGAAGCTCCTAACATGGGATCACTAGAATTCGCTTGTGCATTAAATACAACCATAAAAACCTTTAGTACGCATTTGGTTCATGTTTCTTAAGACGTTCAAGCAAGTTACCGAATAGGAAGTTAGCCAGTTTTCTTAAGCCTAACATAGATAAACAATCATCCAATACAACTAATAACACACTAATAACCAATAATCAATAGCTAGGTTTCATTAGATCTAAGCAAACACAAGATAAATCTAGCCTAACATGTTAAACAAAAGACAAGAACAAGATAAAATCAAACAACACATAGACATATTGAATGATTAATTGATAACTTAGCTTTCAATGTAACATGGAAGATCTCAAGGCAAAAAGCCTTGAAAAAGATGCTAAAATCGTCTTAGGGTTTTCTCCCAAAAATTCCACACCAAGTTCCACACTTATGACAAAGAATTGCAAAACTATATATAGATTTTTACATCTGACGGCGTCACGTTATGGAGTGTGACGCCGTCACCTCGCCGCTTTTAGGGTTCTCGGGTGACCTTCTTGACGCCGTCCCTCTTTAGCTCTCCAAAATCCGTTCTGGCTTATCAAGGCTTGACGCCGTCAGACCTTGAACGTGACGCCGTCCCTCTTTGAATTAAGCCGTGACGCCCTTGATCAGGTTAAAGCGTGACGCCGTCAGAATTCACATGAAATTTTCACTGGCTTATCATGAGTAAATTTCACGTCCACCTTTTCTTGCCAAGCCATGACGCCGTCCAGAGTAAAATCTGACGCCGTCAAAGGTAACTTTTAGCCGATTTTTGAGACTTTGTCGTTTTCTTCACTTTTATGCTCCAAAAACGTCCAAAATGCCTCCTTTTCCAGATTTCTCCTCAAAAGTACCTAAAATGACAAAAGGAACGATTTAGGGCAATATTTGATCAAATAAATACGATTTAGGGCTTAAATGACCCCTTAAAAGCGGTACACTTTTCGCTTCATCAAGCAGAATCACACTTAGAGTATTTCTTTGAGTAGAATCCGATATCAAACTTCTTGAATATTTAATTCCCAACAATCCTCCCCTAAACATGTGAATCCATTTCAACATGTTTCTGAATTAAATTATGGATTGTGAAGATCTTTCAAAAACTTCTGTTCTTCAAGAATGAATATCTTTCTCAGTAATTCATCTGCTTTGTTCTTCTTTGACTTTAACAATATCAAAACATTGCTCCAATCTTGGACTAAAAGATGGTGCAATTTCCTTGGATGGAGGAATTATAAGAGGCAATGGTGCTGTGTATCTTGGATGCTTGTTTCAACAAGTGAAATCATCTATCAGCATGCCTTTGCAAGTGATGAACAAACGTGGTAAACTGAAATTGAAACTTTTCTTCGTTTGACCTAGATAGAACTTTCTCCTTTGGAATGTTCTTGTCATTTTCAACCTCCATGTCATCATCTTGTATGCTCTTGTCTTCTCCTTCCTTTCATTGGATTATCTTCCTTTTCTGGGTTATTATTTCCTCCCCTGAGATTGTTACCTCCCCTGAGATACAAATAACTTTTGTTTCCTCCCCTTGTTTGGAAGATCTCACTATGTACCAAAATATATATTTCCTTATCATCTGATCCATCATTTAGAACTTGTTGTCAGACAATGTTGTACATGAAGCCATCAATTCCTTAAGAGTTTAAGTTTGCTGCCCTCATCACTTCTAGGTGTGTTAACTCCTATGAGAGGTGAATCAGTGGACATTTGACTCATGGTCCATCAGTGGATGGTTTTTGTGAGTCTCTTGAAAAATCCTTTTAAGAAACTTTTTGCCTTAGCAGTATGTCTATGATTTTAGTATTGAAAAATCATACTGCTTCCAACCATTTTGAAGGGATCAAGTGTATAACAGACACTTAATCAAAATTTCAGTTTAAAGCAACCTCTAGTTGTGTGAGAACCAATATTTTTCAGTTATAAATAACTGCCTGTGTGCAGATAAACTCATTCAAAGAGCTTTCCTGATAGGGTTTCCAGCTCATAGTAGTTGTTGCCTCTAACACAAGTTTTAGATTCACTTTTACTAGCTGTTCTTTCTATCAGATGTCCTTAGACTTACACATTATACTTAAAAGTATAAAATGATAGAAAGTAAGTTGCATCAGTTACTATTTGATCAACTAAGTCATCAATTCAATGTGAAATATCATAACTAGGTTTCAAGAAAGTAGTTTTAAGGAGTTTTAAATTCCCAAACTTAATCCATCATAAACCTATTATGGCAGCAGCCAATATCAGCATTTTGTTGCTTCCATTTCACTTGAAATTTCCTTTGTGTTCACATATTCATACCTGAAATTGTTAGTCTAAAAACAAAAGAAAAATGTACAAAGTACTTATCTTGCATTAGAATAATCATAAGACCAACTGTATGAATAACACATTTTAAATTTGTACTAGCAGTACAAACTTTTGTAATAGCAGTAGTATCTTGTAAAGCCAGCAGCAGAATCAAAAATTTATTTACAAAAACACATCAGATTGAAAATTCAAAGATTAAGCATTCCAATACTTGCTACCAAGTACTGAAATCTTGAAACATCAAAAGCTTTTGTTAGCAGATCTGCAAAGTTGTGTTCTGAAGCAACTTTAAGAACTTGAATTAACTTTTTCTCATTGCAGTCTCTTATAAAGTGATGTCTAATTTCAATGTGTTTTGTTTTAGAATGTTGCACTGGATTTTTAATAATACAAATTGTACTAATATTTTCAATATGAATAACAGTGTTTAAGAAATTGTACCCATAATCAAGAAGTTGGTTTTGAAGCCATAGAACTTGACTAGAGCAACTTGCAGCAGCTATATATTCAACTTCAGTTGTTGAATTTGCCACACTTGTTTGCTTCTTACACTGCCATGAGACAAGTCTACACCCAAGGAATTGACATCCTCCAGTTGTTGACTTTCTGTCCAAGCTAGCACCAGCATAATCACTATCCAAAAATGCTACCAAGTTAAAAGGAGATTCCCTAGAATACCATAGACCCAACCTTGGTTGACCTTTGAGATATCTAAAAATTCTCTTGACTGCAGTTAAATGAGAAACCTTTGGAGTAACTTGAAATCTTGCACAAACACAAACAGGGAACATGATATCAGGTCTAGATGATGTAAGGTACATCAAAGAACCTATCATAGATCTGTAAGTGTGTACATCTACACTCTCTCCATCTTCATCTTTCAGAAGGTGCTTCTCAGAGTCCATTGGTGTGCTTGCTATTTTTGAATCAGCAAATTGAAATTTTCTAAGTATCTCTGCAACATATTTGTCTTGACTAATAAATATGCCTTCAAATGATTGTTTAACTTACAAACCCATAAAGAATGTAAGTTCCCCCATGGAACTCATCTGAAACTTATCTTTCATAAGCTTCTCAAATTCTAAACACATATCTTTCCTTGTAGATCCAAAGATAATGTCATCCACATACACCTGCACTAACAGAGAGATCCTTCTTGTGCTGTTTGATGAAAAGTGTCTGATCAATCTTTCCTCTTTGAAATCTATTCTCTAATAAATAGGAAGCTAGTGTTGCATACCAAGCTCTTGGTGCCTGATGAAGGCCATATAGAACTTTCACTACTCTGTACACTTTGTTTGGATGTTGTGGGTCAATGAAGCCTGGAGGTTGTGAAACATACACCTCTTCTTCAATTGTTCCATATAAAAATGCACTCTTGACATCCATTTGATAAATTGTGAAGCCTAAAAATGAAGCATAAGCTAAGAAAAGTCTAATTGCCTCAATCCTTGCTACAGGAGCATAAACCTCATCATAGTTTATTCCTTCTTCTTGTGTGTACCCTTGGGCTACTAATCTAGCCTTATTCTTAATCACTATTCCCTTTTCATCCCTTTTGTTCTTAAAAACCCATCTAGTGCCAATTACCTTCACACCTGTAGGTAAATCAAATAGCACCCAAACCTTTTGAATCTTGAACTGAAGAAGCTCTTCTTGCATAGCCTCTAACCAGCTTGAATTATCTAGGGCCTTAAGAATGTTCTTTGGTTCAACCTGTGAGAGAAAGCATACAAACAAGCAAGAGTTTGAAAGCTCATGCTGTTTTGAAGCATAAAGGGCATCAAGAAGCCCTTGTTGTTCTGAAGTCATCAATTGTTGTCTTGTCTTCACACCAGATTGTACATCTCCAATCACATGTTCCAGGGAGTGGACTTTGTGAATTCTTGTTTGTGGAGTAGAAGGAACTTGATAATTTGATGGAAGATTGTTGAAATCCACCTCATTATCTGAGAATTCTGCTTCTTTTGTTTCTGAAGGGCCAGCAGCAGAATCAGTTGGCCGAACAGCAGAATCAGTAAGCTTAGCAGCAGAATCACCAGCAGAAACAGATACACTACCAGCAACAACAGAAATGCTACCAGCAGAAACATTTTGTTGTTCTTGAGTTCCGCCTTCTTTCCTTTCATCTTCAACACCTTCTTTAGCTTTCCTAGAAGAAGATTCATCAGTTGTTGAAGTTGATTCCACAATTGTACTTGACCATATTGGCATCCAAACATGATCTTGGTTTGTCTCATTTTCTAACCTTGCCTCATCTGTTGCTTGTGAACCTGAAAAATTATTAGTTTCTGCAACAACAGGCACATAATTCATTGATTTGGTTAGAGATTCAAGATCAAATAGCCTTTTTGGTCCTTGACCTTCTACATTGGATTTGTCTTCTAAAAACTCCACATGTAGATTTTCTTCTACAATCAAAGTTCTTGTGTTGTATACTCTAAATGCTTTGCTATTAAGAGAATATCCAACAAAGAATCCTTCATCTGCTTTACCATCGAATTTTCCTAAATGATCTAAGGTATTGAGAATTGTCACATGACATCCAAAAGGTCTAAGAAATCCTATTGCAGGAGTTCTACCTCTGAAAAGTTCATATGATGTCTTATTGTGAGGCTGAATAACTAAAACTCTATTTTGAACATAGCAAGCAGTGTTGACTGCTTCAGCCCAAAAAGTTATAGGTAGCTTAGAATCAGCTAACATTGTTCTAGCAGCTTCAATTAGTGTTCTATTCTTTCTCTTAACTACACCATTCTGTTGTGGTGTTCTAGCAACACTAAATTCTCTCCCAATACCTTTTTGTTTGCAGAAATCATCCATAACTCTATTCTTAAACTCTGTCCCATTATCACATCTAATGACCTTCACTTTCTTGTCTACTTGGTTTTCTATTTGTGTAATGAATGTCTTAAGGATGCTTGTAGTCTCATCCTTAGTAGATAGAAAGAAAACCCATGTAAATCTAGTATAGTCATCAATTATAACAAGACAATATCTCTTATACATTATACTACTTACTGAAACAGGTCCAAATAAGTCCATATGCAGCATAAACAATGATTGATTGATAGAGTTAAAAATCTTGAGCTTACAAGTGGCTTTGTGTTGTTTGCCTTTTAGACAAGCAATGCATGTTTGATCATTTTCAAATTTTTTGTGAGGTAAACCTCTTACCAAACCATTCTTAACAATTTTATTTATGGTTTTGAAATTAATATGACCAAGCCTTCTATGCCATTTCATTGATTCATCCAATGTGGCCTTTGTAACAAGACAAGTTAAATTCTTTTTAGGAACAATGTTCTTCATGTCTACATTGTACATATTGCCCTTTCTAGGAATTCTAAGAAGTACTTGACTTTCATCAGGCATCTTAAAATCAGGAGAAAGTACAAGACATTCAGTCTCACAGAAAAGAACATTGTTCTTTTTGTCACACATTTGTGAGACACTAAAAAGATTATAATTTAGCTCTTTTACATAGAACACATCTTTAAAATCTAAATTTCCAGTTTTAATGGTACCTTTACCGGAAATTTTGCCACCAACACCTTCTCCAAAGGTAACATAGCCTCTATCTATTGATTGAAAATCTGAGAGATAAGACTTGTTGCCTGTCATGTGCCTTGAACATCCACTATCTGAGTATCCTTGATCCTCTTCCTGATCATTTGAATGTTCCTGCACATAAATAAGAGTGTTGGTTTCTTTTGGGGACCCAAGCCATTACTGACTTGGATCTGCCTCTTGCATCAATGTAATTTAATCATTTAAGGACAGTTGATGCAACATTGGATTTTAGAATCCAACATGCTGAGGCCTTAACAACATTTGCCCTGTTTCCCTTAGCAGCAGGAACTGATTGCTTAGCAGCAGGAACTGCTAACTTTTCAGTTCTACCCTTTGGTTTCCAAACTTGTTTTTGAACCACTGCTTTTGTTTGAATGGGCCTTAGAACAGTCTTTGGTGCATGTTTGAGAAATGTTTTTGCACCCTTAGCTGTTGATTTTGGGTTAACAGTCATCAATGGTTTAGCAGCAGAATAAACTTGTTTAGCAGCAGAACCATTTGGTCTAGCAGCAGAATCTGTTTTTGAGCCAGACTTGTGTGAGACTGTTCTGGGTTTTGTTCTATTAACTCTAGACCTAGAGTGAAAGTGAGTTTTAGGTGTTTGCCTTTTGTGGTTCACTCTATTGTTTTCATACCCAGTTTCCCAATGGTTGCAGAAAGCTGCAAGATGGTCAAAACTACCACATGTGTAACAAGCTTTGTTATAAAAAGCAAAGTCATCACCTAATTGGTTAGACTTGAGGTTTTTCCAATTCCTTTGGTTACCTCTGGGCTTGTTGGTGGTTCTATATTGCTCACAATATCTAACTGGTTGCCTAACATGCTTAACGTTTGATTTAGGCCTATCAGTATTGTGTTTGACTATCTTAGGAACACTTGTTCCTACTTTCTTAACCACTTCAGGTTTAGACATAACCTGTTCTTCTTCATCACTATCAGTTGTGCAATCCTCAACAACTATAGCATCTCCTTTCTTAGCAAAGGATACCTTGTCCTGATAAAGTAAAGTTTTATCTAAACTTCCTTTTTCTATCTTAGGATCCTCAGTAGACTTAGAACCATATTCCATTATTGGTTCTTGAAACTCAGCAAAGCCTGTGTGTGCTAGGTCAACACCTGGAGGTGAATGAACACCTCTATATGGTGGAGGAACAGATTTGTATCCTAAACCAGACTTAGCTTTATCAATTACTTGAGCTTCCCAAATCTTATTCATTTCCTTCTGAGGCATGAGCTAAAGCATCTATAGTTATCTTAACATTTTCAGTTTTATTATTGGCTTCAGCTAACTGTTTACTGATGAACTCAAATAAGTACATTTTATTATCTTCATTTATCCTATTTATTTGACTTGTTTTATTATATTATATATGAGAATTGATATGTTAATGTTTACTTTTGTAATTCTCAGGTAAAAACAAGTATTATGTGAAACTTGGCGATTTTGGACTAATTATGGAGCAAAACAAGCAAGATGTTAAGAGTCTACTGAAATGTACAAGATCAAGATCATTCTGCTCCAGATACGCCAAAACATACTTCTTACATACGGCGTATCACTATCAAGATTTCACAAGTTACAATCCAAGACAGCAAAGGACATGCGCCGCATAGAGAAATGGAGTTACGCCGCATCTTAAGGCGATGTACGAATATTCCTAAATATATTAATCTTGGACCCCACGCAAAGTTAAGTCAATGCGCCGCATCTACTTATCCTATGCGCCGCATCTAACCCTCAGACAGAAACTATAAATACCCCAAAGTCAGACGAATTTGAGAGGTTGGACAGTGCAAGATACCATACGTACGAGTACCAAACCAGAGACGAATTCAGACGTATTAGCAGCACAAGACACACCCTGAACGAAGATACAAGAGCTGTAAGAAGGTCCTGCATGTATTCAATTCATTAAGTAGTTTTGTTTTATTGTATTAGTACACTTTAATTCATCTGGATTGATGGGCTGATGTCATGTGACTACGGAAAATCATGCGCACCCCTTAAAATTGCTTTCCCATTAATTAAAGTTTATATGTTGATGTCTTTGGTGACTTTTATTAGTGCATTGATAACCTCTGTGTCTAGCTGAGCATTGCTTGGGTCGCCATGCCCCTTCCTCGCCTATTTAAGAGACGCTAAATAAATAGGATAGACATAAGTAATCATTAAGTGTTTACTCGCCGATAAGATTAGAGCCAACGAGAAAGGTTTAATTATATACACTTCATATAAAACTAGCAATAAAACAAGTGACAAGCTACTTAATTATCAGGACAGGTCTTCTTATTGTCTCGAGTATCTATCTGTGTACGTGTGTGCTAATCGCTGATTCGTGCTCATTAGTTTAGTTTTCTATTTAATCATAACCAAACCGTGCCAGTCTCTCAGGCTGAACCCCCTTGCGTTAGATTAGGTTGTACAACTAACTTAAGATATTAAAATACTGATTAGAATAACTAGATAATACGTTCCACTCTTAGTGATCGACACTCTACTTACCATTATATTCATACTGACCGGGTACACTGCTCGTTAAGTGTGTGTGTTATTGATAAGTCGGCTAAAAATAAATTTAAAACTTGAGTAGGCATTAATACTGCTAAACCGCAACGACACATCACGCCCCATCAAGTTTTTGGCGCCGCTGCCGGGGAGTGAATTGTTATTATCTGTTAATTTGATTAGTATTTTAATTAGGTTTTTCTTTTTAATTCTAACCACTAACCCTGTTATATATTAGATAAATTGCATTCATTGTATTATTTGCATATTTTCTGTTTTTGTGTGTTTTTTTTTTTATTATTTTCTTTATTTTTTTTTTCTTTTTGTTTGTTTTTATTTTTTATTTTTTCTTTTTTCTATTTTTCTGCATTCTGCTATCGTTGTACTGTGCTGATACAAACGATACGGCGCATCTGTTTTCACAGATACGGCGTATTGCGTTTAATTTTTATAAAATACAACGCGTTTAATAAATTCGAGTACGACGCATCTTTCCCAAGATACGGCGTATTCTGTTTTTAATAAGAATTTTTTCTAAACCCTAACGCCATACGACGCATCTGTTTTTGCAGATACAACGTATTTATTATTTAAATTAAAAACAGTTTTCGAATTATTAAACAGATACGACGCATCGATCTCTGTCGATACGGCGCATCTTCTGAATAAAAAATCTTGCATTTTGAAACATAACGAAAATACGGCGCATTAGCTTTTGTTAATACGACGCATCTAATTTTAATAAATATAAACGATTTTTGATAATTTAAAACTGATACGGCGCATTCTAATTCTAAGCGGCGTATCTACTTTCTGAATAAAAGTCTGATTAAGTTTTAACGTAATAAGATACGGCGTATCCAACTTTTTGGATACGGCGCATCGTTTGCAGATATCAGTAACTTTTATTTTTCGTATTCCGTTTTCGTTGTTAATTTTCTGATATATTACTTTCTTGAACATACTCTACTGATGCTTTTGTGATGGTTTCAGGAAGTGCATGACCAGGAGTTCAACTAAGAACTTGATTGAACCTTTCGAAGATCCTGAACGAGCCTTACATTCGCTTAAAAGGCTTTTCTACACAAAAAGCTTTGAAATTTCAAGTTCGTTTGAGCTTGATTACTTTTCTAAAGAGAAAGAGGAAGAAGAAACAAAAACAATGGCAGAAAACACTACTATGGAGGAATACATGAAAAAAACCCATGCTGATTACAGTTCAGGAGTTTCTAGACCAAAGTTTGATGAAAAATCAAAGTTTGAGTTGAAGGGTCAGTTTCTCAAGGAGCTAAGAGAAAATGTTTTCAGTGGAACAGAACATGAAGATGCTAATGAACATGTTGAAAAAGTCCTCGAGATTGCAGATTTGTTTACTACAGAAGGAGTCTCTGACGATCAACTTATGCTAAGAATCTTTCCAATTTTGCTAAAAGGAGCTGCTAATAAGTGGCTAAGGAATGAACCTGCTAGTTCAATCACAACATGGGAAGATTTGAAGAGCAAATTCCTGAAAAGATATTGTCCACCTGCTAAAACTGCTAAAAAGATGGAGGCTATCAACAGTTTCAAGCAAGAGCCTGATGAAACTCTTTATCAAGCTTAGGAACGATTTAAAGACTTGTTGATGAAATGCCCTCAACATTATCTAAGTCCAATGCAGGAGATAATATTGTTCTATCACGGATTGGACGTGCCTACTAGACAAATCTTGGATGCTAAGGGAGCTGTGCCTCAAATGAGTGCAGCCAATGCTAGAAAAGCTATCCAAGAAGCTGCTGATCACTCTCAAAAATGGCACGACGGAACCTCTACTAGATCTAAGAGCAGCACTAATTTTGACGGGTTTGCTGCAATTCAAGCTCAATTGGATAAAATTAGTAGAGAGATGAAGAAGCGTGATGAGAAAGTTTATGCTGCCCAAGTTGGATGTGAAAACTACAAAGGACCTCACTACACTAAAGATTACCCTAATAAGAATGAAAGTGAGACTTTTGAAGAAGCATACTACACACAATTTGCACAACCATTCCGACCTTCAGGAAGATTTAGGGAAGCTACTCCGGGATACTATCAAAAGAACAACTTTAATCCCACTTATCAAGAAAGAAGGCAGACTTTGGATGACACTTTAAAGCAAATTATGGCCGATGCTGCTAAAAGACATGAAGAGAACACTGCTATGATCAAAGAAATCCGAGCCTCAACGGATACTATAACAAGAAATCAAGGAGCTTCAATCAAAGCATTGGAACAACAAATCGGACAAATGAGCAAAGTTCTTCAAGAAAGGGGATACGGAAGTTTACCTAGCTCAACTGAAACTAACCCAAGAGATCATGTCAAGGCCATATGCACTACTGAAGAAGTCACGC
Source organism: Artemisia tridentata subsp. tridentata (assembly GCA_021014915.2). Lineage (NCBI taxonomy): Eukaryota > Viridiplantae > Streptophyta > Magnoliopsida > Asterales > Asteraceae > Artemisia > Artemisia tridentata. The sequence continues at coordinate 37,344,510 of CP139502.1, forward strand.
CTAACATACCTTTTCCTAGAAGATTGATGAATGGTAATGATGCTGCAACGCCCGAATTTTTCTTTAATTCTTCAATCAGTTTAAGGAGGTTACTCAAAGAGAAGGCAAAGATTGAAGAGGAGATCAAGGCTACAATGAAAGAAGAGAGCTCTGCAACCGACTTACGTGCCTTGCCTCATAAAGAAAAGGACCCAGGAAGTTTTACTTTACCTTGTTCAATTAATGACATATCTTTCAATAATGTATTAGCTGACTTAGGAGCTAGCGTTAGTGTTATGCCCCTTAAGACATTCACTACCCTAGGACTAGGAAAATTAGCACCAACTAAGTTGCTTATTGAATTGGCTGATAAAACGGTAAAACGACCTGAAGGGATTGCTGAAAATGTGCTAGTTAAGATTGAGAAGTTTGTTTTCCCCGTAGACTTTGTTATATTACATATGCCTGAGGATGTTAAGATTCCTTTAATCCTTGGAAGACCTTTCTTGTCTACCGCCCATGCTAAAATTGATGTGTTTAAAAGAAAAATCTCATTAAAGATAGGGAACAATAAACTAGTCTATAAGTGCCAAAATCCTGCTGAAAGCATAATTAGAGGCGTCTATGTGCTAGGATTAAGAGAATGTATGGACCTCGATCTAGAAGCTAGGCTTATGGGAGAAACATTGATTCAAAACAACTCAACTAATCCTAATCATGAGAACTTCGAGGAATTTATTGACCTTAATGTACCTACCGAACTTAGGCGTGATATTGTTAATGATTCTGATGATGAGTGGTATGATTGCGAAGTAATTAACAAACGTAGGAGGATAGTTGAGAATACAAATTTAAATAATGATGTGTTTATTGAACTACCACCACACCTTGCGTATTTATGCCTATATAATAATAAGAATTTCCCGTCTATCATTTTGTCATCTCTGCCCGAAAGGGACAGAACTTTGTTTATACAGATATTAAAAAAGAATGGCGTGGAAATTAAGGACGAGCAAGGAGTGTTCAATATTACTGGACTGGCGATGAGGGAGCGCGATGCTTCCGACTCTTTCAATGATCGGTATTAAGGAGCTGAACGTGAGTCTAACTTGAAGACTCTGGAATAAAGACAAGTGCTGGCCGGGAGACAACCCGGAAAATTTTTACATTCTGTTCTGTGTCGAGTCTGTCAGACCTGCAGAAGATGCGGCACATCTCAATCCTAAGATGCGATGCATCGCCTGCACTGGTCATATCTTATTTTATTTTCTGCATTTTTATTTTTAACTTTAAAACTTTATGTCAGTTTATTTTAATGCGGCGCATCCCTGGTTAAGGATGCGACGCATCTTTTATTCTGATTCGTATTTATTCCAGGCTCGATTCGGCGTATCTTCTTCCATAAGATACGGCGTATCGACTGACATGATGATTTTCATTTTAATTTTTTAGTTTTATTTTTACTAACTACTAATGTATTATGCAAGTTTGAACCTTCTTAATTCAGGTGTGTTAAAGTCTTAATGGTATTATAGATTCCTGCATTCTTGTTGATACATCATTTTTGAAGCTTAAACGTTCTCATCCACAAGAAAGTTGATTTTTGCTCTTATACGAATAATGGAGGATCATACCGAGCAAATCTCAGGGGAGTTTTTCTGTTCTAATTCTTTTATTTTCCAGTTTTTAATCTTTGACACAAACAACGAGGGCGTTGTTTAACTTAAGTGGGGGGATTGGAGAATTAGAACACTTACTTGGCCTAAACTTTTGCAAAATATGCTTAAAATGCGCTTAATATATCAAAATTTAAAATTTTATAGCATGTTTTTGTTTAAAATCTAAATTACATAGCTGCACACATAACATTATTTCCAAAAATTGTGAACTTGTCAAAATTCACAAATCTATGAGTGTGCCGGTGACTTGTAAACTTTAGAACATGGCTTGTATACTATTCGAGACCACCATAATAAGTATTATCTATATAATTGGAGTGACTTGTCTAAATTGGTAAATTTCTAGGATTACACCCAAATAGCCTTTATATGTTATGTGATATTAACTAACTACACTGGTTAGTTAACCCTTGTATAAACCCTTTGTTACTCTCACTTTTAGAGTAAGATACCCCTAGAAAAACCCTCAGAGCCATTCCTTTCGTTTCTTACACCTTTGTTATAATGTTTCGATACACCCTTACACCTTAGCCTACCCTGTAGATTAAAATCCGTGGTTGGTTAATTGCTTTAGGAAAAGTGTGTTTCCTTACATTACCTGTGTTCGCGTGCGTAATTCATTATCATTGGTTAGGTCGGGAAATTGCACAATGCAATTGGTATGAAAGTAAATATTGTATAACTTTGAGTTTATTTTTCATGTGTTTACTACTTTCACTATTACAGTTATTTCTGAAAGCATGAAAAGTATGGAAAAATTATCCGGAAATATAGTGATAGAAAAGTTGTGAAATTTTGCACATATTTTGATGTAAAAAAAAAAAAAAAATCGAAAAAATTGAAATGAAGAAGAAAAAGGAAAAGTTGGAAGTTTGTTTCAACCAACTTATGTAAAGTTTTGTATTAAGTGGTCGATATCACCACTAGTTGTTGTATATTATATTTATGGATTGAATGGGAGTTGGCCGTTATGGGAACGCCAACTAAGGTTATTCTTTGATTGAGATCTTGTTGAGTATAATTCGTGTCTACCTAAAGCGTGTGTTTCAAGTGTTAAAGCGTGAGTTATTCAATGACATGAGTCTTATTCATGGGATGGTTGGGAAAGTGATTAACCACACTTAGGATTTTAATTTATCCGTTTTGTTTATTTTTCATTTTACACCAATTTGTATCCCAAATGTTATCCATACCCTATATCATTCTTCATCAAAACCTTTGATTTATTGAGATTAGGGATTTGAACAATCTTAAGTATCGTAGTCGTGGATTCGGCTATGTATTTATGATTTTGTCGCCCTTTTTGATATAATATTATTGGTAAAGATTACTTGGTCCTATCTTTAGCCTATTCGAGTTAAGGATTTGAGCAATTGCAAGTATCGTGGTCGTGGATTCGATCATGTATTTGTGATTTTGTCGCCTTTTCTAGAATATGAGATCGATAGAGATTAAAAAGGATGATCAACCCTTGACCAACAAACCCTTTTTACCACTTTAGACTTGTTATTCCTTAGCTTTAGTGGGGGAGATGCGTATACTTGCCAAGCTTATGATAGAATATTCATCACGACTGGACAGTTAAACGATTAGATTTGCTTTTATCGAAATATTTTATTTTATTTCTAATTCGTTAAGTGTTTGGTTGTGCAATTATGACAAAACGAATACATGCTTAAATATAAAAATAAATCATAATATCTTTTAGGATACATTTTCATAAGATTTATTCTAAGGTTTACTTGGGGACAAGTAAAGTTCAAGTGGGGGGATATTTGATGAACTCAAATAAGTACATTTTATTATCATCATTTATCCTATTTATTTGACTTGTTTTATTATATTATATATGAGAATTGATACGTTAATGTTTACTTTTGTAATTCTCAGGTAAAAATAAGTATTATGTGAAACTTGGCGATTTTGGACTAATTATGGAGCAAAACAAGCAAGATGTTAAGAGTCTACTGAAATGTACAAGATCAAGATCATTCTGCTCCAGATACGCCGCAACATACTTCTTACATACGGCGTATCACTATCAAGATTTCACAAGTTACAATCCAAGACAGCAAAGGACATGCGCCGCATAGAGAAATGGAGTTACGCCGCATCTTAAAGCGGTGTACGAATATTCCTGAATATATTAATCATGGACCCCACGCGAAGTTAAGTCAATGCGCCGCATCTACTTATCCTATGCGCCGCATCTAACCCTCAAACAGAAACTATAAATACCCCAAAGTCAGACGAATTTGAGAGGTTGGACAGTGCAAGATACCATACGTACGAGTACCAAACCAGAGACGAATTCAGACGTATTAGCAGCACAAGACACACCCTGAACGAAGATACAAGAGCTGTAAGAAGGTCCTGCATGTATTCAATTCATTAAGTAGTTTTGTTTTATTGTATTAGTACACTTTAATTCATCAGGATTGATGGGCTGATGTCATGTGACTACGGAAAATCATGCGCACCCCTTAAAATTGCTTTCCCATTAATTAAAGTTTATATGTTGATGTCTTTGGTGACTTTTATTAGTGCATTGATAACCTCTGTGTCTAGCTGAGCATTGCTTGGGTCACCATGCCCCTTCCTCGCCTATTTAAGAGACGCTAAATAAATAGGATAGACATAAGTAATCATTAAGGGTTTACTCGCCGATAAGATTAGAGCCAACGAGAAAGGTTTAATTATATACACTTCATATAAAACTTGCAATAAAACAAGTGACAAGCTACTTAATTATCAGGACAGGTCTTCTTATTGTCTCGAGTATCTATCTGTGTACGTGTGTGCTAATCGCTGATTCGTGCTCATTAGTTTAGTTTTCTATTTAATCATAACCAAACCGTGCCAGTCTCTCAGGCTGAACCCCCTTGCGTTAGATTAGGTTGTACAGCTAACTTAAGATATTAAAATACTGATTAGAATAACTAGATAATACGTTCCACTCTTAGTGATCGACACTCTACTTACCATTATATTCATACTGACCGGGTACACTGCTCGTTAAGTGTGTGTGTTATTGATAAGTCGGCTAAATATAAATTTAAAACTTGAGTAGGCATTAAAACTGCTAAACCGCAACGACACATCACGCGCATCAGATAACTGTTTACTTTGACCAGTAAGTAATTTATCTCTAAATGCTATTCCTCTTTTTAAAGCATTTAAGTCATCAGTAAACCTAGATTCATTGTTTTGAAAGTGTGCAATTTGTTTTTCAAGCACACCTATAGCTCTTTTATGATTACTTAAATTAGCTAAGGCAGTAATTAGTTCTTCTCGCCTACTATCAGCTTTTCTTTTAAGTTCTTCATTATCTTTAAGAGCAGAACATGATTTAGAACATTTGGTTATGGAATTTACCTCTGAATCAGAGAAGGCCATTAGAGCAGTCTCAGTGGCCACAAGAGCAGCATTTGTTGGTGCTTCCTCTTCATCAGCCATGAAGCTCCAGTCATAGTTAACCCCATCTATGGCTAGCATAGCCCTTGGTTCTTCAACTGTGACTTCCTTCTTCTTCTCTTGCCTATACCATGTGCTTCTATTATCCTGCTTCCTTGGGTTTCTGCATTCTTTAGCAAAGTGTCCTAATCTATGACAGTTGAAACACTCCACTTTCTTCTTATCAAACCCAGCAGTTTCATTACCATCAATGGTAATCTGCTTACCAGTTCTCTGCCAGAACTTCTTAGCCCTCATGCTAAGCAAAGCAACCTGCCATTTGATGTCCATTTCTTCCAAATCATTATCATCCAACTGATCAAGATCTTCATGAGTTAGAGAAGAACTACTAGTTTGACTAGACATGAATACATAAAATGATGGATCTCCAAGTCCAGCAACATTCTTCTGTGAACTAGTAGAAGGACCACCATAAACAGCAGTAGAAACACTTTCATCTTCATCTACCTCTTCTGAGTTACTAATACTAGGAGATGACAAAAGTGCCACATTCCCAGAACTAGGACTATAGATTTCAGACTTCTTTAGACTTTGTTCAACAATTTTGAAGTTGTTGTACAAATCATTGAGTTTCATGGTTTCAATATCTGGCTTGTTCATCCAGACAACCACATGAGTATGGAACTCATCAGGTAGACTTCTCAAAAACTTCATGTTGAGATCTTCCTTTGCTATCTCAACACTCAATACACTTAGCTTACTGACAAGCTTGTGTAATCTAGAAAATAACTTATCAAGAGATTCATTGCTATTTGAACTGAAATTTTCAAATTGTTGTTTCAGCAATGTCTTTTGTGTTTTCTTGGTGGTTTCATTACCACCAAACCATGCACAAATCTCTTCAAAAAGAGTTTTTGCATCTGGATACTTGCTAAAGGATAGCATCTGTTCACCAGGAATGGTCATAAGCAACAAGTTTCTTGCTTTTTGATCATTTTTCTTTTGTATCCTTTCTTCATTTGAAACTGGTCCAGTATTTCTTTGTCTTCCTGTTTTGCCTTCAACGATAGCATCTGAATAGCCTAGTGAAAAAGAATCACCATACATAATGATATCCCAAAGAGCATAATCTTGGACCATGAAATATTGCTCAATTCTCAACCTCCATAGCTCAAACTCATTTTGTTTGATCATGGGCAACTTTGCAGCAACATGTGTAGCAGTATCTTGAACATCCATTTCTCAAGCTTCTTCTTCTAAATAATTAATATCAGCCTCGCTCTGATACCACTTGTTAGGATTGGACACACGGTTAAGGTGGTTAAACCTTTTGTTCTTTGTGTGTATGATATATTGAGTGAATATGATTAAGTATGCGGAATCTACTTAATCACACTTAGAAGGTTATTTGTGATGTGGAAATGGAATGGTTGTGTTTGTTATTGAACAAGGAACAATGAAAGATTAACACCAAACGATTCAATATTATTAATGATAATAATACGAGTGATCTTGAAATATCACTAGGGTTACAACCTTGAATCTTAAGTTTTTCTAACTTGTGATATATTTGTGTTTGTTCTTATCTAACAGTTATATAGTTCTAAGTATTCAATAATCACTTTTAGACACACACATATCACTAGACTAAGATCTTCTTTTATAGTCCAAGAAGATCTTTACAATATTGCTAAAAGTCTAGCCGAACTACTTGTTAACTTATCTTGAGTGTGTCAGTACATAAGATACAACATGTATCTGTGTACACAACTTGTTAACTAAGCACATGGGGTAAGATATTATCTACCGTATATTGTTGACCAAAATACAAATAATATCTTTTCATACTTATCCACTTAGCAGCAGAATGTACAATAGCAGCAGCAATGAGTTATCGCTAGCAGCAGGAACAAGTACACTAGCAGCAGAATCAACAGCAGCAGAATGTTAAGCCTAGCAGCAGAATCATTTATCGCTAAAAGCATAATCAAATGTTCTAGCAGCAGGAACAAACATTAACAGCAGGAACCAAATGCACTAGCAGCAGAATCACACTTAGAGTATTTCTTTGAGTAGAATCCGATATCAAACTTCTTGAATATTTAATTCCCAACAATATTAAAAATGTTTCGCAAAGTAAACTTAGAAATTTTGTTGTTAAATATCACTTTGTATACAAGCTTGAAGGTGTTCTTGAAAAATAAAAGAAAATGTTTCTCAAAAGAATTTTTAAGTGTCAAATTATGTGCTCAGAACTAATTTACGAAAAATACCGTTATGAAAGGAGTGTTTGGAATAACTAAAAAGTTAGTTGAAAAAAAATTCTCTTCGTAGATGTTTAGATAAGTCACATTAGTAGAAATAATGTTAAATAAGTGTATTATAAGTTTACTATCTAACTAGTAAGTCCCACACACTTTCGCTATGTCATAATATGAGTTTTGTTGAATCTGGTACAGACACCCACGGATCCCTTTGTTACAAAGGGCGGATCCCTCAAAAAGGATCCGTCAGATCCGTCTGTACAGTATGCAGTTTTTGTCAAACTTCAAAAAATCATAACTAATTAACCGTAAGTCCGTAGGAGTCGTGCCACCTATCATTTTGAAGGGAATTAAGTCTACTTTCATTTAAAAATAATCTCATGTCCTGAATCTAAATTGAAATAGGTAAAACAAATCAAATGCTACAACCTGTCCAAAATATTAAGCATCACTTTGACACAGTAAGTTAATCTTTTGAGTCTGGCAATGTAAGTTGGTATTCTTTGAACATTGATATGATTTCTTTTGAAACTAAAGTATTTGGTAATATAAAAGAAAAAAATCAAGCTTGGCATACATAGTCATATTTAAACGCAAAGTGACGAAAAGTATCTTTTCATTTATGCTATGTGACTATCTGTTCTAAGTTATTTGCGTACATGTGATTTGCCTGTTGGTAATTGTGATTGCATTTTTTGATAGGAAATACATAAGTGTTTTTCCATGACAATTATTTGCTTGTTTATCAATTGCTTGTTTGATGCACAATAGGACTTTTGCTAGATCTTGTGCACTAAGTTGATAAACTGTGTTTGTTTCACTTATAGACATAGATATTTTTGTTTGCATATGTTACGTGAAAATCTTGCATAACTTACTTAGGAATGAAAACTAAGTGTAACTAGTTTAGTGTCTTGAAAAGTATCGTCTTACACAAAATAGTTCAAGCTTTAAAATGCGTAAACATGTAGTAACTTTGAAAAAGAGTGTTTGGTACAAACAATTTGAAACAATGATGTGTTGAATTGTTATGCCTTTAGGATATTATCTTGTTGTTAAACCTTTATGTGTACTAACCATCTCATGCAGGACGATAACACTTTGATGTTATCAAAGTTTCCGTGTTTAAGCCACTGTTTGGCTTAACATCCACATATGGTAAGTTATTATCATCGGATTAATCTATGTGTATACGTGTGTTAGAATTCGTGTTTTTAGTTTTATTCCATTACATATTAGTAGTTACATATGTTTTAGGAGAAGTTTTGGGATTTGAACGAGTAATGCAAAATATGACATGTGTTCTGTTTAAATTGATACTTTTGTATGGAGAATATGACGGATCCCAAATTTTGGATCCGCCTAGTGTATGCTTTGGATCCGCCAGTCCTGAACTCACTGTAACCTTTCGTAAATTCAAGTCATTCTTTAAACTATAATATGTTTTATTTCCTCTTGAGTAAAAATATCATTTTTACTTTTTACCCGATCTAGCGATTTTCGCATTTCTAGCTATTCACGAGCCGTGTTTAGGATTCCTATCCGTTTTCATGTCATAAGTGATTTAATATTCCATCATATACTCCTAATATTCAAAACTTTTATATCACACATTTTCTGTTTCGTTTCACAATTTTTTTACAAATTTTGGTAACAACTTTCGTTTTCAGTATGCGTTTTTGATTTTTAATTTCGTTTTAAACACTCCGGAAAACCCAAGTCTCTCATGAAATATTAAAATTAGTCATTTTAACACTTCATAATATTTTTATAACACTTTTCTAAAATTCATGTTTTCAAGTCACCCGGTACTGCGTAATTTGCGTTTTCGGCTCGCGGTTTAAGCTTTAAAGACATATTAACACTCCGAAAGGCTCGGGAAATATATGAAACATCAATTTGGGTCATTTTAAGTAAATGTGACATTTTTATTAAAATATTATCTTCATGACATTTATTTTCACAATCTATGCATAAAACGTTACCGGTTTAGCCCCGTTGGCCTCCAAACTCACTCCGTGACTTATGATACTTGTACAAAACATGTATATAATGTATTTTTATAAAAAAATAAAATATAAGACCCCCCTTGGGACCCCAAAACCGTCCACCCCTTTAATATCTCAACATATCACACACTTTATCATTTTCAAGAAAACTACTCATTGATTTTTACATGCAAATCTCACCTAAACCTAAAAACCATCTAACTCCTCCTCCTCTCTCCCATTGCTGCCGAAAATCACCCACTAAACCACCCATATCATCTTGATTTTTATTACAAAATCATCAATACAACATCCTCTTGAAGATACTCTCAAAAGATGGTGATTTGAATCACGTTTTTGAAGGTTTTGGTGATGTTTTTGAAGGTTTTTATGAACCATTCTTCTTCCTATATTTATTTAGCTCACAAAATGTTTTTGTGGCTATAGGTTGAAGCCCCTCACGACCATATAAAGATCTTCCTTCAAGATTTCAAGAGTTATCCTTGGTGGTGTCATTTGGTTGATCATTGATCTTGGTTCTTGAAAGATTTTGTTGTTCATCTCTTTTGTAAGAAACTCCTCACAAACTCTCCATTTTATTTTACTTTCACTTCTGTAAATCTTACATATCTTGATGTATTTGAATATTATATAAATTATTATGCTTGGTTAGGCTTGGTACATAGCTTAGAAAACAATAAAAACACTAAAGGACTAGACATGCAACCGTTATTTCTGATCAGGGGTAAAGAAGTAATTAACTGATTTAATCAGTAAACATTGGACATAAACTAAAAATATGGGGTTTTAGATCTATGTCTTGCGGTCGTTTTGACGGGAATTTCATTAAATAACTCATTACGATGATTAAATTAGAAATGTTTTGGTAAAACATGTCACAACCTGAGTAACAGATTTGAAACGTATAAAAGTCATTTTTTTTGTGAATAACCCACTGTTACTCAAAGAATAAAAGTTGTAGATAACATCTTAACTTAAACGTGGCCACAAGAATGGGATCATTTTGATTAGTAGAACTCCAGATATTGTATTTTTAGTGGGACTGTTGTAATTATGAAAACTGCTGGACTAAATAGAATGGACAAATTAATGATTTAGCTGCTGCTATGTAATTTTTGACCAAGTGGGACCCACAAAACTTGTTAGTACAGATGAATACCTTTCCGGGGATATAAAGAACTTAATTTTTCGACTTACGGTTTGCAAGTAACGGATTTTTAGATGTAAACAAGTTACTTAAATTTCCATCAGCTTTGGTATAAAAATGTATAAACATGTTTTAAGCTTTATAAAAATTGGACCTTTGATACATTTTTGGACCACCTAATATATTTTTGAACCCTCAGGTTTAATGTGAACTTTTTGGCTAAAACTTGACCCATGGGCTAAAAATTGAACCTTAGGCTAATCTTGGACTTTTATAATACATGATTGAATTTAGGGACAAGTATGGGATTATTACTTGAACTTTGATAACTTTTAAATGCTAAACTAAAACTTGTAATATCTAGAAACTATGTACCAAGCATAATTAAGATCATAACTTATATAACTAAATTGCATCAATGTTTATTTTAAAAAAACCTAAGACAAGCGTATATCTATTTTAGGTTCATCATAGAGCTTGCGTGACTATTTTTCTCCACTAGTTGTTCCGTGCTATTTCCTTTATTCACGGTGAGTTCATAGCCTCGCCTTTACTCATTTTAATGTTTTATAAACCTCGCGAGGGGGATACATGCTAGTTTTTAAAACTGAATACAAGTAGTTTTTGGTATGCTGGACCCGATTACATGATTATAGTTACTGAGTAAACTTTTGCTGCTTAAAGCCCCACATTTCATGAACCGTTAATTCCATTGGGAACGCTAGTATTATGAATATGCATATTTGGTTTGACAAGCCTGTCCGGATGAGTAGCGCTCATATTTAAACGGGTAGCATAATATTTAGAAGATCTTGGTAAAATTTGCAAACTTACCACTTGGGGTACATTACTTATCACAGTTAAGGTTCGGTGCCATGAGCTCAAACTATAATCATATTACACGACTTGTATTTGTTACTTGTCACCTGATGAAAAATACTTGTATTCAACTTATTACTTATTAAACTCTATGAGTTCACTCAACTTTATGTTGACTTTTTAGCATGTTTTATCTCAGGTCCGTAAGTGACTTTTGGCTTGGATGGGCGACGCAAGGAATGGATATCTATATGATGGCTCATGTTTAAATAAAAGTTTTCATTCGATAATGTTCTAAACTTCTAAAACTTATGCATCTTTTAACTATGTTAAAAACTTTTGGGACCTCGTTGACTCTGATAAATTATCGAATGTGGATTTCAAAAACGACTTTGTTCTAAAGTTGTTTACTATATTTGTACAATGCGACTAATATATAGCACCCCATGTTGTATTCCGCTGCGTTCCTAAAATGGGGGTGTTATAGATTGGTACCAGAGCACAAATTATAGTGAACTAGGTCTTTTATGTTAAAAACCTAGACTATAATCATTTTTACTTATACTTTTCTTCAAAAACATGAGCCTCCATCATCTTGATCGATATCCGTGCGTGCCTACTCCCGAGCTTCCTAATTCTCCCTCGTATATATATATCTTGATCACTCTATAATAATTATATAAGCATTATAATTATTTCTTAACTCGACCGTTAATCCGCGAAATATCACTTATAAATATAAAATCTTTATGCACAAGATTTCTTATTATTTATACTATTAGTAAACATTATTATTATTTTGTTTATTATTCAAAAACTTTATGCACATCTCTTGATTGCACCGTTGTTATACGTATGCTTATAAATAAATAAATATTATCATTTGTACATGAAATATTTATCGATCATCTTGCTTGTTGATGAAGCATCACTACTCACTCACTTGCTTACACAAATAGTATTTTTACGATAATATTTCTTTTCCTAAAACTAATTATATGTATATATATATATATAATTTTTCAGAATTATCATGGCACTTCCACTCCCACCTGGTCATGAGCTAGACATTCCGGAGGACGAGCCAGCTCAAACCGAGCTTGCACCGGAAGAACCTCTACCAGTTCCTCCACCACCTAATCATGTCTTTCCAAACGTTGATCTTGAAAATCAAGAACAAGAAGAAGAAGAAGAAGAATGGGAATAATCAAGCTGGGAATGCTCATGGTCGTGTGTATGTGATGGGAAGCGGAGAGCAACAAGGCCCGAATGTCGTGACGGGTACGTTTCTACTTAACAATCATTATGCTAAGGTTTTATTTGATTCGGGTTCAGACAAAAGCTTTGTGTCACTAGTCTTAGTGCATTGATAGATATTAACCCGGTTAAGTTAAGCTATAGTTACGAAGTCGAATTAGCCGATGGGAAATTGCTTAGTACAAATTCTATTCTGGGGTTGTACCCTAAATCTAGCGAACCATCCATTTAGTATTGACCTCATGCCAATTGAACTTGGAACTTTTGATGTCATAATTGGAATGGATTGGTTATCCGATCGAAACGCGGTTATTGTCTGTGGTGAAAAAGTTGTTCGTATTCCACACAACAACAAAACACTAATAATCAAAGGCGATAGAGACGCGTCCCAATTAAAAATCATATATCGTATTAAGGCTCAAAGGTACATAGAGCAAGTATCATCATCTCTTCGCAAGTAAACCTTCGGGGGATAAAGCGAATTGAGCGCCGGGACGACGCTCTCTTAAGGGGTAGGTACTGTAACCTTTCGTAAATTCAAGTCATTCTTTAAACTATAATATGTTTTATTTCCTCTTGAGTAAAAATATCATTTTTACTTTTTACCCGATCTAGCGATTTTCGCATTTCTAGCTATTCACGAGCCGTGTTTAGGATTCCTATCCGTTTTCATGTCATAAGTGATTTAATATTCCATCATATACTCCTAATATTCAAAACTTTTATATCACACATTTTCTGTTTCGTTTCACAATTTTTTTACAAATTTTGGAAACAACTTGCGTTTTCAGTCTGCGTTTTTGATTTTTAATTTCGTTTTAACACTCCGGAAAACCCAAGTCTCTCATGAAATATTAAAATTAGTCATTTTGACACTTCATAATATTTTTATAACACTTTTCTAAAATTCATGTTTTCAAGTCACCCGGTACTGCGTAATTCGCGTTTTCGGCTCGCGGTTTAAGCTTTAAAGACATATTAACACTCCGAAAGGCTCGGGAAATATATGAAACATCAATTTGGGTCATTTTAAGTAAATGTGACATTTTTATTAAAATATTATCTTCATGACATTTATTTTCACAATCTATGCATAAAACGTTACCGGTTTAGCCCCGTTGGCCTCCAAACTCACTCCGTGACTTATGATACTTGTACAAAACATGTATATAATGTATTTTTATAAAAAAATAAAATATAAGACCCCCCTTGGGACCCCAAAACCGTCCACCCCTTTAATATCTCAACATATCACACACTTTATCATTTTCAAGAAAACTACTCATTGATTTTTACATGCAAATCTCACCTAAACCTAAAAACCATCTAACTCCTCCTCCTCTCTCCCATTGCTGCCGAAAATCACCCACTAAACCACCCATATCATCTTGATTTTTATTACAAAATCATCAATACAACATCCTCTTGAAGATACTCTCAAAAGATGGTGATTTGAATCACGTTTTTGAAGGTTTTGGTGATGTTTTTGAAGGTTTTTATGAACCATTCTTCTTCCTATATTTCTTTAGCTCACAAAATGTTTTTGTGGCTGTAGGTTGAAGCCCCTCACGACCATATAAAGATCTTCCTTCAAGATTTCAAGAGTTATCCTTGGTGGTGTCATTTGGTTGATCATTGATCTTGGTTCTTGAAAGATTTTGTTGTTCATCTCTTTTGTAAGAAACTCCTCACAAACTCTCCATTTTATTTTACTTTCACTTCTGTAAATCTTACATATCTTGATGTATTTGAATATTATATAAATTATTATGCTTGGTTAGGCTTGGTACATAGCTTAGAAAACAATAAAAACACTAAAGGACTAGACATGCAACAGTTATTTCTGATCAGGGGTAAAGACGTAATTAACTGATTTTATCAGTGAACTTTGGGCATAAACTAAAAATATGTAGTTTTAGATCTATGTCTTGCGGTCGTTTTGACGGGAATTTCATTAAATAACTCATTACGATGATTAAATTAGAAATGTTTTGGTAAAACATGTCACAACCTGAGTAACAGATTTGAAACGTACAAAAGTCATTTTTTTTGTGAATAACCCACTGTTACTCAAAGAATAAAAGTTGTAGATAACATCTTAACTTAAACGTGGCCACAAGAATGGGATCATTTTGATTAGTAGAACTCCAGATATTGTATTTCTAGTGGGACTGTTGTAATTATGAAAACTGCTGGACTGAATAGAATGGACAAATTAATAATTTAGCTGCTGCTATGTAATTTTTGACCAAGTGGGACCCACAAAACTTGTTAGTACAGATGAATACCTTTCCGGGGATATAAAGAACTTAATTTTTTGACTTACGGTTTGCAAGTAACGGATTTTTAGATGTAAACAAGTTACTTAAATTTCCATCAGCTTTGGTATAAAAATGTATAAACATGTTTTAAGCTTTATAAAAATTGGACCTTTGATACATTTTTGGACCACCTAATATATTTTTGAACCCTCAGGTTTAATGTGAACTTTTTGGCTAAAACTTGACCCATGGGCTAAAAATTGAACCTTAGGCTAATCTTGGACTTTTATAATACATGATTGAATTTAGGGACAAGTATGGGATTATTACTTGAACTTTGATAACTTTTAAATGCTAAACTAAAACTTGTAATATCTAGAAACTATGTACCAAGCATAATTAAGATCATAACTTATATAACTAAATTGCATCAATGTTTATTTTAAAAAAACCTAAGACAAGCGTATATCTATTTTAGGTTCATCGTAGAGCTTGCGTGACTATTTTTCTCCACTAGTTGTTCCGTGCTATTTCCTTTATTCACGGTGAGTTCATAGCCTCGCCTTTACTCATTTTAATGTTTTATAAACCTCGCGAGGGGGATACATGCTAGTTTTTAAAACTGAATACAAGTAGTTTTTGGTATGCTGGACCCGATTACATGATTATAGTTATTGAGTAAACTTTTGCTGCTTAAAGCCCCACATTTCATGAACCGTTAATTCCATTGGGAACGCTAGTATTATGAATATGCATATTTGGTTTGACAAGCCTGTCCGGATGAGTAGCGCTCATATTTAAACGGGTAGCATAATATTTAGAAGATCTTGGTAAAATTTGCAAACTTACCACTTGGGGTACATTACTTATCACAGTTAAGGTTCGGTGCCATGAGCTCAAACTATAATCATATTACACGACTTGTATTTGTTACTTGTCACCTGATGAAAAATACTTGTATTCAACTTATTACTTATTAAACTCTATGAGTTCACTCAACTTTATGTTGACTTTTTAGCATGTTTTATCTCAGGTCCGTAAGTGACTTTTGGCTTGGATGGGCGACGCAAGGAATGGATATCTATATGATGGCTCATGTTTAAATAAAAGTTTTCATTCGATAATGTTCTAAACTTCTAAAACTTATGCATCTTTTAACTATGTTAAAAACTTTTGGGACCTCGTTGACTCTGATAAATTATCGAATGTGGATTTCAAAAACGACTTTGTTCTAAAGTTGTTTACTATATTTGTACAATGCGACTAATATATAGCACCCCATATTGTATTCCACTGCGTTCCTAAAATGGGGGTGTTATACTCACGGATTCCGCGGAACCAAAAAGAGGGTTCCGCCAGTGTTGTGATTTGGATCCGCCAGACTAACAGCTAGTTTTTGAAATTTTCGTTTAAATCTCGCTCTCTAGATCACTCACCCTTATCACTATTATTCCTTTCACTGATAATTCACTGCTATTAGGATCATGACATCTCACTTGTACAAATAGGATAATCATCTTCATACTTTCAAAAAATACTCCAAGATACCTTTCTTCATAAAGGAAGGAATTCGGAAATTGGCTCCTTGAAATCCATGTACCACAGAGTATTTGTGATCATTACATTGCATCCTCCTATCCTTTACTCATCAATTAGCTTGATTTGTTAATTGATAACTTCATAATAAATCCGAACTCCTTATTTGGAAAGATATCACAGATCACAAGCCAAACTCATGACAGTAGTTATTTTCTTGTATTCACATATGCTGCCACACTTCGTTAACATGTCATTCGTCAAGACGATAGGGATTTACATCGAGTCATAACTTACATATGTAATTATCAAGTCTTGTCATCCTTTTCTCAAAGTAGGATTGACAACTTGAGTATTTCATCCGAAATATTCAAGTATATCTGACTTACGATTGTAGTCATTAAAAGTCATATCCGAAACAATCAACTCCCAAGTATTTTAACAACGTATGTTAAAACACTTATCCTATCATAACTAGAACATTTTTTGTTGATCCCAGTTGAGCTTCACGATCTTATTAATTGCTTTAGATAAATCTAAGACAATCGGTATAGAAACTGATCTTGAGTTGTATATCAAATATTATGCGGAAACTAATACTTGATCTTAAGAAGAATTAAACACAAACGAATTATCAAACAACACTTCAATATATTAATACGATTGCTCAATAGCAATAGGGTTACAAGAAACCTTGAAGTGTAAACAATAATACGTATGCTAAGATAATCGATATCTAACCCTAATCCTAGAACCTCCTTTTATAGCGTAAGGAGTTCTAGTCGGTTTACAAGACTTTCTATACAAGAAAAATATCTTACGTATCTTTTCTATACTTATCCTTAACATACTATACATATCTAATAAGCAGCAGAGTAAATCTTCTAGCAGCAGAGTCTTCGTGAGCTAGCAGCAGAGTTACACTATGCCTATTATCCCAAACCAGCAGAGTCACAAAACAGCAGAGTCATTTTACTAATCAGCAGAGTCACATAACTATTCAGCAGAGTTATGTTTCTCGAATCAGCAGCATCTTTTAGACCCAACAATCCTCCCCTAAACTTGATATTTTTCTACAAAAATCATCAAGTTTCCTTTAAACCCAGATAACCACCAGGAGGATGCTTTCAAACACTTTCCTGTTTTGAGATCTTTGATTCCAGCACCTTTCTATACCTTTCCACTAACTCAAAAGCTTGATGATCTGATAAGAATGGTCTTTGCAAACTCAACATTCCAGGTTGTAACATGTTAGTCAGAAGAGCAGTATTCTTGAACACAGGATAATCTTTCTCTGTTAACATGTACAAACACAAACCATCACTTCCAGTCAATGCATGTACTCCACATGATTGATACAAATACCACCTATCAACTTTGGAGTTCATCAAATCCCTCCATTCAATATCTCTCTCATCAGGTTCAAACATGTTCTTTAAAAAGTAATAGTTAAGTCTTTCATGCACCACCTCTGGTCTAGTATCACCATAATTCATCTTGTAAAGATTCCAGAGTTGTATAATATCATCCCTATCCATGTAGTGCAACATCTGAGAAAAACTGATATATCCAACACTTGAGCCATTTGATCTCTTAATTCTCCAGCATGCTTGACTACCATCTAGAACATCATGTGAGTATGAAATGATTGGATATTTTGTTGACAAAGGAACTTCATTAAGTAACTCAGGTTCTTCTTGAGGTTTATGAACTGTGAGATCCATAATCCCTTTCATATCATCTGCAGTCACTTCTTCAAAATTATGCTCATTAGACACTTCTTCTTTCTCAGGCACACTATCCTCTTTCTCTGAATCACTCATCACTACTGACTGAGTTCTTCTCCTCTTCCTAGCCACCTGCTTTACTCTTCTACTAGTCCTCTTATAACCAATAACTTTCTTAACTTCTTTCTTCTCAACCTCCATGGTATCCTTGTCATCTTGCGTCTTTGAAACACTTCCAGATGCTTTCATATGGTCAGATTCTATAACCTCTGGCTTTCTCTTCTTTTCAAAAACTTTTCTTGGATTTAGCTTAGCATAAGTTTCATAAAATTCCTTTTCAATTATAGCATCTGACTTTCCCTTAAAATCCTTCATCTGATAATTTCTTGCATTCTTCAAATAATACTTCATATCATTAACCACTGCTTTCCTTGAAGGTGACTTAGGTTTGTAACCATGCTTCTGTACTTCTTTAATCCTCATAATCAGCTCTTCCCACTTAGCTACTCCATTCTTTTTGAGTATAAACTCAACAAGCTCTTCTGTCTTTTCACTTCCTTCCAACTGCTCATCATTTGTTATCAAGAAAGCTTCACCTTTTACAATCATATCAGAGTCTAAGAAATACTGCAATTGTTCATTGAACTCTTCTTGATTAACCTTTGTAGATTTGGAGCTTTCTACAAATTCAAACATATTTCTTTCCTCTTCAGCTGCCAAACTTCTTGCATATTCCTCATCCTGAGCAATCTGAGCTTTTTCATCAGCTAAAGCCTTTTCTTCAAGTTGCCTTTCAATTTCTTCAGCAACTTCTTTATCATGATATGATGTAGATTCAGCAGCAGGTTGTTGTTGTGATGGTGTGGGTGTTTTAGTTTCTTTGTTCATGTTCAAAAGTACTTGAGCTAAAGTCATCTGTTCATCATCTGATTCAGCAGAGTCCTTTTCTCCTGCACTCTTCTTAGTATCAACAGCAGAAACCTTTAGCCCATCAGCAGAGTGTTCTGCTCCAGCAGAGTCAACAACTTTTTCACTCTTATCACCAACATTTTCCCCTGATTTCTTGACAACCTCCCCTGAACCTATTACAACTTCCTGATCCTGAGCATTCACTACAGCCTCCTGATTATTCCTCCCCTGTTTGGAAGCATCCTCTTCCAAACTTGGTTTGGAACCTTTCTTCAACCTCCCCTCAAGATGAGCAACCCTGAGCTTAAGCCTTCTTATCTCAGCACCTTGAGAAGCTTTGACTGTAGACAACTCCTTTCTTAGTCCAAGAACCTCCTGTGACAATTGTGTACATTTATCCATCAATTCCTTAAATTGTTTCATGATATCCTCACAACTTCGGTCTGTGTTACCTGACCCAAGAGGTTGATCACTGGAATTGACATTTTGTACAGGGGTTTTAACTGTCAAATCATCTTTTTCAAGTTCAATGCTAGCCTCAACACTTCGACCTGTGAGACCTGGTCCGAGAGGTGTATCATGGGCAATGTCAATATGTACATCAGTGTCCATCAATTCAATAGTTTCAGTTCTGTCCTCATCACTTCGAGATGTGTGACCTTCTCCGAGAGGTGAATCTTGGGACACAAACTCAGTCTCAACCCTAGGTTGAACAGCTGAGCCCCCCATAGAAGCCATTTGGCTGGGGTTACCATCAGTTGTATCAGGTTCCTGAGAACCTTCTACAAAAGATGTTGCCATGGTCAAGGTCTTAGGTATGTTGACACTGTCCTGTTCAACTACTAAGTTGGAAACAGTAGTGCCAGCCTCTTCCATCATGATACCTCCAACACCTGTATCAGCCTCATCTGCATCCATACTAACATTGGCCTGAGGTAGCACAATGTTCTCATGTGGTGAAGTCCTAGGTGATTGGGTATGTTGGGGTTCATGTGATACTGATACATTCAAACTTGTTGATGAGGATGTGTGATGGGAAGCTGTGGGTGTTCCAGCTTCTTCACCCTCATTAACTGCAGCCACAACATTCAAGATGTGTTCAGTCAGGGGAGTTATAACACCAGAAAAACCTTTTCCATTCTTCTTTAGAAAAGCAAACATCTTGACTGCCATTCTACTACAGGGCTCAACATTTGTATGCCTCAATGGTTCTCTTAGCTGATAGTTGATAATAAGTTGGAGAAACCTTGGATACAAATAGAATTTCTTCTTAATAAACTTCTTCATACCCTCAAAAATCATAGAAGAAAAATCAAATGGTTGCCCTGTTGCCAAACAAACTAAAGCCATAGCCTGAGAAGCACTAAACTCACTCCATCCACCTACTTTGGGAAACAAGCAGTGTTGTAAAGTATGCAACAAGAACTTCCAATGGGGACAAAGATGATCTTTCAAAAATGTTCCACCAGCCTCAGGTCTCTCATATCCAATGTTCTCAAGCTCAGTCA
Source organism: Artemisia tridentata subsp. tridentata (assembly GCA_021014915.2). Lineage (NCBI taxonomy): Eukaryota > Viridiplantae > Streptophyta > Magnoliopsida > Asterales > Asteraceae > Artemisia > Artemisia tridentata. The sequence continues at coordinate 37,365,019 of CP139502.1, forward strand.
AAACAATTTCTGGGGTAAGGGTAGGAGGTGTAGGTACGCCTGATAAACGAAGACTTCTCTTAATGGTTGTTTCACTAACTACAATACTTTCACCATCCACACTACCTATCAACCGTTCCTCCCCGTCAAGTATATCCAGCTTAACAGTTGACCAAAATTGATGCATATGAGATTTATAGACGGTAGGATCAACGGTTAAAGCATACCTTAGTCTCGAAGCACTCAGAAAATCCATAACCTTATGAAATCCCGCAGCAGCAGAAACCTTACTCAGAAATGCAATTTGATTATGTTCTTCTGGAAACGTGCGTCGAGCCATTATGATTTGGGGGTTTTGGGTGTAATGAAATAAATTAGTGTTCTTGGGTGAGATTCAAATGTAGTTTTGAGAAATTAAAAGGTAATGAGATCGAATTGGTGTATAAGACCGTTTTGATCTAATTAGGTTTAAGAACGCGCCAAAAGTTTCAATTTTACCCTTCTACTTTCAAACTCATCAGCAGAGTTAAGAAAGTGTTGACCAAAAGTCAACTTTCCCAATTTCTTCAAAATCACTCCCTTAAATACCATACCAACCCCTCATTGAAGTCCAAAAATCCCTTAATCTCTTTAGCAAATCCCCAATTCACAAACCCTAACTCAAAATCAACAAATCATGAGTTCATCAAAAGCTCCAATCATCGACATATCATCAGATTCATCTTCTGACGATTCACAAGGGTGGGCAAGTTACTTTCCTCAGAGTGCATCAACATCACAACGAAAAGGTAAAGCAGTTATGGACGAAGAATACTCTGACCCACTCCCATCGACACCATCTTCGTTTGTAGATTCAAGCGATGATGAAGAAACAAAAGCATGGCCGAAATCAATGACATTCTACCAAGGTGTCTGGGAAATCGATCCTCCACAACATCCTTTGACCGCTGAGCTTCAGAAGCAAATGGAGAATGCCGCCGCCGCCTTTGCGAAGAGTGTCCACCTGCCTCATCCAAAGCCAAGTACGGTTGAGCAGAAACCCCCTGGGCCAAAGAAGAAGAAGCAGCAGAAGAAATCAGCTCCCTCGACAAGCCAACAGCAGAGTCCACCACCACGACCAGTAGTACTTGCTCTTCCCTGTCCAAGATTATTTGAAGCCATGGGTACTCGAGGACCTCGCAGCAAGGTCATGCCTGACTTTGCTAGAATTTAGGTTGTGAATCCATGGTTCTTGTTGTCTTTTGAACTCTTTTGATCAATGGTTGTAAGAAAACTTCATCTTGTACTTTGCTTTAGTTATCAATGAACGTTTAAATTTCCTTGCTTTACTTGATTGTGTGTTCATGTAAATCTGCAAAAGGTTAGTAGAAAACCACAAACACAAGCAAGAATATCCAAAAATAACAGCAGAGTAGCAGAGCAGCAGACAACTAAACAGCAAACAACTTAACAAACAGCAAATTTTGACTTAACAAACAGCACAAATCCTTACAAAAGTGTACAAAATCATACAGAGATAAGATGGTTAAAGATTAAAGATTTATCATGCCAATACTAGCAACTAAAAATTGAAATCTACTTATATCAAAACTTTTTGTAAGTAAATCAGCAACATTGTTGTCAGTATGTATTTTAACCACTTGAATTAGCTTTTTCTCATAACAATCTCTAATAAAATGATGTCTTATCTCTATGTGTTTTGTTTTAGAATGAAAAACAGGATTTTTGATAATACACATTGTGCTGTTGTTGTCAATGAAAATTTTTGTGTTCATGAAATTGTACCCATAATCCAGCAATTGGTTCTGAATCCAGAGCACTTGTCCACAGCAGCTAGAAGCAGCAACATATTCTGCTTCAGTTGTCGAATTAGCCACCACTGTTTGTTTCTTACATTGCCAAGAGATTAGCCTATGACCAAGGTACTGACAGCCCCCAGTGGTTGACTTTCTATCCATAGTAGCTCCAACATAGTCACTATCTGAGTATGCTATTAAGTCAAATGGGGAATTATTAGGATACCAAAGGCCCAATTTAGGTTGACCCTTGAGGTACCTAAAAATTCTTTTGACTACCTCCAAGTGTGAAACTTTTGGTGACACTTGAAATCTAGCACAAGCACACGCAGAAAACATGATATCTGGCCTTGAAGCAGTCAGATACATCAATGAACCAATCATTGATCTATAAAGATGTACATCAACTTCTACCCCATCTTCATCCTTGAGCAAAGGTTTGTTTTTATCCATTGGTGTCTTAGCTGCCTTCACATCCTTGAAACCAAATTTCTTCAATATATCAGCCACATACTTGTCTTGGCTAATAAAAATCCCATCTGACTTCTGCTTAACTTGAAGCCCTAAAAAGAAAGTCAGTTCTCCCATAGAACTCATCTCAAACCTGCTGTGCATAAGCTTCTCAAATCCTTCACATAACACCTTATTTGTAGACCCAAAAATGATATCATCTACATAAACCTGAACAAGTAGGATATCCTTTTTGTCTTTCTTAATGAACAATGTTTTATCAATGGTTCCTCTGCAAAAACCATTGTTCAACAAATACTGGGATAAGGTGTCATACCAAGCTCTAGGAGCTTGATGTAGTCCATACAGTGCTTTCTTCACCTTGTAGACCCTATCAGGATACTTAGGATCTTCAAACCCAGGTGGTTGCATCACATAAACCTCTTCAGGTATCTTTCCATACAAGAAAGCACTTTTCACATCCATTTGATACACTGGAAAATTCTTGTATGAGGCATATGCCAAGAAAAGTCTGATAGCCTCCAGTCTTGCAACTGGGGCAAATACCTCATCATAGTCTATTCCTTCTTCCTGAGTGTATCCCTGAGCCACCAATCTAGCCTTGTTTCTGACAACAATACCTCTTTCATCTCTTTTACATCTGAACACCCATTTTGTACCAATTGCCCTTTTTCCATTAGGTAAATCAACTAATGTCCAGACCTCTTGAAGCTTGAACTGCAGCAACTCCTCTTGCATAGCTTCAACCCAACTTCCATCTTTCATAGCCTTGTGAATGGTTTTGGGTTCTTCTTGAGATAAGAAACAGGCAAACATGCAATTCTGTAAATCCTTGTGGCTATTCCTCTTCTTAAGTGTTTGAGCAAACAATCCCTGATCAAGCAAATCACTCAACCCTTTTGATTTACTTCTAGTCTGAACAGCAGAGTGAACATCACCAATTATCTGCTCCTTTGGGTGAATCTTGTGGATTCTTGTTGTTGGTGTGGGACTAACAGGTATATCAGTCTCCAAATTGGATAAATCAGCTTCAGCACCAAAAACATCAACAACTTCATCATCAGTATCCACATACACTTCTTCTAATTCGGGCATCTCATCAGAAGAATCATCATCAGAATCACCATTTTTATCAGTAGAGTCCTTTGGCATAGCAGCAGAGTTACCAAACCTAACAACAGAGTGTTTGGGCCTAACAGCAGAGTGTTTTGGCTTATCAGCAGAGTGTTTTGGCCTGGCAGCAGAGTTGAGAGAACTGCTGCTATGTTTATTCCCTTGTTGCCCATCAACTTCTGACTCTTTATTCCTTTCCTTATCATCATTCTTGTCATCATGAGAAGGTTCATCAACACCTTCTACATTAACCTTTGGAACTTCCTTATGAACAGCATCACCATCTGAACTCTTTCCCTCTTTATCTGTTGGAGAGAAGTACTGATCAAACGTGCTCCTTTCAATCAAAACAAACTCCTCTGCAGTTTCATCCTTCTTTGCTTGTGTACCTGCATTGGGGTTAGTTTGTGTACCTGCAGACATGTTAGTAGAACCTGCAATGACTGGTTGATAATTCATACTCTTGGTTAAAGAATCAATATCAAACATCCACTCAGGACCTTTTCCATCAACATTAGGTGTGGTTTCTCTAATTCTAACATGCAAATTTTCCACCACATGCCCAGTCCTTTGATTGAAAACCCTAAAAGCCTTACTTTCAGTAGAGTATCCAACAAAGTAACCTATGTCTGCTTTCTCACTAAACTTGCCTAAGTGGTCAATGGTGTTTAAGATAGTGACAGGACACCCAAATGGTCTAAAGAAATCAATCAGAGGTTTCCTACCATGCAATAACTCATAAGGGGTCTTATTGTGAGGTTTAACTATCTTAGTTCTATTTTGCACATAGCAAGCAGTGTTGACTGCTTCAGCCCAAAAGATAGTGGGTAACTTAGACTCTGACAACATTGTCCTAGCAGCTTCAATTAATGTTCTATTTCTCCTCTCAGCCACACCATTTTGCTGAGGAGTTCTAGCCACACTAAATTGTCTAGTTATCCCTTTTTCCTCACAGAACTGATTCATCACTTGATTCTTAAATTCAGTTCCATTGTCACATCTGATGATCTTAACCTTGTGATTAAATAGGTTTTCTATCCTTGTTATAAAAGCCTTAAGTATGCCAGGTGTCTCATTCTTAGTAGCTAAGAAGAATACCCAAGTAAACCTACTGAAATCATCAATGACCACTAAGCCATACATCTTTTTGTTCAAACTATTCACATAAGTAGGTCTAAATAAGTCCATGTGTAACATAAACAAGGGTTCAGTTATAGAATTCACCAATTTGGACTTACAAGATGCTCTATGTTGCTTTCCCATTTGGCAAGCAACACATACTTCAGGATTCTCAAAAACCTTTGAAGGTAATCCTCTGACCAAGTTCCCTTTCACCAACTTGTTGATAGCCTTGTAGTTCAGATGTCCAAACCTTCTGTGCCATAGTTTGGATTCATCAATAGTGGCTTTGGCAAACAGACAAGTTAAATCTCTTTTGGGAATGATGTTCTTTATGTCCACACTGTATATGTTGTCATTTCTAGGGACTTTAAGAAGTACTAATTTATCATCAGGTATCTTATAGTCGGGAGATAAGACAAGACATTCAGTGTCTGTAAAAAGAACAAAATTCTTTCTGTCACACATTTGTGAGACACTAAAAAGATTGAACTTTAAGCCATTCACCAAATACACTTTCTCAAAATCCAATTTTCCAGTTCTGATTATGCCTTTACCAACAATTTTTCCTCCTTTAGGGTCATTCCCAAAGGCAACATATCCACCATCCAAAGCTTCAAAGTTCTCCAAATTACTTTGGTCTCCAGTCATGTGTGAAGAGCATCCACTATCAAAAATGCATTTATCCTTTAGCTCCTTTTGTAGATTGCCCTGCACAAAAAGTAAGAGAATTAGTTTCTCTTTGGGACCCAAGCCATTACTGACTTGGATCTACCTTGTGCATCAAAGTAGTCAAATTTCTTCAAATGCATTGATGCACTGCTGTGTCTGAGAACATGATCCAAAACTTTAACTTTAGGTTTCCAGACCCAGCAAGCTGAGGCTTTAATAGCATAAAAATGATTGCCCACAACAGTATCAGTAACAACTTTAGGCAAAACAGCAGAGTCTGCTTTAACAGCAGAGTTTGCCTTAACAGCAGAATCAACTATATCCTTCTTTATGGGCACTGTTGGTGCAATAGGAGAGATAACTCTAGAAGTACCATCTCTCATCAAGACTTCTTTGGGAACCATGTTTCTTTTGGGGTGAGGGTGAGTCTTTCTAGCAGTTTTTCTATGGTTCACCCTTGTGTACTGGTTCCAAGCTGGTTTCTTATAGCACTCATCTTGCAGATGTTCAAAGCTACCACAACAATAACATGCCTTCTTAAGTAATTGAAAATCAGTACCTAATTTTTGTGAAACTAGGTTGTTCCAATTTCTCTGGTTTCCTCTAGGCAAGTTATTAGTTCTTTTAGGATATACTCTAGGTGTGTTTTCATACTCAGCCATCTTCCTAGAGATACCTTTACCAAACCTAGGCTTAACAAACTCAACCTTTTTAGCCCTAGGTACTTTTGATTCAACAACAGTTGGAATTTCTTCCTTTTTGTTCTTAGGGGTTGAATCAAATTCCACTACATCATCATCATTGTCAGACTCCCAATCCTCAATTAGGGGTGCTTGTTCATACTTCTTTACCTCAACCTTAGGTGACTCTATTTCTTTTTCACTGGTTACAACTACAGGTTTACTAGTGTCACCTACAGGTTTAACCTCAGACTCAGATATGAAAGACAGTGTCCTAGTAGGAGGGGCATTGGCACTAAGTTTCTTAGGGTGAGCAACAACATTATATCCTAGACCACTTCCTGAGTCAGCAAAGTGTCTTCCTATGGGTTTACTGAGAATGTCAGTAGCAAATTGTTGTTTTTCCACCCTAACAACATGTTTTTCAGTCTCAGTTTTAGCTAAATCTCTAGCCTGTTCAGCCTCTTATACTTTTTCCATAAGAACCTTAATCTCATCATCTTTCTTGATAAGCTCATTTTTCAGGATAGTGATCTAATCAAGATATTCAATTTCAGCCTTTTTATAAAATTCTAGCTTCTCTTCTAAGTTCTTTAAACCATATGCATAACTAAGATTATCTAGCTTAAGTGTTTCATTTTCCATCTTAAGGTTTCCATTGCTAGACTTAAGTATCTCAATTGTATCAGAACATGATTTAAAAGAACAAGATGATTCATTGGATACCTCAGAGTCTGATCCAGAAGAAGAATAGGCCATGAGAGCAAAATGCTGTACTTCAGATTCCTCTTCAGCTATCAATGCACAATTTGGACCATCCTCAGCATGATCACTCCAGTCATAATCTCCTAACCCATCACATGATACCATAGCAGTAGTAGAATTTGGCTCTTCATCAGCAGACTTCTTGAAATTCTCATTGCTTCTTTTTGGTGCTTTGCATTCTCTTGCAAAGTGTCCCTTCTTTCTGCAGTTAAAACATTCAGCCTTTGACTTGTCAAATCCCACACTCTTGTTCCTTCTGAACTTCATCTCTTTACCAGTTCGCTTAAGAAACCTTCTAGCCCTCATTGTTAACATTGCAAACTGCCATTGCATATCAATCTCTTCAACATCATCAGGATCAAGTTCATCCAGATCTTGAGGCATAACTGAAGTACTTGTAGTAAGTTTAGCCAAATAAGCACAAATTGCAGCATCACTGATGGTGTTGGTGTTAGCAGAGTCAGCAGCAGAGACATGTGAACCAACAGCAGGAGCAAAAGTACTAGCAGCAGAGTGCTGTTCTTGATAACTACCAGTATTCTTGCTGTTTGAGGAAACAAAAGCAAGATTATTTGTGGTAGAGGATGAGCTTGACAATCCTTTAACTTCTGATTCATACACCTTCAAGTTATTATACAGATCATCCAATGTCATAGTATCAAAATCTTCCTTATGTCTCCAGACCACTGTATGAGTGTTCCATTCAGAAGATAGACTTCTCAGAAACTTTAGATTGACATCTTCTTGAGATGGCTCAATCTTCAAAAGAGCCATCTGACTGGATAGCTTATGAAGTCGATCATAAGTTCCCTCAATGCTCTCAGAACTTAAAGCAGTGAAAGTTTCAAACTGATGCTTCAGTAGATTCTTTCTTGATTTCTTGGTAGCTTCATTCCCACCAAATCGAAGTTCGACTGCTTCCCATAACTCCTTAGCAGACTCAATATGAGTAAAACTCAATTGATAATCATTAGGTATTCCCATCATGAGAATACTGTGAGCCTTGACCTCCAATCGTCTCTGCGCTTTCTCCTCACTAGTCTTGAGAGTCAAGACTGATCCAGTAGCAGTCTTGGTTTGCACACTATCTCCATGTAGAACAACTTCCCAAAGTGAGTAATCAACCATTCTCATATACTGTTGAATCCTCATCTTCCAGATCTCATACTCTCCAGTCTTGAGCATAGGGACCCTTGATGCAGTAACCATATGTGTAGAGTCGGAATCCATTGCTTACTTTGAAAATTAACAAATCTTGTATTCGATAATTCTTCTTGGTACCAGTTTCTAGATCACAAGCTCTGATACCACTTGTTGATCCCAGTTGAGCTTCACGATCTTATTAATTGCTTTAGATAAATCTAAGACAATCGGTATAGAAACTGATCTTGAGTTGTATATCAAATATTATGCGGAAACTAATACTTGATCTTAAGAAGAATTAAACACAAACGAATTATCAAACAACACTTCAATATATTAATACGATTGCTCAATAGCAATAGGGTTACAAGAAACCTTGAAGTGTAAACAATGATACGTATGCTAAGATAATCGATATCTAACCCTAATCCTAGAACCTCCTTTTATAGCGTAAGGAGTCCTAGTCGGTTTACAAGACTTTCTATACAAGAAAAATATCTTACGTATCTTTTCTATACTTATCCTTAACATACTATACATATCTAATAAGCAGCAGAGTAAATCTTCTAGCAGCAGAGTCTTCGTGAGCTAGCAGCAGAGTTACACTATGCCTATTATCCCAAACCAGCAGAGTCACAAAACAGCAGAGTCATTGTACTAATTAGCAGAGACACATAACTATTCAGCAGAGTTATGTTTCTCGAATCAGCAGCATCTTTTAGACCCAACATTTTTTTCTTCATCCCGTCACATTCAATCCCTAGGTTTCACAAAATAACTAAGCACTTCATCCACTAGTGAACAACAAGAATCAGTATCTATTATTGTCATCTTCAACATCCATGTAACCTAAGTACTCTTGTACTTTCACCATCATCACATCACATTCACCTCCGTGATCTATCTCAGGCCCTAAACCTCAAATCATGTCCCCCACTAGTAAACCATAAAAATTAGTATCTATCCTTGTTGTCTTCAACATCCAAGAAACCTAAGTACACTCATAGCATAATAAACCCCTACAACACCTCAATTCTTACCATCATTGAGTGCATTGCTCAAAAAGCCCTTTGTCCAAACACTCGTATCAAATCAAGTATGCGTTAAACATATTCAACCATAATTTACAACCTATAGGATTAGAACCTTCAACATCAAATGAGCATGAAGCTCACATTCATTTAAACTAGGTTTAAGTAGTACCACTTTCACAAGTAGTAAAAGTTTTAGTAATACTTTGTCACCAAGCTTCTGCTTATGTCTCAAATCAATATTTTAACAACATATGTTAAAATGCGAAGCCAATCTCATGCACCCCAAGTAACAATGACTCTTGAGAAGTATACAAAAAAACTCAAGTGAATTCCTCTTGTCATCATCTAGTAAATTCCAACTCAAACATCTAAGTTCATATCGTCATTTAGGAAAACATGATGTTTCGGAAGAATATTATGCATTTAGCTCTCATCTTGTCAAAAGGATAATATATATCCTATCATTCTCTCCTTGCAACATGAACGGTTGTGTTACAAGAGATTTCATTACACCTCATTAGGTAAATGATCTTAAACAAACATCTGCAAGTTCTATGAACTAGAGCTTCCCCCTCATCGTGTCATACTTGTTTTCATAAGTATGATAATCTTACTTGTTGAAAGATACTTTATGTATCTATCTTCTTTCAAGCATACGTCATAACCAAGCCTTGCTCAAATCTTGCGCTCACACAAGATCTATTAAAGTTGGTAACTTTACTTAGATTCTTGTTTCAAAGAACTTTCTTGAGAACGTTCTTAACATATTCCATTATCACACACAAACACATCTCTTGGTCTAAGATGATCAAATCACTTGCTTAACACATACTTAAACTCAACATAAAAGATGTCACCCTTTAGATCATTCAACCTTAGATTCCAAACACAAAGATTAAAATTTGTTGACACATATTTGTTAAATTTCCGTGTATAACATGACATCTTCATCACCTTAGTTTTAATAGATATAGTTGAGTCTCATTAAGTCATGTCTTGGTGAATTATCACCTTTTTATACTTTAATAGGCAAAAATATGAATTCCTATCTTTCAGACATGAGAATGACTACTGGAGAATTTATTGCACTAGAAACTCAATTTAACCTATCGGTTAAATTGCTTCCAGCAGAGGAGTTGGGTATGTGGAATCACCCGTAAAAATGGTTGTGTTCAGCCTGAATTGAGCACCGCTAGTAATAGTCTCATATTCATTCTCCAACTTGAAAATTTTGTATTCCTATACTATAACATCCCGTAAACTTCCCTTTCATTTGTAAATAGTAAACGAAGACTAGTCTATCACCACAGTTTAATTAACCATTTTTACGGACTAAATTTTTTACTTTCATTCAACATTATTACTAAACAGGATGTTGTAACATGTTTCTCATCCTTTGCATCAAACTCATATACGTACTATGATAGTCTCAAGCCGCGAATAACTCAAACCTTGTATCATTTCTAACGTTACGTATCGTAACTTGATTTAACGCGTTTTTACAAAACACTTCAGGTTTACTAAAACTAAACTAATCACCCTCTAATAACATTGGACTTCGGCCACCATTTTCAGCCCGTCACTATTCAAGCTCTATTATATCCAAGCAAACCACAAAGCTCACATTTCCTTGTTCTAGTTTCACAGTCGACATACCTCATCTCGATATAAGGTGCTGTGATCTTTTCTTAACATTCATTCATTTATTTACGTATCATTACAAGTCTTCTATATCTTTATTTCGATATCTCATTAAACATTAATCTCTCAAGCACTGATGAACTCAAATAAGTACATTTTATTACCGTCCTTTATCCTATTTATTTGACTTGTTTTATTATATTATCTGTGAGAATTGATACGTTAATGTTTACTTTTGTAATTCTCAGGTAAAAACAAGCATTTGGTGAAACTTGGCAATTTTGGACTAATTATGGAGCAAAACAAGCAAGAAGTTAAGAGTCTACTGAAATGTACAAGATCAAGACATTCTGTTCCAGATACGCCGCATCTTGCTTATTACATACGGCGCATCACTATCAAGATTTCACAAGATACGATCCAAGATACAAGAGGACATGCGCCGCATCTATAAATGGAGTTACGCCGCATCTTCTGGCGGTGTACGAATATTCCTGAATATATTAATCTTGGACCCCACGCGAAGTTAAGTCAATGCGCCGCATCTACTTATTAGATGCGCCGCATCTTACCCTCAGACAGAAACTATAAATACCCCAAAGTCAGACGAGAGAAAGAGTTTGACAGTTTTAGAAGACCGAAGTACAGAAACCCTAGGACGTATTCAGTCGAAGTAGCAGCACAAGACACACCTTGAACGTAGATACAAGAGCTGTAAGAAGGTCCTGCATGTATTTAATTCATTAAGTAGTTTTGTTTTATTGTGTTAGTAAACTTTAATTCATCAGGATTGGTGGCTTGTGTAATGTGACAACGGAAAGATTGCACTCCCTTTAATATTGCTTTCCCATCAATTAAAGTTTATATGTTGATGTCTTTGGTGACTTTTATTAGTGCATTGATAACCTCTGTGTCTAGCTGAGCGTTGATCGGGTCGCCATGCCTCTGCCCTCGCCTATTTATTAGATCTCCTATGCATTCTATCGTCTGTAGAAAAGTAGGAAGAAAGATAAATAGGATAGTTATAAGTAATCATTAAGGGTTTACTCGCCGATAAGATTAGAACCAACGAGAAAGGACTTAATCTCGGTGCGTTGCATCGAACTATACACTTCATATAAAACTAGCAATAAAACAAGTGACAAGCTACTTATGTATCAGGACAGGCCTTCTTATTGTCTCGAGTATTTATCTGTGTACTTGTGTGCTATTCGCTGATTCATGCCTATTAGTTTAGTTTATTATTTAATTGCAACCAAACTGTGCCAGTCTCTCAGGCTGAACCCCCTTGCGTTAGATTAGGTTGTATAGCTAACTTAAGATATTAAAATACTGATTAGGATAACTAGATAATATGTTCCACTCTTAGTGATCGACACTCTACTTACCATTATATTCATACTGACCGGGTACACTGCTCGTTAAAGTGTGTGTGTTATTGATAAGTCGGCTAAATATAAATTTAAAACTTGAATACTGCTAAAACCACAACGACATACCGTGGGTATAAATTAGAGCACTCGCACGCACGCATCAAGTTTTTGGCGCCGCTGCCGGGGAGTGAATTGTTATTATCTGTTAATTTGATTAGTATTTTAATTAGGTTTTTAATTTTTAATCTAACCGCTAACCGTGTTGTATATTAGGTTAATTGCATTCATTGTATTATTTTGCATATTTTCTGTTTTTGTGTGTTTTTTATTTTTGTTTGTTTTTATTTGTTTTTATTTTTCGTATTTTCTGTGTTCTGCTATCGTTGTACTGAGCTTATTCAAACGATACGGCGCATCTATTTTCTTAGATACGGCGTATTGCGTTTAATTTTTATAAAATACAACGCGTTTAATTAATTCGATACGACGCATCTTTTCCCCAAGATACGGCGTATCTGTTTTTAATAAGAATTTTTTTTTCTAAACGATAACGCGATACGACGCATCTGCTTTAGCAGATACGGCGTATCTATTATTTTTATTAAAAACAGTTTTCGAATTATTAAACAGATACGACGCATCGATCTCTGTCGATACGGCGTATCTTCTGAATCAAAAATCTTGTATTTGGAAACGTAACGAAAATACGGCGCATTAACTTTTGTTAATACGACGAATATAATTTGATAAATATAGTTGGTTTTTGATATTTACTTTGATCGGTCCGCTACTCTCGTACACAAGTTGTTTATTTTCAGGATAAATGATGACTCAAGCATCACCATGAAAGATTACATTCTGAACCAAACCGAGAGACGCTAGCTGGAGTGATCGAACATAAGACAACGAGAGTGGAGGAAAACTCAGTACTGGTAACAGAGAACATCTTAAATTCTTGAAATAGAATTCCAGGTAACCTCTACAATAATTCACCTAGCCTTAAAAAGAGTTCTCTCAATTTTACTATACATTTATAATCTTGATTTTGTAAGCTAAAACACGATATTTGTTCCTAACCCCGGGACAAATCATTATCTACTAAACAATAAGATTATAATTACTAATAAAACGAATATACTTGTTGATCTTATCTTGGATTTATATATATCATATGCCGTTTAACCCCAATTTGATGTATAAAGAATTGTGTTGCGGAGGCCAAGGTACGTTCCTTATTTAAATTTCGTTCACTAACATTGCGATACGGCGGATCTAAATATCCCAAGCGCCGTATCTCTGACCAACTAGGACTCATTGACTAGTCAACGAGATTAAATAGATACGGCACATTCCAATTTTTCAATACGGCGCATCGTTTTGCCCTATAAATACGACGGGAATGCGCCGGATCTAAATTTTTTACCCCAAATCCTCACACAGTTAAGAACATACACGCAGTAAAATTAAACTCTAAATCCGAGCATTTTTCTCAAATTAACCCTCTAATCCGATCTCTTAACCTACTCCTAATCATATAATTAAGGTAATTATTCTATTTCGATTTAATTTTGTTTAATATAAAAATTAGGGTTTATGTGATTAATTTGATTAGGGCTTAGATGATATAGAGATATGATTAGGACTTGTATTAGATGATCTCCCCCGTATTTAATTTGCATAAATCATCGAATTTCTGGCCTAGTTTGATTTGAAAGTAAATTAGGGTTTTGAATTCGATTTTGAATTTTAGTGGGAAAATGGATTAGTGGTGGTGTAATAAGCTTTTAGAACTTTTATAATGGGTAAATGAAACTGTGATATTAAGTGCGAGTTTACGTCACGGATACAGATTCTTGGAATGCATGCCTGACCCCCTTTATTTTATACTGATATGCTTTTAGATGCGGCGCATCTAGGTTACTTGATGCGGCGAAACGGCCTATTTCCAATTTAATAAAATTCTAGATACGCCGTATTATTTAATCTAGATACGACGCATCTCCATACGCCGTATCTCATTTCTTGCTCCGCATCCCTTATATTTTGTGCAGATACGCCGCACTGATTAAAACAGATGCGCCGTATCTACCTAATTTACAGACTGTTTACTAACTTTGAAAATTTATTTCAGATGGCATTACCAGAGGCTGCACACAGACATCAGTGGCTACGTTTCGAGAATATGGGACTGACACCTGGGACTTTGGATGATTACTTGCAGAGACTAGACTCGATTTACTTTAAGAGAATATTTAGGGTCCAGGTTTTGGATATTGCTGATGTTGGATTGATTGGAGCGGGGCATGCTGCTGATAGTTTGCATCGTAGGTTGGAGATGGTGGTTAGTGATGCTGATAATGAGGTAGTGTTTAGATCTTTTACTTGGGAGAGGTTGTTTGGGGTCGATGAGCCTCTTATCAGGGAGCTTATGTTGGAGTTCTTCAGTACTATCCATTACAGGGAGACTGATACAGAGATGGACACCGCCGACACTTTGGTTTTTAGGTTGGGGGGAGAGCACAGGCAGATGTCGATGAGAGAGTTTATTCTGGCTATGGGGTTACACACTGATGAGGAGCTTGAGTCTGAGGGGTTTTCTAGGTACTGGGCTGACAGCTTGAGGGCAGTTCCTGATAGGGCATTGCTGGGAGATTACTGGGATAGGATCTCTTCAGGGGGTGATATCACTACTTCCACCCCTTCTTACACACTGATCAGGGAGCCCATGAGGAGGTTGTGCCACCGCATGATAGCTTTGACCATTGCTGGGAGAGGTCAGTCACCCGAGAAGGTGACTACTCTTGACCTCTTCCTTCTCAGGAGCATGGACGAGGGGTTGTCGGTGAACATCCCTCACTTTCTTGCACATTACCTCCACCGTACAGCTGCAGGGAGAGATAGGAGGAGTCATATGACCGGCGGGCATTTTGTATCTAGGCTGGCCCGCCATTTTGGAGTGATTGGAGAGGAGATTCCAGCAGGGCTGGAGGTTGTGGTGACCCATCTCCCGGTTATTGACAGGGATTATTTGGTTAGACTTGGGATCTGTCAGTTGGCTATGGGGGATTACGTTTGGGTAGCATTGGGGCCCGCTAGAGCTGCAGGACCAGAGGCGGAGCAGGGAGGTCCCCAGGGAGCTCCGGCTGCTGCTCCAGCCCATCAGGAGGAGCCACAGGCACCAGTACCCCCACCAGCACCTGTACGCACGGTAAGTCAGAGAGTTGAGGCAGTTGAGGGAGAGCTGAGAGCCTTGAGAGGCGTAGTAGATGGTATGAGGAGGGACTCGGAGTGGCTTGTTACGAGTGTGAGCCGACTTTTGGAGCAGCAGGGTATTACCCACACTCGTCCGGATGGTACTCATGTTGCAGGAGTGACACTTGCATACACTCGCAGAGTCCGGGCTAGGACTGATGATGCCAGCACTTCGGGGACCCACCCACACGACCCCACTGACTCATGATCTCTTGATTTTACGTGTTTATTGACATTGTTCCATGCACATTATTATTATTCTTTTTGGATTGTACTAATCGTTATTATCATATATGCATTTGATGTTTCAGTTTATATTTCTTATTATGCTTGACAAAGACTGGCATTAAGTTCAGCATGATAATACGAGAGGACGTGAGAGAAAACCGTGGAACGAGCCATTTTTACAACAGACTGTTAATAGTCTGTCTGGTGAACACATGCGCCGCATCTGGTACAACAGATGCGCCGCATCCTATCCTTTATTTTATTTTTATTTCGTAATTATTCCAGGCTCGATACGGCGTATCTTCTTCCATAAGATACGGCGCATCGACTGACCTGATGATTTTAATTTTAATTTTTACATTTTATTTTTGCTAACTACTAATGTATTATGCAAGTTTGAACCTTTCTTAACTTAGGTGTGTTAAAGTCTTGGTGGTATTTTAGATTCCTGCATTTCCTGTGGATACATCAATTATGAAGCTTAAACGTTCTAATCCACAAGAAGTTGATTTTTGCTCTTATACTAATGGAGGATCATACCGAGCAAATCTCAGGGGAGTTTTTCTGTTCTAATTCTTTTATTTTCCAGTTTTTAACCTTTCATACAAACAACGAGGACGTTGTTTAACTTAAGTGGGGGGATTGGAGAATTAGAACACTTACTTGTCCTAAACTTTTCAAAATATGCTTAAAATGTGCTTAATATATCAGAATTTAAAATTTTTTAGCATGTTTTTGTTTAAAGTCTAAGTTGCATAGCTGCACACATGACGTTATTTTCAAAAATTTTGACTTTCAAAAATTCACAAATCTATGAGTGTGCCGGTGACTTGTAAACTTTAGAACTTGGCTTGTATACTATTCGAGACCACCATAATAAGTATTATTTTATATAATTGGAATGACTTGTCTAAATTGGTAAAATTTCTAGGATTACACCCAAATAGTCTTTATATGTTATGTGATATTAACTAACTACACTGGTTAGTTAACCCCCGTATAAACCCTTTTGTTACTCTCACTTTTAGAGTAAGATACCCCTAGAAAAACACTCAGAGCCATTCCTTTCGTTTCTTACACCTTTGTTATAATGTTTCGTTACACCCTTACACCTTAGCCTACCCTGTAGATTAAAATCCGTGGTTGGTTAATTGTTTTAGGCAAAGTGTGTTTCCTTACATTACCTGTGTTCGTGTGCGTAATTTATTATCTTTGGTTGGGTCGGGAAATTGCGCAATGCAATTGGAGTGAAAGTAAATATTGTATATCTTTGAGTTTATTTTTCGTGTGTTTACTACTTTCACTATTACCGTTATTTCTGAAGTTAAGAAAAGTATGGAAAAATTATCCAGAGTTATCATTATAGTGATGTGGTGAAATTTTACACATCTATGTTTATGTTTTAATTCAAAATAATAATAATAATAATAAAAAAAAAAAAAAAAAAAAAAAATCGAAAATATAGAAAAGAAAAAGAAAAAAAGAAAAGTTGGGAGTTTGTTTTAACCAACTTATGTAAAGTTTTGTATTAAGTGGTCGATATCACCACTATTTGTTGTATATCATATCTATGGATTGAATGGGAGTTGAACGTTATGGGAACGCCAACTAAAGGATATTCTTTGATTAAGATCTTGTTGAGTATAATTCGTGTCTACCTAAAGCGTGTGTTTCAAGTGTTAAAGCGTGAGTTATTCTATGATATGAGTCTTATTCATGGGATGGTTGGGATAATGATTAACCACACTTAGGATTTTAATTTATTTGTTTTGTTTATTTTTCATTTTTACACCAATTTGTATCCCAAATATTATCCATACCCTATATTATTCTTTATCCAAACCTTTTATTTATTGAGATTAGGGATTTGAACAATCTTAAGTATCGTAGTCGTGGATTCGGCTATGTATTTATGATTTTGTCGCCCTTTTTGATATAATATTATTGGTGAAGATTACTTGGTCCTATCTTTAGCCTATTCGAGTTAAGGATTTGAGCAATTGCAAGTATCGTGTTCGTGGATTCGATCATGTATTTGTGATTTTGTCGCCTTTTCTGGAATTTGAGATCGATAGAGATTAAGAAGAATGATTAACCTTTAAGCCTACAAACCCCTTTTTACCGCTTTAGACTTGTTATTCCTTGGCTTTAGTGGGGGAGATGTGTATACTTGCCAAGCTTATAATAGAATATTCGTCACGACTGGACAGTTAAACGATTAGATTTGCTTTTATCGAAATATTTTATTTTACTTCTAATTCGTTAAGTGTTTGGTTGTGTGATTATGACAAAAATGAATACATGCTTAAATATAAAAATAAATCCTAATATCTTTTAGGATACATTTTCATAAGATTAATTCTAAGGTTTACTTGGGGACAAGTAAAGTTCAAGTGGGGGGATATTTGATGAACTCAAATAAGTACATTTTATTACCGTCATTTATCCTATTTATTTGACTTGTTTTATTATATTATCTGTGAGAATTGATACGTTAATGTTTAGTTTTGTAATTCTCAGGTAAAAACAAGCATTTGGTGAAACTTGGCGATTTTGGACTAATTATGGAGCAAAACAAGGAAGAAGTTAAGAGTCTACTGAAATGTACAAGATCAAGACATTCTGCTCCAGATACGCCGCATCTTGCTTATTACATACGGCGCATCACTATCAAGATTTCACAAGATACGATCCAAGATACAAGAGGACATGCGCCGCATCTATAAATGGAGTTACGCCGCATCTTCTGGCGGTGTACGAATATTCCTGAATATATTAATCTTGGACCCCACGCGAAGTTAAGTCAATGCGCCGCATCTACTTATTAGATGCGCCGCATCTTACCCTCAGACAGAAACTATAAATACCCCAAAGTCAGACGAGAGAAAGAGTTCGACAGTTTTAGAAGACCGAAGTACAGAAACCCTAGGACGAATTCAGTCGAAGTAGCAGCACAAGACACACCTTGAACGTAGATACAAGAGCTGTAAGAAGGTCCTGCATGTATTTAATTCATTAAGTAGTTTTGTTTTATTGTGTTAGTAAACTTTAATTCATCAGAATTGGTTGCTTGTGTAATGTGACAACGGAAAGATTGCACTCCCTTTAATATTGCTTTCCCATCAATTAAAGTTTATATGTTGATGTCTTTGGTGACTTTTATTAGTGCATTGATAACCTCTGTGTCTAGCTGAGCGTTGATCGGGTTGCCATGCCTCTGCCCTCGCCTATTTATTAGATCGCCTATGCATTCTATCGTCTGTAGAAAAGTAGGAAGAAAGATAAATAGGATAGTTATAAGTAATCATTAAGGGTTTACTCGCCGATAAGATTAGAACCAACGAGAAAGGACTTAATCTCAGTGCGTTGCATCGAACTATACACTTCATATAAAACTAGCAATAAAACAAGTGACAAGCTACTTATCTATCAGGACAGGCCTTCTTATTGTCTCGAGTATTTATCTGTGTACGTGTGTGCTATTCGCTGATTCGTGCCTATTAGTTTAGTTTATTATTTAATTGCAACCAAACCGTGCCAGTCTCTCAGGCTGAACCCCCTTGCGTTAGATTAGGTTGTATAGCTAACTTAAGATATTAAAATACTGATTAGGATAACTAGATAATACGTTCCACTCTTAGTGATCGACACTCTACTTACCATTATATTCATACTGACCGGGTACACTGCTCGTTAAAGTGTGTGTGTTATTGATAAGTCGGCTAAATATAAATTTAAAACTTGAATACTGCTAAAACCACAATGACATACCGTGGGTATAAATTAGAGCACTCGCACGCACGCATCAAGCACCCTCATATTTATATCGACACAACCAAGTTAAAATGTTTATATACATCTGTTAATCTAAATTATGAAACTCGACACAATATGAAAACACATATTCAGGATACACTCACCACCTTGTAAACATACATAATATCACATGATTAATATGTCACAAGATTACTAGTTCACTGCCAAAGTTTATGTAGGTTAACTTCAATATTTGGCCACGCTAACATGAACCTATAGCACTACTTTCATGCACACATTATAAACAAATAAAGGTCGAACATGATTTATCTCACACTCACAAAACTCCCCCTCACTTGACAGAACCCCAAAAACCAACACTAAAATTCATTTGTCTCTTTCCTTTGGTTGTAAGTGCCGACCATATTCCACCTGAATCACCATCATTAAGCCTTCTTACACACTCCAAGAAACCTCACAAACTTTTCTTGTATTACTTGTTTTTCATGCATCGACAAGCAATAAAAAGCCAAGAACCATGTGCTTTCCTTATACCCTCTATGACACACTCAACTTGCTGCACATTTTAACTCCACACTCCAAGTAACCATCATTTCAAATATGTCATACACTCAAGTACCATAATCGAGCCATGTATAAGAAGTTCAAGAGTTATTTGTCATGTTTCTTTTGGAAAGGAAGATGGCATGCAAATGTAATCATTCGAACCACTGACACACTCAATCTCATACATTTCTGGTCAATTTATCATTGCATTCATGCACCAAACATGTGTATATAAGGAATACATGCAATTTAACCAACTCTCATGCAAACACACTCGCTTCCACTTCACAAACATCACATGCAATCTTATCTCTATCTTACAACTTGCTCAAATATCATCTCCATCTAATATATATACATATTCACATACATGTGCATGCATTCACAAACAAACTTTCTTCCTCTATTTCCCTTGTGTCACTGCCATTCGAAACAAACAAGAAGAAGCTAAGGCAAAAGGGTTTTTCACACTTTGAAGATATCGGGTTTAATATTTTGGAAAATGCTAACGGGTCTAGTTATTTGGTTCCCTCTTGCACTCGTACACACCTCACTCTTTGTAAGTAAACCCAAACGACTCTTGTGAAAAACATATGATCGATCTATACACTTGACTACTTGCTCAACCAACTTGACAACATGCCATGTTATTCCCCTTACCCATTCACTGACAAAACCATATCCTGTCCCTTCGAATAACTACCCAACTTGTGGGAAAAGAAAACAAATATATACTCCCTTCTTCACACATGCGTATCCATGCACACACATATACAAACTTTCACAATTACAAAATAGTCTAAGTCTATTTCCTTGCTGCTGAATTCGAGAGAGATTGGCCAGAAAAGGGGGAGTTCAAGTCGTGGCCTAGGATAGCAAGTACTTGGTCTCGTTTCCTTGTTGGGTTGTGAATCAAGTCACGCAAATCTCCTTTCCCTCATCAGTCCATAAAGCGTTTTACTCCCCACCAACTTTGGTGTAGTAAGTAGTTTCTTAAATGCACTTTTATTTCACTTCCTAAAGTTTTATCATGTCATTCAAACCTAACTAGCTCACTCTCATTATTTAATACTTTCGTACATCATTTTGGATATGAATGTGGCATCTCGAATGGTGGTGTGGCTATGCATTAAGTGGTACTAATATACTTAACTATGGATAACATATAACAAGTTTTTAGAACACGTTTCTATGTCATGTTAATATTGCACTACAACAGCTTTATTTCAAAACTTATTACACTTGATAAAGTCACTTAGGATTGGACTCGTTAATCACTATTTTTACACACAACATTACGGGCTAAGGCCCAGCCCAATTGTTCATAAGCTAGGGAAATAAGTTGTACCAATTAGACGCCTTAATAAGCTCGTTTGCACAGTTTTTATAGACCAAAGTGTAGTGCGTTTGAACCAGTTTTATATATACTAAAATTCACTAGTTGGGCCTTAAAACCCATTAAGCGTTGAAAAGCTCTTTTTAGCAAAATAAGCGGTCCATTAAGCTTAAAGTAAGCTACTAAACATTTTCTCAGTTGGCGAAAAATGACAATTTACAACTTAATGATTTTTGGACTAATTTTGCAAATTATACGAACCTAGGGTCAAAAATGTAACTTTTTGAAACTTAAAGGTTTATTCTGAAACTTAATTACATTTCGACGAATTAGTATTTTACGATTCGTATCGTACGAAAATGTACACCTGAATACTATAATATATATTTATATATATAATAAAACGCGACATTTATAAACGTATAACTTAGTTTATTCTTGAATAAACGTAATATCGAACCAGAAATGGTTATTCTTAGAAAATTCATTCATTCAATTAAACGAGAAATATTATACACTTACTATAATCTCTCACCGACCAACTTCTGATAAATTATATACGTAGTACTATTTAAAAACGAGAACGTAAGCGATAACGATACATTATACATACAGACAAGTTATATAGTATATAACTTTGTTTTTGAACTTTAAACATTTCACCACGCAAGCCACCTTTGCCACAAAAACCAATTTGTCACTCGACACTGTTTCAAATCATTATTCGCGATAAGTCAAGCTTAAGTTATAGAAATCTTAGACATTCTTATTATTCAGGTCGTCGGTTGGAGCCGTTCCCGTGATACATTAGACATAACATTTCCTTGACTTTTAATAGCTAAGGTGAGTTCATAGCCCCTACTTTTTATACGTTTTGAAATACTTTTGGGGGAGATACATGCTCAAACTATATTCATTTACTTATACAAGTACTTTAGAAACTTTCACGGATTACCGTGAGTTTATAGCCTCACTTTCCATTACTTACTTGTTTTATAAACATTTTGGGGGAGATATATGCTTAAACTACTTGCTTTTACTTTAACAAGCACTTTTACATACTACTGTGAATTATCGCCCCACTTTTACTTGTTATAATTGTTTTATAAATGCTTTGGGGGAGATACATGCTTTATACTTTTACAAGTACTCTTAACTATTTACACATTACTGTGAGTTCCATAGACCACTCTTTTACCTAGTTTGAATTACTTTTGGGGGAAATACATGCTTGTATTTCATATAAACCTTACTAGTTTACCTTAAACATTATACTCAGTTGATAAACCACTCTACTTGTTATTGAAACGTAATACTTGCTTTTACTCACAAGGGTACTATAAACTTTTACGGAATACTATGAACTTATGAATCCACTTTTATACGCTTTTATATCTCATGGAGAGGTACCTATTATAAACATGATCACAAGTGATTTTCAACTATATGCTATACCTGATTCACTATTGCCTAAGTTTACCTTTATTGCCATGTTCGAAGTCCCTCATATCATGAACCTTAATCACTTGCGAGTGAACGTAAATAATTGTGAATAGATCTATTTGGGACTGACAATCCCCGTTTGGGTCTGCTAGGATGAGCCACCCAAGCGCACTTTATTTAAACAAACTTATAGGTTATTGGCAAATACCTATCCCGAGGGCCTATATACTTTACATCATTTTTTATGCCTGTTAAACGTTGAGTGTCATGAGGCTTAGAGCAATAGAACGATACTGTAGTCATGATACAGTATTGCCATTATTTTATTAAACTTGAACTTGTGTTCACTATATAGCAGAAAATCACTACTTGGCAAACTATAACTATTTATTTTGTCGACCCATTTAGGGCAAACAAACCAACTATGGGTGTATAATATCGTAACCCACCGCTTATTTTATTAATAATTGTATTTATTACAATTATTACCTAAACTTGGAACTATTGATAATCAACTGATTTTATGCAAACTCTATGGATTCACTCACACTTTGATTTTTGACAATCAACTGGTTTAACTATAAATACTATGGTATTACTCACCCTTTGACTTCGATAATCAACTGTTTATTTACAACTGCTATGGACTCACAAACTCTTTGATTTTGGAAATCAACAGTTTTTACTTACAAACTCTATGAACTCACCAACCTTTGTGTTGACGCTTTTAGCATGTATTTATCTCAGGTCCATAATGAGCAAGGATGGCACGGAGGAGCACGGATACTTATGATGGCTATAAATTCTATTATCATTCGAAAACCTGCTTAATAAATTTTGAAACCACTGGGACATTATTTTGTAAACTCTGATATTCGAATGATAAATCTTTTAAAACGACTAAATTGGTGATCGTTTTCTACTATTCAACTGTTGTGCCATGAAGTAACACCCAATTTAAATTCCGCTGCGTATCACGAAATTGGGGGTGTTACATATACTTGTCTAAAGTAAGTATTAAAAGATGATATTTTATCTTGTTTTAGGAGTATTAATCAATCAAGTAATAGATGTGATTTTTCTTAGTAAAATCACTTGCATTTCATATACATGTGTTGATTACATGTTATTTGTTTAATATGTTTAAGTGTCTTGACGTTATCATATTAATTATTTTAGTGATAGTCAAATGTGTAAACCTTGGAAATGTTTTGTCTGCATGCTTATATGCTTCACGTTAACATGATTTGAATAATATGTTCATTCTTTCATGCTATTTCGCAAGATTAACGTGTTACTTGTTAACTCATGATATGTCATTTTTATATGATGTTTCTATATTTGAAAGCTCGTGTCTTTTGTTGACATTCTTTGAGTATTTTTCGTAGGATAGTCTAAATGATGTATGCTTCCGAAATGTTAGAATTGTTTGCATGAATCTGTCTTTTTAATTCTGTTGTGACTTTGTCACACTATTTGTTTGCCATGTGTGCACCTATATGTCTAAGTTCTTTTTGGTATGATAAACACTTAGAAGATGTTTTATTAATCACATAGATCATTAGGTTAATCAATGAGTAAGTATGCTTAAGTGACTAAGCCTAACATCAAAACAATTTCATAATATAGTATCTTCTACAATGTCATGCTATGCTTATTTGTCTTGATGCTATGTAGTAACCTTTAGTCTAGTATGGTGTTTTGTTTAACACATTTGTCTTATAGTTTGATAACAAATTATTTGTTATCTTACTTTGATATGCTTATTTTGCATAATTGTTGTCCCTTTATTGCTGCTTAGATTAGTAATACGTTTATGGGATTCTTTCACCTGCATATTGTGTTTAAATCTAATAGGATTAAGTTTTAAAGGTTTGAAATTTGTGTTTGGGTATCTTTCAATATACCTCTCTCCAAATCGTATTGTTGCTTCCGCTTTCCTAACAACCTCCTAAACATTTCATCGTCATTCTTCATTTGATGCATCGCAGATTATGTTGAATGTCTACCAATTAAGGGGGAGAGAAATTCATTCACATAATTGTCTGTTTGTATTAAATAACACTCACACATACCGACACATAGGTTCACACCACTTAGTTAAATCAGTTCACAAAATCACAAAGTGTTTCAAACCTTATTAGCTCAACATCACAGTTCTGCACCAATACCTCGCTAAGTGAAAAACACATCATGTGTTTGACAAACCTCTGAATGAGAAACATTAAATCTCCTTAGACTTTGACTAGGATTAGTGAAACCAAATCAGTAGTTATAAGTAAATAGACCTTAGCATGAACCTTCGTTTGATCAAAATCGACATAACATAACCAAATCTATTATGGTCTCACGGAATCCTTCGATAAGAAGGACGGAACCAAAAATTTGGTTCCGCCCAATCCGCGGGTACCAAGTTCTGTTTTTAAACATTCATAACAGAAAACCTTCTCACAACCAACAATTCTAGGATTTACTTTCACATCATCATTCTCTAGAACAATTTCATTGTCTAGAACATCTTCTAGAACACCATCATAGGATCTCATCCTTTTCATTCTTGATACATATCAAGCACGTCATTGTTAGTGCAAAAGATATATCAAAACCACCAGTGTCAACACATTGGTACAACCAACACTCTCTCATCATATGATGATATTTTCATCCTTATATAGGCATCCAGTATTTCTAATAGTCGCAAATGGAATTTTTATTCCTAAGTGATCATTGTCTTCACTTCCTCTTAATTCCATTTCGAGCATTTATGGCACGATTCATCATCTTTGGTAGATGATAATATCATAACCTTAACCGTCTTCAATACTCTTATAGCATTTGCTATACATTAGAGTTTCTGAATTCATTGCATTCATTATAACCACCTCCTTCCATCACCTCTTTCACTAATCATCAACCCCATGGATTAGCGAAAAACTTACTTGAATCAATCTTTAGTTATCAAGCTATCACTAGTAAACTAACACCAACACTAGGATCACTCATATATTCCTCATAGGCATTGTTTTGTAAGATTTTATCATATTATATTCTTGTAAATCTAATTCTTATTAGAAGATTACACACTTTATAACATGGTTTACTAGATAATCACGATTGATATCACAATTGGTATGCTACATCATATTTTTCTTTGATTAGACAATCAAAATTGGTAAGTTGCTTGTGATTAGATTATTGATATGTTGCATAATAATTTTCTTTGAGATAAAATATATTGCACTAACCATTTCATTGAAGGTTCATTATCATATACGCTCGATCGTATATAGCATACTCATCATAGGATGAAGTTTGTATCGATTATTTTTCTTCTTTTATAGGCGCTTCTTGACGCTCTCAAACCAGGAGAATTATCAGTCTAGCACTCATATTGCATCGTCTATACACATTGGTCGTATATGACATATATGTCTTAAGACATAGCTTCTAGTGCACTAATCTTTTGTTTCGTAGGTTCATCTTGACGCCCTAGAGCAAGGGGGAGTTTTCGTCAAGCATTTTTAGAATGCATCATATACACGCATTGTTGTATATCACATACTAACCTTTATTTGTAGCATTTCTTATCCTTACATCATATACGTTGGTACCCTAGCAACGGGGAGTATTGATTAAGGGGGAGCTACAGTCAAGGGGGAGCATGCTCGCATTCTTAAGAATTCTCATTCTTCGACACACTTTTGTGTTTCGACAAAAAGGAGGAGATAGGTCAACATAGTCCAACATAGCTTACCCACGTATCATTGGCTATTTGCATTTCATTCATCAAGCATTTTTCATATATATTCTCTTTATGTTGCACACCACTAACCTTGATGTAGGATAAGAGTCTTAATTTGATCCATGGATCCGCTTACAACCTAGGAGACGCAACAACCATAGGAGATTGGAGTAGTATAATTAACTTCCCTAGGGATGATGCAAGCTCGCCATTTTGGGGAGAAATAAAGTTAACTCCAAGGACACACCCTTTTTGTTTCGACAAAAGGGGGAGAAAGGTGTAAACGGAGAAAGTAAGTAGAAAAAGGTGGAGAAAGGTGTAAACGGAGAAACGGACACAAGAAGTAAGTAAGTAAGTACAGACACAAGTAACTTTTTGCATTTTACTTTCTATCACGTTTACATATTTTGTCATCATCAAAAAGGGGGAGATTGTTAGTGCAAGCAGTCTCGTTGGGGAGATTGTTAGTACAAGCAATCTCGTTTGTTTTGATTGATGACAAACATGTAACTTGATACATATTGTAAAATGTACAAGTTACTTGTAATCTTATCTTGTCTCAACATACATTCAACACCTCTCGACTTTTCAAGTCTTCGTATGATACAACACAGGTTCGTACATGTTTGTTATGTGGCATTATGATCAAACCCTTAACAAACCATTTAGAATGTTTAAAATAGGGTTAGGTAATTAAGTGTTTTAAAAGGCTAATCATTCTACTTAGAACCTCATTTTACACCATTCCATAAACAAGTATTTTTACTTGTACATCATGTTTCCTAAGTTTAATAGGATAAGTACACTTTAGGTGTCAAACTAACATGATACATATTAGTAAACTTATATTAGTTAAACTAGTATATACATAGGATATACATATATACATTTTACAAGATCACTAGAATTTACATTTTATACATTTACATGTGTATTTCCTAAAATGGAAACTTTATTTTTCAAAAGTTAGAATGACATCATGGCAAACATCATGAACACACTCTTGGAAAGATTTTGTGATATTTTGTTTAGATCTTCAAGCCAAAGAGTTGACATTTGTAGATATGGAAAGATATGGCAAGATATGGTAAGATTTGGTAAGATTTGCTAGCTGTCATCCGGCTGATCCCTTTGGTATAAAGGACGGATCCCTTTATTTGGATCCGTCGGGTAAATTTCCTGTTGGCTATAAATAG
Organism: Artemisia tridentata subsp. tridentata; assembly: GCA_021014915.2. Taxonomy (NCBI): domain Eukaryota; kingdom Viridiplantae; phylum Streptophyta; class Magnoliopsida; order Asterales; family Asteraceae; genus Artemisia; species Artemisia tridentata. The sequence continues at coordinate 37,392,325 of CP139502.1, forward strand.
CAGTCCATTGTTTACCCATTGCCTCACCACTTTCAATACACATTCCCTCTACCATTTGCACACATTTAGATCAGTAGCAAACCATGTAGATTCATACATTAATCACCCTTTACATAATGATCATAATGTTACTAACTTTCATTATGTTGTAAGCATACACTTGTTATGATACTGTGAAGCAAGCTCAAGATCATGAGTCATCATCAATAGCATACTTCCTAATCCACCATGAAGATGCATATATGAAGATCCATCACAACAAGTTTAGGGAGCTTGTGATCTTCATACATTGAAGGCTTCCGATCAATGGAAGTTCATATAGAGTAGGCATTCATATCCATGATACACTTATGTCATGGATCATCATTGATCATTGTAAACATCATTGTAACACACCATACTAGATTAGGTGGTTTATGTGTTTGTGCCATAAAACACAAGGTTTCTATGTTGGGCCATAAAACATAGCGGGAGTGGTTGTACCCTTGTAAATAACTCGGCATCTAGCTTAGTGTCGGAAATTGTATAAGCGACGACGGGAGTGGTTGTACCCTTGTAAAGAACCCGGTGTTTAGCTTAGTACCGGATAAAGTGTAAGCGACGATTGTAAGGTTTTCTCCGCCGAGAAGGGAGCTTGTTGATCTAGTGAAGTAACTCTCGAGTTGGGTACTCGGGGAGTGGAGTAGGGCGGAGAGGAGCTCCGTGACCGAACCACTATAAATCATCGTGTTCGGTTTGCACTTTCTTTTACTTATCTCTTTACTTTTATATTTGCATTATGTGATTGATTGTGGTGTGACTTGTAGATAATACTTGTGTGACAACATGTTTTAACTTATGCAAGTTAGAAACATCTTTCATATTAGAACAAGCTTAAACGGACATTTGATACAACAAGTTTTAAGATTTTAAAACGGAAACGTATTCACCCCCCCCCTCTTCGTTTTCACAAAAGGCAAGTGCAAGTATCTTCAAACTTGGATGGCATAAACTTAAATTTCAAATAGGGTGTGGAAAACTAGAAGGGGGGGGGGGTTGAATAGTTTTACGTCTTTTTAATTTTATTTTGAAAACCTTTGTTTACTTTTTAAAACTTTGATTCGATCTTATGTGAATTCAACTGTTGAACAATATGAACAAATACAAGTAAATCTAAATTAACAATGCAAGTAAGGTAATGAAATGAAATAAAGGATAGAGATAGAAAGATCAAACCACAACACACGAATTTATAGTGGTTCGGCTACAAGGACACCTTCCTTGCCCTACTCTACTCCTCGAGTCACCTACTCGAGAGTTCACTTCACTATGTCAACAAACTCCCTTGTGGCGGAGAAACCTTACACACTTTTGCTTACACCAATTTAACGACACAAAGCTAGATGTCGAGTTCTAATCGTAGCTAGAACCAATCTCACAACTTTTACACAACTTCTTCACTACTTCTTCACAACTTCTTCACGACGGCTTCACAACTTCTTCACGACGGCTTCACAACTTCTTCACGGATACTTCACGACTTCTTCACTACGGCTTCACAACTTCTACACTACTTCTTTACAACACCACTACTTACTTACACTTTGATCTACTTATTACAACTACACAACACTTTATCAAATACTTTACACAACTACAAAACAATATGAATTAAACTACAATACTTCTTCTCTAGTTGTTGAAGGAGTATTCTTCTTTTGCACTTGGATGGTAGAAGCTTGGATCACTTATAACCAATGCTTAAAAATATATGATCAAAGGATTTAGAAAGATATAAGAATAGATTTAGAACAGAAGGTTTGGGGTGCAAAAGGTGAGGAAAAAGTCCAGGAATGAACCAGTATTTATAGGCAAAGCTGGGGACTGGAGGAGCGTGGCCGGTCCCCTTAATTAGTGTGCCGGTCCCCTTAATTATTAAGGGGGCCGCCTACTTAATTAAGAGGGCCGCCCCTTATATCCGTTGTCCAGCTTTGTCTTTTTTTGGGGAAGGTTTTTCTGGAACATTTTTGGCCATTTTTGGTTGAAAATTTGAATTCATAAATTTATTATGGATTAACCATTTTCCTTTAATTTCCAAAAATGATTTTGTAAAAGATATAAAATGTTTGTGTCATTTTATAAAAAATCTAGTGATTAAGAAAAAGTTTCTTTGATCATATAATGCATTAGGCATTTGTTTATTCATACCTTAAGTGATTAAGTTGTTAAAATAGATATTTACAACTAAATACTTGTTTACGTCATAATTTTTCGTTTTATGATTTTACATTTTGTGAATATCAAAACGTAGAGATATTGAAAAATATTAATAACGTGTTTAGGCATTATTTATATCAACAATCTCCCCCTTTTTGATGATTACAAAATCTAAACTCATTAAATTAAAAATTAATTTTTAGACAAGTATTTAGTGAGTTTATATCTACTTCTCCCCCTTTTTGTAGAATCAAAAAGGTATGGCCGACGAGGTGCGTGTGTGACGAATGCTCCCCCTTGATGTGTGCTCCCCCTCGTTTGAGGGCACCAAGGAGTCGAGCTATGGAATGCTTGCAAAAAAAATATTAGAAGTACAAGTATATATATATAGCAAAATGTCACAACCCGTAATTTCAGGCCATTTTTCCGAACCTTGACAATTTACTATTCACCGATCACTATTTACTTTTTACTATTCATCATTTTCGAGGTCAATTTGAGATTTGGAGAAACTTTCGAAAATTTTACTATTCACGTGACACTATTCATTCCCGGAGAAAATTTCCGTTCATGATCAGCATTCATTGCATCGTAAACTTAGTTTACGGATGTTTTAAAATTCACGTAACCAAAGCGGTTTAGCCGTGAATTCATGCATTGTCCAGTTAGGACACATCATACAGACTAGAGTAGTCTGCATATCATCAGTATCATCATCAGTACATTAGTTAATGTACGGACATGCATTATTTTATTTTACGTATGGTTATTTATTTAAATAACGTTATCACTCAGTCATTTCTACTGACATTATACCCAATACTCCCGACAATGATCCTAGTATATTTTCATACTAAATTTAATGATATAGAAATTATATTATTAATTTACCCGGTGTTATTAAACCAATCGCTATAATTTCTGTCAGGAGCTTATAACTCCGTCCGTTTGCGAAGATTTAACCCGATAATTATTCTGACACCCGATTCTTGTCAGGAATTTATTTTTACAATTTATGCAACTTCGTCGTATTTTATTTCGATTCGTCAATATTTATTTCAAGACAACTCGGCACCCGATAACACCCAAAGAATACCCTAAACTATCACAATACAAGCAATAATACACAAATATCTAACTTTGTCATCCTTTTCAACCAAAAAGGACGCCCCATTTCTTTGGTTACTTTCATATTTTCCTTACAATGCCATACTTCATTTAAAGCTCATGTTTTTATGTCTATACATTTAATTTCCATAACACCAATAATATAACATACACTAGCCAAAACAAGATCAAATCCTCTCCTTTTTCTTCATCCATACCCACGGCCACACATAGAACAAGAAGAAGATCCAACTTTTTTTTGAAGTTCAAGTGTTTATCTAGTCCATTATATGATCCTTGTTAGGGTTTTGAGATAAAAACCCCAAGGCTTTCATCCATTTCTCTTTAAACTCATCCTATATTGTAAGTAACTTCAAGAACATATTTTTTATCAAGTTATACTTTCATTTGATCCATGTGATCATGTGTTTTTAAGTTGTTGTAGTGTAAAATGCAACTTACATATGTTATGATACCATTTTTACTTCTAAATCATCTCTAACAATAGATCCACTAATTTTATTATGATCCTCATGAAACATACTATAGTTTAGGATGTTTAGGACTCCATGACACCCTAAAAGGTGTATGGTAGGATTTGCGAACTTGTGGAGTTGATTTGAAGTGATTTGAGTAAGTTTAGAACTTTAAAAATGGATTTTAAACATTATAGATGAGGGTCTGTCCATAAACGGCAGATCTGGAAACTTCAGTAATTTTTGGACTATTTTGGTCTTCATAATCAGAAAGTACTTTCAAAAACGAAACCGTGGGCGCTTGAATCACTAAAATCGGACTTATAACGAAGGAGATATGATTTCTTTTAGTTAGGCGTCGAAAACTATTTTTCAGAAAATTAGTGTGCTGTTAGCCAAACTTCAAGGGACTAAATGAGACGTTAGCTGTGATCTAGATGTGCCGAGCCATTTAAAACATGTTAGTTCATGCTATGAAGTACCCGTGGATATAAAGAACGTAGAAAACGAGCTTATAATGACCGAGATATACACGTTTAAAGCCCGACAATTCATATACCATTTTGACAGCCCACTTTTGGAAAATAAACTAAGTATAAAAACTAGTGTTTTTACAAGTCACCAAGTTGATAACCGATTTTCTATATGATCGAGGCGCGGTTGATCAAAAGTTAAATGAAACGACATCTAGATAATGTTACAAGGATTTCAAAAATGTCGAGTTGATCACTAACACTTAACGTGCGCCATTTCGCGACTAGTTTTACAAGGCCGTTTGGGCTTATTTTCACAAGTTATAAAAAGTGTTATTTTGCGACGAAACTATTATATTTGACTATATAGCACCAAATTAGGATCATGGAGTACCGTTTCAACATATTTTCACAAAAAGTAGTTTATGACTTAACGAGACGTCAAAAATGTATTTTTCGACGATAAACGTTATTTTCCGAAATCATCAAGTGGTATCGATAACATACGTATTTGCATGTATAACATCATTTCATTTGCTTACATTAGATCATACCATTCATGTTAGGTCGCGGTTAGAGACCGAGCCTTATTTCAGCGTATTCATTATTATCATTGTAGCCATCGCACCAGGTGAGTTTCATAGCCCCTCCTTTTACTTGTTTTGTAACTGTTTTGGGGGAGAATACATGCTCGTTTTTCATTAAACTCTATCATTTTACCTTTAAACTTCATGCTTGTTTTGGTTGAGACGTGAGTTGTCTTTCAAACATTATTAATTAGCTAAAATACTTGAGTCGTTGCTCAGAAGTATTTTGTATTTACATTTTTCATTCATGATTATGCTCTTATGGACACTAGAACATTAAGCCATATCATATTACCTATGTCATGACCCAATAAGCGCAAATGTTTTGGATAGATCTGTTAGGATTGATCTCCCTGTCCGGGTGGTGTTCCCCACCTGACTGTTAAGTCAAACGGACGCACAATCATTTAAGGAACCCTGAGTGTCCTAGGTGTACATCTACCACAAAGTTAGAATGTCCGGGTGGTTTCCCCACTTGAATGATATGCCAAACGTGTTGTGGTTTCCCCACTGACTGATATGCCAAACGTGTTGTGGTTTCCCCACTGGCTGATATGCCAAACGTGTTGTGGTTTCCCCACTGGCTGAGATGTCAAACGTATTGTGGTTTCCCCATCGGCTGATATGTCAAACGTATTGTGGTTTCCCCACTTGACTGAGATGTCAAACGTATTGTGGTTTCCCCACTTGACTGATATTTCAAACGGACTGTAGTTTCCCACTTGACTGTTATGTCAATAGCATGCCCAAATTAGAATCTTAAGGATTCTGTGTCATGAATTTTAGTTGTCAATAACTCTATATATATTGGGAATATATTGTTCATTTAACCTTTGTGGTTCATAAATCATTTGACGTTCATTTAAACCAAATCATATTTGGCAATGGGTTATAAACACACAGGTTGCAAGTCTTGTATGGGCGGGACATGGAACTGGGTGGATTTACAATGCCTTTGCTGGGAAATCATCATTCAAAGGCTTTACATTTTTCACTAACTCTATGAACTCACCAACCTCGTGTTGACATTTTTAGCATGTATTTTCAGGTATAAGCAATAGCACGCTACGGGAGGTTTTGGCAGGGCATGGCATGGTCATAGAAGACTCTGATAAACATTTGGGACCATTTTACTTATTTTAAAGGGCCTATTTCCGCACAACTTTTAACAATGTAAATTCAACACTTTTGTTAAACAATTTTATTATAAATGGTTGAGATGAAAAACCGTTCTTTACACTTGTGTTGTGATACCAATTGAGTTACACCCCAGCGACGTGTAAGCTTCCGCTGGACCCAAATTTGGGGGTGTGACAGATTGGTATCATAGCCTTGGCTATAGAGAATTGGTTGATTTTAAAAACCTAGACTATAGCTACATTTACAAAAACTCCACCCTATGACCGCCGCGTGCCTGCCTGCCAAGCTGATGCCTCATTTGTGGTTTGTTGCTGACATATTTAATGAGATTTGTGTCTTATTATCAAATCATTTATACCCACTTACCCTAGTTGATTACTATAGATGTCTTTCATATAGGCATGCACACATATCGTACACGTCTTAGCGTTACGCCTTTTCCTTACATAGTTTCATCATTCGACCACGAGTTTGGTCCCTTGCCTTAGCCTATCAGAACGTCCTTTAAATGTGAAGGACATGGTATTAGTATAACTGAGCTGAGTATTTCAAAATTCATTGAACCTCGGTGGAATATAGACTGGTCATCTATATTCGACCCGGGACAGTGGGACATAGCCTGACCACCTATGTCCGACTCAGAGATGAATTTTGCAATACTGGGAATAGTTATAATAAAATTATGTTCGGGTAGCATTCCTACTCGATTTCTAAAGGTTTCAAAAATTAATGTGTGTGTACACAATCGTTGCAAGAGCATTCACACCTACATCATCTCGTGAACCGCCGTCTAGAAGCACGTCAGCTAACCATAACCCAACCTCAAGTCGTTGAGAGTCAGATCATTGGGAATGACACCTATTTCACCTTTACCATCACGAATCCTCGAGGCTCAAGTTGAGGCACTCAAGGAATAAAATCGACAGAATGAGAAACTCTATGGTATGCAAAAAAAAATGCAAATGGTTTAGTAAAGAGGTCAGACAGAATATCATGCTTCAAGGATAGAAACTGGATACCTCTCTTGGGAGGAATACGAGAGTTGATTATGCACGAGCCGCACAAGTCGAAGTACTTCATTCATCCAGGTTCCGATAAGATGTATCACGATCTCAAGAAACTTTACGGGTGGCCGAATATGAAAGCAGAAATAGCTAGGTATGTTAGCAAATGCCTTGCTGGCACTAAAGTAAACGCCGAGTACCAGAGACCATCAGGATTACTTCAACAACCAGAAATTCCTCAGTGGAAATGAGAACGCATTACAATGGACTTTTGTCACTAAACTTCCCAAGACATCAGATGGTTTCGATGCTATTTGGGTAATCGTTGATCGTCTCACCAAATTAGTCCAAGTCTCTAGTCTAGAACTCAATCGTGAAACAACAAAGGAAATTGTACAAGTCAAGAATCAGTTTCAAGCAACAAGAGAACAATAGAAAAGTTAGGTCATTCAGGATGCAAAATCATTGGGATTAGGTATCTCTAAGCAGCAAATCATTAGAATTCTAACTGTAGAACGAGTTATGTTGAAAACCTTGCCTTGGAAAGGTATGACACAATCTTGGGAACACGGGAAAGTGAACCCTAGGTACATTGGACCATTTAAGACTTTAACTGGAATCGGCCGACTGGCATACAGACTTGAGCTTCCGTCAGAACTCAGCAGCATACACAACACCTTTCGTGTTTCAAACCGTAAGAAATGTCTTTCAGACAAATCGCTCGTAGTCTCATTGGAAGAAATTCAGCTCGGCGATAAGCTCAATTTCGTGGAGGAAACAACAGAAATCATACACCGCGAGGTCAAACAGTGAAGCAGAATCAAATTCCTATCGTTAAGGTTCGCTGGAATTCTCGCAGAGGTCCTGAGTTTACTTGGGAGCGGGAAGACCAGACGCGACTTCGAACATCCACATTCTTCACCGAATCCACTCCAGAGGCCAACACTAACTGAATTCAGGGACTGAATTCCTTTAACGGGTGGAGAATGTCACAACCCGTAATTTCAGGCCATTTTTCCGAACCTCGACAATTTACTATTCACCGATCACTATTCACTTTTTACTATTCATCATTTTCGAGGTCAATTTGAGATTTTGAGAAACTTTCAAAAATTTTACTATTCACGTGACACTATTCATTCCCGGAGAAAATTTCCGTTCATGATCAGTATTCATTGCATTGTAAACTTAGTTTACGGATGTTTTAAAATTCACGTAACCAAAGCGGTTTAGCCGTGAATTCACGCATTGTCCAGTTAGGACACATCATACAGACTAGAGTAGTCTGCATATCATCAGTATCATCATCAGTACATTAGTTCATGTACGGACATGCATTATTTTATTTTACGTATGGTTATTTATTTAATTAACGTTACCACTCAGTCATTTCTACTGACATTATACCCAATACTCCCGACAATGATCCTAGTATATTTTCATACAAAATTTAATGATATAGAAATTATATTATTAATTTACCCGGTGTTATTAAACCAATCGCTATAATTTCTGTCAGGAGCTTATAACTCCGTCCGTTTGCGAAGATTTAACCCGATAATTATTCTGACACCCGATTCTTGTCAGGAATATATTTTTACAATTTATGCAACTTCGTCGTATTTTATTTCGATTCGTCAATATTTATTTCAAGACAACTCGGTACCCGATAACACCCAAAGAATACCCTAAACTATCACAATACAAGCAATAATACACAAATATCTAACTTTGTCATCCTTTTCAACCAAAAAGGACGCCCCATTTCTTTGGTTACTTTCATATTTTCCTTACAATGCCATACTTCATTTAAAGCTCATGTTTTTATGTCTATACATTTAATTTCCATAACACCAATAATATAACATACACTAGCCAAAACAAGATCAAATCCTCTCCTTTTTCTTCATCCATACCCACGGCCACAAAAAGAACAAGAAGAAGATCCAACTTTTTTTTGAAGTTCAAGTGTTTATCTAGTCCATTATATGATCCTTGTTAGGGTTTTGAGATAAAAACCCCAAGGCTTTCATCCATTTCTCTTTAAACTCATCCTATATTGTAAGTAACTTCAAGAACATATTTTTTATCAAGTTATACTTTCATTTGATCCATGTGATCATGTGTTTTTAAGTTGTTGTAGTGTAAAATGCAACTTACATATGTTATTATACCATTTTTACTTCTAAATCATCTCTAACAATAGATCCACTAATTTTATTATGATCCTCATGAAACATACTATAGTTTAGGATGTTTAGGACTCCATGACACCCTAAGAAGGTGTATAGTAGGATTTGCGAACTTGTGGAGTTGATTTGAAGTGATTTGAGTAAGTTTAGAACTTTAAAAATGGATTTTAAACATTATAGATGAGGGTCTGTCCATAAACGGCAGATCTGGAAACTTCAGTAATTTTTGGACTATTTTGGTCTTCATAATCAGAAAGTACTTTCAAAAACGAAACCGTGGGCGCTTGAATCACTAAAATCGGACTTATAACGAAGGAGATATGATTTCTTTTAGTTAGGCGTCGAAAACTATTTTTCAGAAAATTAGTGTGCTGTTAGCCGAACTTCAAGGGACTAAATGAGACGTTAGCCGTGATCTAGATGTGCCGAGCCATTTAAAACATGTTAGTTCATGCTATGAAGAACCCGTGGATATAAAGAACGTAGAAAACGAGCTTATAACGACCGAGATATACACGTTTAAAGCCCGACAATTCATATACCATTTTGACAGCCCACTTTTGGAAAATAAACTAAGTATAAAAATTAGTGTTTTTACAAGTCACCAAGTTGATAGCCGATTTTCTATATGATCGAGGCGCGGTTGATCAAAAGTTAAATGAAACGACATCTAGATAATGTTACAAGGATTTCAAAAATGTCGAGTTGATCACTAACACTTAACGTGCGCCATTTCGCGACTAGTTTTACAAGGCCGTTTGGGCTTATTTTCACAAGTTATAAAAAGTGTTATTTTGTGACGAAACTATTATATTTGACTATATAACACCAAATAAGGATCGTGGAGTACCGTTTCAACATATTTTCACGAAAAGTAGTTTATGACTTAACGAGACGTCAAAAATGTATTTTTCGACGATAAACGTTATTTTCCGAAATCATCGAGTGGTATCGATAACATACGTATTTGCATGTGTAACATCATTTCATTTGCTTACATTAGATCATACCATTCATGTTAGGTCGCGGTTAGAGACCGAGCCTTATTTCAGCGTATTCATTATTATCATTGTAGCCATCGCACCAGGTGAGTTTCATAGCCCCTCCTTTTACTTGTTTTGTAACTGTTTTGGGGGAGATTACATGCTCCTTTTTCATTAAACTCTATGCTCGTTTTACCTTTAAACTTCATGCTTGTTTTGGTTGAGACGTGGAGTTGTCTTTCAAACATTATTAATTAGCTAAAATACTTGAGTCGTTGCTCAGAAGTATTTTGTATTTACATTTTTCATTCATGATTATGCTCTTATGGACACTAGAACATTAAGCCATATCATATTACCTATGTCATGACCCAATAAGCGCAAATGTTTTGGATAGATCTGTTAGGATTGATCTCCCTGTCCGGGTGGTGTTCCCCACCTGACTGTTAAGTCAAACGGACGCACAATCATTTAAGGAACCCTGAGTGTCCTAGGTGTACATCTACCACAAACTTAGAATGTCCGGGTGGTTTCCCTACTTGAATGATATGCCAAACGTGTTGTGGTTTCCCCACTGACTGATATGCCAAACGTGTTGTGGTTTCCCCACTGGCTGATATGCCAAACGTGTTGTGGTTTCCCCACTGGCTGAGATGTCAAACGTATTGTGGTTTCCCCACCGGCTGATATGTCAAACGTATTGTGGTTTCCCCACTTGACTGAGATGTCAAACGTATTGTGGTTTCCCCACTTGACTGATATTTCAAACGGACTGTAGTTTCCCACTTGACTGTTATGTCAATAGCATGCCCAAATTAGAATCTTAAGGATTCTGTGTCATGAATTTTAGTTGTCAATAACTCTATATATATTGGGAATATATTGTTCATTTAACCTTTGTGGTTCATAAATCATTTGACGTTCATTTAAACCAAATCATATTTGGCAATGGGTTGTAAACACACAGGTTGCAAGTCTTGTATGGGCGGGACTTGGAACTGAGTGGATTTACAATGCCTTTGCTGGGAAATCTTCATTCAAAGGCTTTACATTTTTCACTAACTCTATGAACTCACCAACCTCGTGTTGACATTTTTAGCATGTATTTTCAGGTATAAGCAATAGCACGCTACGGGAGGTTTTGGCAGGGCATGGCATGGTCATAGAAGACTCTGATAAACATTTGAGACCATTTTACTTATTTTAAAGGGCCTATTTCCGCACAACTTTTAACAATGTAAATTCAACACTTTTGTTAAACAATTTTATTATAAATGGTTGAGATGAAAAACCGTTCTTTACACTTGTGTTGTGATACCAATTGAGTTACACTCCAGCGACGTGTAAGCTTCCGCTGGACCCGAATTTGGGGGTGTGACACAAAAGGAAAAAAAATGAGCAAGCATATTGAAGACAAACATTCATTAAATAGAAATGTTGTGTATAAAGACACAACCATACAAGAGTACATCATAATTAAATCATACATCAACTAGCAAGTAATGCAACCAAGCATACTACATGATCATACAAAGAGTACATGAGCTTTTATAGAGCTTGCAAACAAAATGGTGGAAAAATCATTATTGGTTAAGCATTGCATATGCTTAATTTGGAGAAAATGAAGGCGGTGGTGGTGAAATAGGTGAAGATGGTGGAGGTGGTGGTGGAGGTGGATTGGTTAGCATGTGTTCAATACATGAAAACATGTATTGCATTTCATCTCTAAGACCAAAGATGATGGTTCGGTTGTGGATACAACAAAGGCAAGTATCCCCATGGGCTTCAAGTAAATCCCAAGGTACGGGATTGACAAAGAATGGTGGTGTGATTGGTGAGGATGAGAAATGAGCATCAAGAGGTGTGATTGGTGAAAGGGAAATAGCAAGTTCGGTGGATGGAGGTTCTTGAGTGGGAGGTGGTGGTGATGCTCTTGGTGGTGGTGCCATTTGTGGTGATGATAAGTGTGAGTTTATGTAATCATTGATGGATGAGGATGAAGGTATGGAAGAAGAGGATGTGCCATGAGTGGAAGGTGTTTTGGATGGTGCATTGGGTGCACTAGGAGATGAGCATTGAGGTGGTGGTGATGGAGTGGTGTTTTCTTCTTGAGTTAGATCAATGAAGAGTTGTTTAGGGGGTATGATGACAATCTTTTGTTTCTTTGAAGTCTTAGAGATGGAGGTTTTTGGTGATAACATGGTGGATTTGGATGGTGTTTGATGGAGGTGAAGAGTGATGCAATGAGGAGTTATCATTTGGAGGGAATTTATAATGTGAAAACATGGTTTGTTTAGGTAAGTTTTTGAAGTTTTGTAGTAATATTCCAAGATCAGTTGGGTTATTAAGAGAAATGGTAGATGGGACTAGAGAAAGGGGTCACAAGATGCAAAACGAAACAGTAAAATTTACTGTCCAGATGGCCGGTCCCCTTAATTGTAGGCCGGCCCCCTTAAATATTAAGGGGACCGCTTAGTAAAATTAAGGGGGCCGCCCATCTGGTGTTTTCCCAGGCGACCAAAAATAAAAAATTTCCAGAAAAGGGTCAATTTTTAAGTGTGTATTTGCAGCAAGCTCTATTTGGAACATATACAGTAAGAATGATCAAATAGTAACATAAACATATTAAATAATCATGCATACATGTAAACTATCATAAGCATATCATAAAGCAAGCATACCAATAACATGAATCTAGTAGCAAGGTCCTAACATGATAATAGTTAAAATCCTAACATAATCCAAGATACAAGAAAATAACAAGATAAATGTCAAGTATATCCGAATATATCGGATCAATAGCACCACACATAATTGTCTAATAAGATAACATCATTGTTCAAATAAGACCACACCAACATTTCTATTTCTTCTTCCCGAGTATCTTCCTGAAAGCTTTTTCGATAGACTTGAATCCACCTCGAACCTCCTGATGCATTTGTTGAGTAGTGTTGAGCAATGAGGTTTGTCGTTCAAAAAGGAGTTGATCGATTTGTTGGGAAGGAAGAGGAACTTGATAGTTGGTATAACTGAGTTCCGGAAGATCATCAACGAAGGTCGTGGGAGATGGGGTACTAACACGTGAGGTGCCTTCCTCCTCATCATCATCTTCCCGATGAGATGTAGAACCACGAGGTGCGAAGAACATAGGGCCACGAGATTTGCCCTTGTCACTTCGAGATCGGCGAGGTTGGTTAAGAGTAAGAGGACGCAAGACGGGATGAACGAACTCATAGATATCACTCTCAAGATGTGGGTAATGTTCCATGACATGACGATAAAGTCGAGTGAGGAACATACCATAGGGAAGGTTGGCATTTGGAGTATTTTTGGCGGAGATGATACGATGGACAAAGAGATAAGCCAAATTGTATTGTTCTTCCACAACAACACAATACAACATATGAGCGATGCTAGTCGTGAGGTGATCACGGTGACCGCCGGTACCAAACGCATTCTCGCGAATGAGTTCTTCCCAACGCTTCATGTCGGGGCTTAGTTCTTTGAGAAGGATTTGATTTGCATGAATATCGACATTTCTCGACTTGATTCTTCTGCTAGTGGTACCACGTTCTAGCTCAATTAGTCGACGAATGTCGTTAGGAGTTGGAATCTCAGAATAGTATGGACCATCCTGAGGTCGATTTTGTTCAAGAAACGAAAGATCCCATTCATTTGCAAAAACGACCTGACCATTGTTGGGAATTTGAAGCATTTGACCAAACTGAGCAAGAGTGAGAGTGATGAATTCGTTTTGGATCATGAAAGAGATGAGAATATAACCATAGTCATCAGTTTGCACCGTAACTTGGCTATAGAAGTCAAGAACGAAACGAGGAATGATGGGTTCATTTATTTTGAAAAGACAATCGAGGCGAACATTGGTGAACATTCGTTCGATATTATCGGATTGATAATAGGATTGATCGACAACTCTTCCCTCATGAATGTTTCTATTTTCAATGGTACGATAGAAACATGCAATGACGGGAGATATTCCGTAAGTAGCGGAGACTTTGGAATATAATGTTTGGTTTTAGAAACATCACCAACCGTGGCTTTAGGCATTTTCACCTAAATAAGATAACAACAAGAAAATAAGATTAAAAAAAATAGCATGCATATGTCGTATATGCTACTCATGTGGAACGCAAACATACTTCGACTCTAAAAATTTAATCCTAAGAAGTAGTTTACAATGTTCCTTGGTTTTAATTTTTAACTCGCTTAAAATGTATTTCATGATGTTAAGGAGTAGTTATAGAGATATTATGATAAAGAACCAAAAACATCCAAACGCTCCCTTATACATCATAAGCCACTTTGAAATGTGGCTAGACGAACATTAGATTGTATATCTAGCTATTTCTTACGAGTATTTATGTTAAGTAACTTATTGAAAAGATGAAAACGTAGATTTTGACTCAAAAATACCTTTTAATTTGTTATGCCAAACGCTCCCTTTACTAGAAAAATAACGACTAATATCTCAATATACATATGAATTATGTATCTTGATGACTCAAAATCACTAGTTGCGTGTTTATAAACTTGACAATTAGTTGTGAAATTTATTTCGATTTAATTTCGACGATTTTATGACCTAATCCAAACACCCTCTTATGTTTAATAAAACCATTTTTCATGATTCGAAAAATATATTTTTAGGATTAAAGAGTTGTGATAATATAATGTGGTTAGTTTTAACAAGTGTTTATGGCATGATTCAACAATGTAAAAAAAAAAATGAATGAGAGTGTATAGTTTTTCAAAATTTTGACATGAGGGTTTTTGATTACTTAGTTTTTAGTGTTGATTAAGCATTCTAATCCTATGGGGAGCATTTGGTTATGAAAATCCTAGACTTAATTTCAATAAAATTCGAATTTGAAAAACTTGAATAAAATACCTAATTATGATTAGACTCAAAATTGGATGAAATTAGACAAAATGTGTGTTGGAAAACTTACAATATATGTTGTTAATCGTGTTGTAAGCGTTTGCCCTTTGCGAATTAAGCCCGAATTGGTGATTTGGTAATTGATTTTGGTGGTTTTGGGGTGGTGTTTCTCGTTCACAGCAAGTAGAGGGAAGGATAGTTTGAGAAAAGGAGTGTTTGACAAAAGATTCAAGGAGGAAAACGTTTTTGGGAGTATCAGATGGCCGGTCCCCTTAAACATTAAGGGGGCCGCCTACCAAAAACTTGGAATTTTGCGAGTTTGTTTCTGACAGTAAAATATTTATATGTATATAGATAGATTTATCATATATCAAAAATACGTTGGAGTGTATTGGCACGAGGAGGGAATACTTGACATATTTTATTAACATTTCGTTAATTAAAAAATATCTTGACAATTTTGGATAAAATGATCAAGACGTCAAGTCGACAAAGAGTTTGAGGAATGAGAGGGAATGTGTATATATCTACATATAATATATAACAATATGCGTATGACGTCATCAAATGCCAGATTGCCCAGTAAGCGGCCTTAAATGCCCAGTAAGCGGGCATTAATGCCCAGTAAGCAGGCATTAATGCCCAGTAAGCAGGCATTAATTCCAACTCATCATGCCACGTGGCAAACTTATTCATGAAACGTTTTTTTTTTTTTTTTTTAAATTCGAATTTTATTTGTGTAAAAAATGTACGTTGATGGATTCGAACTTGGGGTGTTGGTAACATCAACAAAGTTGATTACCACTAGACCAACACATTTTTTTGATTATATCTTGCAAACCCAAATCTATAAACCTATGCAAACAATTATATTATATTTAGGAGAATCCCTGCAAGTCAGGTAACCCTAATAAAAAAATATACTCAAAACGTATACGTAAAAGAAATCACACCTCATTCATAATATCATTTTTCTCAAAAACCCTAATGTTCTTTTCTGATTTGATGTGCAGGTTTTCGTCTTCTTTGTTGGTGATATGTATACAGGTATGTTGTTTATAATGGTTTCATATATACTCAAAAACTATTATTCAACTGTTTTTTTTTTAGCTACGGGTGATTGAGGTATCCTTTGATCAAGTGTGTGTTTGTTTTTTCTTTTTTTTACAACACCAATTTCTCACCCACCCTTCCTAACCAGTCATCATTAACAATTCATCAACACTTGCAAATCCGATCCGTCTATTCTCAGTGATCCTTCACTCTCTTTCTTCCGTGATTATCTCGAAAGGTATTACCTATTTTTTAAATAATAATAATAATAATAATAATAATAATAATAATAATAATAATAATAATAATAATAATAATAATAATAATAATAAGTATGTGTGTTTTTACTATGTGCGAAATTTGATATATTTGGTTTTACAGTGTTGGAGCTAAACTTTCCTCATCTGCTTACAAGAGTGAATCGGTATATTACTTTTTACTATTTTTTTCTTACTGATGATTTGTTGATTTAGTTAGGGTTTTGATGATTAATATTAAGGTTTGATATTATGGGATTAGATATGTTAAGGACTAATTCAGGTTTTATTGTACTTGAATTGAGTTGAAATAAATTTTTTGATTGTGTTATGTAAGGTTTTACGTATTTAAGCGGTGTGGCATTCGTGAATTTACCGTAGAAAGTAACGTGTATAAATCAAATGCGTATGATGGTACGCGTATTATATATAATAGTACGTGGGACAATTGTGCATTAATGTAATGCACCGCATGAATTTCATTATCACTTGCGATTTACCATGGTTGTGAATTTGTTATTTTACAGAAAATAAATTGATTCGTTTGTTTGATTCGGGTTTAATTGATTATTGTTTTTTTCATCTATATTTGATTAGTTTGTTTGATTCGGGTTTAATAGAGCGGCCATCACAATATGCAAGGAGAGTGGAATACATTTAAGAACTTGCACCATCTTCTCAATTCGTTATGTCCACATTAGGTACATTTTGATTTGCTTGATTTGTCATCATTTTAAGACCTATTCACTCAACCAGAAAAACATGTGTTTCAGGCAAGAGCAACACTAATTCACATACTTGAACTTCAGATACAAAGACGAAAGCAAGCCGTGGAGGACATTAAAAGGTATGTGTTGTATATTATATGTAATGCACACAAGAATTCCTTCAAAGCGTTTAGAGCAATGCATATCGAAAATATTTCAACTGATATATTATAGGTTGGGAATTCACGTCTCTTTAGAGTCATATAGAGAGTTCAATTGTTCGCAGCGTCAAACATAAATAAATTATGATAATGCAAAAGATTATACAAAATGGGTATCTATTTGTTTTATTCTTGAAAAGTACTAGACTCGAAGCAACTGTAACATGTTTGGTGTACCGAAGATTTTGGTCAGTGTCTTACAGTTTGACATGTGTCAACACCAACCGAAATAACAGTTCAAAAAAAAGTTGTCACCCTATAGCTGTATTTGAGGTTGTGCATGGTGAATCAGGTTGTGTAGGTTGACATTGAAAAGGAAAATGAGTTGCTTATATTTGTTTTTGTTGTTGGAACCTTTGACGGCGATCCTACTGCTGATTCAGAAAGCTATAACAACATGAGGAAGGCCAACTGATGGCAAATCTTTATTGTTATATACAGGTATGAGATCCAACTCCCTAGATGTTATTAAATCTTATGTGGTCATTTGTCTCCTGACATTTTCTTTTTGTTTGTATTAACAGCCATGGGAGAGCGAGTTCATTGATTCACAACGTGTTTGGGCTGAATATGCTTTGAAGAGGCAGGAAGCCCAGTCACAGAATAGAGTTTAACGCTGGAAGACTTGGAGGTTAGTACCTTTTGAATTTATTGATTATGTATGTTAACGTTTGTGATTAAGGCATGTTGAAATGATGTGTATGTATGACTGTAAATATTTGTTTGCGGAGATAATCTCACAAATATGCAGTGGATCAAGTGAATTCTACTACCGAAAGTAAACCTACTTTTTCTTAGATGATAAGCATAATTTTAATTGTAATACTTAGTGATCATTTTATGCTCAAATTTGATACCCATGTGCTTATGAGGTGGGTTGATTCATGTTATAACTTGAAATAATAATATCCGACACACTTATTTTATATAAAAAAAAATTAAGACTTGAGTGAAAAACGTCTCGGGTCAATCTGAGTATCTGACCCGGTCTGTACCCTAAACATAACCCGTTAGTCTGCAACCCATATTGATCCCCCTATTTTCCACCTAAATTACCTGCATCAATGACAAAAACCTGATCACAGTCCATGACAGTTAGAATCCTGTCAGCAATGCTAACAATGGCTCACCGATTCACCATCGTCACGAGTAGTTCCGGTGGAATTGATATAAAGATATATAGGCTGCTTGGGATCCATCCATTGCAGATACATCAATTCTGCAACAATGAGCTCTGTAACAGCTGGCACTAACTGATACAAGTTTATACGAAGGGTCCATAAGTACAAGTAGTAATAAAAAAGTAGTTATGTGTGTTGACAGAAGAGGTACCGGCATGCCAAGGTAGACTATTCTGCCGTGAATAGTATGTGGCAGAATCTATCTACAAATTATTCTGAGGCAAACAAATTATTAGTGTATTTGTATGTGATCTATCCGCAATTTTTGGGACTTGAAGCAATTTACATAGTATGTGGTCATTTGTCTCCTGACATTTTTTTTTTTTTTTTTTTTTTTTTTTTTTTTTTTTTTTTTTTGCATTTAACAGCCATGGGAGAGCGAGTTCATTGATTCACAACGTGTTTGGGCTGAATATGATTTGAAGAGGCAGGAAGCCCAGTCACAAAATAGAGTTTAACGCTGGAAGACTTGGAGGTTAGTACCTTTTGAATTTATTGATTATGTATGTTAACGTTTGTGATTAAGGCATGTTGAAATGATGTGTATGTATGACTGTAAATATTTGTTTGCTGAGATTATCTCACAAATATGCAGTGGATCATGTGAATTCTACTACCGAAAGTAAACCTAATTTTTCTTAGATGATAAGCATAATTTTAATTGTGATACTTAGTGATCATTTTATGCTCAAATTTGATACCCATGTGCTTATGAGGTGGGTTGATTCAGGTTATAACTTGAAATAATAATATCTGACACACTTATTTTTATTTAGTGCACATTGTCATTACAAGAACCTTTCTATTTAAAATTACAGACTTCTCATTGTTACTGTAGTACCTCAAATCCTTTTGTTGATCTCTAATGTAGGCCAACCTTCTAGACTTAGCATTTGAGTTTGTTCTCCTATCAATATCAGAATTCTCATATGTGGATCATTCTTCAGAAGTGGTTGATTGATTAACAGCGAACCAGTCGGGGAAGTTTTTTTGTTGTTCTACACTCTTTGATTTAGAAACAGTTCATTGTGCGTGCAATACTAATTTTCTACAGAATGGAGTTGCCACTGAAGGTTAACTCTCAAGGAGAGTATTTGAGGGCCACGGTGGAACCAGCTACATGTTTGAAAATTAAGGTACATCCTTTATTTTCACCTTTATAATCTTCGAATCTTCGTTTTAACTTTTCATCACACTCTTCTTTCATTTTTTTCTCGATACATGTAGTTGATGCTTGCATACCAGAAAAAAGTTGATTATGTAGTTAATGTTTGCATACCAGAAAAAAGTTGATTAGTTTTAGCCATTTCAGTTTGATTTAGTCTGAGACAAGGGATGTCTTTGTAATGAATGCGACTTTGAACCTGGAGTTGAATTCAGTTTGGTAATAAAATAGTTTATGCAATCGTATTTGTCACATTGTTACAGGGTGATTTGGGTAAAATTAAGAAAATTTGCTTTGTTTCTGATAATGACTTGCCGAGATATATATATATATATATATATATATATATATATATATATATATATATATATATATATATATATATATATTCTTCAGATGAACAATCATAGGTAGCAATATGCCCGTGTAACCGCGACTTCGATATGTTTTTTCCACGTTCAGGTAGGTTTTGTAATAGTCTCCTTATAGTTTTCAGAAAATATATTAGCAACTTTTATCGTTTAAACATGCTAGAAAGTAACAACTAAAAATAGAGGATGAATTACTTTTTTGGAGCATGAAACCAGATGCAACCACAGATCCTTCATGAAACCAGATGTGATCACAGATCCTTGAAGGGTTATCTGTTAAGCAAAAGAAGGATTGTCGTTCTACTTTTTAATATATCAGATATCCTTTTGTAAACTTGCTCCGAGAAAAGTTATGTGTCACTAACTATGTACTTTTTTGGTTATATATGCAATAAATTGGTGGAGATGATGCGTTGACGTAGGAAACTGATGCGTTGGGACAGCTGCATAAGCAAGTGACCCACATCTTTTTCCTGGTGCTATTGTTTGTGGGTTCAAAAAATAGTTTTTTTTTTTTTTTTTTTTTTTTTAGGTTATTGAAATTTTATTAAACATGTTTCCACAATATGCTCATAATTTCTCTTTAGATGTTGTCAAATATTTTGCAATCCTGAAAGAGCCTTTGATTCATGTGAAGATGACACATCAGCTGTTGTGAAATCAGGGCTGGTGGCATTCCACAAACAAACTGTCAACTGATATGTTGCCTTACATTACATTTCTGATATATCTCAGTTGCGCCAAGCCTGTCATCTGATACGGTTTTATGCTTTTTCTATTAAGTTTCGGCTTTCATTACATTGCTGACATATGTGATACGCTTTGTTTTACTCTGAACTATTTCTCACAGGTTACATCCTTACTGGCAAGATCTGACAGCGCTCATGAAGGTGATAGGAGTATCTTTGATTATCTTTGGCGGCAGACTATACTGATAGGAGTATCCATCTTGATCTTCTTTGTAGTGCAACGTCCATTGTAAGACCATTCTCTCAATTCCCTCCTGCTTTATATATTTCATATTGCACTCTTTACTTTTAAAAAATTTGACCAGGGAAAAATAACAATGAATTTTATTGGGTGCCACAAATAGCTCCGTTGATGAGGTTAGCAACTGATTACAACTTTACAATGAGTGGTAACAATTTGATGTCATTAACCAATTGTGCGCACGAGATCTTTGGATGATGTAAGGAGAGTCGTTTGATTATTATTAATAATTTGGTTAGAAGTAATTTACAACTCAAAAGTAACCATTATGATAGATACCATGCATTTTTATACTCACAGGGTCTGAGATTATTATTTAAGTCGGAATGTCGGATGATGGAAATCTATAGATGTAATTAGTTTTATCGCCATTTAAATTGACATATGTTGGTAGATTGCAAATTATCATGCACTTATTATGACCTTGAATCCTCTTTTTTGCTTAAGCAACATATAGTTTTTATAGCGTTTTCTGGACAATTAGTACAGTTGCAGTGTATAACATATATGTTTTGTGTAAATAGAAATCCCCCTCATAATTAGTTTGGCACATCTTTTAGTGAAGTTCAACAATATAGTTCGTACGGTAGAACTTAAGTTCACAGGTGATTACCATTATATAACACTATAAAAGTTGAAACAAGAGACAACAATAATAAAGGTCTGTACAATATTTAAGTATTATACGAAAATGTGCAGCGGTCGATACCGTAACATTTACTACTCGGTATATTGACGTTTCTAATTGTTTTACATGTAAGTTTCTTTTTCTTTTACCCGGCCCCACCATGATTAGTCCTCACAGCATTTGTTTGAATAATTTTGGATGTATTTGACGTAAAACTTTAAGAGATTATGTCTATTTAAGTTATACTGCATCTTTCAAGGAAGAAAAACAAGTTTTTGTTTAAACTGTATGTTAGTTTAGTCGACACAGGGGTATACTATCTAAATTTGAGTCGAATTTCAGTGATACCAGGTACCACAATTCATTGGTCAATGTTCATATTTGGGACTGCTTAAGCAACTACTCACTTAACAATGAAAACACATTCAAAGTCGTATTATTCTCATATTTCAACTTTTTTTTTTCTTACGCTGCAGGTAGCAATATCACATATGCGTTACAGCAACCTGCTGGTAAAAAGGTGCGCATGGGGAAATCAAACGCTCTTTTAATTTAGGCTTCACCTTTTATTAACTGTTACACTAATGTGATTGTTAAATATACAAGTATAATGCTTACTTTGATTTGTAAAGTTACATAAGTGAGTGATAGTTAAGTCTGTTTTCAGAAGAATAGGTCTTAGCCTGGTGGTCATAACCGCATGAGAGATGAATGTGGTTACTGTAGAGAAAATGATTATAGAGCGAATGGCAGTGATAGATTTGATAGAGATGAAAACAAAGATTCAATGGTTTTGAAAGATGACGGTGGCAGGACCTTTGATGACCTAACGTTTGATACGTATCTCTATTATTATTATCGTTATAAAGAAGAAAAAAAATCAATGGTCCATTCGAAATTGTAAACGTTACACTATTATCTATTAGTTGATATGAGAAACAAGCATTTTATATTTCATCTTTTTATTACACAACAACCTCGCAAAAATGAGTAAGATTACACTTTTATTGCGTATTAGATAAAATCGAGACCGGAAAACACGGGTTGCTACACGGGGTTCGTTTTATAAGTTTTAGATTTTTTTATCCTTTTCGATCTAATGTAAACAAAACGTCTCGCACAACAAACATGGCACATATTACACTAAAATAACTACTTGAGCACTAAGTGGCCAAGTAAATTAGTATAAGTTTTGCTAAACTATATAACATTAGAAAATGAATACTTGTGACTTGAAAACGTAACAATGAGATAATAACTTCTTCAACGTAATGCCAAACACCCCTTTAGTGAGTTAAAACATTCATTTTGATTCTTAGAAGACATGTAAATCATGCTTTCATTAATAAATTCATTTTCTTAACTATAACGATCTTAAAATTAAAAAAAAACTGTGCGAATATGGTGCTAGAAATGTGTTTTGTATCCCCAAAGTCAGTGACTATATTCTATTTGTATTATCGATTAATGAGTTAATGACATGAAAAACCATTACAAGCATATCTCTAATAACTAACTGTTTCATATAACTCGCGAAGTATCTTGAAGAAGATAATACAAGGAATCGTGGCTGGATCATGTTTAATTGGTTAATGTGGTAAGAAAGGTGTATAGCAAGTTAATTTGCATGTGCAAAGAACAAATGTAAGTTGTTCCTATATTAGAGCATAAGTTATTACTTCTCACTTGGACTCACTTGGAGAAAAGAGACGAGTGGTTTAAAAATTCTATATTGTGACAGAGATGGTAAATACAATATTTAACGACACACGTTGTGTAAAAAAAAAACTTTCGCATTTGAACTAAAAGCATATACTTTCTAATGGCAGATAATTTATTAAGTTTTATTTCCTCTTACCAGATTACCATTCATTTCTTTTTGTTCTTTATTCACTGTATAAAAATTTTAACGATTTCGTAATTCATTAACCGCTACTTAATTTATTCGTTAGACACTTTTCTAGCAATTTTTACCCACCTTCTTTCACTATAGTAAAATATGTCAACAATATTCATAAGCTTACGACCCTTTATTTCAACATGTACACTTTCCAATCATTTTTTACCACCCTTCTTTCGCTATAGTAAAATATGCCAACGATAATTATAAGACATGCCATTCAATATATAATTTAGAATGTCTATATCTTTATTTTGTGTCAACTTACTTTTTTCAACGATAATCACAAGTCATGCCCGCCCAGCGGGCGGGCTTATATGCCCGGGAGGGCTTATAAGTCATGCCCGCCCATTGGGCGGGCCATGAAAACTATAATTACAAGTCATGCCCGCCCTTTGGGCGGGCTTTGAAGTTTAGTGTATATATATATATATATATATACTAGACTTCAAGGCCCGCCCAATGGGCGGGCATGACTTATAAGCCCTCCCGGGCGAGGTTTTAGACTTCAAAGCCCGCCCAAAGGGCGGGCATGACTTATAATTATCGTTTACATTTTTTTTGTTTAGCTAAATATTGGTGTTAAAAATTTGTTTATTATACAAATATTTTTAAAAGAATAGAACCATTGTTTGTCAAATTGTTTGTGTTTGTTACAATGTTCTTTTCAACGCCATAGCATATGATTTAAACTCAAATGCGGAATAACGCTTCTTTATAAACAACATTTGTAGTAGCATAGCCCGTCCGACAGGTGAGCGAGCCTTATGAATATCTTTGGAAAACTTAAGCTAATGAAAATATGTTATAAACATACCAAAGTATTTATTGAATGTATTAAGAATGAAAAGAAAACAATAACTCATCACTGAAGAGCAAGCATACATGTGGAGATTTTTGTGTTTACTTTTATTAAAAGTTGTTGTTGAGCACACCGCAGCAAGCAATTGTATACGGTTTGTGTGTACTCACTTACTGGATGTGTATTTGGCACAGTTGGGAGATATTAGATATCAGCCGACTAAAGATAAAATTATCACATCAATGTAAATGTGCTTAACATATCATATAAAAAGCTTATCAAATAAGCAGAATACGCTAGATTTAAACTTTAAATTCTGAGCTACATTTAGCATCTTGCCCAAAAGGTTAATTATTCAACACACCTAATCCACTTACCTGGAGCATATATTGCATCAGACCAAGAGTAAAAAAGAGCACAAAATCCATCAAGCAAAAAGCATAAATGATTCCAAAAGAGAGAGAAAGCTTAGATTCACAGTGTTCAACGACCATAGTCCGATACCCAAAACAGTGGCTTGCAAACAAATTCAAGACGTGCCTGCTTGTTCTCACGGGATGCATTGTCATTGTCCTTGAGCCACTCGGTCGTGTCCGCAATAGCATTCTCAATTTTCTTCAAGCTCTCTGGTCGCAACCTCTTCTTGATATTGTAGTCATTTATCTTATTCTTCATGTCATATAAGCAATCCTCTAATGCATTGTGTGCATTCACTTTCTTCTTGAATTCTTGGTCCTCAAGTTTGTATTTCTCAGCATCTTTTACCATCTTTTCAATCTCTTCTTTGGAGAGTCTTCCATTTTCGTTCATGATAACGAGTTTAATTTCTTGGTCTTACCTGTTGATAATATCTTAGCTGTGACTGTGAGGATACCATTCACATCTATTTCAAAGCATTTCACAATATTTGAAGATCCTCTTGGAGCACGTGGAATTCCAGAAATGGTGAATTTCCCCAGAAAATTGTTATCAGTAGACCGGGCTCTTTCCCCTTGATACACCTCAATATCTACAGATTGTTGGTTGTCAGACACTGTAACATAACTTTTGGCTTTCTTTATAGGTATTGGAGAGTTTCGCGGGATCACAACATCGAATTCGTCTCCTATTAAACCAACACCAAGTGATAAAGGAGTGACATCCAATAGTACCAATTCACGGACACTCTTATCACTGTTACCACTTAACTTTGCAGCCATAACGGCTGCCCCATAAGCTACAGCCTCATCAGGGTTCACACTCTTACATAACTCTTTGCCATCAAAAAATTCCTGCAGCATATGTTGGACCTTTGGTATTCTAGTTGAACCACAACAAGAATCACCTCATTCACACATGATTTTTCCATTTTAGCATCACTTAAACATGTCTCCACAGTCTCGATGCACTTATTGAACGAATCTGTGTTCAGCTCTTCGAATTTAGCTCGAGTAAAATTGATAGAAAAATCAATCCTCTCATGCAAGCCATCTAGTTCGATTGAAGCCCGGGCAGTGCATGAGAGGATCCTTTTTGCTTTCTCACAAGCACACCTCAACCTCCCCAATGCTCTTTGGTTCCCAGTTAAATCTTTATCAAATCTCCTCTTAAATTCCTGAACACAATGACTCACCATGCGGTTATCAAAATCTTGACCTCCTAAATGAGTATCACCAGCAACAGCTTTCACCTCAAAAGAAACCCCTTCTGCAATTTTCATTAGAGAGACACCAAAGTTCCACCACCCAGATCAAACACAAGCACATTTATATTCCCACAAATATCAAACTTATTGTCTAGACTGTAAAGACCAAGATCACGTTGAGGAAGTCGGGGAAACTCGAAATAAAGGTTAAACATGGTAGAACTAGTTTATTGATTGGCGGAGGTGTGTATGTTTTCTAGAGAGAGATAGTAAAGAAAACACACACACCTCCAAGAAAAATGAGAATCCCACCTTCCTAGTTGTGACCAGGAAGGTATTTATTACAAGAATACAAGCCTAACTTAGCACTAATGCCTAAACTAGTCCTTGTACAAAGAAAGAAGTGCAATTCCCACATATGACATAACTTTAAGGCTAACATAGACCATAAGCAATTGCGGCTGCAGTAGGTTCATTGATTATGCGAATGACATTTAATCCAGCAATAGAACCAGCGTCCTTTGTTGCTTGACGTTGTGAGTCATTAAAGTAAGCTGGGACCGTTATCACTGCATTTTTCACAACTTTTCTGAGGTACGATTCAGCAGTTTCTTTCATCTTGCCAAGAATCATTGACGAAATTTCTTCAGCCAGAAATTGCTTTTGTTGACCCTTATAAGAGACGCCAATCTTCCATTTGTTGGCTGGCCCTTGAATGACCCTAAAAGGCCACAAATTTATGTCTGCCTGCACTATGGGATCGCTAAACTTCCTTCCAATTAACCTCTTTGCATCTGCAAATACTCAATTAATCTACTGTTTTAGGTATCAGACTAAGCAAAGATAGATTTCCGTCGACCGGACTTATAATTATATATATATATATCAAATGTAAAACTCATATAGTTGGGAATGTGGAGAAAAAGTAAGAAAAAATCTCAGTTAATTTTAAAAATCTATAACTTTCCATTTGGGCACCTCTATTTCTTTTAGTGTTAAGAAATTTAAGTAAAAAAGTTAGTGAGAAGCTAGAGAAACATTGCACCCACATAACACGCCAAGCAAACACAGCGGAGCTTACCACACCTGGCACTCCTAAAACCAAACACCAATCTTAAAAGGCACCTAACTAACACAGCACCTCGATATATTCCACAATAACCCTCGATTAAAACTAGGGCTAATGGCACCAAAATGTATCATAGTTGTCACTTATTCCTTTTATATATATCGAACAATTTGTTTTGCTATTCTGTGTACTAAACTTTATTTTTTGGGCATTTTTGTGTACTTAATGACCATTTTGCCCCTCATTTTATTAACATGGGAAGGGCAAAATGGTCATAAAGTACACAAAAATGCCCAAAAAATCAAGTTTAGTACACATGGTAGAAAAAAAAAATTGTTCGATACATATAGAAATAAATGATGACAACTATGATATATTTAGAGGCCATTAGCCCTTAAAACTAATATAGAGCTCGTAGAAGCCTTTGATCGGGATCTACCAGAAATGATTTGCTTAAAACCAAACAACACCCGTAAAATCCTACATATGTTGTTTAAATTCTATAACCTTGGTTTCTATTTGCTAATAGATAAAAATAGAAAAAAAATAGAAAAAAATAAAATAAAATAAAATAAAATAAATAAATAAATAAATAAAAAAGTAACCATTTTTAGCAGCCCAGCTGATACTAGATATGCTATCTACGTGTGCTTATATGCATAAACGTAACTTTTGGAAATGGCATCAGGTCCAAGTTAGACCATTCAAGTACACCATAAAAGGTTCATCAAGACCATCCCAACATTATGTTTGTTGTAATCATGCTTTTTTTTTTTTTTTTTTTTTTTTTTTTGTTTTTGTTTTTTCACTTAGTTCAGGAGTGTGAATGTTTCATTAGTTATAGTTTCTTGAAAGTTCAAAAGGTTGTGTTCCTTTTCAAGTTGGTTCAAGCTTAATCAACTTATCAAAGATGTCAATCTTAGAGATTCATGTCTACAAAAAACAATTTGACTAAACTAGTTCATATTTTCAAGTTTCAACTTTAGCGTTCCATGTTCAAGAGCAAGCACGTTAAACCTTGAGCCAAAAATCTTTCATGGGTTCAAAACTAATCTCCATAAGATTCCAAGGTTTTTCATTTCTTTTTTATAAACAATTATTTTAATATGTGTTTGCCAAACATAGACAAATCAACTTCTGCCCCAAAAAAACCAATCTTTCTTTGCTTAAGTTTAAATCTGGATCAATAAAATTCATCTTTTGTCCAAACAAACTTGTATTAAGCAACTCCACTATATAATCATAAAAGCTGTTTCAAAAAGACTCAATATAAGAGATTTTTCTCTCCAGAAATTTACCTTGTGACACTTCATGACTTCAAACAACACATCTACTTATTCCAGGGATGTTTGGGAGTGCATAGTTTTTGTTGTGCCTTATGTAAAAGTTACACATTTCATTATAAAAACAAGCAAATAAGCTACAAACACTCTGACAATCCAAACACTCCAGAAAAATGCATTTCTCGTGGGAAAAAATAAATAAGATAAATAATCACTTAAGATGTGCAATCCAATATGAGTTGTACACACCAATAACGTATTAATGCACAACTAATAACTTATTCGTCATGTACATTTTGGTGTACTGATAAGTTTTTAGTGTTGTATAAATCAATTGTCCATTTAATAAAGCTAAGATTTATGACGATATAGTAAGCTACAAATAAATACAGTTATCTAAACAACCCTATTTTAACAACTTATCTACTTAGAGGGTGCTTGGAATTTGCTTATTTTATCTGATTGTGCTTATAAATAAGTAAACGAACGAGGGTTTTCCCTGTTCAGGACTTCAGGTTATCCGGGAGGTCGATCTTTTTTAACTTAGATGTACGACGGACTCACCGGGTTAATCCCGGGACCGTTACCAACTGCTTATAGATAGGTAATTCTAGGAAATAGTCTTTGGATTTGCTGAAATTGTAAAAGATGCAATAATACTTGAAAAAACAACTTGTCACAAAACTTCAATCTAATCCATCTATACAAGATTCTAGTTAAATATGATGTTAATAAACTAACTTAATGTCATCTAAAACAAGCACATTGAAATAACTTAATAAACAGTTTTACATTATAATAAGCATAAAATCAAAAGCATAAAAAAACAGCTAATTCTTATGGATAAGCAAATAAGCAGAAAGAAAAAAAAAAAGCAATCCGAAAAATGGTGTTAAGAGGGTTCATTGCAACTTGGTTCTTGGCACCATCACCAACCAGCCGTTCATCATCAGCAAAAGCAACATATGAAGGTGTTGTTCTATTGCCTTGATCATTTGGAACTATTTCCACTCGATCATGTTTCCAAACACCAACACATGAGTATGTTGTTTCTAGATCAATGCCGATTGCCGGCGTGTCGGTTCCACTTCCCTCCATTGTTACAAGTCAATTTTTCAAACAAGGGTGAGTTTGGTTTTGTGTTTACTTTACTTTTCACTTTGAGTCTTTGACCTTCTGTTTTCCATTTCCACTTAAATAAATAAAACAATTTTATTTTCTTTATTTTTACAAGTTAAAGTTTCAGTGTGTTTAGTTTAGAAAAACTTTTTAATTTTTTATTCTCAATTTGTAAAAAAAAAGAAAAAAAAAAAAAAACAGGGGGGAGGGGGGGGGGGGTTACAACACGTAAAAACTGTTAAAGTTATGGATATAAATTAATATACGTATGACAAGTTTCGAACACGAGATTTCAGGATTGCATACATTACGTATGAGTTTCAATGTTTTAATAATTAATATATTAAGATATGTTTAATTATTAAATTTCACGAAATGAACAATTAACGGTCGTTAGTATTTAACGGGGTTTGGTTAACGGTCGTTAAATATTAACTTGAAAGACTAGAGATGAAATTAGGGACCAAGAAGGATCTAGAATCCCTCTTGATCCATATGGGCGGCCGAATAAGGCTTTAGGAGTCCTAATCCTACCCTAACTTGGAGAGGAAGATTGTGAGGCCTATAAATACAAACCCTTGTATTCATAGTTCTCATCCCTTGATTCCCTAGCAAGCCAAATTTCTCTCTTCTTCTTTCTCTTATGTATAACCAGTCGAACATACACAAAAACCTTGGGATTTTCGATCCAACATACACATTAAAGTGTTTGGTTTGTTTGTGAATTTAGAACCTAGCTTTTCACATTGAGACACTAGTAATACGTGTGTACAAGAACGGAGATCAAGCATCCTTTTGCTTGTGTTTTTCCCCATTTGACTTGTGGTTTCGTTGATCCTCATCAAACCCTTACTAGGGTTTTACCGGTTCTTGCTCATTTGATTACTTGTTTAGCTAGTAATCTAAGGTACGCGTATTCTTTTATTTAGTTAATTAATTACATGTATTTAGATCCTGTTTCCGCTGCAATGCTTTGATGTACTTGTTTATATGTTTATATAATTGTTATGATTCACATATTCCAACAGTGGCATCAAGAGCCCGTTAATACGTTGTAATTAATTACTAAAACGCATAAAATTGAATCTTTGTGATTAGATACGGTGTTCTAGGGTTTTAATAATAGTAAACCCTAATTTTTGTTTTATGGGTCGATCACCCTTAATTATATAATTAGGGTTTATGTTTTGTAAAATTTGTAGACACCCTAGGTTGCATGCAATTTTATGTGAATTAATTAATGAATACTTGGTTTATGTCATTAATTGAATATGCGTATATATAGACTTGATTATGTGTTGTGACATGATAATAAGTGCTATTTGGGGATCCATGACAAAAACATGCATGTTTTGTCATGGACGTTGATGTTAATTGTTACATGTTTTACATGCTTATTATATGCGATAAATATTAATTAGGGTTTTAGTAATAAAATTGTTGGACAAGTTAAAATTACTAAAATTAATTAATTAGGTTATCAGGGAAGAACCCATATAAATCGCGTATTTAATCAATTATGTGTGTTTTGTATATATTAATCATGAGACTTACGCAACCAAGTAATTGGTGTATGTGGTCCATTGGTACCTAGCTCGAAAACCAATGGGAGTCTTAAGATCAATATATACATATTAATTGATTTACTTAGCATGTCCATTATTTTAGTTGTTTATTTTTTATTAAATTGCGCATTTGTTTAAATATGTATGTGACATGATTGTAAGCAAAAGGGTAATTTTCAAAATAGAAAATAAACTTGACTTAATAATGGTGAAACATGGTTTTAAGCTATAAAAATCATAAACTTTTAGTTGATTGATGCGACTGTACAAAAGTGGTCGAAAGGCGGACCTAATATTGACAAACTATAAAGTGGGTATAAGGTTGGTTTCGCATTAAATTGTGGCGTTAAAGAGACTCCATTCTGTCTTTCCGCTCGCCTGTGCGTCAATATTAGACTTAACAAGTACAACCATAAAAACATACGAAGCATCTTAAGGCAATGCTTTAAGTTACTCAACGCCATCAATTAAAATTTTGTTGATTTGAGCTTAGTTAAAAACTAATGAGTAAGATTTTTTTTTTTTTTTTTTTTTTTTTTTTTTTTTTTTTTTTTTTTAATTTTATGGAACATATGATACAAGATGAATGCATGACATCTTTGTACATATTTTGATTACACACATAAAAAAAATTAATACCCTTAATTTAAGTTATATGCCACCCAATGAAATGAAAACACCTGAGATTACTATTTCATTATCATTACTAGCAGCCAAAGCTGATGTGATGAACATGGATGGTAATCAAAGGGTAAATTACATACTTTCATTAATAGCAGCTAAAGCTGATGTAATGAAACTATGGTAATTTGCAGTTTCTTAAGTTGGTTAACTTAATTGAGTACTTTTATTACTAGCAGCCAAAGCTGATGTAATGAAACTAAGTCAATGCATAAAGATGGGGATAAAACATGCTTACATTTTCAACTGAGGTTGGCAAAATATGTAAATCTCATACTTCTAGGAATTGCAATTTGAGATTGACAATTGAGTTCGACTCGTACCTTATTGAGTACTTTCATTGCTAGCAGCCAAAGCTGATGTGATGAAACTATGTCAATTTGGATACTAGTTTTCAGTAAAAATTAAATGGTTAAATGTAATTTACCATGGGTGTTTAATTTTCTTGAAAAGTTTAAATTATCGAAAGTACTAACTTTTGAACTTTTTTCTGTAGAAATGGCCCAACCCGAAAACACTAACATGAACAACATGAGTTCTGCTTTCAAGTCAATGATTGAAAGAGAAAAGTTGACTGGGACAAAGAATTTCAATGATTGGTACCGTTCTTTGAGAATTATTCTGCGAATGGCCAAAAGATTTGAATATCTTAGTAAGTCTCTTCATACTGCTCCTGCTGGCATTGCATCTAATGCAGAGCATGAAGTGTACAACATTGAGTATGAGAAGCACAATGATGTGGCTTGTCTTATGTTATCTGGGATGGACACTCAAATGCAAAATCAATTTGAGAACTATGGTCCCATGGACATGATCAATGAGCTCAAACGTATGTTTGAGAAACCACCTATGGCAGAGTTTTATAATGTGTTAGATTCTCTGCAAAAGTGTAAGCAGGATGCTAGTAAACCCGTGAGTGCCCACGTATTGGAAATGAAAAGTTATTTGGACCAATTGGATGCACTCGGATGTGGTTACGTGCAAGATGTAAAATTTGGCCTCATCAATTGATCCCTTAACGAGGAGTTGTTTGGTGATTTTGTGTGCAACTTCAATATGCATTGCACGGGGAAGACAATAAGTGATTTACATGCAATGCTTATTAACTTTGAGAAAGGATTGTCAAAGAAGGCACCTACACCTGCTGTAATGGCAATACAAGGTGGTAGGATTACTAAGCCCAACACACCGCAATATGCGAACAAGAAGGGGAAAGCTAAAGCTGACAAGGGCAAACAAATTGTGACCTATTAGCAGAAGCCTAAGAACCAGAATCCTCCAAAGAAGCAGGATTATCCCAAGAAGGATTTGGCTGCTTGTCACCACTGCAATACTCCTGGACATTGGAAGAGGAATTGTCCATTGCTGCTAGAGGAGTTGCGTAAGAATAAAAATGCCAAGGATGGGAATGGCGCCAGCACTTCAGGTATTTTTATGATTGAATTATTTTCTTTTCCTCGTAAGTAAAATGCCTGGATATATGATACAGGATGTGGTACTCATATCTGTAACACGTCGCAAGGGCTTAGAGGAGCAAGGAAGCTAGCCTATGGAGAAAGATACTTGTACGTGGGCAATGACATACGTGCAATAGTTGAAGCCATAGGGACATTCGATTTAGTTGTACCTTCGGGATTAATACTAGTTTTAAATAATTGTCATTTTGCACCCTCTATCATTAGGGGTGTTGTTTCAGTTTCTTTCATATAGGATAATGGTTTTGTTCACACATTTATTGATAATGGAATTTCGGTTTCTTTAAATAATATTTTTTTACTTTAATGCAATTCCAATAAATGGTGTGTTTGAAATCGACATGGAGAATCATGTGTCCAATAGAAATAATTCTGTGTATAGCATTAGCAATAAGAGAATCAAGTCAGACTTGGATTCTTCTTATCTTTGGCACTGTTGTCTTGCACATATTGGCAAGAAACGCATGCAAAAGCTGCAAAATGATGGGCTTTTGCAAAATATCAATGATGATTAATTTGATAAATGCCAATCTTGCATATCTGGGAAGATGACAAGGAAACCTTTTTCACATCAAATGGAAAGGGCTACAGATCTACTTGGATTAATACATACTAATGTGTGCGGTCCACTTAGACATGTATCAAAACGCGGTGCTAGCTACTTCCTAACCTTTACGGATGACTATAGTCGTTATGGTTATGTTTATTTACTTAAACATAAACATGAAGTCTTTGAGACATTCAAGGTTTTTAAAAGTGAAGTAGAATTACAACTCGGTAAGAAGATTAAGGCTCTTCGATCCGATAGAGGTGGTGAATATTTAAGCCAAGAGTTTAAAGATTATCTAGCTGAGTGTGGAATTTTCCAGCAACTCACATCTCATTATACTCCACAACAAAATGGTGTATCTGAAAGGAGAAATCGTACATTGCTAGATATGGTACGATCTATGTTTAATCTTACAACTCTTCCCGTATACTTTTGGGACTATGCCCTTGAAACTGCCGTTCACATGTTGAATAGGATTCCAACAAAGAAGGTTGATAAGACTCCATATGAATTATGGACTGGAAAAGCTCCCAACTTTTCTTACTTAAAGGTCTGGGGTTGTGAGGCGTTTGTTAAACGCGACTCACCAGATAAACTCCAACAAAGATCTGTTAAGTGTATCTTCGTAGGATACCCTAAGGAAACAAAGGGTTACTACTTTTACTTTCCATCAGAGAATAAAGTCATTGTGGCTAGGTATGGCGAATTTCTTGAGGATAGTCTCATATCTCAAGAATTCAGTGGGAGAGTTTATGATCTTGAAAATGATCAAGAAGATACATCACTTTCTGAAAGCACTAGCACACTTTCTGTGGAACCTGAAAGTCTAGGTCCTCCACCGGAAGTTGAAGTGGTTCCCATTCGCATATCTACAAGATCTGTAAAAGTTCCTGAACGCCTATGTCTTAACGTAGAGTGTGAGGAAACTATACTAGGGGATCTTGATGAACCTACTAGTTATAGGGCTGCCATTAATAGTCCTGAAAAGGAGAAATGGCAGGTTGCTATGAATGAGGAAATGCAATCCATGAGAGACAACAAAGTCTGGATTGAAGTAGACCTTCCTCCCAATGCTAAGGTGGTTGGGAGTAAGTGGCTCTTCAAGAAGAAAACAGACATGGATGACAACATACACACCTATAAAGCTCGTTTGGTGGCTAAAGGCTTCACCCAAACATATGGTGTTGACTATGAAGAGACCTTTTCTCCTGTAGCTGACATTAGAGCTATTAGGATTCTTATAGCCATAGCTGCATACTATGACTATGAGATTTGGCAGATGGATGTTAAAACCGCCTTCCTGAATGGTCGCCTTGATGAAGACATCTATATGGCGCAGCCTGAGGGGTTTGTGAATCCACAATTTCCTGAGCGTGTATGCAAGCTTCAAAGATCCATTTATGGATTGAAGCAGGCATCAAGACAATAGAATAAAAGATTTGATTAGTAAATCAGAAGGTTTGGATTTACTCAAAATCTTGATGAGCCATGTGTATACCACAAAGCTAGTGGGAGTAATACTACTTTTCTTATCCTATATGTCGATGACATATTAATCATGGGAAATCATATACCAAGTCTTAATGAAGTTAAGTCTTATCTGAGTAAATGTTTTTCTATGAAGGATTTAGGAGAAGCAGCATACATCCTTGGAATCAAGATCTATAGAGATAGATCTAAGCAGTTGATTGGATTAAGCCAAAGTGCTTACATTGATAAAATATTGAAGAGATTCAATATGCAAAATTCCAAGAAGGGATATTTGCCAATGCAAGTAGAACATGGCTTAAGTAGCAAACTATGTGCTTCCACTCCTGAAGAGATAGCACACATGAAGAAAGTTCCATATGCTTCGGCAGTAGGATCTATCATGTATGCAGTGAGATGCACAAGGCCAGATGTGGCGTTTGCACAAAATTTGACAAGTCGTTATCAAGACAATCCAGGTGAACTTCACTGGCATGCTGTTAAGAACATCCTTAAGTATTTAAGGAATACAAGAGAAATGTTTCTAGTGTATGGGGGATATCCAGATGCAGAGCTTGATGTTACAGGTTTCTGCGATGCGTCCTGGCAAACTGATAAAGATGATACAAAGCCTCAGACGGGTTATGTCTTTGTCATTAATGGAGGAGCAGTAGACTGGAAGAGCAAGAAGCAGAGTACGATTGCTATGTCTGCAACAGAAGCTGAGTATATTGCTGCATCGGAAGCTACAATGGAAGCTATTTGGATATGGAGATTCATTTCGGATCTTGGAGTTATGCCGTCAATTGAATTGCCTATTAATGTGTACTGCGACAATTCTGCCGCAATAACATTCGCCAATGAACCTGGAGTCATGAAGGGCGCCAGACACTTTCCTAGAAGATATCACTATGTTCGAGAACAAGTCGAAATAGGTGAAATCAATTTACTCAAAGTTCACACAGATGACAATCTAGCTGATCCCTTTACGAAGGCTTTACCTAAGGAAAAGCTTACTCAACATGCCAATGGCATTGGTCTTCGTTTAGCTAGTAGTTTCATGTAAATATGTGGTTAGTATTTGGATAAAGGATAATGTAAACAATTATTATTTTAATGGAATAAAATATTTTGTTATGTTTATTCTCATTTATAATATTGTATCCTATATTTGCATGTGTTAAATCCGTGAATAACTAATGTTATTCTAAATAGTCCGTTGTCGATCAATAATATGGGAGTATTATTGAATTAAGGCAAATCTGAGTTTTGGTAGAATATACTTAAGTATATTGATGCGTGGACATGCCAAATTCACATGATATTCAATAATGGATAAATTGAATATAGGACAGATCCCAACCACATGATTGTACTTTATGGATCTTTGTCATTAAAGTAAATCATGAATATTTATCCTCAGACTTGAGATACCAGATAACAGCTGCGGATGTAGCTCATTTTCTGTAAGATAGTCTAACGCTATCCGTAACTGGTAGTTATAAGGGCTATTTTCGGAGGTGATGCGAAGTTCAAGGGTTATGCTCGTAGTCAAGAAAGGATTTGTTCCTTCAAATTTTTTTTGAGGTTTAATACTGTTTGGCCACTCGTAGGGTTGACAAGATGTTTGCGTGCGCACGCCCAAAGGCTATCTGGAATACGTTTAGATGAGTTGGTAATCTTGATCAATTATTAATAACGAGAAACAAAACTGTTAATTATGGAATGACTTAGATCCATATCCATATTAACGCGATATTAGAAACAAAAGGATAATTATGATGATGAATCATCACAAGGTTTTTTCCAGGAAACCATACTCAGGGTCGATCTAGGGGCATTTGGGGTGTTAAGCTAGACTAACCAATGTCATTACTATATTAATGCATATCCAAGTGGGAGCTGTTAAAGTTGTGGATATAAATTAATATACGTATGACCAGTTTCGAACACGAGACTTCGGGATTGCACACATTACGTATGAGTTTCAATGTTTTAATAATTAATATATTAAGATATGTTTAATTATTAAATTTCACAAAATGAACACTTAACGGTCGTCAGTATTTAACGGGGTTTGGTTAACGGTCGTTAAATATTAACTTGAAGGACCAGAGATGAAATTAGGGACCAAGAAGGATCTAGAATCCCTCTTGATCCATATGGGCGGCCGAATAGGGCTTTAGGAGTCCTAATCCTACCCTAACTTGGAGAGGAAGATTGTGAGGCCTATAAATACAAACCCTTGTATTCATAGTTCTCATCCCTTGATTCCCTAGCAAGCCAAATTTCTCTCTTCTTTTTTCTCTTCTGTATAACCGGTCGAACATACCCAAACACCTTGGGATTTTCGATCCAACATACACATTAAAGTGTTTGGTTTGTTTATGAATTTAGAACCTAGCTTTTCACATTGAGACGCTAGTAATACGTGTGTACAAGAATGGAGATCATGCATCCTTTTGCTTGTGTTTTTCCCCATTCGACTTGTGGTTTAGTCGATCCTCATCAAACCCTTACTAGGGTTTTACCGGTTCTTGCTCACTTGATTACTTGTTTAGCTAGTAATCTAAGGTACGCGTATTCTTTTATTTAGTTAATTAATTACATGTATTTAGATCTTGTTTCCGCTGCAATGCTTTGATGTACTTGTTTATATGTTTATATAATTGTTATGATTCACATATTCTAACAAAAACGTGTTCATGTGACATTATTTTTTATTTTGAAGAAATTAAGGGGAGTTACAAAAGAAATAAGGAAAACGCACAAAATATGTTTCGTAGTTTCCCTTATTAATTTGAAAAATGTATATTTTGTATTTTGTAAAGAACTAGGCGAGTACCCGTGCATAGCACCGAGATTTTTTAGCGAAAACAGTTATAGTTGTAATATTATGGTTAAGTGCTTCGCATAACATTTAAACATATAAAACGTAAAATAATGAAAATGCAATTGAAAATAGTTGTAACATACGATAATTCAACTCAAATAAAAATTCTTATAATGTATGAAATAAGATATAAAAACATTTAGTGAACTAAAAATAAAACATTGCAAAAATTATAAAATAACTAACAATGCACGTTATTCGTCTTGTAAAATTTCTTAGTACACGACATTTGAGGTCTAAACTCCTTGATGAACTCTTGGACGTGCTTCACTAATACATTTGTTTTCATATCGCATTAACCCATGTACATTTAATATTCATATTCCCGTTAATAGTAATAATATAGCCATGCATAGTTATTTTCAAACTCGTGTACTTATGGGTTAACTTATAGCTTGAAAGAAATAACATGAGTTTTAATCAAAAAAAAAAAAAAAAAAGCCTTTTTCGAATAGCCCTTTTTAAACTCATAAAAAAATAACATGAGTTGTTCGTATATGACAACCTCGTGTATTTATTGTTCGATACCCAAAGAAAGAAATGATGGCAACTATGATACTATACCTTTATAAAACATTTGCTCATTTATTTAAAATTCAACTACTAGGGTTTTATTAATTGCCTTTTT
This sequence comes from Artemisia tridentata subsp. tridentata, assembly GCA_021014915.2. Taxonomy (NCBI): domain Eukaryota; kingdom Viridiplantae; phylum Streptophyta; class Magnoliopsida; order Asterales; family Asteraceae; genus Artemisia; species Artemisia tridentata. The sequence goes on from CP139502.1 coordinate 37,431,012, forward strand.
TTTATATTTATTTTCATAATTTTGACACCTATATTTTTATTTGATTTTTCTCAATCCAATTTATCAAAGTTTGACTAATGTTTTTCAAATTTGACTTTCAATTCATCAAGAAGAATGTTCGATTTTACCACGTGTCAAAATGGAGTATCTTAATTATGCACCGTCCCAAAGCTAAATTACATAAATAATCCCTGTCGTTTGTAGAAAATTGCGTCCACCGTCCCTATTTTTTTTCCAATTTTTTTTTTCGAAATTCATTTTTTTTTCAATTTTCTTTTCTGAAATAATTTTTTTTAGAAAATTTTTTCGTGACATGTGAATTTTTTTTTTTTTTTTTTTTTTTTTTTTTTTTTTTTTTTTTTTGGTAATATTTTCTAATAAAAAAATTCACTTGTGACAAAAAAAAAATAATAGTGAATAAAAAACAGGAGAAAACGGACTAAAACGTATATAAAAATGTAACGGATCCAAACAAAAATATTAGGAACTGTGGATGCAATTTTCGCTAAACCACATGGACCATTTATGTAAATTAACCTAGGCACGGTGGATGCAATTTTCAAAAATTCAAGGGTAAAATGGTCATCACAAATTTTTTTTATCTTTATTACTCACATGAAGACAAAAATGTCAACATTAGTGTTCAAAAAATTATTTATTAATTTATTTATTTTTTAGTTCGCTACGCAGAACTGCCATTTTTAACAACTATGGTGCTTTTTTATTGAATTTGCCCAATTAGTTTTTAGTGATACCAATGAACTTCTACGATCACTACATTGAGGGTTCAGGTCCTTATTAGTTCATGATCAAGTCCATGATATACAAATGGCATGATCCATACGATAATTTATGTGTAGTCAAGCCGATAATCATATACTATCTCTGTCTCATATTAAGTGTCGACAATGACTTTTTTTAAGTCTTTCTTCTTCAACTTTGACCTTAAATATATTTGTTTGTGTTATATAATTCTTGATGAAAATTATACTAATGAAAATATATTTAAAAACTTATCCCATTCATATATCTTGCATCTAGTATTATATGACACGAACAAAAATATTTAAAGTCAAATACTTAAAAAGGTCATAGTGGACATTTAATGTGGGACAGAGGGAGTACAAGTTGTACTATGTGTTCTTGGCACGATTGGAAGGTATTGAATCACTAGTGATTCTTAAGATATAAAGATTATAAGCACCACGCTAACAGATTTAACTAAAATGAAAGCCAATACAGTATTTCATTTCACTGGCTACGTTTAGTTTCAAAAGCATTGGTTACACCATCTTTGCACAGATGGGTTGTGACACCTACTTTTCACATAACCATAACATTATCAATGTATTGTAACTGATACACTTAACGTGTCACATGAATGCTAATCGAATCATCTTTGACAACAAAGCAAAAGAACATGACAAGATGTTGAACTTTAAAATCCAAAGTATTAAATATCCATAAATACGACTCTTAAACAAAAGTAAAGTATTAGCATCTAAAACAAAAGATAAACAAGCTTAGATTTTCAGTGTTCAAAACCCATAATCTGAGTCCTAAAACAGTGGCTTGCAAACAGATTCTAGGCATACCTTCTTCATCTGAAGAACATTAACAGGTGTAGTCTCATTGCCATGGAGCCATTGGGTTGTTTCGGAAATAGCATCCTCAATTTTCTTCAAGCTCTCTGGATGCAACCTCTTCTTGATATTGTACTCATTTATTTTACTCTTCATGTCATATAAGCAATCCTCTAATGCATTGCATGCATTCACTTTCTTCTTGAATTCTTGGTCCTCAAGTTTGTACCTCTCAGCATCTTTTATCATCTTCTCAATCTCTTTCTTGGATAATCTCCCGTTTTCTCTGGTAATGGTGATTTTCTCTGTTTTACCCGTTGATAATATCTTTGATGTGACTGTGAGAATACCATCAGCATCTATTTCAAAACAATCTTCGAATTTTATGTGTCCCTTGGGAGCAAGTGGTATTCCTGAAAATGAGAACTTCCCCAACAGATGGTTTTCTGTGGATTTGGCCCTTTCACCTTGGTACACCATAACAGATGCTGATGATTGATTGTCTTCAGATGTTGCACAGATTTTTGATTTTTTCGTAGGTACTGGGGTGTTCCGTGGGATCACAACACTCATCACTTCTCCTTTTAGTTCAACACCAAGGGACAAAGGGGTGACATCCAATAGCAATAAATCACGGACACTCTTATCAGTATTACCACTTAACTTTGAAGCCATAACGGCTGCTCCATATGCAACAGCCTCGTCAGGGTTCACACTCTTACATAGCTCTTTGCCCTCAAAAAATTCCTGCAGCATATGTTGGACCCTTGGTATTCTAGTTGAGCCACCAACAAGAATTACCTCGCGTACACATGATTTCTTCATCTTAGCATCAGTTAAACATGTTTTCACAGTATCAATGCACTTTTTAAACGAATCCATGTTTAGCTCTTCAAATTTAGCTCGAGTAAATTTCATAGAAAAATCAATCCCATCATACAAGCAATCCAAATCAATTGAGGTCCGAGTAGTACAAGAGAGCATCCTTTTTGCTTTCTCACACGCACATCTCAACCTCCCTAATGCTCTCTGGTTTCCAGTTAAGTCCTTATTATATTTCCTCTTGAATTCCTGAACACAATGACTCACCATGCGGTTATCAAAATCCTGACCACCCAAATGAGTGTCACCATTAACAGCTTTCACCTGAAAGATACCCCCATCCTCAATAGTCATTAAAGAAACATCAAATGTACCCCCACCCAAATAAAAAACAAGCACAGTTTTTTTGTGAAAAGTCACAGACTTGTTGTCTAGACCATAAGCAATTGCAGCTGCTGTAGGCTCATTGATCATGCGAATGACGTTTAATCCAGCAATAGCGCCAGCGTTCTTTGTTGCTTGACGTTGTGAATCATTAAAATAAGCTGGCACCGTTATCACTGCATCTTTTACAGCTTTTCCAAGGTACGATTCGGCAGTTTCTTTCATTTTGCCAAGAATCATCGACGAAACTTCTTCAGCCAAGAATTGCTTCTCTTGACTCTTATAGGAGACAACAATCTTTGGTGTGTTTTCTGGTCCTTGAATGATCCTAAAAGGCCAAAACTTCATGTTGGCATGCACTATGGAATCACTAAATTTTCTTCCAATCAGCCTCTTTGCATCTGAGAATCCACGGTTAATTAGGAAATAACAGAGTAGAAATAGTCTTTGTCAACAAATAATTCAATTCCCTGGAATATCACTAAGACTAGATAAACTGACTGTTAAAGTTCAAATTTTCAATTTTGACGTTTACATATTAAGAAAAAATTTCGATCTTACAGACTCGTGCAGGCATTACTAACTAGGTGATGTTTTTTTAAGCTTGCTTTGTACTGTACATCTTAAACACTTAAGAAGTTTCAAAAAGCTTCAGCGAAGTATACCTTCTCCTAATAAGCTTATAACACTTTCATATAAGCTGCCAAGTTGTCTAATATAATTTTTCAAATTAGATGAAGCTTTTCAATGTGTTATTAACAGAAAGTGCTTATGTTTATACACATATTTAGGATGGGAAGAGTGCTAAACTTCAAAACTTTTTTCTTTTATGAGCGGCAACAATATTTCTTTTATTAAACTTACAAGATGCTAGAAAAACATAGAAGAAAAGAAAGAGTAAACATCAAAACTTACTATTTTTTATTATCGAAACGCTCCCTAAAACCATTATTTGAAAAAAAAAAAAAAAAAAAAAAAAAAAAAAAATCCTATTAAACCCTTTAATTAACACAAACAACCAACCCTATAGCCTTGTAGTTTCTTAAAGCTTCAACCCAACATAAACAAAAATCTTAAACCCTAAAACACTAAAAGAAGATTCAATGTATGTATGTTCACAATAAAAACGAGTAGACTGACCAAAAATTGTGTTATGAGGGTTCATTGCTGCTTGGTTCTTGGCACCATCACCAATAAGATGTTCATCATCAACAAAAGCAACAGTTGAAGGAGTGGTTCGGTTGCCTTGATCGTTTGGTATGATCTCGACACGATGATGCTTCCAAACAGCCACACATGAGTATGTTGTTCCGAGGTCAATGCCGATTGCCGGTGAGTCATTTTTACTTCCGTCCATGTATTCAAAGTAGGTGTTTCACGTTTTACCGCAACAATTATCTATTTAAGTGATGTCATGATAATAAATATTTAAATAGTTTTGATAAGAATCTAAAAGATTGTTTTTCAAATTAAAAACAAGTTAAGTATATTTATAAGAGCACTCCGAAGTTCAAAATTTTCAAGTCATTATAAATTTATTCTTCCACTGCTAAAATTATTTAATAAAATTTCAAACTATTCTTATCTTCTCACATATCAGTTTATCAATAGCTTAACGCCTTAACCAATAAGTTCAGCAATATAAAACTAGTGCCCAAATAAATCATCTTCAAACTTTAACTCCAATATATCAACCTTTTTTCAACAACTCTATCCGATGCTCTAAGAAAAATCACAAAAGATACTCATATTCTTTAACTTTTTATCACAAAGTGATAATAAAATCAAAGTGTTGGAAAATTTAGTGAGGAAAAAAAACGAGTTTTTCACTAACTTTGGACATGAATAATTATTAGTGAATATAATTATTATGATTGAGGCCTTATAAGGTTACGTAGTCCTTCATGAGTACTTGGTAACAAGCCTTTATATGTCCAAAACGGAGTTGGGGTGAATGAGATATCGAGTCTTGAAAAAGGGTAGTTGGAATGGAGGGAAAAATTGTTAAAAGTTAGTTTTGAGTTTTTGTTTGAAACCTAACAATTGAATGGCTGTTACGACTCATTTAAATGTTTTGTAACAGAAAATTGACGAGCCATTAACTTGGTTTATAACAGCAAATTGATGAGCCATTAACTTGTTTGATTGCAACATTACACCATATGTTACAACATAAATATGTATAAATTGAAGGCAATCATAACCATTCCAGATACACCAAAAACATACAGCTCAGTCTTTCTATTCCAACACACTCACAAGAATTCTAGCAAAGTTTTGGGCATTTGTCAATTCCGGCAGTACACCTGCTCTGGCCGTTGTACCCTGGGAAACAACCATGGTATTGTACACGGAATTGTTTTAAGGGAATCGTGTTCAACACGAGACTCGGTCTTCTTTGGTTATTTTTCCTGTATGAAATTTATGTTCAGGTACTTCTCATATTTACTTTGATTGCATTGACTAGTTTCTTCCTGTTATTGTTGATTTGAATTTCCTTATAAACGGTATCCTTTACTAAAATCTTAAAACAACTCTGTGTTACTGTTTATAAGAAAGAAAACGATTTGGATTTAAATCAGTTTCAATTTGAATCTAATCTTAAAAACGTTGTATCTAATCTTGTTTGTTTCTAACCAATTCTGTTTGGATCAGTTTGTGAAACACATATTATTAATTTGGTTAATTTTGATTCGAACATGTTTCTTCTTTCAAGTCAGGTCTGCACCTTCTTTTAGTTTTTTCATGTTCTAACAGTTTCGTAGCTACTTGTGTTTGGACTTATTAATAGTTATTTTTATTTTTATTTTTTCATTCAGTTCAGAATCTAATATTTGTGCAGATTTTATATAGTGTATTATATGTTATAATCGTGTCATCCTCAGATTGTTCTTAACGCGTTCTTTGCAGATTATAATATACAATTTTTGTCCAGATTTTAGCCTTGTTATTTCTCTTATCCAAATAGCCTTTTATATCAGTTTGCTGTCTAAATAACGCCTCAAAAGATCAAGTATAAACAACCCCTCAAAGGCTGTGTTTAAACAGCCCCTTAACCAGCTTTAGAACTAATTTCCTGCATTTTTTTACTGTCGAAATAGCCCAAAAAAAAATAATAAAAATAAATAAATAAATAAATAAATAAATATATTTCCAAACAGCCCCAAACCAGATTTTAGAATGAGTTTTCTGCACGTTTTTGCTGTCCAAACAGCCCCATAAAATGATTGTTTCAAAGAGTTTTTTTTTTTTTTTTTTTTTTTTTTTTTTTTCTCTTTCTATCAAAACAGCCCCTATTAACCTCTCTAAAGGTTTTGTCCAAACGCTCCTTGCATTTTAAGTTTTTCATTAAAATACTTGTGCCAAATCAGCTCACTTTTCTGAATTTTTTACTATGCAAGTTTATGCAGAATTTTCTGCATTTGTTTACATATTAAAAGTTGATCGGATTAGCTTTATAACTCGATTTTGCTTGCTACGATATTGGTGAGAAAATTGCATGTGCATAATTTTTAAAAGGAGTGTGTTTCCAGATAACTTATTTGTGCAAGATCAGTATACTTTGTGTGGTTTCGTCTAAACACTTTGTTCTTGAAACTGTTTATTCAAAAACATATAGCACTTGTTGGAAACTCAGATTACTTGTGTGCAAACTCAGATTACAACCTATTGTCAAATTTTCTGTGTGAAATCTTCAAAATGGTATCTGATGTCGTTGCTATGATATTAGAGGTTAATCCTTTGGGTTCAAACACAAAAGAATGGTGGATTGACACGAGTGCTACTCGTCATGTGTGCTTGGACAAAAGTCTCTTTAGTTCGTTTAAAGAGGTTAACAATGGTGCAAAACTTTTCATGAGAAATTATGTCACCGCCGACATCAAAGGTGAGGGCGATGTGATATTGAAATGGACATCCGGAAAAGGGTTAAAACTCAAGAACGTTTTGTACGTTCCGTAGATTCGAAAGAATCTTGTGTCTGGGTGGTTGCTCAATAAGTATGGGTTTTGCCTTGCATTTGAGTGTAACACATTTGAGTTAACCAAGAATAAAATGGTTGTAGGTATGGGTTATGCCCGTGATGGAATGTTCAAATTGGATTTAATTGTAACGGAAAACAATCTCTCTAAAATGAACACTAATTCAACTTATGTAGTTGACACTTCGAATGTGTGGCATGGCCGACTTGGTCATGCCAATTATAATTCCATCCATCGTTTAATGAAATTAAATTGTATACCTACATTCCATATTGACTCAAATCACAAGTGCGAAACTTGTGTTGAACAAAAAATGACAAGATCGTCTTTTCATTCGGTTGGAAGAAAAACCGACCCTATTGATCTAATTCACACAGATGTGTGTGATTTAAAATTGGTGCCAACAAGAGGAGATAACAAGTACTTCATCACTTTCATTGATGATAGTACGAAATATTGCTATGTGTATTTACTTAAAAGTAAAGATGAAGCAATAGATAAGTTCATTCTATACAAGAATGAGGTTGAGAACCAACTAAATAAAAAGATCAAGGTAGTAAGGAGTGATAGGGGAGGTGAATATGTATCTCCATTTGCTGAATTTTGTTCACAACATGGAATTAGACATGAGTTCACCGCACCATATTCACCTCAGCAGAATGGGATTGCTGAAAGAAAAAACCTTACCTTGAAAGAAATGGCAAATGCCATGTTAATAAGTTCAGGTTTAAATCAGAACATGTGGGGGGAAGCCATTTTATCGGCTACTTATCTTTTGAATAAGATACCTCGTAAGGAAAAAGAAGAGACCCCCTATGAGCTATGGATGGGACGAAAACCATCTTATAAATACTTACGAGTGTGGGGGTGCCTAGCCAAAGTGGCAATACCGGCACCTAAAGCTCAGAAGATAGGACCCAAAACCGTTGATTGTGTATTCATTGGGTATGCTAATAATAGTAGCGCTTATCGATTCCTTGTGCATGAGTTAAAGAATCCTGAGATACACAAGAATACAATAATGGAATCAAGGAATGCTTCATTCTTTGAAACCATGTTCCCTTGTTTGACCAAGGAGAATAAAAGGTCATCTAGACGAGATGACGTGTTTGTCCATGAAAAGAGGCAACGAGATGATGTTAGAAATGAAGCTGTGCGATATTTACGTGAATTGGAGTAGACAACTAGTATGCATATAGTGCAGGGACTTATTATGTAATATTCGAATAGTTGTCTTGTAAGGCCCATAAATACCCCTCAAGTCTCCACTTGAGGGGTGTAGCTGTGAAACATTACTCAACATATCAATAATATCTAGTTTCAACTCCCCACCTTCTCTCTACTTTCCCTCTCTAAACCGACCAAGAATCGTGTTCTGGAGGACGAGGTTGATCATAATAGGTTCGATCCATGGTCGGTTTAGAGAGGGAAAGTTGAGAGAAGGTGGGGAGTTGAAACTAGATATTATTGATATGTTGGGTAATGTTTCACAGCCACACCCCTCAAGTGGAGACTTGAGGGGTATTTATGGGCCTTACAAGACAACTATTCGAATATTACATAATAAGTCCCTGCACTATATGCATACTAGTTGTCTACTCCAATTCACGTAAATATCGCACAACTTCATTTCTAACAATCTCCCTCCAGCTGGAGATATACGTGAATTGGATACAATGATTCCTAACAAGTACATAACAATGATGAATGCAATGCTGAAGTAGAGCAGTTTCCTTTGAGGATGTCTTCACAGCTCTTGATCTTCTCGTATCTTTCTCAGCTTGCTTGAATTACTTGCCGAATCACTGTAATGAACTAATTGGGTTATTACTCCCTCCCAATTAGTAATCCCTTTTCTTTTACATTCTCCCTCCCAAATTGACAACCCGTTTGATATAGCACTGATGCTTGTAGAATAAGTTTCTCTGAAATCTTGCCCAGATTGTCTTCAGTCTCTTGCACAGCGGAAAATGGATCATAGACTGATAATCTGTAACTTCTTCACAGGTTTGTTTGGGGAGCATCATATCGACATCTTCAGCTCACTTAGAATGCTTCCAGTTCTTCAATAAAAGCCCCGATGTACACAGATGATAACATCGTTCACGATGAGAGATAACATCAATCTAAGGAAGAAGATGTTGAACCTAGAAGAAGCAAAAGGTCAAGAATCAAGAAATCGTTTGGACCCGATTTTGTTTCTTTTATGGTAGAAAGTGAACCGAACATTTACCGAGAAGCGGTTACTTCCTCAGAAGGGCCTCAGTGGAAAGAAGCCATTAAGAGCGAGATGGATTCTATTTTGCATAACCGTACATGGGAGCTTGTAGATCTACCTCCGGGTTGCAAAATATTAGGCTATCGATGGATCTTCAAGAAGAAGATGAAAGCCAATGGCACCATAGACAAGTACAAAGCAATATTGGTGATCAAAGGTTACAGACAACGTGAAGGTCTGATTATTTTGACACTTATTCGGCTATAATGCGAATAACCTCCATTAGGGTGGTACTTGCTATTGCAGCCATTAGAAATCTCGAAGTTCATCAAATGGATGTAAAAACTGCTTTTCTAAATGGAGATTTAGATGAAGAGATTTACATGGAACGACCTGAGGGATTCACTGCCCCGGGACAAGAGGTAAAAGTATGTAAACTTGTCAAATCACTGTATGGATTAAAACAAGCTCCTAAGCAGTGGCATCAAAAGTTTGACCACGTCATGTAGACGATATGTTAATCGTTGGAAGCAACCATAAGATGATACAATCTACTAAAGACATATTGAAATCAAGGTTCGACATGAAAGATATGGTTTTGGTAGATATGATACTTGGAGTCAAAATCACACGAACCCAAAATGGACTTATGTTGTGTCAAACACACTTTGTGGATAAAATTCTTGAGAAATATAATCCAGATGACTCCAACATTGCGAGGACTCCTATTGATACGACTAAACATCTATCTAAAAATAGAGGTCAAGGAGTTAACCAGGTGGGATATTCGAGCATTATTGGAAGCTTGATGTATCGAATGAATTGTATGAGACCTGGTTTAACATATACTGTGAGTAGGCTAAGTAGGTATGCGAACAACCCAGGTTACAAACACTGGGAAAGTATAACAAGGGTTCTGGGGTACATAAGGTACACTCGAGAATATGGATTGCATTATACTAGATATCCGGCTGTTATCGAAGGATACAGTGATGCGAACTGGATATCTGATATAAAAGACTCTAGATCAACAAGTGGATATGTATTCACACTTGGAGGTGGAGCTGTATCATGGAAATCTTCCAAACAGACGGTTATTTCCAGATCCACAATGGAGTCAGAATTTATCGCCTTAGATAAATGCGCCGAAGAGGCAGAATGGTTACGTCAATTTGTAGAGGACATACCAAGGTGGCCTAAGTTGGTAACGGCCATATGTATACATTGTGATATTCAATCGGCGATTGGCAGAGCTCATAGCATAATGTATAACGGTAAGTCAAGACATATTAGACGTAGACACAATACTATACGACAACTACTCTCTACAGGAGTTATCACTATTGGTTATGTGAAATCAAAGGATAACATAGTGGATCCGCTTACGAAGGATTTTTTTTTTATTTTTTTATTTTTTTTTTAATCTAACTCGAAGGATTTTAAATATTCCTTGCTCGGTTCCTAACTCGAAGGATATAAGAATTTCCTTACTCGGTTCCTAAGTCGAAGAATCTGACAAAAACCCTTGCTCGGAGAGTTACTCGGAGGATCCTAAGTCGGAGACTAACTCGGAGAGTCCTAACTCGGATAGTTACTCGGAGAAACTTAACTCGGAGAGTTACTCGAATACACCTAACTCGGAGAGTTACTCGAAGAAATTCTTTCTCGAAGCCTTACTCGGGAGATAGCACAAAATACTTCCTAACTCAGAAGATTTTTAAACCTTACTTTGAAACAAATCCTAAGTCGGAGTTTTTCTTGCTAACTCGAAGGAATTTTTGAAAGATCCTTACTCGGAGACTTTAAACTAACTCGAAGGATTATAGAACCTGACTTCTAACTGGAAGTATAATGTTCTAACTAGAAGGATTTGAACAGTTAACTTCTAACTCGAAGTTATTGTCCCAAACTCGAAGGATTTGAACACTTAACTTCTAACTCGAAGTTATTGTCCCAAACTCGAAGGATTTGAACACTTAACTTCTAACTCGAAGTTATTCTCCCAAACTCGAAGCCAAACTTGAAGATAGTCCTTCTAACTCGAAGGAAACGCTGATGAACAGTACCGAATCACAAAAAACTCACTCCTAAATCCTTGTTTGGCTATTGATACCACTTGTAAAAGTCTTAGATCAACCTTATCACACACTACAAGATTAAAGAAGAGAGATTTAGAGAGAGAAAGATGGTAACTTCTAGATAGAGAAAGAGAGATGTATTAGATTAAGAAAGAATGTAGAGGATACAATGAGAATACCCTAGAAGCAACACCTTTACAAATGAGGGAGGAGGGCTATTTATACTTTTCCACATGGGCTTTGCATGGACTAAATATGGACTAGAATATTACATAACATTTAACTTATTAGATTTAATCCATGCGCCCTTTGACTATTCTAATTAATACACAACGACACATTACAAAAATATAATAACGACAAATGACCATCACTTTTTATAAAAGCTAACAAGATCATCCTCAACAAAGCTTAAGTGAAAAAAATGTTCCAGTCAAAAAGATCAAGTTGAAGACGAAGTGTTACGACAAAGTAAAGAAGCTAATCAAGATGTCAAGAACAAGTTCATGTATCAAGTGAGGAAGACATAAGTATGAAGTCCAAAGTATTATCAATAAGTATGAGTATGATGGAAGAGACGACACTGCAAACATGTGAAGATGTTGATCAAAAGGCAAGAAGAACTGAAAGACGATTAATTTGAAGATCACAAAGCATGAAGGAACAAAGAACCAAGACTATTCTACAACGACACACAAGGAGCGTCATTTGAAAACCATCCCTTAGGGGAGATTGTTAGCTTTTATAAAAAGTGATGGTCATTTGTCGTTATTATATTTTTGTAATGTGTCGTTGTTTATTAATTAGAATAGTCAATGGGCTTTTAGTTAATCTAATATTTTATAAGTAAGCCCACAAGGCCATTATGTAGAAAAACTATAAATAGCACATCCTCCCTCATTTGTAAGGTTGGTGCTTTAAGGATTGCTTAAGAGTTTAGTGTGTGTGTGATTAATATAATTCTCTCTCTAGTTTCTCTCACTATATCTAAAGCCTCACTTATCTCTTGATTCATTATTGATTGATTTAGTGTATGACTGGATTGATATAAGGGATTACAACATCCCTCACACGTACATGAATAACTGTAGTGGATTTGTGCCAGCCACTGAATTATACCAAAAACAGACCCTATCATAACAGAGTAGGAGGCAAATAGCTTAGTGTTACAGGTTGGTTAGTATTGACATTTTTTAGGATTTAAAACTCGTTTGAGCTAATCTGTTAGTCATTTTGTTTTCAAGTAGTAGATTAAAGCTCGTGGACTTTCTTTTATGTACCATTTTTGATAATTGACTTTCCAAAATGATGTAAAAAGGTTTGTAGATCACTTGCTGACTTTCTTTCAAGTACCAAATTCACTCCAGGGGCTTTTATGCAGAATCTTAAAACTTATATGAAAGAATCAGTAGATAAACTTATATCTGTAGAGTTAATATTTTTTCAGTTTATTGCAATTTTTGAAGACAAGATATAAGTTTCTTGATCAGTTTTCTTATTTCAATAAACATAGAGGAATCTATTATCTCTATGAAATTGACAGACACTGTAACCAACAAACAGAATCAATCCTTAAAGATGATCAAAGTCCTTTAACAATAATCCTTTAGCAGCTCCTAACATATGGGACGTTCAATTAACTTGCAATGCTAGTTGGGGATTGCATAAGATTGGGTTAATCTCAATCTTACCCGCTTTCTACCCATTTAGAGGGTCAAATCCGAAAGTCAAAGGTCAACATTAAAAAGTCAACTCTCAAGAATAACTGCCATTTAGCAGTTACAAAGGAAGCGACACATCTGTTGATTCTACCGAACCAACACAACACTTCATTCACACCTTTTCACTTATTATATATAGATTAGAATCTGTAAACTTTACACATGATGACATATTATTATTTCAATTAATACGAAAGCATTTCTTTGAACGTATCGTGTATTTGGTATATTGTAACCACGTTAGACCAATAAAGATCCAACGTTGTGGCCAACAATTGGTATCAGAGCGGTTTGGAATCATCTAACCAAATCATCATATACCAAGGGGTTTAATTTTTGCCCTGAATCGAAGATCATATTCCTAGAAACAAATCGGTAAAAAAAAAAAAAAAAAAAAAAACATTTTTTTTCTGCAAAATTATTATTCGAACCACAAATCAAAACCAATAATCATTTTTGTGATTCCGAAAACCATCCTTAATTCATAGTCGCCTCGTAATTAATTACCGGCAACTAAGAAAAGGCAATTTTTCAAATTATTTTGCAAATTTGTTCTTTTGTTACCGAGAGTAGAAAACAACCAGGGAACAAATCATACCGATTCAGAAACAAAGAACCCATTACCATCGATAACACGATAGTCATCAAAAAGGGAAAATAAATTGATTCAACAAAAGGAACAAACACACCTGTTGCATCCAGAATCAAAATACCCTTTCACTTTTGAATCATCTTGATTCAATTTATACACGGAGGAACAAACCCAAAAAAGGGATTAACCGGCGTTCGAATAAACAAGAACACCGAATATCCGTGAAGAAGGAGGTTAACCAAAGCCAAATATCTGGCGGTCAACCATCAGAACCAACATAGCAGTAATCGGTCTCACCCAGAAAAGAGGCAGAGACATTTATCTCTTGCAAAGAGATAACAAAGAAAGGAAAAGAGGCGTACTATAAACGCTAGGGCATCACCGAACCAACAAAAGGGCATCGGGTTCCATTTAACCCCCCCCCCCCCAGGTTTCGGAATTTACAAATCCACCCTTTATTTTTTAAACTTTACTTATTATAGTATAGTTTATTTTATTTTTTGATAAGTTACTACATAATACCCTTAAGTATCTTATCATATTTATTTTATAATAACCTAGTGTATTTACGCTGCTTATTATAATTAGGAATAACTTTTAAGGAATAATTAACCTTAGGTTTATTCACTTTGAATATTTATAATCTCCGAGGATAGTTTACAAATTTAACTAATCCTATAGGTTTTGATTGTCACCATTAGACACAAAACATTAGAAGCGTGCTATATTTCTTAACACACACCCCGTGTTAGAATTTTAGGAGATTACCTAGTCATTATCCTTTAGAAATGACTAAAGAAGGTGGAGATAGTGGAAAGAAGGAGGTTAGTACATCTAATACTACCCCTCAATTCCAATGCCCGATTTTGAAACCCGCGAATTACTCACTATGGGCAATTCGAATGCAAATTATTTTAGAAGCAAATGGGTTATGGGAAACAATTGAGCCAACTGAAACGACTCAACCCGATAAGAAAAAGGAGAAAACTGCTATTGCATACCTTTACCAATCCTTACCCGAAGATCAATTACTTCAAATTACAAAGCACAAAACCCCGAAAGCAATATGGGATGCTTTGAAAACTAGACACTTAGGCGAAGAGAGAGTACAACAAGCCAGACTTCAAACACTCATATCTGAACTAGAGTTGTTACATATGAAGGAAGATGAAACCATCGATACCTTTACAGGAAAACTCACAGCTCTTGTAAACAAAGCTGCTAGTCTAGGACACACCATAAAAGATCAGAACCTAGTTAGGAAGTTACTAAATGCTGTACTGGATAGGTATCTGCAAATAGTTGCATCCATAGAACAATATTCCGATCTAAACACTATGTCACTTGAAGAAGCAATTGGAAGACTTAAGACCTATGAAGAAAGGATTAAGTTTAAGAAAGGGAAACAGGAGAACACTCAAGAGAAATTGATGTTCACACGACTTGAAGGTAGAGGAAAGCATTTTAAAGGTCGTGGTAGTGGAAGACATAAATTTTCACACAATAGAAACCACGAGAATTTTAAAGGAGAAAGAAAAGAGGGAGAAAAACCTCATAACAACTTCAAGAGATCAAACTTTGATCCTAGCAATGTAACTTGTTACAAATGCAACAAGAAAGGACATCTTGCAAATAAGTGTTATGCCAAGACAAACACTAACGTGCAATCTAACCTTGTCGAGGAAGACTTAGAACCTACATTATTAATGGAAATTTTAGAAGATCCACTTGTAAAAGAAGTTGAAGACCAAAACGTCTCACTACACGAAGAGGTAGAAACAAAAGAGACAAATATGGATAGTCTATGGTACTTAGACAATGGAGCTAGTAACCATATGACTGGAATAAGAGAACACTTCAAAGAATTAGATGAGAAAGTTAGTGGAAAAGTGAAATTCGGAGATGGATCACACATAGAGATCAAAGGAAAAGGATCAATTCTAATAGAATGTGATGACGAGAAACAAAGAACTATTTCACACGTCTATTACATCCCAAGCCTGAAGAGCAATTTATTGAGCCTTGGACAATTCACCGAAATTGGTTGTAAAGTTGTAATGGAAGATAATGAACTACGAATTTATGACATGGACGACAAGATCTTCATGAAAGTAACAAGACAGAGAAACCGTCTATATAAAGCAAGTCTGAGAATCGGCACACCTGTTTGCTTACTAGCAAACTTAAAGAATAACACTTGGTTATGGCACGCAAGACTAGGACATCTCAACTTTGACTCATTAAAATCTATGACTCAAAGAGAGTTAGTCAATGGAATACCTACCATTAAACACACAACACAAATCTGTGATGTTTGTTTAGTTGGTAAACATAGTAGAGCACCATTTCCAAAGAAATCCAAAACCAGATCAACATCACCCTTAGACTTAGTATATGGAGATTTATGCAGACCAATCACACCACCAACACCATCTGGAAAGAAATACATATTTTTACTGGTCGATGATTATTCAAGATATATGTGGGCTTATTTCCTAGAAACGAAAGATCAAGCTTTTGATGCTTTCAAGGAATACAAGAACACAATAGAAAAGGAGTTAAGGACAACATTAAAGATGTTTAGAACCGATCGTGGAGGAGAATTCACATCAAATGAATTCACACAATATTGCAAAGACAATGGCATTTCACGACAACTCACCGCTCCTTATTCACCACAACAAAACGGAGTAGTCGAACGAAGAAATAGGACAATTATGTCTACGACTAGATGTATGATGAAAGCAACTAACATGCTACAAAATTTTTGGGCTGAAGCTGTTAGACATGCAATATACGTTCTAAATAGTGTACCTACAAAAGCACTACAAGATATTACTCCATATGAAGCTATTAAAGGAAGAAAGCCAAACCTAGAAAATCTAAGAGTTTTTGGCTGCATAGCATATGCAAAGATACCATCACAACGCTTAACAAAGCTAGATGATAGAAGCAACAAAATGGTATACTTAAGAAATGAACAAGGATCAAAAGCTTATAGATTATTTGATCCAACAACACAACGGATATGTGTTAGTAGAGACGTGAAGTTTAAAGAGGAAGAGACATGGGATTGGAAGGATTACATGAGTGAACACACTAATGACAAATCTGAATGGACTGACTTCAGAATAGAAAACTTTGAAGCAACAGATGAACACCATGACGAAGATATCCAACCAAATGATGAAGACAATGATTTTCACAATAATGATGATGATGATTACACAACATCAACAACAAACTCACCCTCACAATCACAAACACTTCACACATCATCTACAATTTCATCACGAGTAAACTCTCAAATTACACCAATCAACTCAATACGATCAACCTATCAAAGTGATAGTGGTTCAACATCAACCACAGCTTCACAATCACAATTTGATCATACACCTATAAGAGGTTTCAGAACTTTAAACGATTTATATGAAGACACTGAGAGATTATTACTTGCTGAAGATGAACCCAAGAACTACAAAGAAGCATAAACCAATCAAAAATGGATTGTGGAGTTTGTTAAAACTCCTTGAACCGTTTAGAGCACTAGGGTTAAACAATAACAAAGACAACAATCATGCACAGCGGAATAAGTAAAACATCTTTATTATTGAACAAGGTTTTTACTTTGTGATCTCTAATACTAACACTAATAATCATCTACAGCCCCAATTCTACTTGATCAAGGTAGAACATGTTACACGCCTTGTAACAGGGATCAAGGACTCGACCTTGAGGCTGAACTAACTAACTAACTAACTAAAACCCTAGATGTTTATAACTTACGTCTAAGTTACACACACACACCTTTTAGACATCTACATTATGGAAGACCTTACTTAATGAAACCCTACACCCTTGATCTCTTTATATAGAGAGATATTAGGGTTTACAAAATACTACGAGGGACTAATAAATAAATATTCTTTAACAAGCAAGTCCCTTGTCTTTTATTCTTCTTTATTTAAAGAATTCTTCCTTGTCACTTCAGGTCCTTCTTGTTTTTACTCTTCTTGTTTTGTCTCATCAAATCTATAAGACCCAACAATCTTCCCCTATTTGATGATGAGAAAACATACACGTTCTTGTACGAACTTCCCTAGACGAAGTAGAGAAGTTGAGACAATTAAATCTCGCCATGAATGAAACAAGTCTTGTCTTCCCCTTAAGTCATGCCATGCCACTCCAAATCTCTTCTAACATCTCTTCCAACATCTCTTCCCCTTTTTGTCATCAACAAATAGGGAATGTATGTAAATACGATCTTGACCACCATTAACCAGTACCACACTTCTAATCAAATCCTTCCAATGTTTCAAATTGCCCTCCATGAAGAAAACCAAAATGCTTACTAAAAATGAATCCAAAACAGTAGAAAACTCCAACTAGCAGTAGTAATAATGAACAACGGTAGTAAGAATCAAACACTTCCCCTTGAGTGGTGCATGTAGATGGTTAAACAATTAAACAATAAGCTTCCCCTGAAACTAATATGTTTACCATCTCTTGAATCTTAAACTCCGTAGGCTTTATGAATTGATTACTAATGAAGAAAACTGAATATACCAAACTTGATGAAGAAGTTGAATTTCCCAAACCTTCGTCTTATATCTTGCACTATCCACGTCTCTATGTGACTCCAAACTTATCTTAGAAGTAGGCTACTAGGACCTCTTGATAAATCCTCAATTATATGAGACACTGAGCACTACAATGTAACTCCTTTAAGTGATAGCAAATGTGAGCATTACGCACCGTAATTTGTAGATCACACATCCTTGCTAGATTTACCAAGTCTTTGTCACCGCAATAACACAAACATAAGAACGCGCACCTGTGAAACTCAACTACAACATCAAACAAGTCATATTCACTCTTCTTCTTCAAATAATCACCAAAACAAGCCATAAAATAAATCATTCTGTCCGTGATCCAAAACTGTGTGTGTTTCTTCCCCCTGTGTGTGTAATCTAACAAACTGCTCATAATTAACCGAGAGCCAAAATAGAACCAATCTTATAAAAACCCATCTCGGCTTCCCCTCACTGCTCGTAAATCATGAAACTCTTTACTTGTCTCCATAAATCATCTAATCGCAGCAGTACTTTGAATGAACAGTACCTTGAATATAACAGTACTTTCAATCCGAGAGCAGTACGTTGAAAGTTTATGAGGAACAGCAGCTTGAGAGCAGTACTTTAATCAGTACATTGAAGTAGCAGTACGTTGAAAAATATATGCAGCAGTACTTTCAATAATTCGTACTAACCTTCGATACAGTATTATTCCACAGACTTCAACCCATGTGAAAACATTAACTCTTCTATCCGACCAATTTAATAAGCTGAATTAAACTGCATGCGATAACACTAATAAATCCCTTTTTCACAGCAGAAACCTCGACCAATCAGAGATTGAGCATCATAAATTTTGAACAGATCCAATCATTGAATCTTGAATATATCCATCTTGCCACCACCGACACATTAAATTCGACCAATCAATTCACTTGCACCAAACGACAAACTTCACTTTTGAATATACCATATGCGACAAACCAAGAATTAAGCGTAGGTGTATTAAATTTGTTTCTTGAAACAGCGTTCTTCAATATTAAAATAACAGCATTCGATTTAATAACCAATAAACTGATCGTACCTTTAATAACAAATAAATCCGATCTGCTGCTCTTCTCTTCGACAGTAACCAATAACGATTACCTCAGACACCTTTATCGAACCATTGTATCAACTCCAAATCAGTTTCTTCGACAGTAAAACCTTGTAATCCCTAGGTAACGAGCTCCCCAGTCTCTGATACCACATGTGGAGTTTGTTAAAACTCCTTGGATCGTTTAGAGCACTAGGGTTAAACAATAACAAAGACAACAATCATGCACAGCGGAATAAGTAAAACATCTTTATTATTGAACAAGGTTTTTACTTTGTGATCTCTAATACTAACACTAATAATCATCTACAGCCCCAATTCTACTTGATCAAGGTAGAACATGTTACACGCCTTGTAACAGGGATCAAGGACTCGACCTTGAGGCTGAACTAACTAACTAACTAACTAAAACCCTAGACGTTTATAACTTACGTCTAAGTTACACACACACACCTTTTAGACGTCTACATTATGGAAGACCTTACTTAATGAAACCCTACACCCTTGATCTCTTTATATAGAGAGATATTCGGGTTTACAAAATACTACGAGGGACTAATAAATAAATATTCTTTAACAAGCAAGTCCCTTGTCTTTTATTCTTCTTTATTTAAAGAATTCTTCCTTGTCACTTCAGGTCCTTCTTGTTTTCACTCTTCTTGTTTTGTCTCATCAAATCTATAAGACCCAACATATGGTAATTAGTTCACCATGGTAGTGATTGTACTAAAAGAACTAGCTAGTCCAAAAGCAAACGGCTATTTGGTAAAGACTAATCAAATCCGTTGATAGCTGATGATTTGCTAAAAATCATATGGTTATCAATGTACCATGGTTTTCTAAACCTAAACATTGGCTACTCCAGAGTTAATGGCTCTGGTAAAGAGACATCAAAATCCATTAAGTTTTCAATGATTCACCTCTCACAGGAGTTAACACACCTGAAAGTGATGAGAATAGTATGAAACTTTTAAGATCTGATGTACCTATTGCCAATATGATGCTGAGTTGCTGAAAAGATAAGTTGCTGAAAAGAATTGTTGCTGATGAAGATTGAAGATACTGATTGCATTGATGATGACAAAACAACAACGAGACAGATTTCAAAGATACAACCTTTCCTTGAAGATAAAGTGTTGAAGTTAAAGAAATACAAAGGAACTTGAAATCAAGCAAGTGGAATTCAAGTTAGGGGAGGATTGTTGGGCTAAAAAGATAAAGTACTGCTGGAATATCAAAGTACTGCTGGAAGTCAAAGTACTGCTAATCAAGTCAAAGTACTGTTGCTCGTTAAAGGACTGTTATGAAAATTGTTTAAAGGACTAATGTGTAATTCTAGAATGTTCGTATTAGATTAGAGTAATAATTAGAATTACTTGTCATTCAAGTATTGTAAACCGACTAGGGTTTTCCTTGTGCCTATAAAAGGATCCCTAGGTTGGCATTAGAGATATACGATTAGATACGATTTTAGAGAGATAAGCTTATACGAATATTAGAAGCTTGTTAGAAGTATTAGTGATTAGAGTTTGTTAGTGAATCTGTGTAAGAGAGCAGGTTCAAGGTTTTAATAATATTCGAAGTTGTTTATTAATTCTTCGTAGCTTTGTTGAAGTAGATTCCGCATACTTAGCAAAGTATATCAGTGTTTCATTATTAATAGTTTTGAATTTATTCAAAGTTGTTAAACCGTAGACAAGCTACAAGTTAGTTTGGTCAGAGTATATCGATCCAACACCATATAATGGTTTTCCACAGCCTTTACCACAAAGCCATTATCTTGTGGGCTAGCCAACTCTTCACTAACATAGATATGGTGAGTTGAAAAACCATACAATTTTTAGTAAATTGTCAACTAAAAACGGATTTGATAATCACATCAGAGCCGTACCCTCATGATGAGTCAAACTCTTTCTTGTTTATTAAACATGGTAAGTTGATTACCATTTGTTGTGTAGTACAAGTACTAACACCATGCTGTTGCTTTCAAAACCATTTGTTGCTGTTTAATCTTTGTGCTTCAAAATGTTTTTGCACTTATCAAAAATTACTGATTTTATCAAAAAGACTTTACTGGTTTCATGCTGCAAGCAGTACTTTGAGAAAGTACTATTTGACTAGCAGTACTTTGAAGAAAGTACTTATTTTTCAAAAGATTTATATAATAATTAAACCATACCAGTAGTTATGCATTAATCTTCAGATTCAGTTGTCCACTTGATGAACAATTTTATGACCATCAATGCTACTTCATTCTCTTGTTCCACTTCCATCCCATGCTCTAGCATCCTGATCATCAGATCTCTTGTGAGTGGATATCTCTGTTCTGCTAGCATATGAATCATAGTGCCATCTTCTAACTCCAAAACATGTATTCCAACTGATTCAAAGAATCTCCATCTGTTAATCTCCCAGTTGTCTTGATTTTCCCACAAAGTACTGTCCTTAGTTTCCTCTGTCTCCCAGATGGTTGTGAGATCTCCTAACAATATCAAACATACTCCTTGTGGTGGAATATGCTCAAAATAAGTTTGCACTTGGAGATATAACTGAAGCATATCATCTCTGTCAATCAGATGTAGTATATCCCATAATGAATTGAATACTCTAAAACTTCCATCTTGTCTACGAAAGATCAGATAATCTCCTTCTTGTGATTCTACAACTGAAAAAGTAGATATCTTGGACTTCTTATCAGCATCTTCTTTCAATTTTGGATGTTCAAAGTCAACAACTCTAAGATAATTCCTTAGCTCATCAACTGTGTCTGTTCTTAATTCAAATGCATCCTTGAACTTGAACTTCTTTGATGGTTGTTCATCAGTTGTTCTTTTCCTCTTAGAGCTTCTTGTAACAGCTCTTTCCTTTCTTCTATCTTCAAGCTCCTTATCTTCAAAAGAAATAATGCTTGCAAGATCCTTTTCTATAGCTTCTCTAACAGCATCATACAGATCCTTCATCTCTTTATATGTCAATCTGTCTAAACCTGTATATCCTTGACCTTTCAGATAAGCCATCATATCATTCCTTTCTCTAGCTTTACTAATTGGCCTTTGTGATTGAACACCAATCTTCCTAGATTCTTCAGCATCTATCTCTGCTTGCAATAGTCTAGCTGCTTCCTCACCTTTGGCAATCTGAATTTCTCTTAACTGTGCCAATGTCAACTTCTTCTTCTTCTTTTCTACCAAGATCCCTTTACCTTTATCTTTTGGATCTATCTCCTGAGTAGGTTGAGAAGAAGTATGATGTTGTTGTTCAACCTCATGAATACTGATGCCTCTTTGACTTGACATATTAATCATAATGTCAACAATTGTTTCATCATCACTGTTAGTATGAGCTATAACATCTTCTTCCTGAGCTGGTTTAGAAGGGCTAACTTCCTCTTGAACTTGACTTGAAGGACCAATATCTTCCTCAAAATCCAAAGTTCTAGGTGTAATAGTAAATTGCCTCACAGTACTTTGAAGAGCAGTACCTTCAGCATCAGCTCCTTCCAAATTTACTTCCTCAGTATCACCACTTCTTACTTCAACAGCAGCCTCTTCTAAATTGATTTGCTCTGTTTCATCACTCTTCCTCTCAGCAGTTTCTTGAGGAATATTTTCAGGTGGTGTCATCTGAGTATCATCCATAAATCCAGCATCTTGATTAAATCCAGCATCTTCATTCAAATTCTCTAAATTCCTCCCCAATTGGAATGAAGAATGCTTCTTTGACTTTTTCTTCTTTGACTGAGAAGACTTCTTAGGTATCTGACCACTCCTCTTCTGAGACTTTACCCATAATCGACGGTGTTGAACTAGTGGCCAAACAAACTTCTTCAATCTTTGAAACTTAGTCTTTAATTTGACTATCTGAGCAGCTTGAGCCTCACTCTCCTTTTTCAACCGTCTTAACTCCCTTGTTAAAGCATAATTATCCATCTCTGCCTCTTTTTCTTCAAATTGCTGAGACATATTTGTGGAATTATAATCATTAGGAGATGGTGGTTGATTCATACCTTGGTCTGACTCCTCATGGATAGGAATGGACATAGGAGCAACATCTTCCCTAGTAGCAGAATGTGGAGAAGCAGTATGTTGAGAAGCAGTAGGTTGAGGAACACTAACTTCTCATGAAACTGGAGACTCTTGGCTTGCTGATTCAGAGTTTGCTTCTTGCTCTTGCTCTTGCTCTGCATCTCTAACAACTTGTGCAACTCCCAATATATGAGCAGTCAAAGGTGTGTTTGTTCCAGAAAACTTGATACTCTTTTTAGATAGAAAAGTAAACACCTTTGGTGGAAGTTTGACAGTGGGTAAAAAACTTTGAGGTTTAGGGACATCCTCAAGTTGATTGTTGAAGAATAACTGAACAAACCTTGGATACATTAAGAATGGTGAACCATTAGCAATGTGTGAAAGCATACCATCAAGAATTAGTCTTGAAAAGTTAAATCTTTGATCGGTAGCCAAACCCACTAATGCAGATGCAATATTTTGACCAAATTGATCAAAAGAAGTACTCTTGGGACTTAAACAATGAAGTAAGACGTGAATTAGGTACTTCCAATGAGAACAAAACAAAGGCTTCTGAAAAGTAAGTTTTGTAAGATCTCCCTCATAGCCTATATCGCTTAAAGTGTCCCAAAGCACTTGTTTGTCAAAACGAACAGCCCCCCCTTCATCATTAAACATCAAAACATCCCTAACTGTGGCTTCAGAAATCCGAATAGTTCGTCCAGCAACCGTAGCCCTAATCAACGAGTCATCTTCAATCGTTGCAGTAGCCCAAAATTCTTGTATCCATGGACCAATAACATCAGGGTCAACTAAAATAGAGTAGTTGATGGAAGACCCAGTCAAGAAATCAATGATCGCATGAAAATCAACATTATCCCCTGTCTTGTCTAAATTAGCGATCATGTTGTGTTTGCTAACTGTGACTCGATTAGCCATGATGAGTCTTAGAGAAGGATTCGCTTTGAGTGTGTGATTCGTTAAAAAGATTGTTGTGGAAGAGTGAATGAGGGATCTCGAATTAAGTTAAAAGGCGGGGAATAGGTGAGAGTTTCTTTAAATAGGATGGAAACAAATCAAACTCAAAATAATAAAGTTACCGTTTTGATTAACTTATTATCTCCGCCGTAAGGAATTAATTAACCGTAGCCCCACATTTTTTTGACCGTTGGAACAGTACGTCCACGTAAGCAGTACGTTGAAGCAGTACGTTGATGTGTCAGTACTTTAAGCAACAAAGCAGTACGTTCCATCTCCTTATCCACAATCAACACTTCAAACTTAAACCAAGAACTTGTAAATGGCTCATGCATAAGTTCTAACTAATAACTATGTTGCCTCCCCTCAAATACAACATATGGTCTAAACTAAACTACTAAAAACCAATACTTTCATTAAGAACTAAAAGAAAGTATACTAACTAATACTAAAGCCTCCCCTCAAATGTAGCCTAGTAGTTAATCATCCCAATGCTTACAACTAAGTGGTTGAATCTTGAAACATCAAATCCCTTAGTGAGTAGATCAGCTACATTATCATCTGTGTGAACCTTGACCACATTTATAAGCCTGTGCTCATAACAATCCCGAATGAAGTGATGCCTAATCTGAATATGCTTGGTCATGGAGTGATAAACTGGATTCTTCACAATGCAGATGGTACTCTCATTATCAATGTTGATAGGAGTGTTTTTGAAATTGAATCCATAATCCAAGAGTTGATTTTGCATCCACAAAACTTGTCCACAACAACTTGCAGCAGCAACATACTCTGCTTCAGTAGAGGAGGTTGCAGCAATTGTTTGCTTCTTACATTGCCAGGAGACTAATCTTCTTCCAAGATATTGACATCCTCCTGAGGTTGATCTTCTATCATAGTTATCTCCTGCATAATCACTATCTGAAAAAGCTTCCAAGTGAAAAGGTGACTCCTTAGGATACCATAATCCTAACTTTGGTTGATGCTTGAGATATCGAAAAATCCTCTTGACTGCATACATATGTGAAACCTTGGGTGTAACCTGATATCTTTCACACAAGCATACAGCAAACATGATATCAGGTCTTGATGCAGTTAAGTACATAAGACAACCAATCATAGATCTATAAAGCTTGACATCCACAGCTTGTCCATCTTCATCCTTGCCTAATGGTTTATTGTTATCAATGGGTGTGGTGGCAGGCCTGAGATTTGGAAGGTCAAATCGTTTAAGTATGTCTGCAACATACTTTTCTTGGTTAATGAAGATTCCATCTCTTGTTTGTCTAACTTGAAGCCCCAGAAAGAAGGTTAATTCTCCCATAGAACTCATTTGAAACTCCTTTTGCATAAGTTCTTCAAATTCTTTCACCATAGACTTCTTTGTGGCTCCAAAGATAATATCATCCACATAGACTTGGACTAACATAATGTCTTTCTTATCCCTTTTGATAAACAAAGTCTTATCAATTGCTCCTCTTCTATAACCATGTTGTAATAGAAAATTTGAGAGTCTCTCATACCAAGCTCTGGGAGCTTGATGAACGCCATACAGTGCCTTGATCACCTTGTAGACTTTGTTTGGATGTACAGGATCTTCAAATCCAGGAGGTTGTTTAACATAAACTTCCTCAGAAATTGTGCCATAAAGGAAAGCACTTTTGACATCCATTTGGTAGACAGGAAATCCCATATATGATGCAAAGGCAAGAAATAACCTCTAACTAAATTTCCTTTGACTAGCTTGTTGATGTTCTTGAAATTAACATGACCTAGTCTTCTGTGCCACAGATGTGCTTCTTCCAATGATGCCTTTGCTACTAAACATGTTGCTCTTCCAGCAGAATTGAGACTTTTTAAGTCTAAACTGTACACATCATTGGTTCTTGGTACTCTCAATGTTACCAAGTGATCATCAACAAACTTAAACTCAGGAGAGAGAATGAGACATTCTGTATCAGTGAACAGAATTGGGTACTTCTTGTCACAAATCTGAGATACTGACAAAAGGTTGAACTTGAGCTCCTTCACATATCTAACATTCTCAAAATCAATACATCCAGCCTTGATTGTTCCTTTGCCAGTGATTCTCCCTCCATCAGGATCATTACCAAATGCAACTCTTCCTCCATAATATGCCTTAAAATCTGACAGGATCTCCTTGTCCCCTGTCATGCTGCCAGAGCAACCACTATCAACAATAATATGATCTTTAAGCTCCTCCTCTGGGTTGCCCTCAGAGACATTGGATGAACTTGGTGAAGTAGCTACCATAGCAATCTGAACAGGTTCATCTTCATCCTCCATGCTCCAGTCAAAGCTTCTAAGACCATCTCTTGATTCCAAAGCAGCATATCCTGGTTCCTCATCAAAAGCTGTGCTCCAATCAAACTCTTCCATGGCAACCATAGAATAGGTTACTGGTTCATCATCAAATTCAGCACTCCAATCAATCTCTGCTAGATTTTCTTGAGCCACCAAAGCTTTTGGTTGTGATTCAGTAATAGGAACCTCCTTTCTTTCAACCTTGGGTTGTTCAACCATCCTGTTTGCCTGATATTTTGCAAACTTGCATTCCCTTGCAAAGTGTCCAAGCTTTTGACAATTGAAACATTCAATCTTGGATTTGTCAAAAGTTATACCTTGTTTGGCTTTGAAATTAATTCCCCTTCCTGTCTTGTTCATGAACTTCTTGATCCTTGCAGTGATCATAGCTACTTGCCATCTTATGTCAATCTCTTCTAAAGCATCTTCTTCAATCTGCAACAAGTCTTCTTGATAGGTAACAGGTAAAGTGGCTTGTTGTGCAAAGAAGGAACATACAACATCATCAGAATTGGTGTTGTTTGTTGGTGATGGGTTGGGGGTAGTTGTGGTTGTGCAAACATGCTGTGTATCACCAACAGTACTTTGAGAAGGATAAGCAGTACTTTTAGTAGAAGTACTGCTTCTGTTTTCAGAAGACACAAAAGCTATGTTATGAGTTTTCTGAGAACTATGACCATTCATCTCTTGCTCGTACACTTTCAAATTGTTGTAGAGATCATCAAAGTCCATAGACTCCAATCCAGGTTGTCCTCTAATCATAGTAGCAACCACATGCCAGACAGATGGCAAACTCCTTAAGAACTTCAAATTTGCATCTTCAACAGATACCTCTGCTCCATACAGTTCTAGCATACTAAGTAGATTTTGGAATCTGTCATAGGCAGCATCAAGACCTTCTCTTTCACCAATAGTGAAAGTTTCAAACTACTGCTTCAATAAGTTTCTATGCATCTTCTTAGAAGCATCATTACCTCCAAATCTTGTCTTGATCGCAGCCCATAATTGCTTTGCATCCTTAGCATCATGGAACTTTAGCAGGTGACCATCAGGAATAGCAGACAACAGTATGTTGAGAGCCTTATCTTGATTTCTCTTTGTAGCTGCTGGCAAGGTTGGTTGAGGTGGTTTGGGTTGTCCTTCAACATGTACAGGTTCATCAAGAACAACATTACCATTGACAATCACATCCCATAGAGCATGGTCTGTAATGGCAAGGTACTGCCTCATCTTCATGCTCCAGAGATCATATTCTCCCTTCTTGACGATAGGAATTCTGAGTGAGGTGATGGATGGGATAGGTGCAGCTTCAGTCGACATCGTTTAGGGTTTGTTGATAAATCGGTTTTAAGGGTTTCTTCTTAATCAGAGTCTCCACACAAGCTCTGATACCACTTGTTGGATCGATATACTCTGACCAAACTAACTTGTAGCTTGTCTACGGTTTAACAACTTTGAATAAATTCAAAACTATTAATAATGAAACACTGATATACTTTGCTAAGTATGCGGAATCTACTTCAACAAAGCTAAGAAGAATTAATAAACAACTTCGAATATTATTAAAACCTTGAACCTGCTCTCTTACACAGATTCACTAACAAACTCTAATCACTAATACTTCTAACAAGCTTCTAATATTCGTATAAGCTTATCTCTCTAAAATCGTATCTAATCGTATATCTCTAATGCCAACCTAGGGATCCTTTTATAGACACAAGGAAAACCCTAGTCGGTTTACAATACTTGAACGACAAGTAATTCTAATTATAACTCTAATCTAATACGAACATTCTAGAATTACACATTAGTCCTTTAAACAATTTTCATAACAGTCCTTCAACGAGCAGCAGTACTTTGACTTGATTAGCAGTACTTTGACTTCCAGCAGTACTTTGATATTCCAACAGTACTTTATCTTTTTAGCCCAACATGGATTGAAGCAATGAAGGTCGAATTAGATTCTATCAATAGAAATAACACATGGGAACTAACCACTTTACCCAAAGGACATAAAGCAATTGGCTTAAAGTGGGTATTCAAGACCAAGAAAGATGCTAATGGAAACATAGTCAAGCATAAAGCAAGACTAGTAGCAAAAGGCTACATTCAAGAGCATGGCATAGATTTTGAAGAAGTTTTCGCACCTGTAGCAAGGATGGAAACTATAAGATTATTACTCGCCATAGCTGCTAATAACAAATGGGAAGTACATCACCTTGATGTAAAATCTGCATTTCTACATGGAGATTTAAAAGAAGAAGTTTATGTTTCACAACCGGAAGGCTTCATAAAAAAAGGAAAATTCTGGAAAAGTCTACAGACTTATTAAGGCACTTTACGGACTGAAACAAGCACCACGTGCATGGAACATAAAACTTGACAAAACTTTGAAGTCCTTAGACTTCAAGAAATGTGCATTAGAACAAGCGATCTACACGAAAGCCACAAAAGACTCAATTCTACTTGTAGGAGTCTATGTAGATGATCTAATCATCACAGGCACACCAAAGAAAGAGATCGACAAATTTAAAGCTCAAATGGAAGACAAATTTGAAATGAGTGACCTTGGATTATTAGCTTACTATCTAGGGATAGAAGTCACACAAGCTGAAGGTAACATATCTATAAAGCAATCTGCCTACGCAACCAAGATTCTAAAGGAAGTTGGAATGACGGACTACAACGAAACCCTAATATTTATGGATCCAGGAACAAGATTAACAAAAAACATTGAAGGAACAATGGTCAACTCAACTGAATATAGAAGCTTAATAGGATCTTTAAGATATCTGCTTCACACAAGACCTGACTTAAGTTACTCCATTGGATTACTTAGTCGGTTTATGCAAGAACCAAAAGAGCAACACATGAAAGCAATTAGACAAGTACTACGTTATGTTAAAGGAACAAAGAACTACGGTATCACCTACAAACATAATGGAGGAAACAAGATACAAGGCTTTAGCGACAGTAGTTATGGAGTCAACACTCAAGAAGGAAAAGGAACTACTGGAATCATTTTCTACTATGGTGATTCCCCAATTAGCTGGAGCACACAGAAGCAAGCCACTGTAGCATTATCATCATGCGAATCTGAATTTATTGTAGCAACTGCAGCAGCAACACAAGCATTATGGTTGAAAAGACTACTAAGCAGGCTTACACACTCAAATGAAGAAAAGGTAACTATTATGGTTGATAACAAATCAGCTATAGAACTAATGAAGAATCTTGTTTTTCATGGGAGAAGCAAACACATTGATACGAAGTACTACTTCATACGAGAATGCATTGAAAGAGAAGACTTACAGGTTGAATTTATAAGCGGAGAATATCAGAAGGCTGACATACTCACAAAGGCACTACCGAAGATCAAATTTCTGACAATGAGGACACTTATTGGAGTTAAAGATCTAGGAGATGACGATTGCGATTAAGGGGGAGAATATTGGGTTAATCTCAATCTTACCCGCTTTCTACCCATTTAGAGGGTCAAATCCGAAAGTCAAAGGTCAACATTAAAAAGTCAACTCTCAAGAATAACTACCAATTAGCAGTTACAAAGGAAGCGACACATCTGTTGATTCTACGAACCAACACAACACTTCATTCGCACCTTTTCACTTATTATATATAGATTAGAATCTGTAAACTTTACACATGATGACATATTATTAATTCAATTAATACGAAAGCATTTCTTTGAACGTATCGTGTATTTGGTATATTGTGACCACGTTAGACCAATAAAGATCCAACGTTGTGGCCAACAGGGATTGCATAAGATGCTAGCCATGAGACAAGAACTTCTAGAACACATCATAATGTAAGTTGGCAATCACATCAGTTTGGTATGATAACTGGAGCAGCTTTTGGACCCCTTAACGGATTTCTCACGAAAATTCAGATATATAATCAAGGCTACTCAATAACAGCAAAACTTGGCGAAATGGTGAATGTGGAAACTGGCAGAATAGAGTAGCCTAAATATAGCTTGGACCCGACTTGCTGATCACTGGCAACAGAGTATGGACATTCTAATAGCAAGATGCAGAGGAAGATCAATGTTAAGCATTATCAGAAGACTTATCTTTGCTGCTAAAATTCGCTCCCTGTGTTTGGGAAAGGAAATCGCAGCTCTGTGTGATAATACATGATGTGGTACGTTGATGTGCTTCAAGTTTAGGCCTACGGAACAAGTTAAGAAACTACTAGTACATCTATGGAAGGTAAGCGGAAACATATAATTTGTGCAAACAGCAATAGCGAATAATTACTACAATCATTTTATTAATTACTACAAGGATGGATTGATTAATTTCCAAACCATATAATTTGTGCAAACAGCAATAGCGAATAATAGAGAGAAGTAGCAAGCAAATTAAGGGATGAAAGTAATAAACAAGCAAGCAAAGGGAGGATCGAATACTAATAATAATAAAAAGTTTGACACAATAATAATGTTAATAATAAGTAACAACAAGATTAATTAATTAGGCAAGGGAGGATCGGCGGGTCCATAAGCGAAGATACTAGTAGGGATATTGAACTTTTTACGCAACTCGGCCATCTTTAGGGAGGCCTGTTTGCGCAATTCATCCCTTTTGAGACTAGCTTCGGGATCACGATAGATAACACCATTGATGCTTTTGAATTTTCGCAACTCGTGCTTCCTCTCATCAAAAGTCTCGAAAAGCTGTGACATTGAAGAAGTCAAGAAATTAGGAACAACAGGAACATGAGTAGGAGGAATTGCTTTTGCTGATGATGATTCTTCTGTCTCATCAACAAGCGGATTCAGTTTCTTTTTGATAATTTTTTTGTATAAGCGATCACAATAGGCTTCATCATAAAAGTTATGATCAAAACCATATTTTTCTTTGTAATCCTCGTAAGTGGTGGTTAATGGCAACCCTTTTCTCTTCAAGATCCCTTTCAACACAAATTTTGCCTCTGTCTTATCATCGATTTTCTCTGAAAACGCTGCCTGTGATATCTCTTTCTCAAACCCCGATGGCTGCCACCCCGACCACTGCAACGACATCTTCTTGCTTTCTTTCTTTTTTTTAGGGTTTCTCTGCTTTTGATTTTGGGGAAGAAATTAAACCCGGATGGATGGATAGATATAAGAGAGATTATCTTTCGCCCTACCTAACTTTTACTACTCTAATCTTTCTCACCTCGCTACTTTCAAACTTTGTAAATCTAACCTCACAACCTTCACGCCAACATTCAACACACTACCAACTCTTCCACCCGTCCCCCCAATAACTTTCTTTCACTTCCCCTCTCTTTTACCACCTCCGATTACCCTTTTTTTCTTTTCATATAGCGCCCGTCAATGGATGATCAACCACATATGTCGTGGAACCGTAACGTTGTGTACTCGAGTTTTTTTAGATGAAAAGAAAAGAAGTAAAGAGAAGAGAGGAGAAGAGAAGTAGAATCATCCCAAAAGTGGGAATAAACTTGTTGAGCCAAAAAGCCTTATATGTCGATTTCTTTTCTTTTCTTTTCTCTTATTAAAAGATCTTGAGAACACAAATAAATTTTAGAGTTAAGTACATTTTTGGTCCTTGTGGTTTACGGGGTATTTCACTATCTGTCCAATTTTTAAAAAAAATCGGATCCTCTACAATATTGACTGACCCGTTACGGGTTTGGTCCAATTTGTGTAACACCGTCTGTTAAACACTCTCACTGAGAAAACACGTGTAGTATTAAGGGCATAATTGTCTTTACTTCTTTCCCGCTAATATTTTCTCCTCGATTAAACACACAACTACACAAGCCATTAAACTCACAAGTCTTTTCATTATCAGTCCACCACCTAACATTTTCATCATCTCTTAAACACAAACCCTAATTGCAGTATAATCTAAGAAAAATGATTCCTTGTAACTGGTCCTTGAGACCACAAGGTCATTCACATGATCCTTACAAAGAATATCGTAAGTTTAATTTTTTTAGGTTTTTTTTTCATGAGTTGTGTTGATTAAAATTATGCATGTTTAATGATGAGATTTGCGTTGATAATGGCTTGTTTTTATTGCAACAGGTAAACACCCAACCGTTTGTTCCATAAAGATCAACCATGGTGGTGCGTTTACTAGTCCACCAAATCGTAGATACAAAGGAGGGAAAGTCAATTGGTTTGATGATGTTGATACAGATTCATTTTCAGTGATAGAAGTATCAACTATGCTTAAGGAGTTGGGTTATGTTAATAAGGGTATGCAGTTTTATTACAAAATACCTAATGCTAATTTAGATAATGGTCTTAAACCTTTGAAAACTGATATGGATGTGTTGGATATAGCAAAGTATGTTAGTACATGTAAGGTAATTGATGTGTTTGTTGATCATCCAATTGATAAAGTTGTATTTGCCAATAACAATGTGTCTGATTTAGGGAATGAGAGGTCTGGAATTAGTCAGTCAAGTTCTAAGATTAAAGGTAGTGGAATAGGTCAGTCAAGTTCTAAGGTTAAAGCTAGTGGAATAGGTCAGTCAAGTTCTAAGGTTAAAGCTAGTGGACCAAATGTGAGTGAAACTCCTTTAGTTAGTGAAGAAAATGATTCATCTGATTATGATTCTAGTGTTGATAGTGAGGATAGTGAGGATTCTGATTTTGATGTTGATCAAGAGGATAGGATTGATGATGTTGAGGTAGACATGGCTGATTTTAGAAAGCATGTAGATGAGAATGTAGAATGGGGTGGTTCCACAGACAAAGAAGTTCCACATGATGAACCATTTGATTTTAAAGAAGTAGACTTAGAAGATTATGATAGTGTACCTGAGTCTGATGAGGAAGAGTTTGAAAGAAGAAAAGTATTAAAGAAGTTAGCCAAAAAGCACAAGCCAGTAGATGGTAAAATCTATTCTGATAACTTTTATCCTGGACAGACTTTCCCTAACAAAGAAATGATTAAAGAAATGGTAACTAGGATTTCAGTTGAGCAAAGAAGGGAATTACATTGGACTGGGAATGATAAAACAAGGATTAGAGCTGAATGTAGAGGTATTGTTCCAGTGTTTAGTCATGTGGATGGAACAGAGAATGATGGAAGACAACATGATGGGCCTTGTGTGAAGCCCAATGATGATAAGCCCAATGTTGCTAGTGGGTCTGATAAAAAAAAAGGAAAGAATATTAAAAGTAGAAAGAGGGTGGTGGTTGAAGATAATCAAAGCTGTCCTTGGCTTTTACATTGCTCTAAATCCAAGAATCAACAGACTTGGTGGGTCAAAGTCTTTGATGATAACCACACTTGTCTAAAATCAAGAAATGTAAGAAAGTGTACTGCAACTTTTTTATCCAAACATGTTCAGGAAACCATACAACCAAACCCTAAGATTCCTTTAGCTGCTTTGAAAGATCAAATACAAAAGAAATACGAATTGGGGGTTTCTAAGATGAAGGTGTTTAGGGCCAAACAGATTGCAGAGGATAGGGTGATTGGGGATTATATCAACCAGTATGCTCAGTTGAAACAATATGCCTTGGAATTGCAGGAAAGGAATCCTGATACTACTATAAAGTTTGAAGTTGAAAGAAACTATGATGTAGACAAAAACACTAGGCAGTTCAAAAGAATTTATATCTGCTTGGGGGCTTTGAAGAGTGGATTTAAGGCTGGTAAAAGAGACCTTTTGGGGCTGGATGGGTGTTTCATGTCAGGACCATATCCAGGTCAGATCTTGACAGCTGTTGGGGTAGATCCAAATAATGGAACCTACCCTTTAGCTTATGCAGTGGTTGAGTCTGAAACAAAAGACTCTTGGTTGTGGTTTTTGGATTGCCTTGGAGATGACTTAGAGTTATACAGAAACTCTAACTTCACCTTCATAACAGACAGGCAAAAGGTACACTTTTAAACTTTTGTCAGTTCTAATTTTTTCATTTACTTGTGATGTTAATACATGCATTGTTCTTATACTTGTTCATTATTTATAGGGGTTAATACCTGCACTGCAAGAAACATTCCCAGCTGCTGAACATAGATATTGCTTGAAGCATATCTATGATAACATGAAGTTGAGCTGGAGGGGACAACAGTACAAGGACCTATTATGGAGATGTGCAACTGCCACAACAGTTCAGCAATGTTTACCAGAAATATGGAAGAACTTAAAAAAACCAACAAGGAAGTATATGACTGGTTGAACAAGATTCCACCTCAACATTGGGCTAGATCTCACTTTTCTGGTATGTTGTTATCATTTCAATGAATCCATAACATTGGGCTAGATCTCACTGTTAGTTTATGTATTAAATGTAAGTTGGTTTGATTGTTTCAGGTAGAGCCCACTGTGATGTTCTACTGAATAACATGTGTGAGGTCTTGAATAGACAACTAGTAGATGGCAGAGACAAACCTATAATTACAAGCTTGGAGTTCATCAGAGAGTATCTCATGAAAAGAATTGTGATTGTTCAGCAGGCAATTAGAAAGAGTATTGGCCCTTTACCTCCTAATGCCACCAAAATTTTCAATGTCATCTTAAAGGAAGCTGCTCAGTACACAGTGACTTGGAATGGTGGTGATTTATATCAAGATTGTGGTCCATGGGGGACAAGTGTGTGGTAAACATGAACTTGAGAAGCTGCTCATGCAGGAAGTGGGAGCTCACTGGTATGCCTTGCAAACATGCAGTGGCTGCCATTTGGAATATGGCAGCCAATGGGATGGAACCTGGCATACCAGAGTCTTGGGTTCATGAGAGTTATTGGTTGAAAACATGGGAGGAAATGTACAGGTTCAAAATCAATCCAGTTGATGGACTAGAGATGTGGAAGAATGCAGATATCCCAATCACACTCACTCCACCCAACTATGTCCCTCCAATTGGCAGACCTAAAAAGAAAAGGCAAAAGAGTGCAGGGGAGTTGTATGATGGATTGGTTAAAAAAGGGAAATTGAGTAAAGCTGGTAAGACTGTGACATGTGGTAAGTGTGGTCTACAAGGGCACAATAAATCCTCTTGCAAGGGACAAAGGGAGTCTGCAAATGTAAGGCCAAAGGCTAGAAAAGGGACTACACCAAAACCTAGGCAAGGGACTACACCAAAAGCTAGGCAAGGGACTACACCCTCATCTACACAATCTGCAACACCAGCTGCAACACAATCTGCAACACAATCTGCAACACAAGCTGCAACACAAGCTGCAACACCAGCTGCAACACAAGCTGCACCTTCACAGTCATCTGCACAACCATTTGCACCAGGTTCACCTTCAAGGTTTACAAAGACTACTGCCAAGAGGTTCTCACCAATGAAATGAAGTTATGCAACTATGTTGACTTTTGTATGTTGACTTATCTATGTTGACTTTTGTGTCAGACTTATCTATGTTAAATGTTGTTGTTTAAGAATTTGGTCAGACTTTGTTATATGTATTCTGGTAATGTATTTTGGTAATGTTGACTTTGTTAAATGTTTGTTGTTTGCACCATAATGCATTATATTTGGTAATGTTTGATTTGGTTATTTTGGCTGTTTTATGAGACTTTTTTGGGTTGTTTGACTTATTATTGCAGTCACATTATTTGGGTTGTTTTTTGGGACCATTTTGGGTTGTTTGACAATTATTGCAGTCACAAAAAACTTGTGCTAAATTGGTTCTTTCACATATGCAAAATACATCATTCATGGGCAAAAACAACCATTCATTGCCATTAACTCCAAGTCCCAACTACAACAAGGACATTCAAAATACTGCCAACACAAAACAACCAACTTAACCCTAACAAGTACAATATCTTCAAAATACATTCAACTACCCTAGATCATTTCAAAAGATGATGAAGAACAAAAAACAACCAACTTAACCCTAACAATATCTTCCATTTTCTTGCTTCACCACGATTTTCAGCAATTGTCGCTTGTAACCCATTGATAGACCTTAACAGCCCAGGAATGATTTGTACAGACCTTTCACACATAGGTGGATCATACCAATCAATGATCCCACAATTTGAAACCTAATCAAAGAAAATAACAAAATTAGGGCAAAGTTAAAAAAGTAAAAGCAAATCAAAAATTGAGGGCTTACTCTTTTAGAACAACAATAGAAATGCCTTCCAGGATTCAAAGGAGTCCATGATGTGCGAATCACGGCTGGTGAACGGCATCTATTACATAAAACCATCACTGTGTTTTTTGGTATGTGTTGGTGTATTTTTTGGTATGTGTTGGTGGATTAGATATAGGGGTTATTGAAGAGGTGGGAATAAAAAGACACTTATGCCCTCAAGTGATAGCCACGTGCAGCTTTTAACGGCCAAACTTAACGGAGTTACACATATTGGACCAAACCCGTAACGGGTCAGTCAATATTGTAGAGGATCCGATATTTTTTTAAAAATTGGACTGAAAGTGAAATACCCGGTAAACCACAAGGACCAAAAATGTACTTAACTCTAAATTTTATTTTCTTTCCATATAATTTCCTTTCTCCCCTAAACAATTTTTGAGAACATCTTTTTAACACCTTTTCTCTAGTCAAACTTCAATTTGCTTTTGGCTAGCTACAATAGCTTGACTTTTAATTCTTAATCATATGGATTGGTTCTAACTTACCTTTAAACAACTTCTCATGTTGATATTATGGTTCCATTCTAGATGTAAATGCAAGTGACTCTTTTTCGCCTTTTTAATTATTATTTTTTTATTATTATTTTAAGCAACGAAAACAATGGATCGAGTGGGGTTCTTTTTAGACCGGTTAACCTGATTACAAAAAAAGGCAATGAACTAGTGCTTTTAAACAAGACCTCCATAGCACCAAGACATGTCCATATAAGACTTTAGGCTAGTCACAGTCATGACCTGGGTCACCAGCTGCCACGTCAGCTTTCTCTCTCCGGTGACCAGACATGACCAATGTGTCACAGTCGATGAACGAGTTTTTTTTTTTTTTTTTTTTTTTTTTTACCCAAAAGGTAACAAATGTACAAATGAAAGTCGGTCCATTTTTTGACCGATGTTGGTTTTTGATCTTCGGTGACCGATATTCGACCCACCCTCCACATTGCACTCGACCGATGTTTAAATCGGTCACTTGTGTCGACCGACCAATATTTTACGTTCGAGTGTGACCAGCCTTATGTTACACTTAAAAGGAGCGTGGAATGCAAAGAGGGCCCACCAGGCCTGGGAAAATGGGCAAGTCGGTTGAAAAGACCGCGCATGCCAGCAAACAGAGTGAAAACGATGCGTTTCAAATTTCAAAATAATTACCTCAAAAGCCAAGGAAGAGAGAAGATTGACGGCTAAAAAAGAGTTGTCCAATCAAGTCCTAAATTTAATATGTTAGTGCAAATATTATAATATTTAATCTATACAGTCTCGTTTGTTTGATTGATGACAAACATGTAACTTATAATACATAACGTAAAATGTACAAGTTACTCGTAATCATATTTTGTCTCAACATACATTCAACACCTATCGACGTCTCAAGTTATCATATGCTACAACACAGGTTTGTACATGTTTGTTATGTGGCATTATGATCAAACCTCTTATCAAAGCATTTAGAATGTTTAAAATATGTTTAGAGTCATTAAGTATTTTAAAGGTTAACCATTCTATTTTGAACCTTATTTTACACTTTACATATACAAGTATTTTTATACAAATGCATCACTTTTATTCTTACACTAAAATTTACGTACAAATATACACTTTTATTTGTACAAGTAAACTAGTCTTATTTTTCATACAAATAATAAAGTTTTTATACTTGACAAAATACATTTTATTTTGACAAGCACTTAAATAGACATTTTCTTAAACCAGTTACATTTATACATTAACTAGTTAACTTTCATACTACATTTAAAGCAAAAATGAAAATGCATTATTACATCACTACATGGATCATGCTAGTCTAGAAACACAGGGTTTGTTATGTTGGCCTACATGGTTTATGTGTTTGTGCCATAAAACACAAGGTTTGTTATGTTGGGCCATCAAACATAACGGGTTTGGTTGTACCCGAAGAAGGACTCGGTATTTAGCTTAGTACCGGAAAAAGTGTAGGCGACGTTAGGATGGTTCTACCTCGAATTAGAACCTGGTATTTAGCTTGGTCCCGGAAATTATGTAAGCGACGTTTGTAAGGTTTTCTCTGCCGAGAAGGGAGCTTGTTGACTTAGTGAAGTAACTCTCGAGTTGGGTACTCGGGGAGTGGAGTAGGGCGGAGAGGAGCACCGTGACCGAACCACTATAAATCCTCTTGTCCGGTTTGCACTTTCCTTATTTATCACTTTACTTTTATACTTGCACTATATTATTGCTTGTGATGTAGCTTGATGTTCATGCTTGTGACACAACTTGTTTATCTATGCTCTATACTAGTCACAGACAAGAATTGGCGCTTTTCACATTACAACAAGCTTGATAAGCTATTTGATACAAAAGATTTAAAGTTTTTTAAACGGTAACGTATTCGACCCCCCCTTTACGTTTTCACATAATACACCCCACACTTGAACGTCACAAGCCTGAAGAGCCCAGGCTATATTTTTTTAGGTAAGTTATAGCTTGGGAAAACCACAAAAAAGTGAACCATTACGAAAGACTCATCGTAAGTCCATCAACACGTTTCCCTAAAGCAGTCAAACACACTAATGGACTGGAGGGACTTGGTTGCGTATAGGACCTTCAGCCTAATTGACTAAAGGTTCACACACTCTAAACATGCCCAACAGCGGCCATAACTCTTCAAACACGCCTCGGAGACAAAACTCACAGGCCTGGCAAACACAGTCTGGCAACTAGCAAATATGTGTCACTACCTTATTAGCATAGGGGTAGTGCTGCAATCGTGCATGGATCATTCCATGCACCTAGCTAGACAAAAAATGATATGCCACATGTGATTCATGCGCTCCTCATTACCTGGGCCGTTAGAACAAACATCGTGTTTCATCCTCATCCCTTACCCCAATGATCACCATATGGATCATCCGGGACCATCAGATTGCCACGTGTCATTCATGTCTCCTTCATTGGATGTCCACCACGTGGACCATCCTTGAACCATGGATGAACTTACAGGGCAACACGAAACCCTTAGGACCATCCCTACAAATACCAGTCAATTTTCTTGAAATGGATCAGGTCATTCTCAACTCAAATCGCATAGAGAATTCACACATTCACACACTAACTACACCGTGAGTGTTACCCTAACTCGTGACTCTGGCCACACTTGGGGTTCTTACCGATCATGAGAAACCATACCAGTTAGCTACCCTCACCCCCAATACATACCTTACATAAACAAATAGGGTTTTTCATAATCCAAGTAAACACAGATAACTATGCAATCCATGATGAACAATAAATCAAAAGATCATGATAAAAGATAAATCACGTTATGATAATCAAAGTAATGGTTAAACAAGAAAATCGTAATCAACAAGCGTTATGGCATGATTGGACCATCAATACTCGACCAACACTGAGTTTCCAGACCCTAGATTTGGCCCCCATCGAATAGATATATATTTTATGTATCAATATCCCATGTTTATTGCCCATATTTATTACTTTTTAATGCTATTTGATATTGATTTGTTTAACTTTTGCATATAAGTGTTAGTTTGGAGAAATGGAATGAAAAAACACTGAAAAGGATAAGAAACGAGTTAGAAGAAGTATTTATGTCGGAAGTCGTCTACGACGTAGAGGAATTATACCTCTACGGCATAGACACTTGAAGACCACAAGCATAAATTCTATTCGTACATGTTACGGCGTAGATGGTCTATGCCTCTACGCCGTATAGGTCCTAGTTTAAACTCAACACAAGATACTTAATACTATATAACTATGTTAACACAACTACTACGCTACATATTAATCTAATAACAAAAGATAAATAACAATAACGATGGAATAGAGAAAGAGATGAAGAGAGAATGGAAGATTAACATTCGAATGGCATGGTGACAATAGTTCGGTACAATGAATGAATAACCAACATGAAATATGATGCCCTATGCCTTCTATTTATAGGCTTTGTAGTTAGGGCAACACATACACTATAGTTTCTAGAATAATTTTACTAAATGGGCTGGCCCAAGGACTTCTATTGGACCGGACACATATTACAAACATAAAGTCCTATTAAGTGCAACGATTATACATGAAATGATCAAGACTTGTGATATTAAATGAAACGTATTCCTAACAATCTCCCCCTAATCCTTGGTCATCAAAGTTGCACGACGTCATCTTTGCTTCTTGGGCTTCTGACATCTTCATAATCTTTGATCCTGTGTTCTTGTTGTGACTTGAAATCATATGGTAGTAATCTGTCGTTCTCTAATGGTCTTTGCTTTTGGTGTCTTCACGTCTTCTCCATCATGCTCGTATGTCTTTTGATTTTAATTCTGCAACTGATTCTCACAACTTCAATCTTTAACTTGTGAAAGGTTGTAGTGCTTGAACTTATGACTTATCTTTTGTTGAACTTTTGTTGTTTCTGAGTCTTTGTGAGAACATATCTTTGGAATATGAGCATGATGGAGCCTTGATGGTGGTTGAACTCCAGGTCTTTAAGCTCCTTAGCAGCAGCAGTAGCACGAACCAACCGGCACTTACAAGCTCAGACTTCGAGATTGTCAACAGCATAGTGTGAAGACTTTCTCTAATCCTTGCCCAGGCTGTTCTGAATTGGATACCCCCGAAAGGGCTTACACGGACACACCGAAGTGCACCCACGATTCAGTGAGTCGCTGGAGATCACCCCACGACTGTAGACCGTTTGAAGCAAACACTAAGCGTAACCCACAAGGAGTTACCGAAGTGACCTGCTGTCAGGGCTGTTTGATGTTGACCCTGGCAGGATTTCCATTCCATCATTGAGAATCACAATTGTGAATTCTCTCAAGAAAGTTCACGGCAGATTGCTAAGATCTGCGAAGGACTCTTCCTTAATTTTACAACTGCTACCCATGATGTAGAATAGCAGAGTAATACTAAGTGTTCCTAAGAGATCTTTTATATATCTCATGGCTCTAGACTCTATTAGTGCACATTTGTTTGGTCGTCGGAGGCGTGGAGCAGAGTGCCTCCTTTTCAATATCAACACACTCGTAGTGAGAGGTTGATAGATGATGAAAGGTTCTCCGTGTGAAATGAAACAAGTGTCTTTTGAGAGACACCTGAGTGGCTTAGAAGGTTTATTGCAGTGCGTCACTGGGTCCATGACGACTTTATTCTTCAATACCGATGATGCTTATCAACCAGTAGTTTATGAATTGAACCCGGTGTCTGCCCTAAGGTTGAACAAATGGAGGGCTATTTCTTTTCACCCTTTTCTTTGCTTTTCTTTTTAATTCTTCAACCCCTTCTTTCTCCTTTTTTTTTTTTTTTTTTTTTTTTTTTTTTTTGTATCATACCTAGGACTTTCTGGTTCTAAACTATGGGTACTGTCCTTGGGTAGATCCCTCTGGCTCTGGCGGATCATAGGACGGTTTTTCCTAAACCTTAGTCACCTTATAACACCATGACTATCCTAATGATGCCACAAACCAAATCATTGAAAATCTCTCAAAGTGCTAATGATTGTGAAACATTTTTGTAACACTTTGAGAGTTTTGTGATTTTCATTAAGACTCCCCCTTAACATGTGATCATAAGTAATTAATTGAAATTTGCACATGCCGAGAAGAGTTGGCACTTTTGAATTGATTGACTTTCACTGAACTCGATCATCGCGAGACACGTTTACATCACTAGATAAACTAGCTTAAAATTATTACCCGTCCAGATCTTATTCAATGAAAGTCGCTCGAAATCGGTACATTCTACTCAGACATATCCTTTGCGAGACACGCTTACATCACCAGATAAACTGGCTTGAAATTATTACCCGTCCTGGATATGTCTTTTCTAGAACGGACTTTTGTTGTCGTCAATTCGAGGGTCAATTCTGAGATAGATCACTTGTGAGATAACAAACTTTTCTTTGCCATATTTTAATCGTCACTCATTCTCCCCCTCAAAAATAGCATACTTATGATGTTTTTGAAA
The DNA here is from genome assembly GCA_021014915.2 of Artemisia tridentata subsp. tridentata. Taxonomy (NCBI): domain Eukaryota; kingdom Viridiplantae; phylum Streptophyta; class Magnoliopsida; order Asterales; family Asteraceae; genus Artemisia; species Artemisia tridentata. Next base: position 37,473,429 of record CP139502.1, read on the forward strand.
AAACATTTGATGATTAAAATATGTTGTTTTTGAGTTTTAGGGAAGAATTTCAAGAACTTTGTCAAAGATTATATTTCAAATACTCCCCCTTAACAAGGGAATACTTGTCCTTATGAGCAGAATTTTTGAAAAAACTTAGAAAATTCTGGTTTAATTCTACTCATAAGGTAAGAAGCTTTCGCTCCTTTGATTAGGATTGAGGCACTGAAGCGTACCTCAAGGTCCTTTCTTTACAGTACGGGTTGTGCACTGTTATGTGCACACAAACCATAATATCACAGTCATTTAGTAAGAATAATGAATAAGAATTATGAATAATGAACTCAAACTCTTACATCAACCTCCTCTGCCAAACTTAGTGAATACCGGGTCAGTCCTTTGTAATAGCCTGATAGGAAACGGTGGACGACCGCCAACATAGGTCTCTAGCCTCCTCATCTGATCCCTGCGGTAGAGCCTCTCCTCGATCTTCCAGATGAACTTCTTCACTTGCCTTTTCTGGGAATTATTCCATCTTGTTGATTTTCCCAATTCATGGTCTCGAAATCTAAGAACTAGCCCATCACGTACGTTCTTCAGTGTGTCGTCACAGAACTTGTGAACCTCATTAAATGCCATGAAGCAGTTTGTATTGGTTGCACTTCTGTAGATGAAACCGAAGACTGGGTCGTGCTTCATCATGTATTGAGAATCTTTGTTGTCAGTAAGATGAAATGCTGGCTCAACAAGATTTAACTTCTTCTGATAACTTTCCACTCCTAGCTGAAGATCTTCGACACATTCTTTGATGACCGTTCTTCTGATGAAATGGCATATAGCCGTGCTGAAGGCATATAGAAGATTGGTGTTGAGATGATTCAGATTTCCTTGTACTTTCATAAGATACAAGTCTTCAATGTCATTGAGATTGAGATCTTGAAAATCAGCTTCAGAGAACGTGTAGAGCATGTTGTCATGTCTTCGGACAACGATCTCAGATAGGAATGTGTAATCATACTTCTGCACACCCTTAACACTAATCACTGCCACGATTTGGAGGTCACTGAATACTTTTCACTACTAGAAAAAGGGTTATCCTTGACTCCAAATGCGCGTCAAGAAGAGGTCTTATGACGCGCAAATGCCCGTCAAGGATGGACCAGTCATAAAGCTTCATGACTCGCATTTGTGCGTCATCCCTCTATGACGCGCACTTATGACCCACGTTTTATGACTCTCCTTTTTGCGTGTCATTAAACTTAAAATCATTTTGACTAACTTTTATGACCCACTTTTCTGACATATGTTTTTGCGTGTCATTACCTTAAAATCATTTTTTTTTTATTTTTTCTGTTTTTTAAAACCTGATTATATATACATAATTACTGACAATAAACCTGATAATTGTACAAAATTAACGCATTTCATATATATCAAAACCATGCGTTACCAATTCATTACATAACTATTCATGTCAAAATATATACCGATAATTAGTTAAAGTTACTACAATGTACGATTTCTACCTAAAAATGAAATTCGACACTTAAATTGCCCATTCTTCTCGAATATCGTCGAAATCCGCATCCGTGTACTCATTGCTATCACCACCAATCTAGTCAAATAAAACAACATTTTAGAAACAGTTAATTACTACTTAAACTACTTAAAACAGTTAACTACTTACATTGTCATTTTCGAGAGCCCGAACTCCATGTTTAACTATTTCCTTCATAAACTTCAACACGAAGTACCCACATTCGGTGCATCCGGGCTGACGTGGACACTACACAAGAAACACAAATTGTATATGATATGCAACTACAGTTGATTAACAAGAATGGTATGCACAAGGTATATGGGCTTATTTGCAGATCAGTTATAAGCTGATTAATAAGGTGAAACTCAAATACCAGATTATGCACCAAAAGACCCCTACCTAACCTACCTATATTCCAAAAATTAGGACCTAAAGCAGATATGATAAGCCAATTTTGATCCTAGATCAGCAGTGCAGATAACTAATTGCTGCAAAACAATCTGTGGTAGCAGATTAGGAATTTGGCGCAAAATTTGAGCAAGACTACTCCACAGCAGACCAACTCATAGGAACTCACTTAAGCACCATTGAACTAACTAGCAAAGCCAAAATGAACTCAAATTGAGCTCAGCTTATTGCTAAGCTTATTAGGGCAGATAAGAGCTCAAAACTAAAATATCTAATGCAGACTTTAAATAACCATCAAACTGCCCTATCTTCTGATGAGAACAACTAAAATACCTTTGAATCAGTTCAATCAAACTCAGAAACTTGGCACATAAACAGTGCTTTTCAGATTATACCTAAACTAACCTATAAGTTGTCTTAAACCAAACACCCTTACACTGATCTGTATTGCAATTTTACCCTATACTAAGCTGATTAAAACTAAAAACCACTCTACACTAGTATTACTTAGACTATTAATAAGCTAGGAGATGCAAATAAGCCATAACAAATAACTAACCTTAGAATTAACCCAGTTAAGTTTAGTCCTCTTATTGGTTCCAGCTTCTACATCATACAATGCAATTGCCCTACAAAGAATTAACCGAGTTAAGTATTACATCATACATCATAAAGATTCTATAATTTGTATTACTTACGCATCCACTATTTGCTTGAACTGATGATTGACGTCTCTATTCGATAGGGAATCAAGATAATAGCAGGTACTTGTCTTCATGTTAAGCACACCTAACACCCAATGTCTTCTACAAAAAACAAAAAACAAATTCTGTTAATTAATGTTAATTTTTATTAATTAATTTAAATGTTGTCGAAAATCTAACCCGGGATTGTATGGCAATAAGATGAGGTCATTTTGCTTCCTTGTAGATAACCTTTTTGCAATAACTCGACTTGCCTCCTCGATATTCTTGGCCCTCACTTTACGTTCATGATGCATGATCGCAGTCGGGGTCATGAAACAAACTCCATGATCTCTTTGTGACCCATTCTTGATTTTCTCATACAGGTACCTGTTAACAATTAACATACAAAGTTTACATTCAATTAGTCCTATTAACATACAAGTACCAATTTTTTATAAACTATATTTATCACTTACATGATATAAGAAGCAAAGACAGCCCCGCTTAACTCATCCATTGAAAATAGACTGTCAAAATCATTCCAATTTAAGTACGTGTAACTGTGGTGCCCAAACAAATCGTCCTCGCATTGCACTTTTATGCAATCGACCTTTGCAACTTGTCCATCAACCATCATTGCAGTCATTTTCAATCCCATCCTTTCTTCAATTCTTTTCCTTACTCTCTTCTGACCTCTTGTCATCATTTTTTTCAATGGATTTCCTTTCTCAGTCACTTTTGCAATGGAGGCGAGAGTTTCTGGGCTTTTTCCTTCTTCAACTACAACTGTAAACATAACAGTTTCTGGTCACTAAAAATAACTGTAAACATGACTGTAAAAATATGATGTTTTAGGCATCGTACCTGTTTTTGGCATCGTCGCTTCTTCTTCATTGTCGGGTTCTCTTTGTCGCTTCTTCTTTTCTTTTTTCTTGTGGATCACACTGCCCAACTCTCTTTTTTCTTCTTCTTCTTTTCTTTCTTCTTCTTTTCTGTTTCCTTCTTCTTCTTCTTTTCTTTGTTCTTCTTTTCTTTGTTCTTTTTCTTTTTTTCTTCTTTTCTCCTTGTCTTGATCAGCAGCCTTTTTCTCCTTCTTTTTGGCCACTATCTTGTTCTGCAAAAATATAAAAAAGTCTTACCAAACCATTTTGTTCTAATGATTAAACTGTTTTATAAAAAAGTCTTACCAAACCAGAGCATGGAATGACTAGGTGACTCGGCCAGCTTAGCATGTACCCAATGGCATCTTTAACAGTCTCAACGAACTCCCCGGGAATTGGATTCGGTATCAAAGCTTCTGCTTGAACAGATGTGTCCACCGTAACTTCAATGTTCCCATCTAATATATGAACAAATAAATATTAAATAAGTAAGAATATATATAAATATTAAATAAGTAATTTAACTTCAAATACCCGAGACAGTATGCTTCACTATGGTTCCTTTGGCGACTATATTTGAAGGATCGTCGACTGCAAGATAGCATGATTTATCCTACAAATGTACACAATATTATTAAAACAGACAAGAATTGCAATGAATTTATAACAAATGAAGACTTACATTTGGTTCACTTGGTACATTTGGTTCTTCGTCTTCATCGCTCAACATTGGAGAATTACTTGCACCCTCCGAAGCATTGGTACTTGCACATCTTCTTCTTTCTAACTCATCTTCAACAGCTTTTAGCCATTTATTCATCATCTTATCATATTGTTTCAGGTATTGCTTGACATTCCTGGGTATTAAAAAATACTGGTGCGGTGTTATATATCGACCCATCCCACGTACATGCCCACGTGTTTCTTCAGTACCCAGGGCCTCTGTAAGCAAATCTAGTGATCCCATTGGATCCTCTGAATAATCCTTGTCCTTCTTTAGTATCTCCTGAGTAAACAAACATATAACTTAACATCTGTTGACTTATGGTGAAAAGTCAAACTTTAACTAACTGAACATCAAATAACTTAACATCTGTTGACTTATGGTCAAAAGTCAAACTTTAACTAACACTAACTAAGCAGCTAACTGAGAAAACTAACAAAATTCTGTTGACTAACGAGACTAAGCAGCTAACTGAGAAATCTAACTGAAAGTTAACAAAACTAACTAAAACATACCAAAATAAAACTGTTAAATATGAATACTTACAATTTTATCGAGAACTTTTTGGACAGCTGGGTCGAAACCTCCTTTTTTCTTTTCTCTTGCTTTTTTCCAACATTCTACCCTATCAATCTCCTCTTCCTCTTTGCCGGTTTCTTCCATCTAAAAAAGTTAAAAGCAAAAGTTAAAAAGCATCAACATAAGCAATAAAAAAGTTAACATAAGCAATAAATTCCATACTATCTCAGAAATGAGTCCGGCATATCCCTTTCGGCTCAAACGATGGTTGTACTTGTTACGTTTACGGTTAGCTGAAGCCTTCTGACTTATTTCCTGCATAAGTATATACAATTAACATGTTAGTAACTGTTTCCAGTCTTTTTTTTTCACGGACGGATACTTTTCAGGAGGAGTATATAATTGCTTCTTGGCCTCCTTAGACTTATCATCTTTTAGTGGCTTAATGAACTTCTTATAAAGATAATGTTTGAAGTTTTTCCACTTTATCCCGATTGATTGGAGAACTTGCTTCCGACTCTTTTGGTCAAGTGCAAAATTTGTCTGAAACGTAAAAAATGAATCAAAACATAGTTAGAATAAAATACTAAAACTAAAACATAGTTAGAATAAAATAATAAAATACTTACCTTAACATATTGCCAACAAGCTTCCTTTGTTTCGTTATCTACGTTCAACCAAGAATCATAGGTTATGAGAACCATAGATCTTGCCACCAATCCCTCAAAAGTAGACAGTTTTCTTGCTCCTGGTCCAGTTGGCACACCTCTTTTATTATAAGTAACAACTGTTTTTTTATTCGCCTTCGCTTTTATTGTCGGGCCTCTATGCGATTTGGAATCTAATTCGGCATCCAAATTCGACTCAGAACCAGAAACTGCATTTTCTTCGCGGTCCGAACAGAATCAGAACCGTGAACCGCATCTTCTTCGCGGTCCGAATCAGAACCCGAGGCCATCTTTTATTACCAAAAAGCAACCTGTTTAAAATAAACAAAATAAAGAGTTATTTTCATACCAAAAACTTTAAATAATAAATAATGCTTGACAGACTTTAACAAATATACAGTTACTAAAATAAACAGTTATTTCATACCAAAAACTAATGATCTAAAATGAATATGCCCTCGTCATCCGAGGGCGTACAGTTAAAATAATCGTCTAGGTCTTCTAAAGACGGGTTCATATCTTGTGTAACATCAAATTCAAACACATCATCAGTTTCATCATTATTATCTCCATACTTATGCATCCTATGTGGTGTGAAGCCAACAACAGACAGGTTCCTATCTTGTTGGTCCTGAACATAAAAAACTTGTCTTGCTTGACTAGGTAATATGAAGGGTTCAGACCGTTGACCAAGCCTATCAAAGTTAACCACTGTGAATCCTAAATCATCTTTTTTTACTCCACGACTATCTACCCACTCACACATGAAAACATGAACCGTAAATGTACGATAATCAAGATCCCATATTTCCAATATACGACCGAAGTAGGTAATAGAGCCGTACACCGGATTGGAGTCTTTTGCACTAGCAATCTGCATAGTATTTGCAACTATACATACTCCACTACCTTGAGTGGTTTTAGATTCATCACGCTCTTTTGTATGGAATTGATACTCATTTACGGCAAACCCGGTATATTTACTAACAGCAAAATCAGGGCCTTTTGCCAACCAACGAACACTATCACCGGTATTTTCCCCGTTAGCCAAACGCTTTTTGATGCGTGGTTTTGCGACCTTACAACAGGTTTTACCTCTCGAGGGATCTCAAGAGGCTAACAACCCCACCAGGCAGTGTACCTGACCGATGTAGTATAGTGTAGTGGTAAGTACGGGGGATTGATCGTTCTCCACAGGGAATAGTGTTCGTTAGGATTGAAAAACTACTCTAATTAGGTCTAAGGGTGAGGGAAGATTCTTTTTGTATTTTTATAATTTTTTATGAAAGCAAGTAAAATCTCGGGTTTTAAGGAGTGGGCGGAATTAGTTGCTAGTCAACTAACCCAAATTACTACGAATGCAAATAAAATAAAATAACGAAAATGAAAAGGTGGGGAAACTTATGTGGAGAGAAATGTGTTTACTTAGATTTCCTTACTCCCTAACTATCTTTTACCGGTTGATTAGTGTGTATTAATTGCGTGGATGACGGGTGTATTCCTTAATACCAATCGTGGGGTGGCGTACGTACTTCCCCAACTCTATAAGCTCCTGCTTCACTCCTATGTCGAGCTGGCTAGGAAGCTCCTAACATGGGATCACTAGAATTCGCTCATGCATTAAATACAACCATAAAAACCTTAGTACGCATTGGTTCATGTTTCTTAAGACGTTCAAGCAAGTTACCGAATAGGAAGTTAGCCAGTTTTCTTAAGCCTAACATAGATGAACAATCATCCAATACAACTAATAACACACTAATAACCAATAATCAATAGCTAGGTTTCATTAGATCTAAGCAAACACAAGATAAATCTAGCCTAGCATGTTAATCAAAAGACAAGAACAAGATGTAATCAAACAACACATAGACATATTGAATGATTAAATAATCACTTATCTTCAATTAAACATGGGAGATCCAAGGGTATGAAAACCCTTAAAAATGGCAGAAATTCGTCTAGGGTTTCTCCTCCAAAGTTACACACAATAAGTTCCACACTAATGACAAAAAATTGCAAAACTATATATAGAGTTTAAGGGCTGACGGCGTCACGTTGTAGATCCTGACGCCGTCACCTCGCCGCTTTTAGGGTTCCCGGATGGCCTTCCTGACGCCGTCCCTCTTTAATTTAAACCGTGATGGCCTTGATCACTTCAAAGGGTGACGCCGTCAGATTTTTCATGCAAAATTCTCTGGCTTATCATGAGTAATTTTCATATCCACCTCTTTTGCCAAGCCATGACGCCGTCTGGACCAATCCCTGACGCCGTCAAAGGTACTTTCCAGCATAATTTTGAGACTTTGTCGTTTTCTTCACTTTTATGCTCCAAAAACGTCCAAAATGCTTCCTTTTCCAGATTTCTTCTCAAAAGTACCTAAAATGACAAAAGGAACGATTTAGGGCAATATTTGATCAAATAAATACGATTTAGGGCTTAAATGACCCCCTAAAAGCGGTACACTTTTCGCTTCATCAAATACCCTTACACTTGAGATTTGCTTGTCCTCAAGCAAATGCGCTTTTATTCTAATCAAAATACAAGTTAGGGGTCATTTAACACTAATATAAAATTAATTACAACAAACAGTCGTTCCACTTTAATCATAATAAGCACGGAGATTACAAACTAGCACCTCACAAGTAGTGTTTAGATACTCACATCTCTCAAGTGTCATCAAAATAAATCTCATAAATGAAAACGGATAATATCTCTCACTACCTGTCATAGCAAATAGATTAATTACCATAGGCTTGGGAAAGGATCGAAAACCTCCTCCACTAGGCGTAAGCACCAAAGATAAACTATCAAAGAGGGCTTTTAAACGGGTTATAACGTTAGGTGTAGGGATATGATAAACACGGTTTTGTTGGATAAAGGATATTTTACTGGTGGCGAGTTAAAGATCTTGATTAATTACATGTACTATACAATGTTGCTAAGCCAAGACTCGACTCAATTTAAGCTAATGAAAGAAAATAACAAAAACATAAAATAAACATAAAATGAAACGGGATGGTAGTCCGTATGTTTTTTTCTATTTTTCTTTTTCTCATTTTTTTGTATTTTTCTTGATTTTTTTTTTCATACACTCTTGCCCTACCATCCAAAATAATACATCATAGGGGCGTTGCATTCCCCTTACACTTGAACTTTTACATAACTTTACAATTAACTATTCTAATGACTCGAATTAAGATAATCAAAACACTTGGAGTACTTTTGAAATATTTAGCACATATGGGGGTAATAAATGTTGCTCTTCCCCATTACTCCATTACACTAGTACTTTACCCATGAGTCCCAATTGTCCCAAAACAATATGTACAAGGATATGACTCGACTTAGCAACCATGTAATCAACTAGATAATTAACTTGGGTTTAAACAAATGTTGTAACAATAATGCACTAAAAATGAGTGCATACAAGGTAGGCTAAGGCGATTTGGGTGTACATTTAAGTGGGGTGTAAACAAATTCTTCCTTTAAATAAAATGCTTAAAGGTCGAAACGAAAAGATAGGCTCTGAGGGGTGTACTAGGGGTATCGTGTACTAAAAATGAGTACAACGCAAAGGGTGTGGGAGAATTACTTGACCAATGTAGCCAAAGTAATTATAACAAAAACACAGGTGTAAAACAATGGGTTAATCCTAATGCCTCTTATCATGTAGTAAATCTAACTACACGAATGTAGTCTCACTTGTGGCCTCGGAATGGTCCTAACGCAAGTTCTAGAATCTAAGTGCTACCGGTACACACATCATAGCATAAATGCTTTTCCTACCAATTCTAGGGGCGAACCTCACATATTTGGGGGTGGAAAATTTTTTAGTGGTACGGTTTTGTGCTAGTCATATAACTCCTATCCGTGAGACGCTCATTAAGATCAAAGTTTCACTCCTATATGTTGTAAAAAATTTTAAATTTGGCACTAAAATTGCCCTAACAGGTATTTCTCTCAGTTTTATTACACATCTACCATTAAACAAACAAAAATCAAGCGTAATTGTATTCTCTAATCGTACTTTACCCCCCCTTACACTTAAGATGAACATTGTCCCCAATGTTCAAATAACAAGATGTAAAAGTGAAAAGGTAAAAGAATGAAATCAAATACTCCCCTGATTCGCTCGGTGGATAATGTAGTAACATGGTTAGATCTTCTTCCAAGAGAATGTAGAAGCTCCAAGACTAATGCATCGCCATAAGCTTGATCCAACAAACATTTCCTTGTCCAAAATAACCTGTTAAACCTGAGAAAACAAACACGAAAACCTGCATAACATCGGCGGGATAAACTCTATATATAAGGATATAATGCTTGTGGAATGATAATTTTGCAGATTCTTGGAGATTATAAGTTATAGATTTAATAAAAACTTTTTATGAAAACAAAACTTTCAAATATTTCAGAAAATTCAAATCTGACGCCGTCAGGTTGTAACTCCTGACGCCGTCAGAAATGATCTGACAGAATTCTCATGTTAAGTTTCCGGAAAATTTTTGGAAAAACCTCTACCTTACTTCCTGGAAATCCTGCAAAACATCATTATGACTCGATACAAGCATTTGACTCAAACAAATACGAATATGTATGTTAATTTATTATCGTTACGATTCATGTTCATATGTTCTTGTAAACCGATTTGGATTTCCCTTACACTTAACTTTTGCAAAATACCTTTATATGTAGTTAAGACGAAGTTAAAAACAAGATAAAGCATTTTCACAATTTAGTTTTTTAACATGAATCAATAATAATAAAACTTAAACATACATACGGAAGCAAATAAAATCAGACAAACAAATAAATAAATACACAAAACAAATAAAGCTTGGGTTGCCTCCCAAGAAGCGCTTTTCTTTATTAACGAGTCTTGTAGCTAGACTCAAAGTCACGCTACCCTATGTAAGTAAGCTCGTCATCGAGGACGTCTTTAGGGTTAAGCTTGGATTGAAGTTTCCTATTGGTCCGCTTAGTACAATATATCTTTTCAAACTTCTTCCATCCGGGTCATACAATGTCATCTTAATATGCCATGACCCATCTCCATCTTTGGGTGGTTTGTCCCATTCCCACTTATGATCATCATCCTCACAAGTCCACTTATTCATCCCTAGGTTAATTGGCAAAACTCCTAGGAACTCAATCATCTTTCTAAAAACTAGAGGGTATTCAAATGGATCCAATTCAGTGTCCCTAGCCAAGAGTTGCTCTACCGTATGTGTTCGGTTCACGAAGTCCTCTTCTAGGTAAAATGGGCGTTGGGGTCCTATGAAGTCTCTATCGATCCAAGGTCCATATCTAGATGGTCTCCTATTTAATTCTAACCAATGGGGTGTTGGTTCCTCACTAGTATCATAGGCATGTTTCTTAACATCATAGACTGACCAAGTATCACCTTCTCCTACCGCTATCTTAGATTTCTTACAATCAATCATAGCACTAGCGGTCGCCAGAAATCCTCTACCTATCAACAAGGGGCATGTAGGGTCGCTAACCATATCAAGGACGTGGAAATCGGCTAAAATTGTTAGTTTTCCAATGTGTACTAATATGTCCTTAACTACTCCAACCGGGTAAGAAACACTTCCATCCGCTAAGCCTATTATTACCTCGGTTTCTTCAAGTTTCCCTAGTTTTAGAGAGGTGTAGAGAGGTAACGGAAGTAGGTTAAGACTTGATCCAAGATCGGCTAATGTGTCATAAGCCTCCGAATTACCGATCTTGCAAGGTAGAACAAATAAGCCCGGATCATCTAACTTCTTAGGTAGCTTGTTTTGAACAAAGGCGGTCCCTTTTTCGCCTAACTTGAGCTTCTTCTCATCCAACACATCAACAACCGGACTTTCAAGGTGGAGCTCCTTGAATTCTTCGTCAAGGTTTTGAGTGGGAGGTGTTTCAACTATGACTTGGGTTTGTTTGAAACACGTGCTCATGGAATTGACCGAATAATATTGTGGACAAGAACTAGGAGACGAAACCGATGAAATGGCGTTGACGTTTAGTTTCGGGTTCTTGACTGTGTTGCTAGGGAGTGCTCCCATTTCTCGGTCATTGAGGGCTTTCAACAAAGTGTCAATCTTATTGGTCATCTCGCTTTGTTTTTGTTTGAAATCGGCTTCAAACTTGGCTAAACGAGCTTCTTGAGATGCCATAAATTGAGACATCAATCCTTCAAAGTTATCGGTACTACCATTGCCGGAAGGATTGTTGTTGAAAGTACGGTTCGAGTTGGAACCGCTTGATTGGAAACGATTAGGTGGGTTGGAAGAATTGGTTTGTTGTGCGTTTTGGTTTTGTTTTCACCTAAGGTTCGGGTGATTTTTCCATGAGGGGTTATATGTATCACCGTAGGGGTTTTTCTCGGGTTTGAAAGTGTACCACTTGTCTCCCACTCCGTCGGTATGCGAGGATGCGTAGTCCGCAAAAGCTTGTTCGGGGAGTTCCATGCAATCACGAGTGTCGTGGGGACCACTACATAATTCACATGAATAAGTGATTTTGTTCACTTGGCTTGAAGGTTTAGGAGCCTCGTAGGATTTCATAAGAAACTTGACTTGGTCTTCAAGTTCTATGATCCTACGGTCGGAAGTGCTTGAATTGTTCGAAGGCAAAGATATTGCCTTGACCGTTTTATTCAAATCACGGGGATCACTCCAACTTTCGTTGTCATAAAGAGCAAGATCTTCTAGGAGAGCCCATGATTGTTCCGCACTTAGATCACGTAGCTTACCACCGGCCGATTGGTCAATGGTTTGCCTCGTGGAGAGATTGATATGGTCATAGAAGATTTGGACTTGGAGCCAAAGTTCTATGCCATGGTGAGGGACTTTTTGGAGTAAGTCCTTGAATCGAGTCCATGCCTCGTAGAGGGTTTCGCCTTGACGTTGTTGGAACATCAAGATATCATTCCTTAGCTTGGTAGTTCTTCCTGGTGGGAAAAACTGAGCAAGGAAACGAGTGGTGAGATCATCCCAAGAGGTGATGGATCCTGCGGGTAGACGTTCTAGCCATTGACTAGCTTGGTCCCGCAGAGAGAATTGAAAGAGACGCAGTCGGGTCGTCTCTCGAGTGGCAACATCAAGGTCTATGGAATCAATGATTTTTAGAAAGTCCTTGAGATGTTGATTAGGATCTTCAGAACGAAGTCCATGGAATGCGCATCCGCTTTGCACCAACCGGATGGTGTCGGATCGCAGGGGTGTGACATTGGCTCCTTGAGTGAGCTCAATGGTGTTTCGATAGCCATGGTGGCTAGGACGGGAGTAGTCTCCTAAGGTACGGGCTCTAGGAGGTAGTGGTGGTTGTTGTGGTGGTGGGTTGTTGGGATTGAGGATATTACCACCTTCCATGATGTCGGATGGTAATGGTTACGAACAAAGAAACGAAGAAAAAAGATAGACTAAAGAAAACCTAGAAAAATAAAATAAAAATCTCACTAGAAAGGAATCTAGTGAGTAGACCTAATAAAATAAAAATTCAACCTAAACAATAACTATTCCCTGGCAGCGGCGCCAAAAACTTGATGCGTGGTTTTGCGACCTTACAACAGGTTTTACCTCTCGAGGGATCTCAAGAGGCTTACAACCCCACCAGGCAGTGTACCTGACTGATGTAGTATAGTGTAGTGGTAAGTACGGGGGATTGATCGTTCTCCACAGGAAATAGTGTTCGTTAGGATTGAAAAACTACTCTAATTAGGTCTAAGGGTGAGGGAAGATTCTTTTTGTATTTTTATAATTTTTTATGAAAGCAAGTAAAATCTCGGGTTTTAAGGAGTGGGCAGAATTAGTTGCTAGTCAACTAACCCAAATTACTACGAATGCAAATAAAATAAAATAACGAAAATGAAAAGGTGGGGAAACTTATGTGGAGAGAAATGTGTTTACTTAGATTTCCTTACTCCCTAACTATCTTTTACCGGTTGATTAGTGTGTATTAATTGCGTGGATGACGGGTGTATTCCTTAATACCAATCATGGGGTGGCGTACGTACTTCCCCAACTCTATAAGCTCCTACTTCACTCCTATGTCGAGCCGGCTAGGAAGCTCCTAACATGGGATCACTAGAATTCGCTCATGCATTAAATACAACCATAAAAACCTTAGTACGCATTGGTTCATGTTTCTTAAGACGTTCAAGCAAGTTACCGAATAGGAAGTTAGCCAGTTTTCTTAAGCCTAACATAGATGAACAATCATCCAATACAACTAATAACACACTAATAACCAATAATCAATAGCTAGGTTTCATTAGATCTAAGCAAACACAAGATAAATCTAGCCTAGCATGTTAATCAAAAGACAAGAACAAGATATAATCAAACAACACATAGACATATTGAATGATTAAATAATCACTTATCTTCAATTAAACATGGGAGATCCAAGGGTATGAAAACCCTTAAAAATGGCAGAAATTCGTCTTAGGGTTTCTCCTCCAAAGTTACACACAATAAGTTCCACACTAATGACAAAAAATTGCAAAACTATATATAGAGTTTAAGGGCTGACGGCGTCACGTTATAGATCCTGACGCCGTCACCTCGCCGCTTTTAGGGTTCCCGGATGGCCTTCCTGACGCCGTCCCTCTTTAAGTTAAACCGTGATGGCCTTGATCACTTCAAAGGGTGACGCCGTCAGATTTTTCATGCAAAATTCTCTGGCTTATCATGAGTAATTTTCATATCCACCTCTTTTGCCAAGCCATGACGCCGTCTGGACCAATCCCTGACGCCGTCAAAGGTACTTTCCAGCATAATTTTGAGACTTTGTCGTTTTCTTCACTTTTATGCTCCAAAAACGTCCAAAATGCTTCCTTTTCCAGATTTCTTCTCCAAAGTACCTAAAATGACAAAAGGAACGATTTAGGGCAATATTTGATCAAATAAATACGATTTAGGGCTTAAATGACCCCCTAAAAGCGGTACACTTTTCGCTTCATCACTTTTCAACCTCGTTCTTAAACCAGTCAATAAACGTCCGACTATGTTGGCTCTGCAACCATGTATTATTTCGACGCGGGTTAAGATCCTTCAGTTCTAACATATGCTGCTTTATGTATGGTTCAACATCGGCGGTGTTTCCTAATACATAAAGATGAGCTTGATCAAGTAGTTTAGAATCCACAACACAGATGGTAGCCTGCGATAAAGGTTTACCAGTGCGGTTTCTTTCATCAGCACGATCATGAGGATTGCCAATTGATTTCATGTTTTCCAAGGAATCGGAACAGAATTCTAATGCTTCCTCTGCCACATAACATTCTGCCATGCAGCCCTCGGGTCGATAATGATTTCGTACATAACCTTTTAGTGTTTTCATGTACCTCTCAAATGGATACATCCACCTAAAGTGGACTGGGCCACATAACCTCACCTCTCTGACTAAATGCACCATCAAGTGAATCATGACATCGAAAAATGAAGGCGGAAAATACTTCTCTAGTAAACACAAAGTTACTACGATGTCACTTTTCAGCTTGCCTAGCTTACTAACATCAACTACTTTACTACACAGCTCGTTGAAGAAGTGACACAAGCTTATAATAGTCTTCCTAACTTTCACGTCTAACACCCCCTTTATTGCAAAAGGAAGAATCTGTTGCATTAGTACGTGACAGTCGTTGGACTTCAATCCATTCATCTTCGAATTATCATCGGACACGAGATTCTTGAAATTGGAGGAATACCCATCAGGCACTTTTATGTTAGACAGCGTGTCATAAAACATGCGTTTCTCCTCGCTATTTAATGTGTATATGGCAGGCGGCAGATAATGACCCTTCCCTTTTGGTTGACTTATTAACTCAGTCTTAATCCCTAACTCCTCGAGATCTTGTCGTGCCTTTAAACCGTCCTTCGTCTTGCCTTGCAAATTCAGTAACGTCCAATAAACACTCTCACATACATTCTTTTCTATATGCATAACATCTAACTGATGATGAACAAGCAAATGCTTCCAGTACTCTAGTTCAAAAAAGATTGATTTTTACGCCAAACTTTCGATCTCGCATTAATAGTTTCTTTTTTCTTTTTTGGCCTTCTCTGCTGACGTGGCATTTTCTTCTTTGATTTATTCTTCTTCAACGCCCTCCAGATAACTTCCTTCTTTGCCTTTTTCTTCTTCCCCCATTTAGTCGTAAACCCTTCCAGATAGTCGTAAACTTCTTCACCCGATCTCGGTTTTTTCATCACACCGCTCTCTGGTTCATTATTGAAATCTTTTCTTCTTTTGCGAAAAGAATGTGTAAGTGGGAGGAATCTTCTATGCCCGAGGAAGCATACTTTTTTGGATTTTGGCAACCACTGTGAGTAGGTATCTTCTGAGCATACTGGACACGCGTTATAACCTTTGGTAACACACCCCGACAGGTCACCATACGCGGGAAAGTCATTTATAGTCCAAAGTAAGACTGCTTTTAGATTGAAGAACTGTTTCTTATAAGCATCATACGTCTTAACGCCAGGTTTCCACAACTCTTTCAGATCCTTTATTAGTGGTGCCAAGTAGACATCAATACTGTTACCAGGTTGCCTTGGACCTGATATCAGTAGAGTCAACATCATGAACTTTCTTGACATACACAAATAAGAAGGCAGATTGTATGTTGCTAGGGTAACCGGCCAACAACTATACTTTGCACTTAATGACTTATGAGGGTTTATACCATCCGCGGACAAGGTTAATCTCAGATTCCTATCTTCCTTTCCAAATTCTTTCCAGTACTTGTCATCAACAAGCTTCCAAGATGGGGAATCACAAGGATGTCTTAGCTTGCCATCACTGACCCGACCTTGCGCGTGCCAAGTTAGGTCATGTGCGGTTTATGGTGACAAGAACATTCTTCTAAATCTAGGAATGGGCGGGAAATACCAAACAACTTTTCTCGGCACCTTCTTGCTATTCTCCTTCCACCGAGAAGTGCCACAAGTTGGACATTGAGAAGCATCCTTGTGCTCATCCCAGAACAAGACACAATCATTCTCACAAGCATGATACTTAATGTATTCTATGCTTATTCCTTTTAGCAACTTCTTGGCCTCGTATATCGACTTAGGGATTGTATTATTTGAAGGCAAAACATCATTTAGCTCGCCCAATAAAGCATCAAAGCTTGTATCAGACCAGCCAAATTGACCCTTCAAATGTTGGAATTTCAGCAATCCATTTAGTGCATTATACTTAGACCCTTCATACAGTGGCTTGTCGCATTCTTCGAGAAGTGACTTCAATAAATTAGGTTCATTCTCTGCATATGTGAAGGCCTCATGTAGCATCTCCTTTGTGTAATCGAACTCGGGAGGTCTAGACTCATTAGGGCATTGAGCTTCATCCTTAGATGAATTTTCTCCGTGGAAGGACCAAACACTATAATTCTCATCGAAACCGTGTTTAAACAGGTGATAACGCACGTTGGAGATGGAAGTGTGACACAAATTGATACAATTTACACAAGGACACGGAATGGCTTCGGAATTTGGGTTATTGCATTGTGCAAACTCTAAAAAGGCATTCACTCCTTCCTCGTATGCGATTGATAATCTATCGGACAAAATCCAAGATTTATCCATGACCTAAATGTCAAGATTTATCCATTACCAACCTTATTAAACTAAAACAGAAAAAGATAACTACCTAGTAAACTATACATGTTAAATAACTATACATGTTAAACAAGAACACCAGCTTACATGTTAAATAACTACCTTATTTAACTAAATAACTACCTTAAAACTATACAAATCATTTACAGTTAAAGTTTACTCTATTAAACTATACATGTTACATTATTTATAGTTAACTTACATGAGGCCTATAAGTTATCTTGCAACCAAAAAATAATGATACAAAAACTGATACAAAAACCTAGTTACATTTTCACAAACACCTGGTGTGCTACATTTAAAATCAATAAATTGATTTTATAACCTAAATAAAACTCTACAACTACATTAAAACAGAAAACATAAAACTCTCAAACAAACAAATTAGGGCAAATTAGGGCATACCTTTCAAACTGATGTCGAGTGTTTTGAGAGTTTTGAGAGGGGTTTGAGATGGGAAATTAGGGCAAATTAGGGCATACCTTTCAAAATTAGGGCAAATTAGGGCAAACTGATGTCGAGTGTTTTGAGAGTTTTGAGAGGGGTTTGAGATGGGAAATTAGGGCGGGAGTGTTTTGAGAGTTTTGAGAGGGGTTTGATAAGGTTTTGAGAGTTTGAGAGGGAAGTGTTGAGTTTTAGAGCGGGAAGTGTTTTGGCCAAAAAAAAACAATGGATTTTGATGAAGCAGATGGGAAAAAAAACATAGATGACCCCTATTTAGGACGAAGCAAAACGAGCGTCATCTAGCAGGCTAAATTTTAACTGATTATGACCCTATGTTATGACGCTTCTGAAAAAGAGTCATCCCCAATAAAAAATTTACTCGTTAAGACTCTTATTTTATGACTTTGCTATTTGCGCGTCATCTTGTAGCGTGCGTCATAAAATGCGAGTCAAGGATAGACCTTTTTCTAGTAGTGTTTTCCCGAGACATCTGGCTAAGTTTGTACTTGTACCACGTCTTTCTTTTGTCAAACCAATGATAAATTCCTAATTCAGCGTCTCGATCATAGGTCACTTGTTGTTTGATAAAGAGTCTTTTAAGTCTTGCAGCTTCCTCAATGGCAGGATTTTGGTAGTTTGCTGCAGGAGTGAAAGTAATTGAAGTTGCATATTTTGTTTTGCTTGAAGCTCCATGCACGAGAAGTTCGAGATCATTATTGAAAAAGAATTCGAAAGGAATGTCAGAAGTTCCATGATATTGTCTGATCACGGGTAGTGGCTTCGTCCAGTCTGTGATGTATGGACATTTTTTACTGTCAAGGCCACCCTCCCTGAAGACATCTGGATTTGTCCAGTCGAACTGGCTTGACATTGCACGAGCAATGTTCTCGAGGTGATACTCTAGCTCAGCTGCACTTGCTGATTTGTCTTTAAGAAGAACGAAGGCATCATTTTTAATCCGACGAAGTTCTCTCTTTGTCATCTTCTTGATGTTGAGAGTTTGTTTGATTTTATGTGTAAGCTCAAACGTACTATCTTCAAGCTTAGACGCTTCATCTTCATGGATCTGAGCACTGGCAAGATGATCAAACCAGTCATTACCTTGCACATCTTCATCTGTATCAAGCCATGTGACTACAGCTGGTTCTTTGGATGATTTCTTGCTGCTTGAAGGTTTTGACTTTGGTGGTGATTTTGGTGGTGATTGTGGTTGATCATCTTGTGGTTGAAAATCCATGTCTTCAGCAGTGAAGTGCTCAGAGTGATGCTCAGTTGCTGTGGGACCAGATTTTGGATTCTTTGAAGGTTGTAATGATGTGGTTTTTGCAGTTGGCTCTTGAATGTGAATCCCAGACCCGCTTCCAGTCTTGTGTTTCTTAGATGTGGGTTTTGGGTCTTGGTCTTCATCATCTTCGTCACGAGTTCTTTTACCCCGATCAGCTGCTTCTTTGCAGGCAGCCTGGTTGGCACGGATAGCATCCATGATAGCTACCTCTGTGTAGGATATGTCGGTTTGAGCAGTGATTTTTGTGAGGAGGGCATCCTGAAGTTCATCAATGGAGTAGTCAAGAATGTTCTTTTGTTGAAATATATGGACATGGATGTCTTTAACTTTTTCTTCAAGGCGGTTGTCAATGTATTCTTCAATGTCTTGTTAAATATTGGGAATAAATTTCTTGACATAACGCCTTGTGTTTGTTTTAGCAGCTTTGAGCATCTGTTCTTTGACATCCTCCTCCAGAAATTCATCCATTAATTTCTTGGTTTTATGTAACTCTTCTACTTGCCCAGCTAGATTTTTGACCAAAGTTTGCATTTCGGTCATTTGATCAGTCAGCTTTCTCTCTTTCTTTGCTTGGGCAAGTTTGACTGCTTCCTTGAACCTCTTAGCAGTCGGAGAAATTACTTCAACCCTCGTCACTTTAGCAATCTTACTCACCTTCTTGACCTTTCTATCTTTCATGACTGCTCTAATTGTTTCTACAACAGATGCTTTTGCTTTTGGTGATGGTGGTTTTGATGAAGATGATGTGAGTGAAGGAGTTGACGATTGAGATTTTTGTGATTTGGGAGATGAGACGGGAGGAGTAGATTCTTTGTGAGAGGACGATGATTCTTTTGGTGGGGATTTTGGAGGAGTTGGATCCTTTTGAGGAGAGTTAGGAGGTGGTGGTGTCTTAGGTGGTGAGTTGGGAGGTGTTGTGGGTTTGAAAGAAGTAACTGGAGAAGTTTGAGCCCTTGGTTGTTGTTCCTGTTGAGGCTCATAAACAACCATAGCATCATGAGGTGGAGGGGTAGGTGAGTGAATGTAGTTGTCTGCCTCCCTTTCAGCTTCTTCATCTTCCTTTTGTTTTCTTTCAGCCTCCTCTCTTCTTTTAAGTTCAGCCTCCTGTTCTGCTTCAAGTATTTCAGCAGCTTCTTTTGATTTCTCCCCAAGGATTTCCTGTTCTTCCTCAGAATCATCCCACTCAAAATTATCATCATGGTGTTGTTCCTCCTCCTTGTTATCATCCAACGTGAAATCAGGAATATCTTCATCTGTAATGACCTTTTCTTGTTCCATCTCTGACTATGTTTAAGCTTCCAAGTTGGGTTGATTAACTGAGCTTGGTTGTGGAGGAATAACAGACTCAACCCTCTCGGGTTGATTAACCGTATTGGGCTGAGTTATGGTGGTAGCAGTTCCAGAACCTCCGGGTTGATTAACCGGACTGGTGTGGGTTGAAGCTACTTTTGGAACGGTTTCAGATCCTCCTGCTCTCTTTTTCTCTTCCATTTCCTTCATTCGTTTAACCCTTAGATCAACCCTTCTTTGATCATCATCCTTCATACTCTTTATGCTTGCTTTCTGTGCATTCTCAAAATCGATTTTCTCTTGAAATTTCACTATTTCATCATCCATCAGCACTTCTTTTTCTGATTCAGTATCTTCAGAGTCAGAAGGTTCATCACGAATTCCAACATCTTCAACTTTTGGCTTTGGAGCAGACTTAACTCTTCTTTTCATTGTTCTGGGATGAGGTTTCTTTGAGGCACTTGATGCACTCCCAGCTTTACTGCTTTTCGAACGAGTTCTGGAAGATCCCGTTCCTTCAGACAGTTTGGCGATTCCAACTAGCTTTTTCTCATACGCCTTATCATATTCCTTGTATGCTGAAGTTTTCCTGATTTCATCCATTAGCAGTACATCTAGGAGTCTTAATCCTTGCCTGTGAGTGCTGTCTTTAGGAAAGTATACTGATTTGAAAATTGTGTCCATCATCATCACATGTATTTCCCTGTCTTCAGGTCGAGGAGAGATGTCGTGGTTCTCATTGATGAGAAGACTGATTAGCATTTTGGTGTAACGGATGAATGGGATTCTTGCTAGTGGTTTCTTATATTGGGCTCTTATCTGAAATGTAAAATCTTCCCAGATGAGTGCAGCATAGTCAAGATTTCTCTTGTTAACTATACCCTAAAAGAGTTGAGCGTGTGGAAATCTTGGATGCTCGTGACCACTATCTCTTCCTGTGGTAGATCGAATCAGTATGTAATACATGGTTCTCCATGGTTGTGGAATGGATTTTGCATTGATGCTTGAGATTGTGGTGAGTGGTTTGTCGAGTTGTTCATCATATCCAATGCCGATAAGAAAGTTGATGATGTCTTGTTCTGATGGGGATGGCCAATATTTGTGTGAAGTTTCTGGAGGTGCTGGTAGTGATAAGGCTTTGCGTAGATGTGTAGGTGTGACTTTGACTTGTTTTCTATCTAGGGTGCATGTGAAGTATCTGTCACGGTCATCAACCTGAATAGTACTCCACATTTGATGGATGTACAATTCTGGGATACTATCTGAATTCTCCAAGATACTCTTGCATTCGTGTCTTCTGAGAATTTCAATGGCTATCAAGCAACTTGGTTCAACACATTTGATGTTGTCAAAAATAACTCTTTCATTGTTCTTTCCATATTTAGCCTTGTATCCCTGAGGAAACAGATTTTCTTTGGTAATCATGGGTAGTGGTTGTTGTTCTGGTGCCGACATTGTGATGAATCTGAAACATCATTAAGACACCAATTTGCAGGATATATGTGTGTTAGCATTAGTATTAGCTGAGTGTTACACATTTGATCCTTATTTTAGCATGATATTTCAAGTTGAGTTGATGAATGATCATTTACTTCGAAAAAGAAATTTTCTATATCATGAGACACATCTTAAGGAAATTGATAAGTTCTTTAGAAGTTGATAATTTCGAAAGAGATTGACAAATCCGAAGAAATTTGACAATTGCGAAAGAAATAATCATTTGCGAAAGAAATTATCAATTGCGAAAGAATATGTCAAATGCAAAAGAAGTTTTCATTTGCGAAAGAAACTTTCATTTGCGAAAGTAATTGCCATTTGCGAAAGTAATTGTCAATTGCGAAAGTAATTGTCAATTGCGAAAGAAATTGTCAAATGCGAAAGAAATAGCATTTGCGAGAGCAATGCCATTTGCGAAAGCATTTTGACAATTGCGTAAGCAATGACAATTGCGTAAGCAAATACCAATTGCGTAAGCAAATGACAATTGCAAAAGCAATGTCAATTTCGAAAATATCTTATACAATAAATTCCGAGAACCAATGATGACGAAATATTCAACAGATTTTTCGCATTTCATTTTCACTTGAGATTATGTATTCATGCTTGTTGCAATGGCATCAAATGAGGTTTCTAAGTATTTTGACCAAGTTATAACATGTTTTATCCACAAAATCACTCAAATCAAACTGCTGGTGTTCGTATGTTCTTGTTAAACCCTATGAATCAATTAAGTCTAATTCGAGGTATCTGGGTTCAATCTGAGACATCATACATTCAATTCATAGTATAACAACAACTCAGCAACTCATTAATTAAACCAGATCATTCACATGTGTTTATCCCCAAATCGTATGCTTAAACCCTAAATCATGATAATGACTATTTGATGATTCTGGGAACAATTAAGCATGCAAACATTGTTTATAATCATGTTCTGAGCATAAAAATACAATCAAACATATCATAAACACATAGAATCGAAAATACCCAATTTACGCATAAACCCTAAATCTAGCAAATCCAATTCCGCCAAATCTAACCGTTGGAAGTTCAAATCTTTTAAAACCATTGTTCATAATCGTATGTTAAACACATAATCACTCACATATTTGAAATTTCTTGAACGGATGATCGGATTCAATGGTGGCCGTTGATGGGGTGGTTGAAGGGAGTTAATAAGGTGGTAGAGATGTCAGTAAAATTGAATGGGATTCGCATTTACTGCTCTGACTGTATTTATTACATTTTAATTTTCAAACTTTGGCACATTTGGTCCTCTAACCATGACACTTTGTATATCTAGTCTTAACCCCATCAATATCTAACTATTAGTCTCTAATTTTGCAAACTAAGCACTCAACTTTTACATCTTAAACAATTATCACCAATCATGAGAAGCAGTGTTGCAGAAACCATGCAAGTACAAATTTTGAAATAATTTTAACTTGTGTGTCTCCCCCTCAACACTTGTTCTAAAATAAAATATAAACGGTGTAAGAAAAGAACAAAGTGTTGAATAAGGGTTTGTACTTGCACACTTTTTTTTTTTTAAGTTATTTACAAAGATGTTCTGATGTTTGACTCATTTATGTAGTTTTGTAAAAATTTTCCAAATCAGTTGGAGTCAAACATCTCATTCCAATCTTGTGGACTAATTCCACAAATCTTGCATGGGGCAAGGCTTTGGTGAATAAGTCTGCCAGCTGGTGTTCAGTACCCACAAAGTATAATTCAACGGTACCCTTTTCCACATGCTCCTTGATGAAATGGTAGCGGAGATCAATATGCTTCAACTTGGAATGTTGAACGGTGTTGCATGAAATAGCAATGGCACTCTTGGAGTCGCAGTACATGGGAATCTTGTTGAATACGAATCCATAGTCCATCAGCTGTGATCTCATCCATATGACTTGAGCACAGCATGCTGACATGGCGACGTATTCTGATTCTGTAGACGACAGTGAAGTGCAATCTTGTTTCTTTGACTGCCAAGAGACAAGCTTGTCACCCAAAAACTGTACTCCTCCTGATGTACTTTTTCTTGTATCTAAGCAACCTGCATGGTCAGCGTCCGAAAATGCAACAAGTTCAAAGCCAGAATCCTTCGGATACCAGATTCCTAAATTGATGGTTCCCTTTATGTATCGAAGGATTCTTTTAACGGCAGATAAATGCCGCTCAGTTGGTCGTGACTGATATCGGGAGCAAAGATAGGTAGCAAATACAACATCCGGTTTGCTAGCTGTGAGATACATGATCGACCCAATGATACTACGGTATTTTGTAGGATCAATGGGTGTCCCATTTATGTCAGCATCTAGCTTCGGGGATGAGGAGGACATGGGGGTATTATAGGTGTCAGAGCTGGTCATACCATGCTTTTTCAGGATTTCCTGAGCATATTTGGACTGACTTAGAAATATACCACGGGGCGATTGATGAACTTGCAATCCTAGAAAGAATTTAAGTTCACCCATCATGGACATATCAAAGTTTTGTTTCATTAGTTTAGCGAAAGCGTTTGAATATTTTTTATGGGTTGAACCAAAAATAATATCATCCACATATATTTGAACAATGAGAATGTCCTCCCCGTGTGTTTGTATAAATAAAGTCGGGTCAACAGAGCCTTTAGTAAAATGATTGGCAAGCAAGAACGCAGATAATTTATCGTACCAGGCCCTCGGGGCTTGTTTAAGGTCGTAGAGGGCTTTCTTAAGCCGATATACGTGTTTCGGATGATCTGGGTCCACAATGCCTTCCGGTTGTGAAACGTACACCTCTTCCCGGAGTTGTCCATTGAGAAATGCCGTCTTCACATCCATTTGGTAGACAGTGATGTTCTTGTGTGCTGCGTAGGCCAGAAACATTCGAACAGCCTCAAGCCGTGCCACTGGAGCAAAAGATTCCTCAAAGTCGATTCCCTCTTCCTGACTGAATCCTTTAGCTACCAACCGGGACTTGTTCCGAATAATAGTACCATCTGCATCTATCTTGTTTTTCCAGATCCACTTTAGCCAGACGACATAAACCCCATCCAGTCTTTCTACCAATTCCCAAACTTCCAACCTCTTGAACTGATCTAATTCCTCTTGCATAGACTCAATCCAGTTGTCGTAGGTAAGGGCTTCTTTGATATTCTTAGGTTCGGATTGACAGACCGTGAGTGCATAAATGCAGGTTTCACCGTCTGTGTTAAGGCGTTTACGAGTCATAACTGGTTGATCTGGGTTGCCAATGATATTTACTAAGGGGTGACTTTTTGTCCATTTGTGAGTGGAAGGGTAATGTTGATAACTTTGGTGAAGATTTGTCGGGTCCAAATTGCTCCTGGATGATTCTCCAATTTCTGGAATAGTTGGGGGGGAGCAAATGGATTGAAGAATGTGTTCCCGTCATAATCTGATGGTATAGGTACTTGAGAAGAATCAGGGGTGGAATCTTCATTTGTAGGTGTAGAAGATGAAGGTGTTTGATCTGCTGACGATGATGGTTCTGGTTGAGGTGTATCAGGTGGTTGATTTGTTACAGTTTGAGCAGCGGAATCGGTGGGTACAGCAGAAGCACTATTAACTAGAGTCTCATCGAATAGCGGAGCAAACAAATCTTCTAATTCCTGTCTGTTGAATGGTAAGGGTGCAGCTGAAGATTCAGGGAAGTTGAGACGGTTGTGAGCGGGTTCTAAGCTGTTTTGCTCAGAAGCCATATCCGTGAGTTCATCAAAATTGGCGTGTATAGTTTCTTGAATTTCCCCGGTCCGACGGTTCCAAATCCTGAATCCCTTAGAATTCTCACAATAGCCAACGAATATCCTAATATCTGCTTTAGCCTTCAATTTACCAAGATCATCTCGATCATTCTTCGGGTAACAAAGTGCTCCAAAGACATGAAAGTAGTTGATGTTTGGTTTTCTACCTTGAATAAGCTCATATGGTGTTTTGTTGTGTCGTTTGGTGATCATGCATCGGTTCTGGGTATAACAGGCAGTTGAGACAGCTTCAGCCCATAGGTAGTCTGGTAATTGGGCATTGATCAACATTGTCCTTGCTGCTTCCACAAGCGTACGGTTACGTCGTTCGACTACACAATTTTGTTCGGGGGTGCGAGCAATTGAGTTCTGATGAACAATCCCATGTTTCTCAGTATACTCCCAAAGAGTCTGATTCTTGAATTCAGTGCCGTTGTCTGTTCTGATTATCCTGACGGTGTTACGGACTTGAACTTGAATCTTAGTGAGAAACGTGATGATCATTGAAGGTGCTTGATCTTTAGTCCGAATAAAGTAGACCTAAGTCCATCTCAAGAAATCATCCACTATTACCAAGATGTATCGTTTCCCATTGATGGTTTGAACACGCATAGGACCACACAAATCCATATGCAGCAGTTGTAGGACATGATCGGTGCTGTGTTCTGTTTTGGGAGGAAAGTGAGCACGGTGACTTTTCCCTTGTTCACAGGCAGAACACAAGTGATCCTTGGCATATCTGAATTTTGGTAAACCGTCCACCAACTTTTTCTTTGCAAGGTCAGTCATGGTTTTGAAGTTCAGATGAGACATTCTTTTATGCCATAACCAAGCCTTTGTGGGATGAGCTTTTGAGAGTAGACAAATGGGTGTTGATGCTGTCATATCCGAGAAGGAAATGGTGTAAAGACTTGTTCCGCGTTTTCCTTTCATTAAATCATTTCCTTGAAGATCTCAGACAAAACATGTCTTCTCCCGAAAGGCTACTTCTAAATCTCCATCACAGAATTGTCCCACTGAGAAAAGGTTGTGACCAAGGCCTTCCACATAGTATACACGACTGATCTCAATGTTCCCATGTACATAATCTCCATAGCCCATTATAGCGGCGAAGTGATCATTCCCGAATCTGACCGTTCCGATGAACTTTGAGACAAAGTTTGTTAGAAGCTTGAGGTTGCCGGTCATATGTCGGGAACACCCGCTATCAACAATCCAAAGAACAATTTGTATCACCTGCATCACAAACATTGGAAACAGGTGGAAAATTGGTAACGGTTGGACCCGTTGGGTTAGTAACACAAGTTTTAATTATTTTTGGTACCCATTTAAAGCTTGATGTGTTATGTAACCAATGTTGCCACGTCCAACTAGTTTCAGCCTTTTTCCTAATGTATGCACTAGGTGATTTGGTTGTCCTGGGTTTGGCTATGGGTTTGGCATCAGAATCATCAGAAACTACTAGTGGTGGTTTTCCTAATATGGACTTGGCAACAGTAGTGAGCCTAGAGGAAATGCCACTAGATCGTTTCTTTTTCCGAGTTAACAGAGTTTTAGCAACACACTTCGCATGATTTCCAGATAATATACTAGCATGACAAAATACACAACTAGCATCAACCATAATATCATTCATAGCATTTAAAGATCCAGCATCTGTTACATCATTCCTAGAATTAGACTTAGATAAGTTTGATTCTACGTTTGACATTACATGCGTGTTATTCAATCTACTAGCGGTAACTTTAACTTCTTCAGACTTAGATGATCCATTCCTAGGGTGCCTTCTACTCTTCCTTTGTTTCTTGTGAGTCTTTGAGCTGCTAGCCTTAGAAGGGATGTCTAATCCTGTGGAAGTTGAAGTATGCACATTCGTGGTTTGGGGTGATGCTTGGTTAGGTGCCTTGTCTAATTTATATTTTCCTGGGGCAATGTCATTAACTTTTGCTTTGCCTTTCTCTAAAACTCTGAGTTTCTTTTTCAAATCCACAATGATGTGTTGAAGTTCCTGATTTTTTGAATCCAAAATTCTGTTGAGACGTATGGTTTCATTTCTGTTTTGACAGATTTC
Source organism: Artemisia tridentata subsp. tridentata (assembly GCA_021014915.2). NCBI lineage: Eukaryota > Viridiplantae > Streptophyta > Magnoliopsida > Asterales > Asteraceae > Artemisia > Artemisia tridentata. The sequence goes on from CP139502.1 coordinate 37,500,788, forward strand.
ATCAATTTCTTTTTCATATTCAAACAGTTGATGTCTTAAAACATCATTTTCATTTTTGTTTTGACTCTCATAATCATGACTGTTTTGAAATGACAAAGACGCTTACAAATGTTGAAACTCAAGCTCAAATTTAGCACTTTGATTTTGACACCAGTCAAGTCATTTTTGAAACTTAGAAATCTCACTTTCATATTTGTATTCCACATCATTCTAGATTTGTCTCAGATTCTCATTCTCTTAGACCAAATTTTCAATTTCCATTTGCAAGATCTCAACATCCACAGCATGATCATTCACAAGTAATTCATTGCACGACAAGTAAATCGAATTCATAATCACAGAAACTACGTCAGAACACAAAACATTTTCTAAGAGTCGATCAGCATCTTTTTCTAAAGCTTTCTTTTGATGTTTTTGTTTTTGAATTTTGTCATCTTTAGCTTTGAAAATGCTTTTCATAGATGCAACTTCAGTCTGTAATTCTTGTTCCCATTGTGTTGCACAAGTTCTTAGGTTTTTGACATGAGGTAAAAATTGTTTTTGAAAAATTTCTCGCTTTTCTTTCTGCACAGGAGAGAGAAAAGTAGAGACTTTGATTTCTGAATTAAATTCAATTACGGTTTCCAAACGTTTAATGTCATCTATAAATGTCTTAAAATATCGAAGGATTCGACATTCTTGAGGCAATTGTGGATCAACATTATCCTCTGTCAATGAACCCTTGATTTGTGGAACAGAAGTGGTAGCAGGAATAACTTCAGAAGAAACATTTATGGAAGGTTTTGACAATGTTTGTTCTGGTTTGTCCTTTGGAGGGACAAAAGATTTACTGGTATGAGGTCTTGGTCTTTCTGAATAATCATATTTAACTTTTGAAAATTATTTGTTTGACTTTGATCGACCCTCATTTTCATGTTCAAGATATTCAAGTTCTTCATCATTACTATACACAACAACTCTTTGAAAGGTATCATCAAATAGCATTTCAGCATTGTACATCTTGGGATTATCTATGAGTGCTTTATGTAAAAAACATGCTTTGTCACTACCAATTGCATAACCAAATCCTTTAGGAATTGGTTTCATAGTTAGTTTTTGAATTTGTGTAACTGAATTACCCGTTTTATATACGACGTTTTGAAATTCCTTGAGTTTGGATTCCAATACTAGAATCTCCTCAATATATGAGTCAACAAGTTTCTTAGAGGATTGTTTTTCCTCAATAAGATTATTCTGAGATGTTGAAAGATCTGATTGAGTTTTCAATAGCTCAGAATTCAAGATGTCAATTTGTTTTTTGAATTCAAATTGCTCTTGTTCTTTTTGAGAAAGTAAATCGGCCTTGGAAACAGTTAGCTCACGAACTTGATGTTCTAGATTTTTTACTTTTACGTACTCTTGTTGGAATGCAAGCTCAAATCCTTTCTCACATTTTACATCTTTTTCATAACTTGAAAGTTGTAGTTTATAGCACTCATTGTCCGTCAATAACAATGCAATTTTGGCCCTCAGATTTTGATTGATTTCATTGCATTTTTCAATTTGTGATTGGGTGGTCAGCAATAAGGTCTAAAGTTCTGGATCTTGATCAGGCAAAGGATCATGTTGTTCAAAATGATCATGATTTGCATCTTCATTAGGATCATCAAATGAAATGTTAGTATTATCATCATCAAATGATACGACTGTGTTTATTTGATCATCTTGTGGAGATGAAAATGATATCTCATTTTGAACAAGATGTTCGTTTGTAGATGAAGATGCAGACGGTGAATCAATTTCATGTATAAGACATTCTGAATCGGGTACCTGAGATAAGCCATCGGTATCATAAACCGGGCCTGTCTCGGTCATGTTCATTTCCGTCATATTAGCCATGAGCATCACTGCAGCATTTGCTTCCAAGTCTTCCATCTCATCATCAGAATAAGCATTAGCCATGAAACTCTGTTCCTTTGCATTCACTGTTCCTCTAGCTTCATCCTTTAGTGCCATTATAAGAGCTTCCTTGTGGTATGCACTACCCATAGTACGAGGCTTTGGGCAAGCATTTGCCATATGACCACTTCCACCACAGTTGTAACATGTGATTGAAGTATTTGCAATGCCTTTCCTTTCATTTCCAGCCATCTGATTTCCCCTTTGAGTATTCCCCACATTATTTCTACTTCCTCCTGCATCATTAAACCTCTGACCCCCTGAATTAAACCTTTGTGAACCATAGCTTCCTGTATTCCCTGATCCATATCTTCCTGAAGACCGGTTCTGAATCTCCACACGTCCATCATTGATAACAGCCTGATTCCTAGTATTGGATGATGAACGAAGACGGTTGTTTGATTTGTTGGTGAATTTTCCAAATGCCTTGGAAATCAACCCAAATGCTTCATTGAGAGAGTTAAAAGCATCATCTTCTTCATCAAAATCAGTGTTGGAGTACATCATGGAATCTGTGTTGTTATTTGAGACCATTTGGTTATCAGAATACTGGGATGGTGCTTCATATGGAACAATTTGATTAGAAGGTTGTGGTTGAAAGCTTGGTTGAGAAGGTGATTGACCAAATTCCATGTTTGGTGGTGGAAAGTTAGATTGAGCAATGAGGGCAAGTGAGTTTGGTGTTGGTACGGATGGAAAGCCTCCTCTTGCAGCAACTTCTTTGTCCACTTCAGCTTGATGTTGTCTCAGAAAGTCATACAACAATCCATACTTGACTTCATTAATCTTTTTGGATTGCCTGACAAAAGTTGCATACTTCTGCCATTCTGGTCCAAGGCATCCAAGAAATTTGGCATTCTTTGCAATCGTTGGTAACTTGATGTCATGACGGTCCAAGTCATTGATGATGTTTGTGAAACGGTGGTAGTACGATTCAATTGACTCCCCTGGTTCCATGATGAAATGAGTGTATTCCATGTAAAGCTTGGATTCAAGATCTTCTTGATTCAACTCAGTGCCTTCCATGAGAAGATGCACATGTTCCCACATGTCTTTGGCAGTTTTCTGAGCATCAATACTTCGGAAAATTGGGTTTGGAATTCCTTGAAGTATATAAGCCATTGCCAACTCATTGGCCTCTTGTTGCAAAGTTTGTTCAACGGTGTATTGAGTGACAGGAATGGGAGTTGCTGTTTCTTCTCTGTTAGGATCACCAGGAACAACATTTGTGGGAAGTGGAAAAGGTCCTTCAATGATGGCCTGCTTGAGATATTTCCCATGTGGTTTCCTGAGTTCAATGAAGCGAAGGAATCGACTAGACCATTGCACGTAGTTGCCTGGTGTCAGCATAGGTGGAGTTTCCTGATTGCCTGCCTCATGTCTGGATTGTTGGCTGCTAATTGCTTCACACATTTTGGTAAACCAATGTGGTTCCCTGGATGGAGTTTGATAATTCTGCATTTGAGTTTGTTGCATGATTTGTTGTGGAGTGGAGGGAAAAATTGATGTTGTTGCATGAATGCTTGTTGTTGTTGATACTGAGGATGAAATTGTGGTTGTTGTGGATATTGCTGTAGCTGGTAGTAGTAATTGAAATGTGGTGGTTGAGACATCCTTGTGTTTGATGATCGTTTAGATAATTAGAATGTGTGTTTTGAGTTATGTTAATTTGAGGTTCTTTGTCCAATTGTGAAAGATACTGTTCACTTTAATTGCGAAAGAAACACTGTTCACACTGCCAATTGCGAAAGTTTGTGAATTGCGAAAGAAAATGTCCAATTGCAAAAGGAACTGAGAATTCCGAAACTCAACAATTTGCGAAAGAGAATTGACAATTTGCGATAAACTGACTAATTGCGAAAGAATCTTAGCAATTGCGATGAATTATCTTAATTGCGATATTAAAAGGCAATTGCGATAAATTAATCAGAATTGCGAAAGATCAAGCAATTTCAAAAGATTTATCAAAATTACAATTTCGATCACGTTCTCAAATCTTATACAAGAGATGAGAATAATGCCAAGTCGAAGTATTTCAAATCTTATACAAGTAATGAAAATACCGAGTACCCAATTCTGAAAGTTCTGGTGATTTGCGAGAAACCCTCTTATCGCCAATTGCGAGAAACCCTCTTATCGCCAATTCCGAGAAACCCTCTTTTCACCAATTCCGAGAAACCCTCTTTTGACCAATTCCGAGAAACCCTTTTTTCACCGACTTTTTTCGAATTTCGTTTAAAAGTGTTTCACGATGATAACGAATCAAAACTGATGGTTTTAACGATTAAAGCTATAAGCTTAAGATGATTTTTCCAACTTTAAATGTTAATCTACGAAGATTTGGTGAATATCTATAACTAGCAACGATAGAACACGAGTTTTAACACAAATTTCGAACAAAAAACTCAAACTAAAGACACGTAAATGGTTAAACTGATTAGTGTAACGAAGTAATCTACTCTTAAACACACACAATAACTATCTTAGGCGAATGATACCACTTGTAGGTCCTAGTTTAAACTCAACACAAGATACTTAATACTATATAACTATGTTAACACAACTACTACGATACGTATTAATCTAATAACGAAAGATAAATAACAATAACGATGGAATAGAGAAAGAGATGAAGAGAGAATGGAAGATTAACATTCGAATGGCATGGTGACAATAGTTCGGTACAATAAATGAATAACCAACATGAAATATGATGCCCTATGCCTTCTATTTATAGGCTTTGTAGTTAGGGCAACACATACACTATAGTTTCTAGAATAATCTTACTAAATGGGCCAGCCCAAGGACTTCTATTGGACCGGACACCTATTACAAACATAAAGTCCTATTAAGTGCAACGATTAGACATGAAATGATCAAGACTTGTGATATTAAATGAAACGTATTCCTAACACGCCGTATAAGAGTGATAGTAGACGTGGAAAAACACGTATTTTAGACATCTATGGCGTAAAGAACTTTTCCTCTACGCCGTAGAGCCGACGAGCCTGGGAAGTCTATAAATACAAACCTAAAATTCAAATTTAGGTTACACTTTTCTAGCCCTAAACGATCCTAGAAGTTTTCCATAGCTATTCCACCTCCATTAAAGCTACAATCAACTAAGAGAAAAAGACCTTAACATCGTAAACAATTAGTTTAATTCGGTTTCGTTGGTGCAAATGATGGCCAAAGTCTCATTTATATTTTGATGATGACAAATATATATTAGAACACATTTAAAATTAGGGGTGAGCAAAAAAAAAAAAAAACCGAAAAAACCGAAACCCAAAAAAACTGAACCGAAATATCTGACCGAAACTAAAAACCGATGGTTCGGTTTTTAATTTTTCAAAAACCAAAAAATTCGATTTCGGTTTTTGTCCACAAACCGAACCGTAAAAACTGAACCGAACCGGTTTTATTATATAATGTAACACCCACAAAAATGTGGCATTACGGAAGCGTTCGGGTACTGGGGTGCTACGAAATCAATATACAGCGCAGAGTGATATAGAACAATACCATAATTTGAATTTAAAGAAACAGTACATTAATACAACATTGTTTTAGCCAACAATGGCATTTGAAACACAAAAGTTTATTTCCAAAAGATAACATTTTTATTTCATCCAACTAAACATAACAGATGAAGACTCCTTAGTGCTAATGTCTTATTAAAATACACTTACTGGCGATCACCTGAAATGCATGAGAAAACTGGTCAACTATGAAAATAGTTGGTGAGTATACAGGTTTTGCTCAAAAGAAGTCCAAGGTTTTTGAAAATGGTCTAAATGGTAGAGGTAATGTCAAACCATTCAATTACAAGTCCTGCCCATACAAAACTTGTAACCTATGGTTTCACAACCATTATATAGAAAATTTTACGTCTTATAGTCAAACACACATGCTCATTTGGTTCACAATAAAATGCCATGTACATAATAAATAAAGACTGCTCCGAACATGGGAGACTTTGCACTGCTCCGAACATGGGAGACTTTGTCACTCAACCACCTAGGCGAGAATTATTTATCACTCACCGACATGGCGAGAATTATTGTCGAGGATGCTCCGAACATAGGAGACTTTAAATCGAGAACGCTCCGTAACATAGTGAGACGTTCTGCTCTGAACCTGGGAGGCTTTAGGTCGCTCCGAACATGGGAGACTTTATATTTAGTGCGTACAACACATAAGGTTCAAATAAGTCTTATGTTCATATTTAAGTTCAAGAGTTCAAAACAATTTATAAAGTCAAGACAAGTCACAAGGGTTCGAAATAGTCAAAGAGTTCAAAATCAAGTCAAACAAGTTCAAAATATATATTGTACAGTTCAAAACAAGTCCTAATCTCAAAATAATATCCTAAGGTTCAAAGTCAATTTTAAGAAGTTCAGATAAAATATAAGTCATAAGTTCAAATAATAATTTAAGTCATGCATTTCACCCCAAATAAGTAAAGCGGTAAAAAGGGGGCTGTGAATACTCACCTTAGCATATAGCAGTCAGATAATACAATATTTTAGATAAAAGTTTAGCACCAACACGCGACAACGGAGAGGGTTTATGGATAGATGAGATCAGACGCAAGAATCCCGAAGACCAAGCGACCCAGTCGAAACCAAAGCAACTCAAAGCTTTAACCAACCTTAGGAAGACTTTTTATTTGGAATGAAATTAAGATGAGGACTTGTGTGGATCTCCTGGTCTTCGAGTAACAATAAAAAGAAAAGATAAGGAAAGCCTTCGGCATGCTTTTGGTACTAGAAATCGAGTACAACTGTTTTGAGCAAAGCTCCATCTTGATCCTCGTCATCCATGACTCATCGCATCGTTGGCCTTGAGGGAAAGGACAAAGGAATCAGACCTGGGTTTACCAGGTGGTAGGGATGGTGATGACGTTGGGTTTGGCAGGGAAGAAGTGGGGAGAAGAGAGATGGGAGAGAGGGAGGCGTGAGTTATATGTCCTTTTTTTTTTTTTTTTTTTTTTTTTTTTAATTTTTTTGCTTTTACATAAAAGATAATGGGTGGGTGGATAATGTATAGGAAAATGATAAGATTTATTTTTTATGTGTGTATTAAATGTTCCTCGTGTCCCGTTGAGTTTCGATGTCATTCGAGATTTTCGGGTTGTCGTGAGCACGATAAAATATAGTTCAGGAGACGTTTTTATTAAACTCACACAGGGTATATATTATTGACTCTGACACGAATTTGTGAAGTAAACCTTTACTGATATGGTGTCGGTACGCGTGTGGCATCGTTTTTCAGGAAAAACGAGATAACCTCTTGTTTTTAAATTTTCAAACAACAGTAAATGTCAGAAAATATTTAATTTGTATTATTTGTCAAAAATAAATATATGTACGATTAAAATAATAGCCTAAAAAATTACGGGTTGTTATAGTCTACCAGCCTTAAAAGAAATCTCATCCTCGAGATTTAGTTCGTTCATTCTACTGACTTTCGTCCTCGCGGTTAGATTTGACGGTCAACTTCCATTCTCGAGCTTATCCCTCAAGTGAACTTTAGTTAGTGTATTCTAACTTAATCTCACAACTCCCTAACCGGGAACTGTCTTGAGTTTGAGTAACAACTTGATTCTATCTTGATTTTTGTAACTCATCAAACAAGAACTGTCACTAGATCAAGCTGGAATCAAGTTGTTAGAAGGGAAGATTTTAACATCTTAGTTGGAGGTCTCTTGACGGTTTGGCTCAAGTTTGGAATCGTCTAAGCCAAATCAAATTAACGAATAGTGATAATTTAGGTTAGCAAGAAGACTAGAAGTTCAATTAGGGCTTATGACGTTAGGTCTCACGTTAATCAAGACTGCTCCAAACAAGGGAGACTTTACAGTGCTCCGAACAGGGGAGACTTAAAATTGGGATGTGAAAATAATTCCTGCACCAGAATGAGATAGTAATAAAATGGCTGTAATTACGACAACTTTATCCGTACATGTTCTGCTGAGTGTGACGAGGTAGGCAGTTCAGTTGTAAAAATTGAGTGACTAGATTTAAACTGAGTAAGTAGTGTCCATTCTTGAGCAAAATTCTTTAAAATATTAAGTTAAGTAGTAACTTTAACTTAATCTCACAACTCATCAAACAAGAACTGTCATGAAATTAAGTTAAAAGTTGTTAAAAAGCTTAACGTTTTTGAAAATTTAATTAAAGTTTGGGGGTTGCTCAAGACTGAACAAATTTATATTTATGGTATAAGTTAATGATAAGGTCAAAGGTATTGTCAAAGTAAATGAGTCGTTTTGAGGAAAATTAATAAAGGTGACAGGGAAAAGTTTTGTTCAAGAGATTAGATAAATAGGCTTTGAAGAAAGTTTTCAAAATTTTTAGAGCGATAAAATAAATCAGTTCTGAGATACGTGAAGAATTTTTACTGAGTTTAAGACATTTAGTAGAAATCAAGTGTCTAGCGAGTAAAGAAGGATTAGGTGTTTCATCTCCGGTCCTCATTAAAATTTTAAAATAGTATGCAAGAGATGAAGTATTCAAAAAAATTTAATTGTTTTCGATGAAGTGGTCAATAGTCTGGAAAGAAATGTATGGTTCAGAGATATGAACGAGGAAATAACGGTACGCTAGCATTATGTTCAGAGCACAAGGATCATCACAAATGACGTCATGAACAATGCAAACAATATTGTCGCTAAGGGTGTATATCGCATCCTCTTGAATATATAGATTCCAACGGTCGTAAGGAACGAGAAGACGATGTTAAGTAAGTAGCTCTCAAGGGTTTAGAAGTTTCGATCATCGGGATTTGTCGCAAGTGAGGGCCTTGATGAGTAGGTGAATATAAGACGGTAGTCGGTGAAGGTTTGGCAGGACAATGGACTGCAACCGAAACTGAGAAATGTACAAAGACTTATTGTATCAAAATAGAACAAGGCATGTCATGACAAAAGTACTTAATATCTATCAAGCAACATAACAAAACAAGGCAAGGAGGGCAGGAACAAGGTGTACTCAACTCTAAAGATAGATGTCTGCCTATAGGGTTTAATGCACAAGTACGGATGCAATTATGCGATGCACACACACATGACGGATGCAATTTCAGGTGACCAGACTCTTAAGACCCGACCAAACATGATTCGAGACTTCTACTCCCATCATTGCATGATTCTTCCCGAATTAGGCATAGGTGATCATGCTATGCATAATTAAGGAGTAACGATGCAATGCTCGGACTAGTCAACTCGTATGATGTTTGGTGTTTTAAGAAAACTTTATTTTGGTTATAGTTGCGATTTTTATTTTAGAAAAATCGGCATTCTCTATAACAGCCTGGCTATGATACCAATCTGTAACACCCCCCCAAAATGTGGCATTGCGGAAGCGTTCGGGTACTGGGGTGCTACGAAATCAATATACAGCGCAGAGTGATATAGAACAATACCATAATTTAAATTTAAAGAAACAGTACATTAATACAACATTGTTTTAGCCAACAACGGCATTTGAAACACAAAAGTTTATTTCCAAAAGATAACATTTTTATTTCATCCAACTAAACATGACAGATGAAGACTCCTTAGTGCTAATGACTTCATAAAATACACTTACTGGCGATCACCTGAAATGCATGAGAAAACTGGTCAACTATGAAAATAGTTGGTGAGTATACAGGTTTTGCTCAAAAGAAGTCCAAGGTTTTTGAAAATGGTCTAAATGGTAGAGGTAATGTCAAACCATTCAATTACAAGTCCTGCCCATACAAGACTTGTAACCTATGGTTTCACAACCATTATATAGAAAATTTTACGTCTTATAGTCAAACACACATGCTCATTTGGTTCACAATAAAATGCCATGTACATAATAAATAAAGACTGCTCCGAACATGGGAGACTTTGCACTGCTCCGAACATGGGAGACTTTGTCACTCAACCACCTAGGCGAGAATTATTTATCACTCACCGACATGGCGAGAATTATTGTCGAGGATGCTCCGAACATGGGAGACTTTAAATCGAGAACGCTCCGTAACATAGTGAGACGTTCTGCTCCGAACCTGGGAGGCTTTAGGTCGCTCCGAACATGGGAGACTTTATATTTAGTACGTACAGCACATAAGGTTCAAATAAGTCTTATGTTCATATTTAAGTTCAAGAGTTCAAAACTATTTATAAAGTCAAGACAAGTCACAAGAGTTCGAAATAGTCAAAGAGTTCAAAATCAAGTCAAACAAGTTCAAAATATATATTGTACAGTTCAAAACAAGTCCTAATCTCAAAATAATATCCTAAGGTTCAAAGTCAATTTCAAGAAGTTCAGATAAAATATAAGTCATAAGTTCAAATAATAATTTAAGTCATGCATTTCACCCCAAATAAGTAAAGCGGTAAAAAGGGGGCTGTGAATACTCACCTTAGCATATAGCAGTCAGATAATACAATAGTTCAGATAAAAGTTCAGCACCAACATGCGACAACGGAGAGGGTTTATGGATAGATGAGATCAGACGCAAGAATACCCAAGACCAATCGACCCAGTCGAAACCAAAGCAACTCAAAGCTTTAACCAACCTTAGGAAGACTTGTTATTTGGAATGAAATTAAGATGAGGACTTGTGTGGATCTTCTGGTCTTCGAGTAACAATAAAAAGAAAAGATAAGGAAAGCCTTCGGCATGCTTTTGGTACTAGAAATCGAGTACAACTGTTTTGAGCAAAGCTCCATCTTGATCCTCGTCATCCATGACTCATCGCATCGTTGGCCTTGAGGGAAAGGACAAAGGAATCAGACCTGGGTTTACCAGGTGGTAGGGATGGTGATGACGTTGGGTTTGGCAGGGAAGAAGTAGGGAGAAGAGAGATGGGAGGGAGGGAGGCGTGAGTTATATGTCCTTTTTTTATTTTTTTTTAATTTTTTTGCTTTTACATAAAAGATAATGGGTGGGTGGATAATTTATAGGAAAATGATAAGATTTATTTTTTATGTGTGTATTAAATGTTCCTCGTGTCCCGTTGAGTTCCGGTGTCATTCGAGATTTTCGGGTTGTCGTGAGCACGATAAAATATAGTTCAGGAGACGTTTTTATTAAACTGACACAGGGTATATATTATTGACTCTGACACGAATTTGTGAAGTAAACTTTTACTGATATGGTGTCGGTACGCGTGTGGTATCGTTTTTCAGGAAAAACGAGATAACCTCTCGTTTTTAAATTTTCAAACAACAGTAAATGTCAGAAAATATTTAATTTGTATTATTTGTCAAAAATAAATATATGTACGATTAAAATAATAGTCTCAAGTTGTACCTTTTTAAGTTTCTTCTAACTTTTAGCCATTTTTAAAAGTTATCGAGGGGTATAAATAAAGTTTACAAATTATCGAGGGGTGTAAAAGGTTTGGTGAAAATTTAAAGTCCTAGAACACGACCATTCTTCACCAAACACACCACTCTCTGGCCGTACAAATAAATGGACGAAGATCCTCCTATGGAGCACTTGGGATTTTTCAAAATCAATGACACCCAAGAAGACGTCATAGGTTAGTACAGTATCTTCTTCTTTTTGTTTATTTAGTTCTGAATCGAAGATGAATTTGCTATTTAATAAAAGCCGGCTGGGCACAACCATGACCCAAAGCGACCGGCTGGACACAGTCTTGACCCAAAGCGACGTGGGTCACCGGGTGCCACGTCAGCTTTCTCTCTCCGGCGACCAGAAGCGACCAACCTGCCTCAGTCGGTGACCCGACCTTTTTTTTTTTTTTTTTTAATCAAACATTTAAAATAAACTTAAAATTCATTAATAATAAAAACATTACAATACGGAATTAAAAGCATTACAATACGGAATTAAAAATATTACAATACGGAATTAAAAAAAAAATGGCAACGGTTTGATTTTTGTTTGTAAATGGGTGAGAAGTTGAATTTGAATTGTGTTTGAGTTGGGTATTTATAAGATTGGAATTTTTTTTTTTTTTTTTTTTTTTTTAATTAAATGGCAACGGTTTGATTTTTGTTTGTAAATAAAATCGATCGATTGAACGATCGATATCTTCAAAAGTTACAAGTGACCAAGAAGTGACCTTGGCATCACAACCCCATCGACCCAAGTGACCCAAGTTCACTTTGTGTTTATTAAAGTGATCGACCGATCAGTTTGGAATGGTTGTGGGCAGCCTAGTGATGTTTTTCATAAGCCTTTCCATCGCATTTGATAAAATTGCTGGCATAAATCCACCACAATTCATATATTATTCATGCACGTGTGAGGGATGTAGTTTAGTTAGTAATGTTCATTATCATTCAATTCGTCAGCTACGAAGATTCTGATGATTCCATTTTTTTTTAAGAACGGGATGTGGTGTTGATGGAATATTCCGAGAACGAAAATGCCCCACACGTGGTTCGTGTGGCTCAAATTGAGCGCATTGACGAGGATATCACGGGAAACGTGATGGTTAGAGTTAAATGGTGCTATCGTCCTGAGGATACGATTGGAGGGAGAAGATCGTTTCATGGACAGAAGGAATTATTCTTGACAAACCACCTTCATACTCAGAGTGCTAATTCAGTTCTACGCAAGTGTAAACTTCATAACTTCTTGCGTTACACCAGACTTAAGGATGTTGGGAGATACGATTACTTTACACGTTTTCACTATGACCATGAAACTGGATGGTTCTCGCCAGACTCCATAGAGGTGTATGTGTTTTGCCCTTCTCGTTTGCTGTTAGATTGAAATATACATTTTTTTTTTTTTGAGAGTACTTTCGATTAATGTTTCATGCTTCTCTTTTTAAGGTTTTGCAAATGCCTGCTGCCATATAACCCTGATGAATATATGCTACAGTGTCAAGCTTGCAAAGACTGGTAATTAATGTTTTTTTTCTTCTAATAATCTTTAGCTCCGCCTTATGCCACATGATCGTATAATATGTGTATGCAATATTCAGTTTGGTTGGTAATTGTATATCATTCCTTCGTGTATCTGCAGGTATCACCCTGCTTGCCTAAATATGACTATGGACGAGGCTAAGCAACTAGCTGATAACTTTACATGTGATCGTGAGCAATGCGTAGATGGTAAGAGACCTCACAACTAAAGATCTGCATCTGCTGATCCTGACATGGTAAGAGACCGCCAGATGTTAATCGATTTAGTTTTTTATTTATTTATGTGTTGTAGTAGTGCAATTTGGATTTGGATACTTAATTTAGGGCACCTGATATTTCTGTGTAGCTTGCTTAGATTGTGGTTCTGGTGCGATGCTTTTTATCTTATTTCAATCAGCGTTGTATAAAAGTCGGCCAGTTGTGAATAGTTGCCCAATGATAGAATAAGATATGTAGTTGCCATGCTTAATAGATGTCTTGAAAACAACTGATAATGTTTATTACATGTATTTCAGGTGGAAACCAAATGGCCAAGGAGGTGATTTGGGTGTGTTCAAGTAGGCCTATACCTTGTGTTTTGGGTGTTGTATTGTCCCTAATTTGTGATGGAACAGTTAGTGATGAGAACTTGTAGTTTAAACTGTATTTAAGTTTCTAACTCCTTGTCCTGCATTTAGAGATCTCTTTTCCTTTTTATTGACCATGGTATCGGCTAAGGTTAATCATGCGGGTTTTGTTGACCGTGATTTGGTGCACTCAGGTTTTGTTTACAATGAAACTTGATGCTAGTTTTGATACAACCAGGTAGGTTTGGTCGCAGTTAGTCAATTTCTGCTGGTGTTAACCAGGGACCATGACGGGATAGATAAATGAAGAGGAATTTATCATTTTTTGTTTTATTATTTTCCAATAAGTTTTTTAAGCAAAAGAAGATATTATTATATTGACTAAAATTGAGGTTACCATTAGGGGCGCCAGTAAGGTTGGGTTGACCCGACCCGAACCCTATTTTATTATCGGGTCGGGTTATGGTTGAATTATTTTTCTTGTCAGGTCATTGGGTCAACCCGTATTTATTTTTTTAAATGAAGCCTTGTAAGTCAATTAGTCTTTGGCTCATAATATGATACCTGGGAGAAGTGCTCAAGTGCTGAATACTTTTGTTGTGTTCCATTTAGGTAGATGCTGATGTTGCAACAAGTATGGTTGTTTCATCGCATTAGCAATCTTTCTTTGTTATTCCATGCTTTTTACATTTGCGTATTTAAACCGAAGTCCTCGGTGTATGATATCTTAGACTGAACAATATTATGTTTTAGGAACTTTAGCCCTTGTGCATCTGTAGCTGTTGTCTACTGCTGTGAGCAATATTTTTTTGTTTATGGTTAGTTTTTGGGTGAATGGCATGTAATAGCAATGTATTTTTTTATTTTCAGATACGAACCCAAAATAATACAGCAATACCCATCCAACTTTCAAGTCTTGTTTTATTATCACCCGTTTTGTTTGCACCGTCAGTCCTTTTGACTAACGATCGTTTGTAATTAACTCAAAAATATATCGCCTTGTATTCAAAATCAATTGTTCACTATGTTGACAACCTTAATACAATGACTTTTGGCCTTTTGCACTAGTTTCACGCAGTTACAAACTTAAAAAATGCAAAATAAGATAAGAAAAGAAATTTTCAAATATATATGAAAACCAAAACTCATAATTTTTCTGATGCAACAAGATTATTCAAATTATAACCACAAACCGAGTGTCAAATTGAATCTTGAACAAAAAACAATTTACGTTAGACTCCGTACAAGGCAACTTATGGGTATGTTTGGTGCAGACGGTTGTGGAGCTTTTTAGGGGTGAGGGGTGAGCGGTGAGCAATGAGCATTTTGATTTTTAGTGGTCGTTTGACAAAGGTGCGGTAAACATTTTGATTTTTAATGGTCGTTTGGAAAAGGAGCGGTAAACATTTTGATTTTTAATGGTCGTTTGGAAAGGAGCGGTGAGTCGTGGCTATTTTTTAGAAAGACTAATTCTCCAATGCTTGTTTAAGAAGATGTGGCAAAGGAGCGGTGAGCTGTGACATTTTAGTATGTGTTTCTGTGTTATCGTAGTTATTTGCCCACAAATGAAGGTTGAATATAATCATGTTGTTGTCTTGTACGTAAGTAACACCCGATCATTGTACACATATAATCATGTTCAATTTAAATATGTATATATTATTTTACGTCATTTTACTCATTTATAATTACAGTTAAACATGTTACCAAATGTTTTTATTTAAAAGGGATAATACCACCAAAATGTAGTGAACTTGTCCCCATTTTCAATTCCGTGTAGTGAACTTTTTTTTTTCAAAAAAAGTAAAACTTTCAAAATCCGTCCTTTTTGTGTAGTCTAATGCTGCCCGTACCACGTGGCTTGCCCATGCCACGTGTCATAGTCCAACTCAGCTTCCCTTGCCACGTGGATATTCCATAATTTTTTTTTTGAAAAAAATTCAAAAAAAATATTTTCGAAAATATTTTCGAAAATATTTTTTTTTGAAAATAATTTATAAAATAAAATTTCCGAAAAAAAAATTTCTAAAAAAAATTTATAGAAAAAAATAATTTTCTAAAAAATAATATTTTTCTAAAAAATAATTTTTTTCTAAAAAATAATTTAGAAAAAAAAATTTCTAAAAAAAAAAATTCCAAAAAAAAATTCTAAAATAACGTTTTTCGAAAAAAAAAATTCTAAAAAAAAATTATTAGAAATTATATATTTTTTTTCAAAAATTATTTGGTTAGAATTATTTCGGGTTTAGGGTTTAGGGTTTTTGGTTAGAATTATTAGAAATAATTTTCGAAATAACCAAAAACCCTAAACCCTAAATAATTATAACCAAATAATTTTCGAAAAAAAAATATGGAATTTCTAATAATTTATTTTTTGAATTTTTTTTTGCGAAAATTTTAAAAAAAAAATTGTTTTTTCAGAAAATTTTTTTAGAAATTTTTTTTCGGAATTCTTTTTTTAGAAATTATTTTCGAAATTATTTTTTAGAAAAATATTATTTTTTAGAAAAAAAAAAATTTGGAATTTTTTTTTAGAAATTATTTTCGAAAAAAAAATTTTCGAAAATATTTTTTTTGAAATTTTTTCAAAAAATAAGAAAAAAAAATGAATATCCACGTGGCAAAGGAAGCTGAGTTGGACTATGACACGTGGCACGGGCAAGCCACGTGGCACGCGCAGCATTAGACTATACAAAAAAGACGGATTTTGAAAGTTGGTTACTTTTTTAGAAAAAAAAAGTTCACTACACATAATTGAAAATGGTGACAAGTTCGCTACATTTTGGTGGTATTATCCCTATTTAAAAAAACAGTTGTAGCTCATGTTTATTGCTCACAGCTACTGCTAACAATTACTGCTGTTGGCGTATATGGCCGAATGGCTCAAACCGAACGGACCTCACAGGTCGTTCGGACAGACAATTAATTCCAGCTTAAGTCAACATGTCCGGACGGTTTGATCCGGACGAACCACCAATACCGGACGAACCTCGCGGGTCGTTCGGCCCAACGGCTATCTCCAGAACAAGAAGTCAACCCCAACATTAGTAGTATGTGACAGAGGCACAGGGATCTTGGCAGAACAGGGAAAAGACCCAAACAGGGAAAGATCTCAGTTGCGGCTCGAAAAGGTCACTATCAGTCTTGGACGCATCCGATGGAGACAAAAATGGATCTCCTATATAAGGAGCAACAGTTTTACATCAAGGGTAACTTATCTTTACACACAGTACTTAACTCACTAACATACTTATTATCTCATCTACAAATACTTACTCTCACGCCGGAGTTTGGTCCTAGGGTCACACCCGGGGCGAGACTGACGCGTTCACTTTCTTAGCAGATATCCGAAGGATTTGACAACATCAAGACCGAAGGATATTTCGAGGAACTGTTCAACCCGCAGAAAAATACTTAAACATTGGCGCCATCCGTGGGACCCGACATTCAATCTACTAAGGCTATAGAATGTCAGGTTCCGAACGCCCGGAGGGTTCGGGAGGGAGGAACGCCGAAACTCCTCCCGTCAACCGTTCCGGAAGGGGGAATGCCAAATCCCCTTCGGTCACCCAAGAACATATAGAGGGATGCATTTCTGCCCTCAAGTCCATAATTAAGGAGCACAACAAGCAAAACACCGTACAACCAATACGTTTAGACTTCGGCGACGAGGAAGGTTCGGGAAAGGTTGAAACAATAGAAGGCAAAAAAGGAATCGTAACAGGAGACAAAGTGACGGACGAAGATTTGGCAAAACCTTTCAAGGAAATTAGAAAATCACCCTTCACACGGCGACTGATCGAGTTTTCAGCGCCGGAACACAAAATGCCTTCACATATCAATTTGTACGATGGGTCGACAGACCCCCAGGATCACCTCAACCGGTTCACCGGAGCAGCAGGCCAAGCCAAGTGGCCTATGCCCGTATGGTGCAGGATGTTCCAGCAAACCATGGATGGGAGGGCGCGAGGATGGTTCGACCGTCTCCCACCCGGTAGTATAGACGAATGGGCGGACCTCCGATCCCAATTCGAGACCCGTTTCTCCTTACACAAGGTGTGCACTAAAGACCCCACCGAGATAATGGAGATAGTGAGGAAGGCCAATGAAACACTGCCCGAATTCAAAGAAAGATGGACCACAGAAGCTGGGTTTATACACGGGGTTCCCGAAATCATGAGGATCTCTTCATTTATGAATGGTTGCAAATGCCCAGAGTTGGCCAAGCGGTTTTCTGATAAAGTTCCTAGGACGGTCGACGAGATGATGATCCGGGTGGATGACTTTGTACGAGCGGAGGAAGCATTCATTAGTACCGAGCTACCTCAGGGAGAAAGTCGTGACCGATACAGGAAAATGTCATCCGGATCCTTCCGAAGGGACGATAGGGCACATCGGAAGTATGGATATGATAATAAAACCAAGGGGCGGTCCAGTTACCCCAACCGAGACCGTCATGATCAATACAGGCACAGGGATAGGCCAGCACCCTACCTCCCGGCACGAAATGATTATCAGGGTCGTAATATCCCACATCTAACACTTGATGCACTGACGAAACATCCGAAGGAAATCCTAGCCACCGAAACCCAATTACAGCTTCCTCCTCCTAGGCCGATGCAAGACCCTCCAAAGAAGGAAAATCAAGATAGGTACTGCGATTACCATGGGGAGAAAGGACATTATACGAATGATTGCTATCAATTAAGAAGACAACTAGAGTTGGCCCTAGAATCCGGAAAGTTGAACCATCTGGTCAAAGACGTGCGTCAGAAAGGAAAGGGTGCACCGAAGAGGGACCTCCCGGCCAAGGATAAGATAATAAACATGATCCGTACAAAATCAAAGTAGAAGAAGCGCAAGTCTAGGGAACACGAAGAGAAATGGATGAACGTCCCGATCATATTTCCGCCTGTCTCTGCCGAAGATGTGTCCGAAGAACCTCTTATCATAGAAGCTACGATGGAAGGATATCTTGTGAGAAGAGTTTTTGTAGATGAAGGAGCATCAGTGGAGGTTATGTTTGAACATTGCTTCGATAACTTGAGTCCAGAAATAAAATCCCGGCTGAAGCAAACCCAAACGGACCTGTTAGGATTTGCGGGACAAGTGACCAAGCCGTTAGGAAAAATAGAGCTAGATGTGTCGTTCCGGGAAGAGGGGCTATATAGGAGGGTGACTATGAAATTTACCGCCATACGGGCTCCGTCACCATATAACGTTATCCTTGGGAGAACCGGACTGAAGATGTTGAGAGCAATACCATCGACCATCCACGCCACGATGAAATTCCCAACCCCCAGAGGAATAGCCACTTTGAAAACTAGGCAAATCACCATATCGGAATGCCGAAGGATAGAAGAATCCCAAAGAGCCCCTGCGGAGCAGGACGAGGGACCAGCGGAAGAGGTGGTAGAAACAAGAGCTACCGAGGAAGTCATGGTGAATCCGGCATACCCGGAGCAATTGGTAACCATAGGGGGTAGTCTGTCCTTGGAATGTAAAAAGAAGCTTAGAACGCTACTCAAGAAAAACATGGATGTCTTTGCTTGGACACCAGCGGATATGACGGGGGTCCCAAGACGCATTATTGAACATACATTAAATGCCAACCCCTCGATAGAACCGGTATGTCAAAAGCGCAGGGTGTTAGCCCCGGATCGAAGTTTAGCTGTGACAAAAGAAGTAGAGGAGTGGGTAAGGGCCGACATTGTCCGCCCGGTCAAATACCCAACGTGGATTTCAAATCCGGTCCTTGTTAAAAAAGTGCGATGGGAGCTGGCGCATGTGCATTGACTTTAAAAACATCAACTCAGCCTATCCGAAGGATTACTATCCTTTGCCAGAGATCGACCTAAAAATCGAGTCAGTCATTGGGTTCAAATACAAGTGCTTCCTAGATGCATACAAGGGGTATCATCGGGTCCAGATGTCGAAGAAAGACGAAGAAAATACAGCTTTTTACACGGATCAAGGGACGTACTGCTATACCAAAATGCCGTTCGGACTGAAGAATGCAGGGGCAACATATCAACGCATGGTGGATACGGCTTTCCAATCCCAGATAGGGCGGAATTTGGAGGCATATGTGGATGACATGGTCATAAAGAGCAAGGAGGAAAATGAAATGTTGGGGGACATCGCCGAGACGTTCGACAATCTGAGAAGGATCAATATGAAGTTGAATCCCAAAAAATGTTCGTTCGGTATGGAGGAAGGAAAATTCTTAGGATACATGGTAACCTCCGAGGGAATTAGGGCCAACCCGAAGAAGACGAAAGCGTTGGTGGATATGCAGTCCCCATGGACGTTGAAGGAAATGCAAAGCCTCAGCGGCAAGCTAGCAGCCTTAAATCGATTTTTGGCCCAGTCGGCCGAAAGATCATTGCCTTTCTTTGAAACGCTGAAGAACATAACCAAAGAAAACAAAGATGAATACCGGTGGACAGAAGAGGCAGAAAAGGCTTTTCAGGAGATGAAGAAGCTCATAGCGGAACTTCCTTCCCTGACAACTCCGATGGCCAAAGAAACACTATATGTATACCTAGCCGCCTCGCAAGAAGCCGTGAGTGTCGTTCTCCTAATAGAGAGGAAGGGAAAACAACGTCCGGTACACTATGTTAGCCGAACGCTCAACGAGGCTGAAAAGAACTATGCACCGATGGAAAAATTAGCACTATCTCTGCTACACATGTCGAGAAGATTACGAAGATACTTTGAGGCACACCCGATCAAAGTAATCACGGACCAGCCGATTAAACAAATACTCAACAAGGCTGAAGCGCCCGGGAAGCTCGCTAAGTACTCCGTGGAGCTGGGCGCATACAACATTAAGTATGAGCCGCAGAATGCAATCAAGGGGCAAGTGTTGGCAGATTTCCTTTCGAAAACCCCCATAGGGGAAAGCTCATATCGATACTTCAGTCAGCCGGCCGTGAAAGTAGAGAAGGATAGAGTTGGCAAATGGCTGCTATTCAGCGATGGGGCATCCAACAGCAAAGGTTCTGGAGCAGGGCTTGTGCTAGTAAGTCCGGAGGGTGTGGAGTACACTTACGCCCTTCGTCTAGATTTTGACAGTACCAACAACGAGGCGGAGTATGAAGCTCTCCTAGCGGGGCTCCGCATGGCCGAAAGAATGCATGTGCAATGTATCGAAGTACGAGTAGACTCTAAGCTGGTGTCAAATCAAATAAATGGGGATTACGTGGCAAGAAACGAAAGTATGATCCGTTATTTGGCTAAGGCGAAGGAATGCATTGCCAAATTTCAACATTTTTCTATTCGGAACATCCCCAGAAATCAAAACCAGAAGGCCGATATACTGAGTAAATTGGCTACAGTGGCTTTTGACCATTTGACAAAGGAAGTACTGGTGGAGGTACTACGGGAAAGATCTACCGAGGGAAAGGAGATTAACGATATAGTCACGGAAGAAGAGGACAACTGGATGACGCCCATCATCCGATGCCTAGAAGATGGTATATGGCCGGAAGACCAGAACAAAGCTCGTGCTTTGAGAATGAAAATAAGTCAATACGTGATGGAAGACGGAGTGCTCTATAAGAAGGCTTACCTAGTCCCCATGCTACGATGTGTCGGGCCGCTGCAAGCAAACTACGTCATCCGGGAAATACATATGGGAGCCTGTGGCATGCATTCAGGGCCAAGGTCTGTGGTAGCGAAGGCCATGCGGCAAGGATATTATTGGCCCACCACGCACCGGGATGCTCGTAATGAGATTCAAAAATGTGATTCATGCCAAATACACGCACCAGTTCCGAAGCTCCCAAAGACAACCCTGACACCAATCATGGCCCCTTGGCCGTTCTATCAATGGGGGATGGATATTTTGGGCCCGCTACCACAGGCTGCCGGAAAAATAAAGTTCATAATAGTGACCATTGACTACTTCACAAAGTGGATCGAGGCAAAGCCGTTAGCTAGAGTCACGGGGAAAGATGTAATAAAGTTTGTCTGGGACAATATAGTCTGCAGGTTCGGTTTGCCGAGTGTAATTGTAACGGATAACGGGAAACAGCTGGTCGATAATCCCTTCAAAAGGTGGTGTGAAAAACTAAACATCCGGCAAATAAACACGGCTGTGGCTCATCCGCAAGCGAATGGCCTGGCGGAGAGAGCAAACAAAAACTTGTTGGAAGGAATCAAGACAAGGCTAGGCCGAACTAAGGCCGGATGGGTAGACGAACTACCAAATGTTTTGTGGGCTCATCGGACATCTCTCAAACAGAGTAACGGGGAAACGCCTTTCAGCTTAACATACGGTAGTGAGGCAGTCATACCGACTGAAATCGGCATGCCGACTCACCGAACGATGGTTATAAGAGAAGGAATAGACGAAGACGACACCTGCAGGATTGAAGAACTGAATGAAAGGGAAATGCGCCTGAACTTGGATCTACTACAAGAAAGAAGAGAGGAAGCGGCGATAAGGGAGGCTCGATACAAAACAAAGATGGAGCGATACTACAACCAGAGGGTCCGTCCGGTATCTTTTAAGCCGGGCGATTTTGTATATCGAAAAAATGAAGCTAGCCGAGTTGAAGATCAAGGCAAGTTGGGGCCGAAATGGGAAGGACCGTATCGTGTGAAGGAAGCATACCAGTGTGGGTCGTACAAGTTAGAAACTATGGATGAAGAGGAGGTGCCGCGGAAATGGCACGCAATTAACCTAAGAAAGTGTTTTACGTAGACAAGAATGTAAGGCTGTAAGCCATCAAGAAGAAGTTACAGTTATGAAATATTATATAGATTCTCCTCCGGATTAGAGAGGAGAAAATTTTCCCACACATTGTTGCAAATAAAGACAAGGCAATCGCATGGTTTCGGCGGAGATTAGCTACCTCTGTCCGACCCACGTAGCCAAAATTTAGCCATAACGGCCACAATTAATCCTAAAAATGTCAAAAGGAAAAAGTGCCGAGGCGTATTCACCCCTAACGGCAACAATCAATCCTAAAAACGTAAAGGAACATGCCGAGGCGTATTCGCCCCTAACGGCAACAATCAATCCTAAAAACGTAAAGGAACATGCCGAGGCGTATTCGCCCCTAACGGCAACAATTAATCCTAAAAACGTAAAGGAACATGCCGAGGCGTAATCGCCCCTAACGGCAATAATTAAACCTAAAAACGTAAAGGAACAAACCGAGGCGTATCATCCTCTATCGGCGGCATTTGATCCTAAAAATGTTAAGGGAACTAGCGGTAACATTCAAATCTAAAATATCAATAAGAAAGCCAAAACACGCTCACCCTAGCGGCAAGGTAAAGAAGAAGCCAAAACATATCCGCCATAGCGGTAAGGCAAATAACGAAGTGGTCATGCAACACAATCCACGAGATACATATGCATATAAAAAAACATACATACAAAGCAAGGTAGATATAACAAAAGTTCAAGTGAGTCATCACTAGCAAAAGGACCGGAATTACAGCCATCCGATCAAGGTGAATCACAATCATCCGGTAGAAACCAATTACATGTCCATTACAATAACCAAAGGCAGCCACATGCGGCGCACAACAAACATTGTTTTCAAATAGTAAAAAGATTAAAACAAGCTTCACAGGGTATCCGAAACAGTCTTTACCCATAGTCAAAATGGAGACAGTTCGGATCCCGCAACAAGTTGATTTAAGCTGCAACATTTTCTTCAACATTCTCTTCAACATTTTCTTCAGCAACATCATTTGCCACCACATTCCCCTCGGCCGCACCACTCCCACCATCAACACCCGCGTCGAGCACTTCTGATGCAACATTGGGAGCAATGGAACCATCATCAGTTAAAGGTTCGGCAGGTTTAGCGGGAGCAGGATCCGGATGAAGCTCTAGGATCTTAGCGAAGGGTTTGTAGCTAGCACGGCTGACCTTCTGAACATATGGGTACTCAGTCACAAAGAGTTGATCGAACAAAGATTTGTACTTTTTCTCGGCATCCAAATCCAAATTCTCATAATCAGCTAGAATCTCGGCCACCTGCTCCGGAGTGCGATCAACCGCAAGGCCATCTAGAAATCCCGCCATAGACGAGAGATTGAAGGGAAGAGCCAAAGACTGTTTATACTCGTGATTATTGAGAAGATGGCGAACCATCTCCGGTAGGAACTCCTTAACCACTTTGCAACGTTCAATCTCAGTGGTTCCCATTCGAACCGCTAAATCCTCCCTCACCTTTCTAAGCTCCCGATTATCCCTCTCCTCGTCAGCCAGTAAATCTCGGGTTTTGGTCAATTCGGCCTCTAGAGACTTAACTTTTTTGGCCTGCTCTTCTTTCTCTTTTACCAGCTCAGATATCCGATCAGTCAAACTTTGCACAGTAACACCACAACCGGCATGCCCAGTTTTCAGTTTCTCAAGTTCCTCCGGATCCCGTCCGGCACAATCTTGATGCACTGCACTAAGGTTGTTGAATTGGTCAAGTAAAGTTTCAAACCGAAGTAGGATATCAGATTGAGCTACGACACTCTTTCCAAGCAACATCCAAGCACGATTACAGGCATCTTCATCACTTAAACCCTCCAAATACTGCTCCTCACGGGGAGTCGACAGATGAGCCATCATCTCACGACAAACGGAAGAACCGGTCAGACGAGCATCTGTCGTCACGGACCATTTAGGCACAAAAATCTCCCCCGAAGTAAACTCATCTTCACCCATCTCATTCAAACCCTCTGTATGTTTTTTATCTTTCCCCCGTCCGTGAGAAACCAAAGGACTCCCTGGAAAAAAAGATAACAGCCTAAGCGTATAAACAAAAAAAAAAGGAGAAGAGAAAGGAGAAAGATACACAACTTACCATCTTGGCCAGCTACAAATTGGCTGCTCGCCCTTTCTTCCCCTTCAGGCTACCTAACGGACACGTCCGGAGGAAAAGAACGGAGGGGTATGGGAGCCGAGATAGGACCGAAAGAATCCAACTCAATGATAGGTGTATCAGCAGCGGTTTTGTTTTTCTTGGATGGTCGGGAAGTAGCGCCTTCTCCGGCAGAGCGTTTGCCTGAAACTTGGGCTCCCTTGCTTCCCCCGGCCCCCACTCCTTTCGGTTTTTGGCCCGAACGTGCAAAAGCTTCTTGTTTTCTTCTTTTCGCCTCTAAAACTTTCTCACTCGGCACTTCGACCGCCTTCATCCCAGCCATCTTGTCCGGAATCTCTACATTGGATCGAGCGGGCTCTGTCACATGCAACGAAAGAGTCTCGCCTTCACGGAGGGGCTCGCCTTTGGCCATAGCAGCTCCCCTCCGGCGCTCGGGCTTGATTAGGTATTCCGACATCGTCAAGGCTATAAACCAACAAGTCAAAAATATATATATCACTCGGAAGAAAATACATGTGTACATTAAATAACAAGTAATGAAAGCAGGGGCTATACCCTTTCCTTCAGCGCCTTAAGCGCTGCCCGAAAACCCGGATACTCCCAATGAGATGTTAACCCGAGTGCATAAAGAAACCCTCGTGGAATCTGGATAAGATCAATCACATGTTCGGCAAGCCTATCAGCATCTGCAACGGAGAATTCACCATTCGGAAAGGGATCGGAAATATCCGACTCATGATGCCGCCACGGCATCGCAAAGGGGATAGCTCTTCTATCTATCAAAAAGAATTTATTTTTCCATCCTTTTAAGCCAGTCAGGATCTCATTGAAACAAACCCTCCTTTCCTTCCCACCCCTTTTTTCGAATGAAAACCAGTGACCCTGCTTGCTTAATTTGTAAAACGCTCGGAAAAGAGGGGTGGTGGGAACGATATGCAAGATTCTACTATATACTTCAAACATGGTGGCCCGGTGTAAACCCAGCGACACCATTTGGGAAATATGAACTTGATAATATTTGATAACATCTAACAAGAAAGCCGAGAAAGGCACGGTAATACCACCTTCGGCAAAATACTCCAGATACAGACCTATGGCGTTAGGAGGTAATTGATCCATAGTCATGTCAGCCGGAGGGAGTTTCGGATTAAGTTCCTCCGGAACACCGTTTTCCATTAGCAGCAACGTCATATCTGTCTCATCCATTCGGCTGGTATACTTTTGCATATCGAATTTCGGAACAAAACCCTCAGATTTCGGAGGGTCATCTTCCCGAGACGAAACAGACCGGCGGGACATTGCTTGACCGAAGGAGAAATAGGGTATAGCCGGACAACAAAGATAACAAGACAATGATAGGGTGAAACGTACCTCTTGGTTCGGACGAATGACGCAGTAGACAATCGGAAAGACGTTCGGAAGGGACCGATGGAAGATGTGTCAGAGAAATGTGAAAAGTTACGGTGGTAAAAATGACGTGAATGAGGCTATTTATAGGCGAAAAGAAAAAGGCGCCAGGCGTCGCATCATTTCAGATGCTGACGTGGCCATTCTTGATCCACACGATTGAGACACCCTCCCACGTGTCACAATCTTAACAAAACGGTAAAAACGATGGCGCCCCCGTAATAATGACTTTTGGCATTTTATGCACGAATAATGACAAGCAGATCCAAACGGACTAATCAGATCAGAAAGCCGAGAGACAAAATTTTACAAAGTATCACACCATCGCTATACGATACTATGATACTGGGGGGGACATGTTGGCGTATATGGCCGAATGGCCCAAACCGAACGGACCTCACAGGTCGTTCGGACAGACAATTAATTCCAGCTTAAGTCAACATGTCCGGACGGTTTGATCCGGACGAACCACCGATACCGGACGAACCTCACGGGTCGTTCGGCCAACGGCTATCTCCAGAACAAGAAGTCAACCCCAACATTAGTAGTATGTGACAGAGGCATAGGGATCTTGGCAGAACAGGGAAAAGACCCAAACAGGGGAAGATCCCAGTTGCCGCTCGAAAAGGTCACTATCAGTCTTGGACGCATCCGATGGAGACAAAAATGGATCTCCTATATAAGGAGCAACAGTTTTACATCAAGGGTAACTTATCTGTACACACAGTACTTAACTCACTAACATACTTATTATCTCATCTACAAATACTTACTCTCACGCCGGAGTTTGGTCCTGGGGTCACGCCTGGGGCGAGACTGACGCGTTCACTTTCTTAGCAGATATCCGAAGGACTTGACAACATCAAGACCGAAGGATATTTCGAGGAACTGTTCAACCCGCAGAAAAATACTTAAACAACTGCTTACAGCTATTGCTCACTATTACTTTTAACAAACACACATAGTATATTTCCAACACCTTATATAGTTTTGTTCAACCTCTTATCACCGTATATTTTGAATTACTCCAAGAATCACAGTATATTTCGAATTACTCGAACAAAACTATATGGTTTTTTGTTCGAAATATACAGTTTACTTTAACAATTACTCCAAGAAATACTGTAGGATAGTTTAGTTTTCATTTACATATGACAAAACTATATAAGTTGTTCCAAGTATACAGTGATATTTTTTTCGAAAACTATATAAGTTATCTATCTGCTACTGGTTTATTTATGTAGAGTTGGATTTATCTTATAACCCGACACCCGAATCACCCACCCGATTTAACCCGACCCGATAACTTGATTCCTTGTCGGGTTGGGTGCGGGTCACTTTTTAAAAACTCAAAACCCGACCCGATGAACCCGATAACACGCCTAGTTACCATTATGTGAGGCAGGATGTCAACCTTGTACAACTTTCTACTAAACATTAAGGTTACACTTGTCGTAAACATCAAAGTTACACTTGAGTTTTGAACATAAAACACAAAGATTCAAAAATTTGAATTAATCTAAACTTTATTAGACTTAGAACTTGAGAGTCGCATTAAGACCAAGAGTAGTGGGGCGTTGAATCCCCTCAGTTGCCCTTTCAACGCCCGTTGGACCACCCCCATCAACCGTTGAAGCCCGTTGAAAACTAAAAAAATCAATGCCCGTTATTGCACAATGGGTGTTTCTTTATTTGCTCCTGACAAGTTAACTCTCTCTCATTGGTTAAAGTCAATAAAACACTGACAAGTTAACTCTCTCTCATTGTTAAAGTCAATAAAGCACTGACTAGTTAACTCTTTCTCTCTCAAAGCTTGACACCTAGCAAGTTACTTTTTTTTTTTTTTTTTTTTTTTTTTTTTTTTTTTTTTTTTTTTTTTATTGCAAAGATATAAAACGGGCGTTGAACCATTACCTCCATTTTAGCTTCAACACCCAACTTTCTCTCACTGATACTTGTCGACATTTGCCCCAACCCACACCCAAAAATTGAAATACCACTACTCTTGGTCTAACTGCTTCAACTTTTTCTCTGAAAGCCAACATTGTGAGGTCTATTTGTATTTCCCAATTGGGTTATCTACTTTTTCTATAGGGAATACTCATATTTTGGCTTATACACTATTAAGGAAAATACTAGCTGTAAGCCTGTAATGTAACGTGTGAAAAAAGAGCTTCTCTTTGACTAGAAAAAGATAGAGTATGTAGAGTTTAGATAAGTTTTGTAATTCAAATATATAT
Organism: Artemisia tridentata subsp. tridentata; assembly: GCA_021014915.2. NCBI lineage: Eukaryota > Viridiplantae > Streptophyta > Magnoliopsida > Asterales > Asteraceae > Artemisia > Artemisia tridentata. Next base: position 37,528,659 of record CP139502.1, read on the forward strand.
TATACACATAAATATAAAATAACACTTCATAACCTCCTCAAGACAAGTAAACCATAAAACTAAAGAAGAAAACCAAATAAAAACAGCTCATTTTTAAAAACTAATAATAATAACTCGATGAATTTTTTATTTATTTTATCTATTTTTTATGAACAAAGGAAGTGATAGAAAAAAAAGAAAAAGAAGCTATGAACAGAAAATTAACCCGAAGTTGTTCACAGCCAGAAAATTTATATTATTAATTCAATGATTCTTAGTCATTTTATTTTTGGGTTGTTAGACCACTCCCAACGGTGGGAGTTAAACACACGTTAAGGGCACAAAAGGGTGAGTTAAACCCACGTTATGGTGCGTTAATTGTTGGACTATTGCTGCGTTAACGCAGCTTTAAGGTGTCAACTTATAACCTTAACGCTGCGTTAAGGGTTTGTTCCGTAAAAAAAGAAAAAACAAATCATTTTAGCCCCTTTTAAGGGTAGTTGTGTAAAAAAACTATTTGATATAAAAGTGAGTTAAGATGTGTTAAAGTTGAGTTATTGTTGTATTGTATGAAGATATTTCAATTTGTGAACTCCTTTTCTTTGGGTGTTTTTTTTTTTTTTTTTTTTTTTTTTTTTTTTTTAATCCCTTTTAGAGAAAAATGAGATAAAAATTTGAAAATTTATCTAACGTCATTTTTTTCAACTTTTGTGCACTTCACCCCCTCATATCCCGTTCAGAAAGGAGTGAGTATCGTTGTTGTTGTTATATTAGATAATGAAAAAGTGAGCCATGTTCCTCCTCATACAAAAACTATAGATATATAGCATTAAGAAGATTTATAGAAAGACATATCAATATTCATACATAAATTTCGTAAAGCATATCTACCCAAGTTTGATAAGTAAAGTTGGACCTTTGGTGAATGTTTATATTTCAGAAGTAATAAAAGGATCAGAAAATTTTCAAAGAAAGATCACTTCATAATATTTTTGACATGTTTCCGATATTTCAAAAAAAGATGTTCGCCTTTCAAAAAAAAAAAAAAAAAAAAAAAAAAAAAAAAAAAAAAAAAAAAAAAAAAACATGTATGAACTTCCTTGTCTTCCGGTCAGATTAGCCCCGAGCCCCCAACTACCAATGCTTAGAAGGAAATGTGTAGTTATTGCGTTAGAAGAAGAAGAAAAATGGGTATGTCAACACTTTATTGTTGACATGACTATACACAACAATATGGCTAAAAAAGCATCCAATGCATGTGACCTGTAAAACTTGTACTTTGTATTCCTATTACACCGACATCTTTTGAAACGTGAGTCTATAACCCTTGCATCTTTACTTGATACATTTATTACTAAACCCTCCCTTATTTATACACTTCACCTTGGTGTTTTTTTTTTCCTTCATCTTCTTCATTTCCAAAGCGGTTCTTAGTAAAAAATTTAAGGTGAGTTATTTCTCTTTTTACAATTGCCCTTTAAGTTTATACTATTTTTGTTTCTAACTGCCTTCTCATGATATAGATCTACTCTTGCTGTCATGTTGATCAAAGTTGGAACAATTAGTTTTGTGGTCCATTTAGTCGATGTTTTCTTAGAGACGATTTTACATGTTTGTTTTTCGACCAGGATTCCTCTGTTTAAAATGGTTGATGGCAGGTATAACTTTCATAATCTTTTTTTTTTTAAATGTCATAGAATATTCATTAAATTAGACTTGGTAGTTTATTTTCGGTTTGGATGGTAAAAAAGAAAAATATTGTGTTGCCTTGATGATACAGAACTTGAAGCTCTTTCTAAAACAAAGAGTTATTAAAACAAGCATTCACACATGCATCATACAAAGCAGATGACTCAAACTTATATGAAAGGCTAGAGTATTTAGGTGACTCAGTTTGTAACTTTTGGTCAATAAATTTTTACAAAAAGAACACTTTTTCGTAAAGGTCTTGCTAGACCAACACAACTGTGTGACTTCATAATATTTTTGACATGATTCCGATATTTAATTACAAAAATACTAGTGGTTTGTCAAATATTTTTGCTAGACCGATAACTATTTTTGTGCGATTGACGATTGTTGTACATTCGTGCAATTAATTTTCGTCTTGGTCCAAATCAATTTTATTTCTAATTGTATTTGTTTTTTCCTTGAAAAAGACCAATTTAGTCACATGAAAGTGCAATAACCGTCAGTCACACAAAAAATAGCCGCGAGTCTATCAAAACAATTCTACCAACCACTTGTGCTTTTGTCAATAAAAAAAAGGAAAAATTACTAAAATACCCCAGTCGAAACACTGTCAAAAGCTTTTTGGACCCGTTTTTATTTTATCTCAAAAATAGACCATTTGAGATAAAATGTGACCATTTTTTTTTTTTTTTTTTTTTATTTATTTATTTTTTTTTTTTGTTAACACTTTTTTATGGACCAAGGAATCAGAATGTGACCATTTTGAATTTTCGCAAAAGAAGCAAACCTGCTTTCCAAAAAATGAAACGTTAGACCGGGTGTAGTGGTGACCAACATCATCACCGGCAACTCAGCGTCACATCAGCTTTTCACTTCATAACCAACTTCACTACTCAAACGTACCCAACTTCAACAAAAAATATACACACAAAACCAAAATCACAATATACTTACACACAACACAAGTCGGTTGTTCCACATACCGACATCTCTCTCTTTTGCTTCAACGAAGCATCCGGGGCGGGGATGGGAGGGTGGAGGGGGAGTTATAAGGACGACGTGTCTTTGGGGGATGATGCGTTTAAAATACCTCTTATAACATCTGGTCTTAGACTTACGAAAACTTTGTTAAAAGAATATTACAAACATATCTGCATATATTTTTTTCTTTCTTTACCTCAAAGTTTACAAGTCTTTTGTTAGAAAATATCTTTACAGCATACAAACACTTGTTTGTTTGATTTGTAATTATGTAACTTTCGTGAATTTGTCTTAAGAAAAGTAATTTTGCAATACGTATGTGCTGCTTTGGATCCACTGACCACTATTGAATGCCCTTTGTATGTTAAAATTTTGTACATATAGGCTATATTGGTAAGTTTTATTTATTGGTAAAAAGAAAAGTGAACATTTGTGAGGTCTATAAGTTATTATCTATTTTTGAAAGAATAAGGGGGTGCTTGGTTGGGGGGATAGGAGGTGGGGAATGGGAATATAATGATTGATGATGGTTGGTGTAGGGGAATGCAATTGCCCATTACCCGGTAGTGGGTAATGGGGCATTACCCAACAATTTGGGGGAAAGGGAATGCATTGCTTTGCATTCCCTTTGCATTCCTCAACAATTGAACCAAGCGGCCATTAAATTTAATGCTATCTCTATTTATAGTATGAATAGATCCCATGCCATGTGGGTAGGTCAACAAAATAATACTATTAGTATTAGTTAATATTAATACTATATGCATTTACCATAATATATAGACTATGTTGTTTTAGAGATTAATTTAGATTCTCACAATGTTTTCCAAACTAGGAGGTATTTTAAATGGACCTCATTCCATGCAAGTAGTATATATATATATATATATATATATATATATATATATATATATATATATATATATATATATATATATATATATATATATATATATATATATATATATATATATAGTGTATCTTTATTTTGAGAACCCTGTTAAGTGCGGGAACTGCGAGAACTCCAATTTTGCATTAGAAAACATGCATGTTCATATAAAACATGTATGTTTTCTTACATACACCTTAATACACATACTTGAGTAACACACATGTTCATATAAAACCTGTTAAGTGCAACAGATCAATGCAAAATGGTTTTTATTTTCAGAACCTTGTTAAGTGCGGGAACTGCGAGAACTCCAATGTTGCATTAGAAAACATGCATGTTCATATAAAACATGTATATTTTTTTACATACACCTTAATACACATACTTGCGTATTAAGGTGTATGTAAGAAAATATACATGTTTTATATGAACATGCATGTTTTCTAATGCAAAATTGGAGTTCTCGCAGTTCCCGCACTTAACAGGGTTCTGAAAATAAAGCTCCCCTATATATATATATATATATAAGTCTTTAGTTGTGTACAACTAACAAGTCTAATTTTATTTCAATTTCTTCATATTCTCTCTTTGGATCTTGATTCTCAGCTGCTAGCTAGGTATAATTATAAACCTTTTATTAATTTTAACGATTGATTTTGTGATGTTTGCCAAATTGATGTATTTTTAAATAATGTTACGTCTCAAAATTGTTGTGCAGACCCCGCGTGCGCTATGGCTCAGTCTCCTATACCGACATTTATTAGAGGAAATGTAATATTTGATGGGGTATTTAGGCTTGATGCAGCAGGGGGAAAAGTCTTTTATTTAACTCAGAACATGGATCCTCATGTCCCTGTTTTTGATGGAGATCAAACAGAGGCTTGTTATAGGGTATAAAGTGTAACTTTTTTTTTTTTTTTTTTTTTTTTTTTTTTTTTTTTTTTTTTTTTTAAGTAGTAGTAGTAGTAGGTTAATTTATGGTTATTTAGTATTTTTAAATATGTTGTTAATTTCTTCGATCTTGTTGCTAGTTTGATGGTACGTGGTTTCACTATCGAAATATGAATCCCTTTCTTTCAAGGTTTGCTGCTGCTATTCAGGCGGGAATTAAAAACATATGGGTGGTAAAGTGACATTATAACGATTGTTGTCTTAATTTGTTAACATTATTTATTTATTAGCGTATTTTTATTTGTTTGTTTTTTCGCATTTAGAGACCTGGCTCTAGGGTACTTTATATAGGAGATGATGCATCTATGGTCACAATTTCGTATATCTCTGATATTGTTTGCCCAGTAAGTAGTTTTCGTCGTCCCGGTAATACTAATAAATATATTACCATCCATAGTAGAGTATATCTCTAACTGGTATTTAATTTTGATTAGCAAGCTGGAATGGTATATGTGGTTGGCCGAGAGCAAATTGAAACCAACAGTCATTTGGGCCAGTTGGGTGCTAAAAGATCAAACGTCACTTGTATTCTGGGGTTGCATCGTCTCCAATCGACTACAGCGAGACCATTGGAAACATTGATGTTATATTTTATGAAGATGATATGGATACTGAGGTCATTTGCTTTCAATTCTTGGTTTACTTATTATTTCCGTTTTGTTTCTTCACATTATATGATCATCCATGCGGAAAACTATATAAATAATAATGATGCATCATACGTACACCAATATGACAGTCTAGCTAGTAGAGTATTTAAAAATCATCATTTTAAAAAACTATCTAAGTATCACTTTGCAAAGTGTTCGCCAAAAATAGGAGAACTAACTTAGCTAATGGTTCTCTTAAAAAGGAGGAGTTTGTTCTCAAAATGGCTATATTATAAACTCTCGGTGCATGATCGATCACTTAAAATATTTTTCTCTTGAATATTACATCAACCCAAACTAGTTTTTGACCTCGTTCTACTACACGAGATGTGAAATATTTTTATTTTTATTTTTAATACATATTACACCATCTATGTTTATACGTTATAAAATCACATGTTTCTCAAATATGAAAGATTCATTCATATAGCTTGCGGCTATTGTTAGTTGCGGTGAAAATTCTTGTTGGTGCATGAAAATAACGAAGTGATTTTTACAAATTAAAAATATGCTTATTACATTTAAAGTTTAAGGCCCGTTTGGTTAGCACCTTTTGGTTTTGGATTTGATTTTTCTTTTGTTTACGAGTATATAATAAGAGATAGAGAGTACATTGCTTTTAAGTTTACTCCATTTATTATTTGCTTTATTTTTTAGTCAACAAATCCGGCCCTCAATGCACAAACATTCTTAGCGAATGGAGGCCATTTCTGTACCTTCATCAAGGTATGTAAATCCTTTAATTCTTTTTTATCTTTTTCTTTTTTATTTATGTTTTGTTGGCTTCATGCATTTAGAGTTTTACATGGAAAATCCACAGGTCGACGTCATGCTCACGGACCCACCTACTCCTCATGTGTTTATTTTCATGGCAAGGGTGGAGAAGCTAAAGGAACATCAATTCAATATTGTGCACAATATTACTCTTAGCCCTGTTGATGAAAAATGCAAATGTTATGTTGGATCCTATGGTGCTGTTTAGATGCATTATTTGCCAATCACTTTTTGTACTCTATCTTTTTCTAGTCAAAGAGAAGCTCTTTTTTCACACGTTACATTACAGGCTTACAGCTAGTATTTTCGTTAATAGTGTATAGCCAAAATATGAGTATCCCTATAGAAAAGTAGATAACCCAATTGGGAAATAAAAATAGACCTCACAATGTTGGCATTCAGAGAAAAATTTGAAGCAGTTAATGCGACTCTCAAGTTCTAAGTCTAATAAAGTTTAGATTAATTCGAAGTTTTGATACACTAAAGTTTAGATAACTAGGATGCATTTGGTAAGATGAAGATGTTGATACTCTAAACTTTATTAGATTAGAACTTGAGAGTCGCATAAACTGCTTCAACTTTTTCTCTGAAAACCAACATTGTGAGGTCTATTTTTATTTCCCAGTTGGGTTATCTACTTTTCTATAGGGATACTCATATTTTGGCTATACACTATTAAGGAAAATACTAGCTGTAAGCCTGTAATGTAACGTGTAAAAAAAGAGCTTCTCTTTGACTAGAAAAAGATAGAGTACAAAAAGTGATAGGCAAATAATGCATCTAAACAGCACCATAGGATCCAACATAACATTTGCATTTTTCATCAACAGGGCTAAGAGTAATACTGTGCACAATATTGAATTGATGTTCCTTTAGCTTCTCCTCCCTTGCCATGAAAATAAACACATGAGGAGTAGGTGGGTCCGTGAGCATTACGTCGGCCTGTGGATTTTCCATGTAAAACTCTAAATGCATGAAGACAACAAAACATAAATAAAAAATATAAAAATAAAAAAGAATTAAAGGATTTACATACCTTGATGAAGGTACATAAATAGCCTCCATTTTCTAAGAATGTTTGGGCTGTAATGATTAAGAAACACTTTCAGGAAGTCGGGGAAACTCAAAATAAATGTTAAACATGGTAAGATTACATTAAAGAATGGGGATGTGTGTGTGTTTTCTAGAGAGAGAAAGTAGGGTAAACACACACACCTCAAGTGACACAATGAGAATCCCAACCCTCCTAGTTGTGACTAGGCGGGTTATTTATACTACTTAACAATCTAATCTTTTCCCTATTGGCAAGACTGGTCCATATAGAATAAAACTAATGCAATTCCCAACTATGACATAACTTTAAAGGCTAACAATCTCTCCCCAAAGTGATGTCATATGGGAATTGCTTACAATGTTCCCTACAAGTAAATTTTAAATACATAACATAAGCGTAGCATCTCTGAGAATGGTCTTCAAACTTCATTACATCGTTCAGCTTGCAGAATCTTCTCAGCTGCCATTTCTTTACTTGTAGAAGAACTATGTGAGCAAATCTAATTAGGGTTTTAAATCTGGATATTCACTCTCCCATAATTAGTGCTCTCCCCCAAACTGACAAGCTTTTTGATGAATGCCCTGAATCTGAAGAAGTCTTTGATAACTAAATGCATTCAGTCTTTAGTCTTCTAACACGCAGCGGATGCCGTCTTTAATTTTCTAACATACAGCGAAAAATGTAGAACAGGCTGTAGACTTGACCTTCTTCAAGATTATCCTGTTCGGGGGAATAGAGTATCAACATCTTCATCTTACCAAATGCATCCCAGTTATCTTTCATATGAGAAATCAACCCGTAACGTACACATGAAATGGTAACTTTTTGAACATCCTCGATGTACACATTTTATGTGTTTTTTTATAGTCTATAATTTTTAACCAAGTTTTAAATTTATAATTGTCGAACTAACCTATAGACTAAAACACTAACGAGCAGTGTACCTGATCAATGTGTATAGTTTTTAGGTAAGCAAGGGTCGTTCACTAGGAGCGAAGCTAAAATGATCTAAAGGTATTTGTACTAATCTAAACTAACTAAACTATCCTAACCTAGAAAGCAATTTAAAGTTTAAGGGGGGTTTAGTCTGAAAGACTAGCACAAGTTTTGTTTTGTTTAATTAACCTAATGCGAGAAAATAAATAACTAAACTAAATTAAAGTAAAGGTGAATTCAATGATAGAAGAACATGCTAGCCAAGTCTAATCCATCTTATAGTTATGTATGTGCTAATGTCTACTTGTTTTACTTCATTCAAAAGTTAAAGCGAAGATCCAATTACTAAACTGATGAACTCAAATAAGTACATTTTATTACCATCATTTATCCTATTTATTTGACTTGTTTTATTATATTATCTGTGAGAATTGATACGTTAATGTTTACTTTTGTAATTCTCAGGTAAAAACAAGCATTTGGTGAAACTTGGCGATTTTAGACTAATTATGGAGCAAAACAAGCAAGAAGTTAAGAGTCTACTGAAATGTACAAGATCAAGACTATTCTGCTCTAGATACGCCGCATCTTGCTTATTACATACGGCGCATCACTATCAAGATTTCACAAGATATTATCCAAGACGGCAAAGGACATGCGCCGCATCTAGAATGGAGATACGCCGCATCTTCTGGCGGTGTACGAATATTCCTGAATATATTAATCTTGGACCCCACGCGAAGTTAAGTCAATGCGCCGCATCTACTTATTAGATGCGCCGCATCTTACCCTCAGACAGAAACTATAAATACCCCAAGACCAGACGAATTTCGAGAGCCCTAGTTTTAGAAGACCGAAGACCACAGAAACCTAAGGCCGAATTCAGTCGAAGTAGCAGCACAAGACACACCTCGAACGAAGATACAAGAGCTGTAAGAAGGTCCTGCATGTATTTAATTCATTAAGTAGTTTTGTTTTATTGTGTTAGTAAACTTTAATTCATCAGGATTGATGGGCTTGTGTAATGTGACAACGGAAAGATTGCACTCCTCTTAATATTGTTTTCCCATTAATTAAAGTTTATATGTTGATGTCTTTGGTGACTTTTATTAGTGCATTGATAACCTCTGTGTCTAGCTGAGCGTTGATCGGGTCGCCATGCCTCTGCCCTCGCCTATTTATTAGATCGCCTATGCATTCTATCGTCTGTAGAAAAGTAGGAAGAAAGATAAATAGGATAGTCATAAGTAATCATTAAGGGTTTACTCGCCGATAAGATTAGAACCAACGAGAAAGGACTTAATCTCGGTGCGTTGCATCGAACTATACACTTCATATAAAACTAGCAATAAAACAAGTGACAAGCTACTTAACTATCAGGACAGGTCTTCTTATTGTCTCGAGTATTTATCTGTGTACGTGTGTGCTACTCGCTGATTCATGCTTATTAGGTTAGTTTATTATTTAATTGCAACCAAACCGTGCCAGTCTCTCAGGCTGAACCCCCTTGCGTTAGATTAGGTTGTATAGCTAACTTAAGATATTAAAATACTGATTAGAATAACTAGATAATACGTTCCACTCTTAGTGATCGACACTCTACTTACCATTATATTCATACTGACCGGGTACACTGCTCGTTAAAGTGTGTGTGTTATTGATAAGTCGGCTAAATATAAATTTAAAACTTGAATACTGCTAAAACCACAACGACATACCGTGGGTATAAATTAGAGCATACGCACGCACACATCCAATTAATAAACCCTGTCACGATTTAATAACTTGCTATACGGAGCGGGAAATTGGCCAAGATCATAGTGACCTATCTAGCATCAATACTAACTTATTGCATAATCACCATCTAACCTAGTTTGGCATTACGCGCTACTAGTCCTAATAGTGGCATAAGGCACGGTTCCGATGTGTTCCATCTAAGCCCGTCTATATAGGATTCGGATTACTACACTTATGATTCAATTAAAGTAACCACAGTTTCAGATAGTTAAATTACACCAATTAAACCAATAAGATCATAATCTAGTTACATAGACTTCTACTAGTGATAAGCAATAAACGAGTTTTTATCGATAAGCACCCAATCCAATAACAAAGCAAACACGTAATCAAGAACACAAATAAACTAAATAGACTTCATAAACTTGGCTAACACCTAAGGGTGTTAGCCCATAATCTCAGTAACAATACACAATGTTTGAATCATAGCATAAAAGATAGAAATCATAATGAAAACTACACGCTAACCGAATGATTAAACAAAGTAAATTGGCTTGAGATGTTCTTCGTGGATGGAATGGATCTTCAATATAGTCTTCTGCTGTTTTGGGACGTTTACAGACGCCTGGGAATGATCCCCAGGGTCCCCAATGATGCCCTAATTCGTTAATGAGTTCGGTATTTATAGATTCTGAAATCTGGGTCGATACGGCGCATCTAGAGAGTTAGATGCGCCGCATCTATAAGTAATCGTAGCCTCCAAGTCTGAAACTGACCCGATATGGCACATCTATAAATCTGATATGGAGCATCTCCCAATACGGCGCATCTAAAGACCTGATGCGCCGCATCTCCTTCAGATACAGGTAGATCTCCTTTTTCTCTTTCCGTGGCCGCTTGAATCAACTAAAACGGAGTCCGGATGAAGATTTTATGGCCAAAATACGAAAGCATCTTCAAGTGTCGACTTGTAATCTTGACTTCTTCATTAAGCTTCTAATCTCCACTTGATTTCTTGGTAAGGATTGTGTATGGCCGATACGGCGCATCGGATTGGTCCGATGCGGCGTATCTGGAGTAGAACAAGTTGGTTCTTATTCGTTGACCAAAGTTTCATATGCGACGCATGATAAAATCAGATGCGGCGCATGCTTCAAAGTCAGGCAATGGTCTTTAATCTCTTCAATTCAACAGACTTTTCCAATCTTGATCATTTTGCTCCATTTTATGTCCATAATATCTAACTTTCACCAAATGCTTGTTTATAACTGAGAATTACAAAAGTAAACGATTAAGTATCAATTCTCATATAAAGTGATATAAAACAAGTCAATAATATAGGATAAATGATGCTAATAATATGTCGTTATTTGATGTCATCAAATATCCCCCCACTTGAACTTTACTTGTCCTCAAGTAAACCTTAGATTAAAACTTATGAAAATGTATCCTGAATAGGATGTATTTTTACAATTAAGCATTTATTCGTTTTATCATAATTGCACAACCAAACACTTAACGAATTAGAAACAAAATAAAATATTTCGATAAAAGCAAATCTAATCGTTTAACTGTCCAGTCGTGACGAATATTCTATCATAAGCTTGGCAATGATACACATCTCCCCCACTAAAGCTAAGGAGTAACAAGTCTAAAGCGGTAAAAAGGGTTTTTTTTTTTTTTTTTTTTTTTTTTTTTTTTTTTTTTTTTTTTTTGGGTTAAGGGTTGATCATCCTTTTTAATCTCTATCGATCTCATATTCCAGAAAAGGCGACAAAATTACAAATACATGATCGAATCCACGACCACGATACTCGCAATTGCTCAATTCCTTAGCTCGAATAGGCTAAAGATAGGACCAAGTAATCTTCACCAATAATATTATATCAAAAAGGGCGACAAAATCATAAATACATAGTCGAATCCACGACTACGATACTTAAGATTGCTCAAATCCCTAATCTCAATAAATCAAAGGTTTGGATGAAGAATGATATAGGGTATGGATAATATTTGGGATATAAATTGGTGTAAAATGAAAAATAAACAAAACAAATAGATTAAAATCCTAAGTGTGGTTAATTACTTTCCCAACCATCCCATGAATAAGACTCATATCATTGAATAACTCACGCTTTGACACTTGAAACTCACGCTTTGGGTAGACACGAATTAGAATCAATAAAATCTCAATCAAAGAATAAACCTTAGTTGGCGTTCCCATAACGGCCAACTCCCATTCAATCCATAAATATAGTACAACAACAATAATGATAACTTTACATAACTTTACAATGTTGGTAAAAACAAACTTCCAACTTCTTCTTTCTTTTTCTTTTCTCATTTTTTCGATTTTTTTTTTTTTTTTTTTTTTTTCAAACTACTAACATAAACATAGATGTGTAAAATTTCACCACATCACCATAACGATAACTCTGGATAATTTTTCCATACTTTTCATGACTTCAGAAATAACAGTAATAGTGAAAGTAGTAAACACACGAAAAATAACAAGACTCAAATTATACAAAATCTACTTTCACTCCAATTGCATTGTGCAATTTCCCGACCTTAACCATAGATAATGAATTACGCACGCGAACACAGTTAATTGTAAGGAAACACACTTTGCCTAAAGTAACTAACCACGGACTTTAATCTACAGGGTAGGCTAAGGTGTAAGGGTGTAACGAAACATTTTAAACATTGGTGTAAGAAACGAAAGGAATGGCTCTGAGGGTTTTTCTAGGGGTATCTTACTCTAAAAATGAGAGTAAACAAAGGGTTTATACGGGGGTTAACTAACCAGTGTAGTTAGTTAATAACACAAAACATATAATAGGCTTTTTGGGTGTAATCCTAGAAATTTACCTTGTTAGACAAGTCACTCCAATTATATCAATAATACTCATTATGGTGGTCTCGAATAGTATACAAGCCAAGTTCTAAAGTTTACAAGTCACCGGCACACTCATAGATTTGTGAATTTTGACAAGTTCACAATTTTTGAAAATAAAATTATGTGTGCAGCTATGCAACTTAGATTAAACAAAAACATGCTAAAAAAAATTAGATTTTGATAATTAAGCATAGATTAAAGCATATTTTTGAAAATTTAGGACAAGTAACGTTCTAATTCTCCATCCCCCCACTTAAGTTAAACAACGTCCTCGTTGTTTGTATTTAAAATTAAAAACAAAGATAGAAAGAATTAGAACGGAGAACTCCCCTGAGATTTGCTCGGTATGATCTTACAATGTAAACGTGCGAGCGTATATAATGCGGGAGTCCATCAACCTCTTCAATTGTCCAGACCTGTAAATATATAGAGACCACAGAAAAAAATAGACTCGAGAACATCTCGTTAATCATTGGTTAGGAAAATAAAACTACGGGAAATTATAGGCCAGAGTGTCGATGCGCCGTATCCATGGAATATTGGATACGCCGCATCAACTTCCTGTAACTAATACGCCGCACCCACTAAAAGTGCATGCGCCGTATTGACCAACTGACAGAAATACGAGAATAAAAATAAACTAAAAACAAAATAAAATACAAGCATGGGTTGCCTCCCAAGAAGCGCTTGTTTTTGTTAGAGTCACGAGCCTGACTCCACCCTTATTTACTAGGAAATAAGGTGTTTTTTCCCCCCACTTGCGGTCAAGTGCGGGTGATAGTAACAATAAGCACCATAACGGTGTAAATTTGCTACTAGAGATGGATAGAATATGTAAAGATAATACCTTGGCAATATGTGTACTTCGTTCATTACCTTACCCGGTTTGGTTGTTAAATTGGATGACATGAACATTACATGTGAGAGAGTAGTATGTTGAGGATCAATGAATCTCCCTTCTTCTTCGTTTGTTCTATTGGTAGTAAGGCGTCCCTTGACTTCCATAAAAGATGAGAAAGGGTCTTTGGCGAGTAAAAGTTCGGGTTCCTCTATATCCTTCATAGGATTGAAATCATCCTCTTCAATCATGGTCGTGTCCATCAGCTCATCCTTGAATTCTTTTTCTATTTCAACCAAAAATGGGTTGATAACAGGTGCTTTATATTCATCATTAGTTGGTGTAGTAAATTCCACCTCATCATTCTTTCGTTTTGCAACCTGTTTAGGAAAACTAGCAAGATTATTAGTAACGGGATTAATAAAATTAAATAAATTAGTACCACTTTTTGTTGTAAGTGACTCCAATTCATCTTGTGAGTCTCCATCTTCAACTAGTGGTCTTGTAATTTCATCCTTTCCTCCGAATAGCCGCCTCAAATAAGTCATCCCACATTTCTTCAAAATCCTTTGTGGGGTCATAATCTGGCTCATTTGTTCCACGCATGAATATTTCATTTTGTTGTGGCAATTGCGGTATGGCATCGTACACAATACAATCAAAACTTTCAATATTAGAATACTCATTATCTTCATCCGATGGAATATCATCATGGTGTTTTTGATATGATGAGAATATATTTTCCAACTCGGGTGAAAAATCACAAGTAATAGCACCATACACCATTGTTCCACATTCATCTTCATTTTCATCATAAGCACTTTCGGATGAATAAGCTTCTTTGTAAACAATTGCCGGATTTTCATTCAAATCAAACACTTGTGACTCTTCTTCATCTTGGGCAACTTCCGGAGAAATAACATCATCAATAACTATTGCCGGAAACCTAATTGCACCAAAATCGTATGATTCTTCTTCATCATCATCATTGGATAAAGTCCAAGTGTGTCTAAATGGCAATGTCTTTCTTTCTTTCCCTGACTCTTCCTGCTTTGATAACAAGTACTCTTCCATCGTGCGTTCTTTATCATTGATGACTTGTGCACCATATCTTACTCTTTCCCAATCGTAAACCTTTTTATTGCTCAAGGATCTTTCATTGTTAAGCATAAGATATTCTTCCATAGTTATGTCCGGATTATCCATCATCATTATTACCTGAAAGATAAACAACCAAGAACAGCAGTAACCGAAACAAAAACAATAAAAACTAAAACGAAAAATAAAAATTAAATAAACAAAAATAAAGAAAAACGATAAAAAAAATTGGTCACAGAACGTCAATACGCCGTATACAATTGACCTGTATACGCCGTATTGATATAAGACAGATACGCCGCATCCACAGACAAGGATACGCCGTATTGCCTTTCTGAGACAGAAACACAGAAACAAAACACACAGAAACAAATAAAACTAACTAAACTAAAATACCAATAAATCAAATTAAAACAATCACTCCCCGGCAGCGGCGCCAAAAACTTGATGTGTTTTTTTATAGTCTATAATTTTTAACCAAGTTTTAAATTTATAATTGCCGAACTAACCTATAGACTAAAACACTAACGAGCAGTGTACCCGATCAATGTGTATAGTTTTTAGGTAAGCAAGGGTCGTTCACTAGGAGCGAAGCTAAAATGATCTAAAGGTATTTGTACTAATCTAAACTAACTAAACTATCCTAACCTAGAAAGCAATTTAAAGTTTAAGGGGGGTTTAGTCTGAAAGACTAGCACAAGTTTTGTTTTGTTTAATTAACCTAAATGCGAGAAAATAAATAACTAAACTAAATTAAAGTAAAGGTGAATTCAATGATAGAAGAACATGCTAGCCAAGTCTAATCCATCTTATAGTTATATATGTGCTAATGTCTACTTGTTTTACTTCATTCAAAAGTTAAAGCGAAGATCCAATTACTAAACCCTGTCACGATTTAATAACTTGCTATACGGAGCGGGAAATTGGCCAAGATCATAGTGACCTATCTAGCATCAATACTAACTTATTGCATAATCACCATCTAACCTAGTTTGGCATTACGCGCTACTAGTCCTAATAGTGGCATAAGGCACGGTTCCGATGTGTTCCATCTAAGCCCGTCTATATAGGATTCGGATTACTACACTTATGATTCAATTAAAGTAACTACAGTTTCAGATAGTTAAATTACACCAATTAAACCAATAAGATCATAATCTAGTTACATAGACTTCTACTAGTGATAAGCAATAAACGAGTTTTTATCGATAAGCACCCAATCCAATAACAAAGCAAACACGTAATCAAGAACACAAATAAACTAAATAGACTTCATAAACTTGGCTAACACCTAAGGGTGTTAGCCCATAATCTCAGTAACAATACACAATGTTTGAATCATAGCATAAAAGATAGAAATCATAATGAAAACTACACGCTAACCGAATGATTAAACAAAGTAAATTGGCTTGAGATGTTCTTCGTGGATGGAATGGATCTTCAATATAGTCTTCTGCTGTTTTGGGACGTTTACAGACGCCTGGGAATGATCCCCAGGGTCCCCAATGATGCCCTAATTCGTTAATGAGTTCGGTATTTATAGATTCTGAAATCTGGGTCGATACGGCGCATCTAGAGAGTTAGATGCGCCGCATCTATAAGTAATCGTAGCCTCCAAGTCTGAAACTGACCCGATATGGCACATCTATAAATCTGATATGGAGCATCTCCCAATACGGCGCATCTAAAGACCCGATGCGCCGCATCTCCTTCAGATACAGGTAGATCTCCTTTTTCTCTTTCCGTGGCCGCTTGAATCTACTAAAACGGAGTCCAGATGAAGATTTTATGGCCAAAATACGAAAGCATCTTCAAGTGTCGACTTGTAATCTTGACTTCTTCATTAAGCTTCTAATCTCCACTTGATTTCTTGGTAAGGATTGTGTATGGCCGATACGGCGCATCGGATTGGTCCGATGCGGCGTATCTGGAGTAGAACAAGTTGGTTCTTCTTCGTTGACCAAAGTTTCATATGCGACGCATGATAAAATCAGATGCGGCGCATGCTTCAAAGTCAGGCAATGGTCTTTAATCTCTTCAATTCAGCAGACTTTTCCAATCTTGATCATTTTGCTCCATTTTATGTCCATAATATCTAACTTTCACCAAATGCTTGTTTATAACTGAGAATTACAAAAGTAAACGATTAAGTATCAATTCTCATATAAAGTGATATAAAACAAGTCAATAATATAGGATAAATGATGCTAATAATATGTCGTTATTTGATGTCATCCTCGATGTAAACATTTCTCTCCTTCGAAGTTGAAACCGTAGCACCAGAATCAATTAAGATCCGGAAATGCACCAAAATCAATTAAGATCTGTAGCACCAGAATCAATTATGTTAGCATTTATATTTTTAAGGAAAGTGATGGCCATTTGTATGTGTTTTAATACGTGTGTCGTGTAGAAGGAACAACCATTGTAAGGCTTGTGTTGTACTAAGTTATTAAAAGTTCAAGTAAATACATCTAAAGCCCAAGTCCAACACAAGCCCACCTCAAAGCCTTTTAGGGCAACAAAGGCTTCCCATCCACTATATATACACACACACCCTCACATATTTGGTGTGCCTCTTAGTCTTGTAAAGGTGTGAGAGTGTGTGTGTGTGTTTATTATTCTTGTAATATTCTCTTTTGGCTTATTAATCATTCGACCAAGATTTTTCCACACGCATCATCTTCTTATTCATCTTTACTTCTTTTCTTTAAGAGTGTCACGTTTTATATATTGTTCGAGTATAATTTAATATAGCTTAGTTTGTGTTCGATTAAGGTTGGTTCGATAGATATAGAGCTTGACAAATTAAGATCCAGAAATGCACTTATCTTTCTCTAGGTTAGTTCCATCATCCTGAGGTTTTACACATTTCTCTCCTCTGCTGGTTACGATTTATCGGAATCAGCATAATGGTGTGTACGTGGAGTATTAACTGGAAGCATCTTTATCATTAACCATATAGCCCGTGAGAAGATGTAGATAAACTCAATCTACTAATAATACCATTTGAAATGTCTAACTCTTTATCAACCCCCTGTATCAAAAACAACGGTTGTTTGTAGTGACTACTAATGGAGAAAACCCACTATGACAAACTTGAAACTGAAGTAAAATAACCCAAATTTGTGACTTAAACTTGCACGATAGTGTGACTAAGAACCTATACTGAGCACTACAACGTAAAATCCTTAAAGCATAGGTCGTTTCATATACCCATCCAACTTTCCTTGACTGTATATGAACCTCTCTCGAATTATCCACATCTTTGTGTGACACTGAGTACTACAACGTATCTCCTTTAAGTGATAGTTAACTAGGTCTTCGTCTATCCATCTCTTGACCTATGAAAACTAGATAAACCAAGACTTAATCACTACACCCATGAGTGCCCAAACAAGGATCTCGAAGAATCATGCATCCAACCAACCCCGATATCTTCAAGATACTAAGTACACGTACCCGTGATATTTCACTTCAACTTCAAATAAGTAATAATGAATCATCCTTGTAGTCACAGTTGATAACATTCAAAATTTAGCCATTGTCATTTGATGGTGAATCTTGATTAGGATCTTTTAAGCTATATGTGGTAGTTTTGAAGGTGTAGGCCAAGAATATTATTTTTGATGTTGGTGTGGTGAGTTTGAAGTATGCCTTAAAATGTAATTCTAAGGATACTAGAAAAATTTGAGTTTTAAAAATTTTTACGCCAAATTTCACCGAAAAAATTTGAATCTTAACCTAAAAGTCGATAATGTGTCACAAACTCGATAATGTGACACAAACTTGGTAATTTGTCACATACTCGGTAAGTTCACAAACTCGGTAAACTCAAGAAACTCGAGAGTTTATAATATAGCCATTTTGAGAACAAACTCCTCCTTTTTAAGAGAACCATTAGCTAAGTTAGTTCTCCTATTTTTGGCGAACACTTTGCAAAGTGATACTTAGATGGTTTTTTAAAATGATGATTTTTAAATACTCTACTAGCTAGACTGTCATATTGGTGTACGTATGATGCATCATTATTATTTATATAGTTTTCCGAATGGATGATCATATAATGTGAAGAAACAAAACGGAAATAATAAGTAAACCAAGAATTGAAAGCAAATGACCTCATTATCCATATCATCTTCATAAAATATAACATCAATGTTTCCAATGGTCTCGCTGTAGTCGATTGGAGATGATGCAACCCCAGCAATACAAGTGACGTTTGATCTTTTAGCACCCAACTGGCCCAAATGACTGTTGGTTTCAATTTGCTTTAGGCCAGCCAACCACAAATACCATTCCAGCCTAACCAAAATTAAATACTAGTTAGAAATATACTCTACTATGGATGGTAATATATTTATTAGTATTACCGGGACGAAAACTAATTACCGGGCCAACAATATTAGAGATATAC
This sequence comes from Artemisia tridentata subsp. tridentata, assembly GCA_021014915.2. Classification (NCBI taxonomy): domain Eukaryota; kingdom Viridiplantae; phylum Streptophyta; class Magnoliopsida; order Asterales; family Asteraceae; genus Artemisia; species Artemisia tridentata. The sequence goes on from CP139502.1 coordinate 37,547,557, forward strand.
GAAATTGTGACCATAGATGCATCATCTCCTATATAAAGTACCCTAGAGCCAGGTCTCTAAAAGCGAAAAAAAAAAAAAAAAAAAAAAAAAAAAAAAAAAACAAATAAAAATACGCTAATAAATAAATAATGTTAACAAATTAAGACAACAGTCGTTATAATGTCGCTTTACCACCCATATGTTTTTAATTCCCGCCTGAATAGCAGCAGCAAACCTTGAAAGAAAGGGATTCATATTTCGATGGTGAAACCACGTACCATCATACTAGCAACAAGATCGAAGAAATTAACAACATATTTAAAAATACTAAATAACCATAAATTAACCTACTAAAAAAATATATATATACAGAGGAAAAAAAAAGTAAAGACCATCAACACGTTTCCCTAAAGCAGTCAAACACACTAATGGACTGGGGGGACTTGGTTGCATATAGGACCTTCAGCCTAATTGACTAAAGGTTCACACGCACTAAACATGCCCAATAGTGGCCATAACTCTTCAAACACGCCTCAGAGACAAAACTCACAGGCCTGGCAAACACAGTCAGGCAACTAGCAAATATGTGTCACTACCTTATTAGCATATGGGTAGTGATGCAATCGTGCAGGGATCATTCCATGCACCTAGCTAGACAAAAAAAATGATACGCCACATGTCATTCATGCACTCCTCATTACCAGGGCCGTTAGAACAAACATCGCGTTTCATCCTCATCCCTTACCTCAATGATCACCACATGGATCATCCGGGACCATCAGATTGCCACGTGTCATTCATGTCTTCTTCATTGGACGTCCACCACGTGGACCATCCTTGAACCATGGATGAACTTCCAGGGCAACACAAAACCTTTAGGACCATCCCTACAAATACCAGGCAATTTTCTTGAAATGGATCAGGTCATTCTCAACTCAAATCGCATAGAGAATTCACACATTCACACACTAACTACACCGTAAGTTACCCCAACTCGTGACTCCGGCTACACCTTGGGGTTCTTACCGATCATGAGAAACCATACCAGTTAGCTACCCTCACCCCCAATACATACCTTACATAAACAAATATGGTTTTTCATAATCCAAGTAAACACAAATAACTCTGCAATTCATGATGAACAATAAATCAAGAGATCGTGATAAAAGATAAATCACGTTATGATAATCAAAGTAATGGTTAAACAAGAAAATCGTAATCAACAAGCGTTATGGCATGATTGGACCATCAATACTCGACCAACACTGAGTTTCCAGACCCTAGATTTGGCCCCCATCGAATAGATATATATATATATATATATATATATATATATATATATATATATATATATATATATATATATATATATATATATAGTGTTGTATTCAATGCAGTACCAATATTATATGCAGTACTTTACAGTACCCTTAAAATAAATCTAGGCCATTGGATGAGTCAATCAAAGGACAAGATTAAAAGTGCCAAAATTGCAAATAAACAAAAGATGAGGTATTATTTTGGCAAGGCTAAAAGGGTATTATAGGTACTTTAGATTAATTCATTTTAAAACCGCTCCATCCTAATTTATCTGTCACAATCTATATCTCTTTCCCTCTTTCAGATCTAAAAACCTCTTAGACCTAAAAACCGCCGTCAATATTCTTTACATAACCAAGAAGGAGCAGATCTGATGAATGTATGAGGTAATCGTTATTTTTTTAATTAAAGGGTATCGATTTGGTTTTAAATGGTTTACTGGTGATTAATTGATTGGCTGGTTCATCGAAGATACCTCGTACTACTTTATTGTGGGTCGGTTTATCCATTAAATGGATTTTGTCGTCTTCGGTATTTAAAAGAATTCATTGACCCTTGTACTGAGTAAGCATTAATTGGTTGGATGAAGAATTGATTAATGTTTGTCGGTGGAAAAGTGGTACGATTGGTGCCATTACTTGTCGCAAACAGGTAACCAACAAAGAAACTCCAGCCGCACCAGATCTTGTCGCAAAAATGGTTCAATAGTGAGTCACGAAAAGAACGATGTTTTAATGGTTCAATAGTTTCAATAGTTTCGATCTGAAAAAATGGTTCAATAGTTTTGATAGTCAGTCATGATTTTTTTAATGGTTCAATAGTTTCAATAGTCAGTCTGAAATATTAATCTTTGTTATCAGTTCTTTGTCGATTTTTTTTTTACCTAACATAATTAACTATTTAATTTTTTGTTTTTGTTTCGAAACAGGGATAGGGATAGTGTTTTTGGTGCTTTAATTATGAAGTTTATGTGGTCACTCCAAACATACATGTTTTTGGAAGGCGTGCACATATGTTCTAATAAATTTGATGAGAAAGCCTCGCGTGCACCTATGTTCTTAGAAGGCGTGCATATATGTTCTAATGAATTTGATGAGAAATTGAAGAGTGCACACATGTTTTTAAGTAGCGTGCACATTTATATTTAACAAGATACTTGTACTTGAATTGTATTTTATTTGATGAATTGTATTTTATCTGATATCCAATTTTGTGTATATTATTTATGTTCTTGGTTTGCTATTAATTTTTAGAGGCTGCATGTATATGTTTTTGTTTTTGGTCATGAATTTCAAAGATCAAAGAATGTACACTATAAACATATGTGCAATTACCATTTTAAGCAAAAGAAGTTTGACAAAACACATATGCACTTTCAGAAAACATGTCTGTTGAAAAAAATAAAAAAGTTAAAAAAAGTTATTTTTTTAATTCCGAAAATTAAGGGTTTTAGAAAAACGTTTTTTAATTAAAAAATTCAAAAAGAAAGTAAAAATGTGTTTTACTATTTTACCCTTTTGAATTCATTAAAAAGATTTAGTAATACTCAATTCTTATTGGTCCAAATGAGTACTGTAAAGTACTGTATCTAATATTGGTACTGCATAGAACGCGCCCCTATATATATATATATATATATATATATATATATATATATATATATATATATATTTTAAGTATCAAATTATCAATATCCCATGTTTATTGCCAATATTTATTACTTTTTAATGTTATTTGATATTGATTTGTTTAACTTTTGCATATAAGTGTTTTTTTTTTTTTGATCGGCGAACAACTGTGTGGCAACCACCCTTGCGGGGCGCCGTGCCCAAGAATCGACTACTCGACCTCCAGTAGCCCCCGCCTTCTCCTGATGCGCGGAAACCCGAGCCCCACCCGCCCGAAGGCACGACAGTGTTATAGAACTCGGTAAAACCTCGCCTCCCGTCAGATTCGAACCGGCGCCACCCGTATTCGATCTTCACCCGGATACCAACTGAGCTAGTGTTAGTTTGGAGAAATGGAATGAAAAAGTCAATGACACCCAAGAAGACGTCATAGGTTAATACAGTATCTTCTTCTTTTTGTTTATTTAGTTCTGAATCGAAGATGAATTTGCTATTTAATATTTAGTTTTGTTGTGAAAAATTTAGGGGTTTCTAGGTATCTCAAATTTTGAAACAAACTTTTTTTTTTTTTTTTTTTTTGCTCATATCGTTATGTTTTGAAACACAAACACACGGGGTTAGATTTCAGGATTGCAGTCACACATTTTTGTGATGTTTTTCATAAGCCTTTCCATCGCATTTGATAAAATTGCTGGCATAAATCCACCACAATTCATATATTATTCATGTACGTGTGAGGGATGTAGTTTAGTTAGTAATGTTCATCATCATTCAATTCGTCAAGCTACGAAGATTCTGATGATTCCATTTTCGTTAAAGAACGGGATGTGGTGTTGATGGAATATTCCGAGAATGAAAATGCCCCACACGTGGTTCGTGTGGCACAGGTTGAGCGCATTGACTAGGAAATCACGGGAAACGTGATGGTTAGAGTTAAATGGTGCTATCGTCCGGAAACTTCGGTTCGGTTTTTACTTTTTCAAAAACCGAAAACTTCGGTTCGATGGACAATAACCGAACCGTAAAAACTGAACCGAACCGGTTTTATTATATAATAATATATCACTAATAAAATAAATCAAATTTATAAATTCATATTCATTTTGTACAAATTTGAGATAAACATTATTAGGCTTAGATTGAAAAAAGTAAAGAAAACTAAGATATGTAGTTGTTATGCATAATAGATGTCTTGAAAACATCTGATAGGCCTACCTTGTGTATTTCAGGTGGAACCCAAACAGCCAAGGAGGTGATTTCGGTGTGCTCAAATAGGCCTATATCTTGTGTTTTGGGTGTTGTATATTCTCAAAAGGCTTGTGGTGGAACAGTTAGTGATGAGAACTTGTATTTAAGTTTCTTAACTCCTTGTCCTGTGTTTAGAGATCTCTTTTCCAGATTTGTTAGGTTTTAGTGACCATGGTATCGACTAAGGTATGCAGGTTTTGTTGACCGTGATTTGGTGCACTCAGGTTTTGTTTACGATGAAACTTGATGCTAGTTTTGATACAACCTGGTATATATGTCTAGTCAATTTCTGCTGGTGGCAATGTAATTACGCGACCATGGTCAATTTTTTTTAACGAAGAGGTCTCTTTTCCAGATTTTGCAAATAAGTTTTTTTTTTTTTTTTTTTTTTTTTTTTTTTTTTTTTTCCAGCAAAAGAAGATAAAATTACACTTGAGTTACACTTGTACAACTTTCTACTAAACAATAAGGTTACACTTGTCGTAAACATCAAAGTTACACTTGAGTTTTGAACATAAAACGCAAAGATTAAACACTTCGTATTAATCTCAACTTAATTAGACTTAGAACTTGAGAGTTGCATTAACTGCTTAGACTTTCCCCTTGAAAGCCAACTTAATTAAAGTGTCAAATCTGAACCTGTTTAAACTTTTTATATGGTGCTGAAGAAAAACATGCCAAGTTAGTCATCTCACTGTTGGTAATCCAAGAGCAATATATAACACAATCTTTATAATATATAAACTATGAACTTTATTATGAAATTGCAAATATGAATACAAGGTTTTTGTTTGCTGGTTTGCCCTATTTATACTACATGAAAAGGTATGATGCCCCGTCATGAACCAACACAATGGTTCATACATAACCACCTTTAACTACCTATAACTACCAATAGCTAACTTTCTAACCAACTTACTAAAAATAACTAACTTTATACATAATTCATCCTTAAACTTTATAATATACACATATATTTAGTTTAACTTCAACACTCACTTGTCATATCAGAAAATCTAACATTATACATTTAACGTCACAACTCAACAAAATAACACATTGTCTAAGTTTGTGATATCTAACGATATTTTTTGTAGTTTATATAACAGAATGACACTTTGAAAAAGGTTGCTATTTAATCATTTAAAGTACACTTTATTTTTTGCAAATAAGTTTCTGAGTTACAGTAATTGCTTAAATAAACTCATTTGAGTTTATATAAGCTCAAGTTAATATAACAGAATGGTTTGTCAGGTATCACGGGGTTAGTCTCTGAATAGTGAGCTTATTTTTAACTTCGCTTGCCAGGTAGTTTTTATAACAGAATGGTTTGTCAGGTATCACGGGGTTAGTCTCTCGTCTTTTTCTTTCCTCATGGATCTTCTCCTTGTAGTTTTGACTTGTTATGGGTTTATTCCCATAGTCAGTAATGCAGTCTTGTGTCTTCTGTGTGAGAGGGTATCTTCGTCATTTTGTAAATATCTTAGTAAAATGAAAGACAAAATATACTCAAGGCCTTTAGTCTAGTGGTATGTGAGTTGCCAACCAACCAAGATGTTGTAGGTTCAAGTCTCGTTAGAGACACTTGTGAGAATTATTGTGAGATAGTTGTATAATGTGCAAAAAAAATTATAATTAAAAAAAATAAAAAATAAATAAACAAATAAATAAATAAAACGATCTCCGTGACCAATAGAAACAACTTTTTATCTCTACACGCACACACACTTGTAATTATCTCATTATTTCCCTCTAACAAAATCGGCCGGCCACCACACCACCATCACCATCCGAAGGAGCTTTATTGGTTACAACTCCACAAAGTGTCCTCTTCCACATCTATATAAAGCCAGCTCTTTTATTTGCGATCTTAAAGCAATCACACTGCACATTATTCTTGCTTAGCTTCAATCAACTGCATGTTCTCATGGTTTCGCTTAGAGCAGTCGTATACACACCCCACCTGGTGCGTGAGCAGACATGTACGTCTAGTTTGGAACCAAGCTTTCATTGCCTTAGAGATATGTCTAAGGGACATGTCTATGAACTGCAAAATTATAGGAGGTTGGTAGGGGATAAGTTGTTTACGTGTGGTAATTGGGGTGAGATTGGTATCCTGATAGCAATTAGAAGTCACGAATAGTACGCTTTCAGATCGATTAAATTGGAGTGTATACCAATTAACGACCGGATAAAATCTAATTGATTCAAGTTTGTGAATGATTGTATGTTTGCTGTAAAAACATGATCAAAATATGGTTGATCAGCCTTGTTTATTCTCTAACTGAATAGAGAATATATAAGACGGTTTATGGGGCGGTTATTAGGGCCTAATAACGTAAACAGTTATACTCAGCACTATCAGCAGAATATGCACTAGCAGCAGGAACCGCTGCACCATCAGCAGGAACCGCTGCACTATCAGCAGGAACCATCAGCAGGAACCAAGCATTAGCAGCAGAAACGAGCATCAACTTAATATGTTTTATTTGGTGGAAAAACAAATTCTAATGAATTTTTAACCTCTGCCCCTTGGACCCTGCCAGGGGCTGCCGCCCCTTGGACCCTGCTTCTCTCAGGGGCGTTGCCCCCGAACCCCCACCAAGGGGGCTACTCCCCCTTGGAACCCCGTTAGTCCAGTTAATATCCAAATAAGTGTCGACCCTTATTTGCATATTAAACTCAATCTATTTTACACTAAAATACCAACAGTTGGTAGGGGATAACACCTATAAACCTATTAGGATGGATATCAAGAAACTGAAGATTACCACAACCCCTAGAGATGGTTATTTGAAAGATCAAGGGCTTGAAGATGTTGGCATTGGGATAAAGACTACGTAATGTTACCAGTTCCGCCATTCGGAAAACAGAGTATATATACTATGTAATTTCTCAGTCAGAGTCGATTGTTATCGACTTCTAAATGAACTAGAGTAGTAAAGTTTGTGATTTCTAGAGCTATGTTACCTGATGCTAACTGGTTAACCGATAATTGCACCCCGTGAAGCTTTAAAAAGCCTCCAAAGCTCACTGGAATCGTTAGGTTAACAAGTTTTCCGTGTTTTTCCGGGATTGTCCTGACAAAACCGTTCAGCCATAGGATCAGTTGGTCTTTTTTGGTTTTTGATTTGAGACCTTCCTTACGAATGATTTCAGTTTGGTGTTTTGTTGGGTTCTAAGGGAGGTAAGAATTTGTGTTGACTTTTTGGCATATTTAACTAGAACAAGAACTTGACCTTTGACTATTTCTCAAGTCAAACTTGGACTTGGTTTTGGTAACTAGAATGGGTTATAGGCAAGCTGAAGAATAAACTTGTATTTTGCCTGTTAGACTTATTCTTGAACATATGGTTTGATTCTCAACAAAGTTACAATTAATCAATGTCATAGCGAACTTTACATCGACGGACTGTTGAATGATCATTAGGAAGAAAAGAGAGACGTTAAATATTTGTATATTTCTCAGCAAAGGATATTTATATTACTTCGCTAACTAATTTTGGTCTTACATGCACAATAACAGTGGCAACACAAAAGTAAACTCGTGGAGAAAATAAAATAAGCACGAAAATGTTTAGGCGATTAGTGTGATGAACCTAGTCCAAGGCCATACTAATGAGTTCATTTACATTGGGATACATTCAAGTCCGGGTGATTAAATTCACATATTGGTCCGTTCCCCGTGATTCTAAATTTTGTTTCACGGGCAGGACGATTATAAGGAGCAAAGCACCACTGAGGTGTTTGGGCGTTCACTCTATATGAATAGTTACATCATCATTCGACAATCAGTCTCCATTCCAACAGAGTTCAATCAAACTTTTATTTATTTAATGTGAAATCTTGTGAAATAACAAATTTCTAGTCTTTTGGTTTGGTTAATACTTAATTGACTTTATTGATTAGTTTCATCAAATTGCTTACTGAATTGAAAGAAAGCTTCAAGGGGCTTCACAACTAAAAAGAATTCACTGCTTAAATAGATACTTAGCCTTGATATTTATAATTAAACAGTTCTGACATATAAGCCTTAAACAGAATAGACTCACGTGTGTTATGCAAAATATTCAGACTAAAAACAGTTGACGTATATAAATACGTAAGTAATACACAAATTTGGTGGAACGCATACTACGTCATAATTTAAAAACTCACAACAACAAACAAACTGGAGTCATACGGCAAAAACATAATTCACAAGTCCTTTCATTTCATTTCTCAGTCATGGTTCAGTTTTGGTTTCAAAACATTGCATCTTACGTGCTGCCTCAAGATCATATAATTAAGAGTAAATTACACCGTTGGTCCTTTTGGTTTGCGTTGACCGGCGCCAGTGGTCCTTTGACCAAAAAAATTGCGCCAGTGGTCCTTAAGTCAGAAACGTTATGCACCGTTAGTCCCTCCATCCAATTGGCCTCACAAACATCCACTAACGCTCGTTAAGTATTGGATTTAAAGGGGCAATTTCGTCAATTCATTAGATCAGATATGTGGTTATTGAATTTTATGCAGAAACAATGATATGAATCATAAAATTCATTGGATTTGATGGGTTTTGCAGATTGGCAGATTTGCCACTTTTGGTGACATATTTTTGTCAGTAAATAAGAAAAAACCAACGGTGTAATTTACTCTATAATTAATAAGGAAAACACTAGATTAAAAATAATAATAATAAATAAATAAAATCTAGAGTTTAAGGCAAGAAAATAAGATTTGAACTAAAACATTGACTTGCATATTGACTCAAGGTATACCTTCTTGCTCTGAAGCTGTTCAATAGGTGTGTCGTCATTGTCCCTAAGCCACTTAGTTGTGTCATCAATGGCATTCTTCATTTTCTTCAAGCTTTCAGGGTTCACCCTCTCCTTGATATTGAGTTCCCTAATCTTTTTGTTCATGTCGTATAAGCAATCCTCCAAGGCATTGTGTGCATCCGCTCTATTCTTAAATTCTTGGTCTTCAAGTTTGTACGTGTTAGCATCATTCACCATCTTTTCAATCTCTTCTTTAGAGAGTCTTCCATTCTCACTGGAAACAGTGAGCTTTTCTTCCTTACCAGTATGTAAGAGACGTGATGTGACTGTGAGAATACCGTTAGCATCTATTTCAAAACATCTTTCGAAAGGAGCTCCTTTTGGAGCTGGTGGTATTCCGAAAATCATGAACTGCCCCAACAAATGATTATCTGTAGCTCTGGGTCTTTCTCCTTGATAAACCTTGGTAACTGCGGATTTTTGGTTATCCCAAGCTATATAATAAGTTTTATCTTTTTTCGTAGGTATTGGAGTGTTTCGTGGGATCACTACATCAAATACACCTCCTAATACTTCTACACCAAGTGATAAAGGAGTTACATCTAATAGCAACAAATCTTTAACACTTTTATCACTATTACCGCTTAACTTTGCTGCCATAATGGCTGCGCCATATGCAACAGCCTCATCAGGGTTCACACCCTTGCATAACCTTTTGCCATCAAAATATTCCTCTAGCATACGCTGGACCTTTGGTATCCGAGTTGAGCCACCAACAAGGATCACTTGGTCCACACATGATTTATCAATCTTGGCATCACACAAACATCTTTCTACAGTCTTGATGCACTTATCAAACGAATCCATGTTCAGTTCTTCAAACTTTGCTCGAGTGAATTTCATTGAAAAGTCAATACCCTCATGCAAGCAATCCAATTCGATTGTAGTTCGAGTAGTGCTTGAGAGAATCCTTTTTGCTTTCTCACAAGCACATCTCAGTCTTCCCAATGCTCTTTGGTTCCCGGTCAAGTCTTTATTCGATTTCCTTTTGAATTCTTGAACACAATGTTCCACAATCCGATTATCGAAATCCACACCTCCCAAATGAGTGTCACCATCAACAGCTTTCACCTCAATAATACCCGCTCCTTCAATGGTCACTACAGAAACATCAAAAGTACCTCCACCCAAATCAAAGATTAGAACATTTAACCGGCCACTAATATCAGCCTTATTGTCCAGACCATATACAATTGCAGCTGCTGTAGGCTCATTGATCATGCGAACGATGTTTAATCCAGCAATAGTACCTGCATCTTTTGTTGATTGACGTTGCGAATCATTAAAATAAGCCGGGACAGTTATCACAGCATTTTTAACAGCTTTTCCAAGATACACCTCTGCAATCTCTTTCATCTTGCCAAGAATCATGGATGAAATTTCTTCTGCCAAAAATTCCTTCTGCTGACCTTTGTAGGTGACAACGATCTTTGGTGTGTCGGAAGGTCCTTCTATGACCTTAAAAGGCCATAACTTCATGTCATCTTGAACTATGGAATCACAATATCTCCTTCCAATCAACCTCTTAGCATCTGAAAATACACTTTTTTACTAAGCCAATAGCCATAACATAAAACAAGCTATACCAACAAAGATTTCCATTATTTGGAAGTAACACTAAGATTGAATATTTTCGATGCAATGTAAATTAGCGACGAGTATACACACAGAACATGAATAAACTGTCCAGAACATGAATTGTCATCGACAGTGTATATGTTTTCACTGTACTAAAATTTTTATTGAGACTCAAAATCTTTTACTATACCTCTATTGCTACCTTATAAAAAAAATTCAAACTCTTCTACACTAAATAAAAAAATAATTAGCAAAGAAGTAGAGATTACAAAGTACCAATACTACTACACAAAAAATAAACTGACTGACCAAATATGGTGTTACTAGGGTTCATTGCTTCTTGATTCTTGGCACCATCACCAATGAGACGTTCTACATCAGTAAAAGCAACAGTTGACGGCGTGGTTCGGTTGCCCTGCTCGTTTGGTATGATCTCGACTCGGTTATGGTTCCAAACTGCGACACATGAATATGTTGTTCCAAGATCAATGCCGATTGCCGGTCCTTCGGGCATTTTTTTGTCCATTACTTTCGAAACTCTATGTACGTGCTTATGTATATCTCTCTATTTATACAGGTTATAAGCTGTGATATGGTAGGGAAAATCTTTTCCTAGTAGGTTTGAAGCAGCCCTCTAATTTTTCACATTTAAAATTTATTCATAGACAAACACGTTTCATATTACACTCTGAATTTAATTTTCTCCATAGTAAAGGTGCGTTTCTTTAAATAAGAGCTCACTTAATGCATACATTATTTGTTTTATTAAATTATATTTTTAGTCATTATTCTTTGTTACGTCATAACTTTTTAGATTCAATTATGTAAATATTGAGTCAAATTTAAACACCCCTAAGATAAGCCGGTAAAATTCAAACAAACACCCCCAACTAGGGCTGTTCACGAGCCGAGCCGAACCGAGCGAGGGTCTGCTCGAACTCGGCTCGAATTGAAACCGAGCAGCTCGGCTCGGTTCGAACTTAATGAAACGAGCAGAAAACCATTGCTCGAGCTCGCTTGGTTTAAAACTTAGTACAAAGACTTCGAATTATATCACGACTAAAATGATAAAATACACACTTTTGTTTAAAAACGTAACTACAAAGATTGACGATTTCAGAAACTAGCAATTATCTTGCTTAGCAAATATATAAAAAATCATGTATAAGTGTGTTTCAGACTTCAGGATGAGGTTACGTTTTTAGAGTTCGATTTTCGAAAGCTTAGTTTTAAAAGCTTTTGACCATTAGCTTTTATTTTAAAGGCTACTTAAAGTATCCTTTTAGTTGAAATAACTAGTTTGCATATAGTTTTATGTTATTTTATATTTAAAACATTCAACTATTATCTTATCGAGTATGCGTTAAAAAAAAACACTAACGGATAGTGTGTACGTGTACGTCTTTGGATTTTAGATGGACTTTTAATTGGGCTAAGTGTTATTTGGGTTAAATACAAAAATGTTAATCTATAAATCTAATAGAATGATAGTTACAAGATAAATTTATATTTATATAAATACATACATATATAATATATATAATATATTTATATATAATAAAAATATTCGAGCCGATCCGAGCCGAGCAGACCTTCGCTCATGCTTGGCTCGTTTACAAACCGAACCGAGCGGAGCGGCTCGTTTACAATCGAGCGACGGATCGAGCGAGCAATTTCCGAACGAGCGGCGAGCGATCGGCGAGCGGCGAGCGCTTTGAACGGCCCTATCCCCCTAGTCTATCTACTAGCCTTGAAGTATTGCTAATATACAATATTAAAAGGCAAAAGTAAATAGGAGGTTAGACATGTAACATTAGATGAAAAACTCATGAAAACTATGTAGTTTTAACTTAGATCCCATTAAAAATTCAAGTGAGTCTTTTTGGTGGGTCCTTGATTCTTTTTTTATATAATTTACTAGCCTAAGGCCCGGCCGTTGGCCGGCTAGCTTAAAGTCTTATTATTAAACTTAAAAATTATTACATTCGTGATCTTAAAAAAAGGTATCCAAGAAAATGTATAAATGTTGAAGAATAAAAGGTATAAAATAAATAATCTTGAATGTATTGTTTAAAAGATAACACGCTAAAACAACAAAATGGAAAAATCAAAGACGATTTAGGACTTCTTTGTACACAACGTTTGTTGTGTGATTGCAATAGTTCCCATCAGTGTCACAACATAATAGTTTAAGGCCCTTCTTGCTCTTTACCCTTGATACGGCTACATATAGTTGTCCGTGCGAAAATACCGGTCGTTCCAAGTATAGTCCCACCTTAGATAATGTTTGCCCTTGACTTTTGTTAATCGTCATGGCAAAACAAATAGATATCGGGAATTGTCTCCTGTTAAGCTGAAAAGGCATTTTGTTATCTGAAGGGCAAATATTCATGCGAGGAATAGCGACTACGGTTCCTAACTTACCACCAGATATGATCTTTGCCTCGATGTTATTTACCCCCATTCTAACTATTTGTAACCTTGTACCATTACAAAGACCACCTCTTTGGTCTATGTTGCGCAAACACATTATTGGAGCACCAACCTTCAAAACTAACTTATGATGTGGAATACCAGACATTCTTATTGTATTTAAGAATTCTGTTGTGTACAACGACTCGTCGTAATTGAAATCCACATCTATATCTGACACAGAATCTGAACTATAACAAACCTTCTCCCTACCTTCCAATTGGGACATCATTCGGTCATTAATTTTGTCAACCTGTTCGTGTGTGGGAGCAAGAATAGCTCGATCTTGAAAATATAACGGATCCCACAAATTATCCTCCCAATTGTCGTAAGTATCTTTTATAATAGCGCCAACGTGATCATCAGAATCAGGAATTAGCATTTCTTCTGGGAATTCTACCTCCACATGACCGTCATTTTTTGCACCTATTTTCCCCTCGCCTATATTCAAAATCCATTCAGCGAACTCATTTATTTCTGCTGCATCCTTTGGATTTGACCCCACACGAAGCCTCATGTTTTGTGTAAGCTTTAGAACTGAGCAATGCTTCCATAAATAAGACTTGTTAAGTGAAGCGTGTACAACGTCTTGCCTAGAACCGTTTGGAATGACAGGAAGTATTTGGCGAAAATCTCCCCCAAAGACAACTACTTTACCACCAAACACATTGTCCGAATCAATGTTGTAGTCACCTGAACATATGTCTCTTAACGTTCTTTCAAAAGCTTCAAAAGCAAGTTTATTAATCATCGGAGCTTCGTCCCATATTATTAACTTTGTCTCCCTTATCAAATCAGCAAGGTCTCCGTCAGCTTTAATAGTACACATAGAATCTTCAACAATATTTATAGGGATAGCAAACCGAGAATGGGCCGTTCTTCCACCCTCAAGCAAAAGGGATGCAATACCACTCGATGCCACATTTAAAACAATATTACCTTTAGACCTTAAAGCTGCAGTCAACGTCTTGTACAAAAAAGTCTTACCGGTGCCTCCGTAACCATATAAAAAAAACATGCCTCCGCTATTATTGTTGCATGCATTAATAATAGTTTCATAAATCCCTTTCTGCTCGTTGGTTAAACTGTTGAAAAGGATTTCATGTTGGATAATGAGTTCCGGTATATTATAATCCAATTCATCATAAATCAACCGGTTGTAACCTTCCATTGTAAACTCATCATTCGGGTAAGGCATATTGACTATATTTTTAAGACTCTTACCGCAACTTAGCAGCTTTTCCTCTATGTACGTTAAACAAATATTGTATCGCTGTGTATCCGTTAGTTGAAGATCTGCAAGCAAGAGACAATATGTCACTTAATATAAACATATTAAAATGATCAAACATGTCTGTTATTATGAAGAATAAAAATGATTAGATACCTGGATGATTTAGTTTTCTCTTTTCTATTTCTAACACATCATCAGCTAAAAGACCCCATGTTTTCTCCCAGACAACCTCAGGCCGGGACATGTTGTCGGTTAATATTAAACTTACAAAATAATTTCGTAAGTAATCTCCCATTCCTCATTCACTTGCTTCAATCAATCCATCGATATATTCTTTGTCCTCATCCAACAATCCACGGGCATAACATGCATCTTTACATGTAGGATAAACTACATCGTCAAACACCCTAAAGTCTTCCCACTCTTGAGGACCTCTGACATGGTTTAACAGCCTTCGTAGATAAAACACCTCGCCCCAAGAAACAAGAACATGATGAATCCGTCCAATTCTTTTACCTATTTAATCAAAATATATGGCTGTTAAAACTTATGGCTGCTAAGACCAGCATACATAGTTACATTATGTGAGACATTGAATAATATGATTGTTTAAAAACTAAATTTTACCTTGCTTTCTTTTAGTCCAAATTTTGTCATTTTTATTCCAAACATAGAATTTTGGGATTTCCACATACAACAGCTTTCTCGCCTCTACGTCAGTTTTATTTAAATCCATCCAAGCTAAGAACTTGGAAGTGTTTGATGAAACCTTTTCAAGCTGAAAGTCGATGCTTTCAGAGGGATCAAAAATGACAGATTGCTGGTTTGGGAGGTGAAAAGGTAAGCGTTCAACAGCGGGTGACCTATGATGTATATCAAACCTAAAAATCCTCCATGCAGCCTCACATGAAGACAGGTACCGACAGTCTAAGTAATCCTTAATCTCATCTGTTTCTTCATCTTCCACAGCCGCAGTAACTCTATCCGGACCCTTATTAATGTACTTAAAAAGGTATTTGATTGATCCAAATTGATTGCAATATTCTACGTTGATGTGAGCTTGGTACCTTATAGACAACAAACGATACAACTAAAAATAAGTATACTTAAAAGAATTACAATATAAATGATAAAATTAAAAAATGCTTTGTTTTGGTACCTCTTCAATAACGTAGGGTTGTATGGGACAACAAAGCCACCGTCAAGCTCAGCTCCTTGTTTGCTAACAGTTCTGCCATTATCGCTCCTTTTGTATATGCAATATCCACTTTCATTAATGAAAGTGGACTCATTGAAGGGCTTGGGGAATTTCTTAGAACACTTATTCTCAACCATGCACGGGCAACTTGGATGTTCGGGACCACATGGGCCGTGCATCATAAATTCTTTAACCAATTGGTCTTTACCAATTTGTCATCAAAAGTATTTTCTAATACCAATTTGTCTTCGTCTTTACCATGGTACAAACAATATTTGTTTACACACATCCATTTGTCATTTTCGTCATCAGAATCTCCAACATGAACAATACTACTTTTCACAAATGTATCAACATTCCCAAATATTTGGGGTTTATTTTTTGGAGAGACATCCTGTAAGTAAGGTAAAACACTTAAAAAGACATATGTGACTTGTTAGTATTACTGATGAAAGTAAAGAAACTCATACCAATTCATCATCTGATGATATTACAATGACGGGTGGATATTGAATCCAAAAGTCCTTTGGTGTTTCTTTATCAACTGCTTGCTGCTTAGAATAAAAAACCAAAATGTTATAAGCATGCATTTAACATAAACACAATAGTTGTTCAAAAGTATGATTACCTTTGATGAGTTATGTTGTTGAGCAGCCATGTAATCTTGTTAAATGAATGTTTAGAAAATGGTATAGGCAAATGTATATGGTTTAGAGTTGATAGTATATATAGGGTTTAGATAGAATGAGTTTAGAGGAAATAATATGGATAGGAATAAAGTTTAGAAGTATATATTTATCAAATCTTTGAATTGGTATAACAGTTTAAAATTTGAGAGGGATGATTTTATGAAATTAGGGAAGGATAAATACAACAATATATTTTAAATAAATATGTGATATGAATTGATTTTGTTTTGAATTTGCTGTTTGATGAAGATTTTTTTTGGAAAAAATATAAGAAATAATATATTTCAAATGTATAACTGATATGCTTTGATTTTGATGTTATTGTTGGTTTATAGAAAACACAATTTTA
Organism: Artemisia tridentata subsp. tridentata; assembly: GCA_021014915.2. Taxonomy (NCBI): domain Eukaryota; kingdom Viridiplantae; phylum Streptophyta; class Magnoliopsida; order Asterales; family Asteraceae; genus Artemisia; species Artemisia tridentata. Next base: position 37,564,072 of record CP139502.1, read on the forward strand.
GTAAGCTAATTTAAGAAGCCATGATATGGTCTGCAAATAATTTTGGTATTCTTAATTTGGTTACCTCGATTGGTTCATTAGCTTGGTTAAGTGGCTTGTTGAAATGTGTCCCAATGGTTCAGTCGCTTGATAAGCCATCTAATGTTGTAGTTTATTTAAACGTTCAGTGGCTTGGTTAAGTGGCTTGCCATAACGTTGTTACTTTATTTAATTGTTGTTATATACTTTTAGCCAAATCATAAACTAATGTTAAAATTTGTGTTTGTTTACGTCTATAACTTTGATGATTAATAAAAATATGCTAGAAAGGTATATAAGTTTGATGATTAACAAATCTATGCTAAAATGAGATACATTTGAAAAAGAAGGGAAAACCAAAAACATGAATATATCATCTTCTTTATTCAACATCTTGTTTATTTGTAGAACACCACCAAAAAAAAACACAAATGTTAAAATCTTAGGAAAAACCATAGCTAAAATGCAAACCAAGCAAATGAAACATGTCTTAAAGAACAATGAAAGAAAAAACACTAGAAAAACAAAACATTGAAGATGATATCTCAATTTTAAGGAAATCACTCATCAGGCTCAATTTTAACTTCAACCATCTTCTTTGACTTTTTTGCTTCATCATCTACTTCTTCATAATCATCCAAGTCAATGAATGAGCGTTTCGCACTACAAGAACTACTCGTATCGCCACCAGAAGCTTCAATGCCTGAATCACCAACAGAATATTGATTTCCTTTAACAAAAGTGGGTGTTTCTTCCATGTTAAATGGAATGTTGTCAACAGTTTTGAATTTGCTGATGTTGGTGGCAGTTACTTCAGGAGTTTGGACCTCATCACAAAGCTCCTAAGAAGGTGTATTAAAATAAGATCAAAATATATACATGTGGAATTAATAAATAACTTCATTATTGTAAGAAATTTGATTGAAATAACATCTTAATTGTAAACCATAAAATTACCTCCGTAATGAAATCCTTCTTAAAGGTGTTGATCATAGCATCCTCATCCGACATCAATTTCACTTGGTAAACATGGTTGTTATTGCTTATGTTGAAGTCAGTATATTCAAAGCGAAATAGCAACTTTTTACCAACCATGACATTAAGCTCAGCTGGAAAATAGTCATCAACTTCAGGTCCATATTCCTTGATGAGACCGTAGCATTCTACTCCACAAAGTTTCGCTATCATATCATCAAACATCACCAATGATGTAAATCCAGTGTCATCAATAACACGGACTATGACTTTCATTCTGAAAGGTAGAGTTTTATTATTACGATAAAAGTAAATGAAAACAAAACGTTTGAAAAGGTATAAATTGTATAAGATACCAAAAGCATACATACTTCATCCCAACAGCAGTGATTTCCTTGTGTTTGATAATTGATGCTTGATAATCAGTGACATATATTATTTAATATAACTTCTACATGATATTCATCTTATACATATAAATAAATAACATACCTGTTTGATAATTGATGCTTGATAATCAATGACATATATTATTTAATTCTTGGTCTATGATAATAGAAAATCACAGTAATTGATTTAATCGACATTTCAGGTTATTGGTGTTGAACTGATTTAGGGTAAATGGTTCGGTTATAATTTATTTCGGGGATGAATTTGATGATGATAAAGGAAATTGGGTATGATCTGATTTAGGGTCGATTTATTTCGGTTATGAAATTGATTAGTTAAAATTAATTTGGGGAAAATTTTTTCGGGGATGATTTTAACGATGATAAATGAAATTGGGTGTGATATGATTTAGGTTTCATGTATTTCGGGTATGGAAATTATTAGGTAAAACTGATTTGGGGAAAATTTGATTGGAGGTAAATGAGGTAGGAGAGATTTTAGGGTGTTAATGCATTGTGGACCATTAGATTAAAAAAAATGCCACGTGGCAATTTTTAAAGATTTTTGTGAGGCTACTTGCCAAATCCAAACCTTGTTTTATATAGAGTAGAGATGTGAAAGATTTCTAGTTAATTGGCTACAAAAATTGTAGCCAAATTATCCTCACTGAAGTTTCACCTTCCAACATGCATGACTTTATATGATTTGTTTTTTTTTTCACGTTTTTTTTTTTTTTTTTTTTTTTTTTTTTTTTTTTGGGTGCAGTGATTTGTTTTTTACGTAACTCTTTAAGAAACCAACCTTATCAAATACTGTGGATGCTTATCATTAAAATATATATAAAACAAAAACATGCAGAAAATCATCAGCAAAAAAATCTTGATTAAATTGAAATTTGTCCAATTTTTTAAAATTCAAACTAGTTAAAATCATATCATTCATGAGCCTATGATGTTTTAATCCAGCATAAATAAAAATATTTATATGTCCATACCATGTACCTAAAAATAAATAGAAGTGAATTTAATAATGTTAGCTTTAAAGTTTTGTCATATGTAGGGAATTGCATAGTTTGTAAATACGAGGACTAGTCTTGCCAATAAGGCATAGATATCTTTGTATAAATACCCTCCTAGTTGTGTAGGAGGGTTTGGGATTCTCAGTGTTCTTTGGAGGTGTATGTGTTTTTCTTGACTTCTCTCTCTAGAAAAACATATACACCTCCGCCAATCTATTAATAAGATCATGTTTAAACTTTATCACGAGTTTCCCCGACCTCCCGAAAGTGAATCTTGGTCTCTACAATTGGTATCAAGAGCTAACCGGGTGGCTGCTCGTGGTGTTTTTAAGGTGATAAAGGTGATTTTTGTTGTGTTTTATCTCGGTTTTTCTTCATCTTCTTCATCAGCCGAGTCTAGTGCTATATTTGTGTTTAAATGAACCCAACAGTTGCGTTTTTATCATCAAAAACGTGAGCTTTTGTGGTTTTTTTTTTTCTGGATTCGTACGCAAATTTAAAGATTTATTGAGTTGGGTTGTGAAGGTTTGCTAGTTTTCACTCATATTTTGGTTTGGATGATCAAAATTTTGTGTTTGTTCTTGGTCTCTAGATCGATTATCATCAAGAAATCTTGGATAAGATTTGTTTTTGGATTATAATTGATTATTTTAGTCCTTGAATTATTGATGTGTAAGTCAAGTGGGTGAAAAGTTGTCTGTGAAAGCGTGGGCTTGTAAGAAAAAGGACATAAAGTGGTGAAAAGCAGACTTTCGAAATTCAGAAAGTCAACAAAAGTTTCGAAATTGCCATTATTCTCGCAATTGCTATTTCTTTCGAAATTGCAACATTCTTCGCAATTGAAGCTGCTTCTCGCAAATCAGAAAATATCGCATTCTTGTATAAGATTGTGATAGGTGCTCTTTCGAAATTGATTTCGGAATCGGTTTCGGAATTGGGTCATTCTCGCAATTGGTTTCGCAATTGCTTCTCGCAATTGGTCTCGCAATTGGAGCTGATTTCGCAATTCACCATCTTCTCGCAATTCAGCAAGTTCTTCGCAATTCAACCAGCTTTCGCAATTGGTCCTTCATCTCGCAATTGCAAAAAAAAAAAAAAAAAAAAAAAAAAAAAAAAAAGAGTTTTTTGGCGGGAAAATTTGAGTAAAATTTAAATTTGAGGAATGACTTAACGGTCAGTTTTTACGCGAGATTCAAATTCTGGTTCAAGAGTGAAAATTTTGGCCCAAAATTCAAATTTTTTGGCCAAAATTCGAATTTTTCGGGGAATTTTTGGCGTAAAAATTTCTTAAACTCAAATTTTTCCAGCATCATTAGAATGTCATTTTATGGCATATTTCACATCAAAATCACAAATAATATTATCGGACTGCACCTTCAACATCACCACGTATAGCCGAAAAGATCCTGATCAAGATTCACAATCAGATGACAATGGTCAAATTATCAGCTATGGCTACAAGGATGATGATTCATTATTACTTATTTAAAGTTGAAGTGGAATATCTCAGGTACGTGTACTTAGTATCTTGAAGATATCGGGGTTGGTTGGATGCATGATTCTTCGAGATCCTTGTTTGGGCACTCATGGGAATAGTGATTAAGTCTTGGGTTATCTAGTTTTCATAGGTCAAGGGGAGGATGGACGAAGACCTAGTTAACTATCACTTAAAGGAGATACGTTGTAGTACTCAGTGTCACACAAAGATGTGGATAATTCAAGAGATGTTCATATACTGTTAAGGAAGGATGGATGGGTATATGAAACGACCTATGCTATAAGGAGTTACGTTGTAGTGCTCAGTATAGGTTCTTAGTCACACGTTCGTGCAAGTTTAAGTCACAAGTTTGGGTTACTCTACTTCAGTCTCAAGTTCGTAATAGTGGGTTTTCTCCATCAGTAGTCACTACATAAAGCCGTTGTTTTTTATTCAGGAGGTAGATTGGGTATATCGACATCTTCTCACGGGCTGATATGATTCCTCATAAAGGGCTTCCAGTTTGTATTTCACGTACACATCAGTATGCTGATTCCGATTAATCGCAACCAGCAGGGGAGAGAAATGTACGGGCTGATCTCTCATGGGAAAAATAACTGGGATGCATTTGGTGAGATAAAGATGTTGATACCATATTCCCCCGAACTGCAGGGCACTCAGGGCATACAAATTATGAGGTTGTCAGTTTGGGGGAGAGCGCTAATTAGGGGAGAGCACACAGGGCACTCTGAATTAAACCCTAATTAGATTTGCTCACTTAGTTCGTCTGCAAGTAAAGAAATGGCGGCTGAGAAGATTATGCAAGCTGAACGAAGTAATGAAGTTTGAAGATCTTTCTCATGTTTTTGTATTGAATTTTACTTGTAGGGAACATTGTAAGCAATTCCCGTATGACATCACTTTGGGGAGAGATTGTTAGCTTTAAAGTTTTGTCATATGTAGGGAATTGCATAGTTTGTAAATACGAGGACTAGTCTTTCCAATAAGGCATAGATATCTTTGTATAAATACCCTCCTAGTTGTGTAGGAGGGTTTGGGATTCTCAGTGTTCTTTGGAGGTGTATGTGTTTTTCTTGACTTCTCTCTCTAGAAAAACATATACACCTCCGCCAATCTATTAATAAGATCATGTTTAAACTTTATCACGAGTTTCCGCGACCTCCCGAAAGTGAATCTTGGTCTCTACAAATAATTCAGTGTACTGCTTATTTTATCTTAACTCCTTTATAAAGATTATGTAACCTGTTGAAAATGTTAGAAAAAAAAGAGTTGCGAAATGTCGAAAATACCCTTTATTTTAAAGACTATCACTCTCTTCTCTTGTTGCCCCTCAGTATTTTGCCCCTCAGTATTAGTTAATTAGTTCTCTCTCATATACTTTCATATATTCACAGCATTCACTCCCACCTCTCTCTAAAAGTTCTCTCTCTCTCTACCTTCGAATACCAGAGAATACCAGAGGTAGTCCTTCGATTGCTACTTGGAATGTTGATTTGTGGCTACTTGGAATGTTGATTTGTATGTGTAGATGTTTATAAAGGAGTTAACGATTGTTCTTGTTTTAGGATATTTGTGGCTACTTGGAATGTTGATTTGTATGAATGGCTGCCACCACCCTACGCCTCCACCACCAGACGCTGCCACCATCCAACCACCCAACGGCACCACCAACCGACGCCACCTCCACCGGTATTTTGTAGATCGATACATTTTTTTCGTAGATCTTTAGTTTTTTTATAGATCGATACATTTTTTTTCTAGATCTATTGATTTTATTTGTAGATTTATATGTTTCTTTTATAGATCTAACGTTTTTGTTAATTTTTTTGTTAGTGCAGCCGTTTGCGACCACTTTTTGCCGCTTGCCATTGCTGTGGTCGCCGGAAAACTTGTGTCGCTGCCACTTTTTTGAGGTATGTTTCGTTATATATAGTTTTTATTTTTCGTTATAGATCTATAATAGGTTGTTTCGTTATCTAAAGGTTATTCGCCAATGTTTTGCTAGATCTAAAGGTTCGAATTTTTGTTAATACATAATTTTTTAATCTACTCCAATGATATTTTTTTAAGGTTATCTTGTGTTAGTTCTATAAGTTTTGTTGCTATTCCATTGAACTCGCAGGATGGAAGCTAAGTTGGAAATGGAGTGGTAAAGAAGTAATTTGGGACATGAGGGGAGCCGAGGCAACCGAGCAAGGGAAGTGTGACAAGTACTTAACTACATCATAGCTCCCACATTGTTGCAAGAGGGAGCCCGTGATTGTTGACCTTTTGCCCGGAGTATTATCGTCATTAAATCAAGATCCCGCTAATTCAATGGCCTCATTTCAAATGAACGTCCCTGGGTATACTTGTGGGAACGCTACTAAGGTTCCACCAACAAAGTATATATCTGCTAAAAATGTAACTTTGAATATAAATTATAGACGAGACAACTAGATTGGGATACATAATTTGTTGATGTTTGTGATTTCTTATTGCAGGGACATGGAATGTAATATGTACTTATTCACCCTTTCTTGCATCAGTGGCTCCAAAATGTTGTGTTTCACTATCTTCACAATTGTGCCATGTCCAACATGTAGCTGTGGTTGCCAAGGCGATTTAAGATCAACCTGTGTGAGGTATATGTTTAAATTCTCTAAGCTTTTTGGACGTTAATTAGTTCTAAAGGAGCTATGACGACGCACCATTTTGAACTTACACTTATTTTAAAATTGTAGGTTTGGTCAACCACATCCAATGCTGAAACTACCCAATAACGAACCATCGCCACCAATCGTATTAAGATATGTCCTCATGATCAAATTTGCTGCATCTCTTTGTGTAGTTTTTGTTTTTTTTTTTTTTTTTTTTTTTTTTTTTTTTTTTTTTTTTTTTTTGTAGATTGCAAGTTTGTGTAAATACTCCGTATGAAGTTAATGATATATTTTTTTTTCAAATTTGTTGTTAAATTTGGTTAGTAAAAGATTGTAAAGGATTGTAAATTTGGTTCGTACTTTTTAACATTTTATACACAAAGCTCTATACACTATTATAACTTACTTTTCATATCAAGCATGAATCAAAATTAATATATCTTTTGCATTCGGTATTAGCAGAAACATGTGAGGCAAAACATATTCTACTCATTCCTTACTCAAACACCAACTCACACTTGTCTATTTAAAATTGCAACATTCTCTTTTAGTGTTACACTAGCTCGACAAAAAGAAGCACAACACCTTTTTTTTTTTTTTTTTAAAAAAAAAAGCAATACAACTCACACTTGCCTATTATTTAAAATGCAACTTTCTTTTTTATGTCCTAATCACACGACACAACACAAACAATTACACACAAACTAAAAACAATATACAATCATTTAACAAATATAACTATTTCCTCTTGTATCTTTGTTGGCCAACACAAAAACCCTCAGACAACACTCTTTACATAATTTTTTTTCTCCTTGTATTGTCTTGTAATTCGTCACTCACACAAACACAATAAAGACTCACGCAACACACACAACTTTTCTTCTCCCTCGTCCCAAAAACAGACAACACACCCACACACTCTCTCTTTTTCAAGGCCACGCATGCAATACATATTCCTTGACATCCTTTCTTGTGTTTGACACCATGCAACCCATGTGTGTCTCTAACTCTTATCCGACAAATATTGACAGCCATACCTTCTTCAACCATGAAAGAACTCACAACTCAAAAACAAACACATTTCCTTTCTCTTCTTGTTGAAAAACAAAATAATAATCTTCACAAGCTTTCAAATAGCACGCCAAGTTCGTGTACCCCACGCCTAAAACAAAATAATAATCTTCACAATCTTTGGTATGTACGCCTTGACTGTCAATGAAACAAGAAGAAATTAATTGAAAGAAAAAATAAGGACAAAATTAACCACATGATATGCAACATGAACAACTTGCAGCAAATCTTGAGTCAACTATTTCAAATACGGAAAATTAATAATTGTGGCTTTCTAGGACAAGAAGAATGGGAACTACTAATATTTTAGAGTCAACTATTTCAAATACGGAAAATTAATAATTGTGGCTTTCTACGACAAGAAGAATGGGAACTACTAATATTTTAGGGTATTAAAGAAAAACAAAATAATAATCTTCACACCCTTTCAAATAGCACGCTTCTTGTACCCCACGCCAAATAAAATGGGGAATGGGCAGATATATTTTAATAATAAATGTAAACAAACATAGCATTGAAAATGAAACAGAGTTAGTACAAGAGCAATTTTATCCACTAAAAATGAGCATGTTGACAGCATTAATGATATGTTGATTGAAAGATTTCCTGGCGAAGAGAAGGTTTACTATAGTTTTGATGAAGCAGAAGACGACACCCACAACTTCTATCCTTTGGAATTCTTAAACTCGCTCAACGTGAGCGGGTTGCCCCCTCATTGCCTGCGTTTGAAAATAAGATGCCCGATTAACAAACAAGAAACAGTAATCTAGGACCTTTTGATCGAGCAATATTATCATTTGAAGTCTGTGCCATGGTATCCGCCGCAACGCGCGGGTACCATGCTTATTTAGTCTACTCCTATGCTTATCTGCTTTTCGTAACCACAGTTTTTTCAACAAATTATTTTATGTTTATCTAAGATGAAAAATAGTTATTTATATAACAATATCATATTTGCTCATTTGGTATTGTGTTAAACTACATTTCACTATCATATCTCTCTTATATATGAGATTTTTAAAAAGAATAAAAGTGTTGATTTTGAAAAAGTATAAACAGACAGTGTAATTAATAAAACTTTAGTTGTTAAATTTTAGATAAATTATATTAATTTAAATAAACTTGTCAATTTTCATAGTTTTAGACAACTTTATAAATTTAATATATACCCGTAGAAAATTTATATCCGTTATACTCTTAATTTTATAAAAAAATTAAAATAAATACAACATATATGTTGTTTTTGTTTATAAATATAATTATCAGTATATATTTAATTAATGGAGCAAATGGCATAAAAGACACTAAACTAAGGGTCCATTTTCAATTAGGTTACCATTTTTTTCTTGCATAGAAAGGCGCCTAACAAATTTAGGCCTTTACTAACTTTCGTTAACCCACTTCGATAGTAAATTACATGTTTGGTCCTTAAATTTTTTTTTCTAAAATATTTTTTTTTTCGAAAATATTTTTTTGAATTTTTTTTATGTTTTTTTTTTTTTTTGAAATTTCTTTCTATAACCTTTTTTTTTGAAATTTTTTTTCGAAAAATAAAATTTAGAAAAAAAAAATATCGAAAAAAAAAAGTTTTTGAAAAAAAATTTCGGAAAACAAAATTTTTTTTTTTTTTTGAAATTTTTCTTCCAAAAACTTTTTTTTTCCAAATTTTATTTTTCGAAAATATTTTTTCAAAAAAAAAATTAGATAAAAAAATTTCGAAAAAAATGTTATAGAAAAAAAAATAAAAAAATATTTAAAATTTTCAAAAAAATATTTTCGTTAAAAAAAGTTTCCAAAAAAAATATTTTCGAAAAAAATATTTTAGAAAAAAATTTTAAGGACCAAACATGAAATGATTATACGAATTCAAGGACCAACCATGTAATTTACTAACGAATTACGTTAACGAAAGTTAGTAAAAAAACCTATATCGGCTGAAAATTTTGTTGGGCGCCTTAAAAAAAAAAAAAAAAAAAAACCTGATTGGGAGCGGACCATAAGCTGAAGTACTCTTTATTTAACCTAGTGGTACGTGAATTACAAATCAAGACTTTACGTGTTCATGTCTCAAAATAGACGTATCCTATATAAAGCGAATGCATACAATGCATGTCGCTGATATGGCTGGTCGTTAATAAAACTTGGGGAAAGAGTCTTTCTAACATTTGGTTTTTGCTTGATGTAGTGTCTTAATAAAGCAAGCTTAGATTTGTAATCTAGACAAAATAGTACATTTGAAGAAAATGTTTATTAGCTGCTGTAACAAAAGTTTCACCTCCTTTAATATCTAGTCTTTTTCGTTGAAAAACATTATTGTTGAGTTGTTGATTCCACGTCTCGTGTAGGATATTTTCATGGACTAAAGTTTTAGGGTGAGTTTAGTATGCTGCCATGAATCACAATCGATATCGGTATAAGATGGGTCACTCACCTATGATAGATTCATATCTCCTCTCTTGAACTCCTATGGAGTATGAACAATATACATATTTCATTCTCATATATGTGGGCCCCTCATCTTAACCAAACTCTTAGAATCATTGCCACTATGATTCCCTCATTCCCATAGGGGATACCAAACGCACCCTTAAGTATAATTAGTTTGGGCTAATTCTCTAAAAAAGCAACATAGTTGTCAAAAATTGCAGTTCTGCGTAGCGAACTAAAAAAAAAAAAAAAAACTCTTGTAAACACTATGTTGACACTTTTGTCTTTCTTTAAGTAGTATGACCATTTTACCCTTCCAAATTACATAAATGGTCCCTCTGGGTTTATGAAAATTGCATCCACCGTCCCTAGGCTAAATTACATAAATGGTCCCTGTCGTTTAGAGAAAATTGCGTCTACTGTCCCTATTTTTTTTTTCCAATTTTATTTTTTTCGAAATTCTTTTTTTTCATTTTTTTTCTGAAATAATTCTTTTTTAGAAAACTTTTTTTCCTGACAAGTGAAAAAAAAAATTTGTAATATTTTCTAATAAAAAAATTTTCGATAAAAAAATTCACTTGTGACGACAAAAAAAAAAAAAAAAAAAAAAGTTAATAAAAAACAGGTGAAAACATACAAAAATAGACTAAAACGTATAAAACGTAACAGATCCAAAAAAAAATATTAGGGACTGTGGATGCAATTTTCGCTAAACCACATGGACCATTTATGCAATTTACCCTAGAGAAGGTGGATGCAATTTTCAAAAATTTAAGGGTAAAATGGTCATCACAATTTCTTTTTTATCTTTATTACTCAAATAAAGACAAAAATGTCAACATTAGTGTTCAAAAGAGTATTTTTTTTTAGTTCACTACGCAGAACTGTCATTTTTGACAACTATGATGCTATTTTATTGAATTTGCCGAATTAGTTTTTAGTGATACGAGTGAACTTCTGCCATCACTACATTGGGGGTTTAGGTCCTTATTAGTTCATGATCAAGTCGATGATATATAAATGGCATGATCCATACGATAATTTATGTGTAGTCAAGCCGATAATCATATACTATCTCCGTCTCATATTAACTGTACACAATGACTTTTTTTTAAGTCTTTCTTCTTCAACTTTGATTTTAAATATATTTGTTTGTGTTATATAATACTTGATGAAAATTATACTAATGAAAATACGTTTAAAAACTTATTTCATTCATATATCTTGCATCAAGTATTATATAACACGAACAAAAATATTTAAAGTCAAAGACTTAAAAAAGTCAATGTGGGACAGAGAGAGTACAAGTTGTACCATGTGTGCTTGGCACGATTGGAAGGTATTGAATCACTAGTGATTCTTAAGATATAAAGATTATAAGCACCATGCTAACAGATTTAACTAACATGAAAGCCAATACAGTATTTCATTTCACTGGCTACGTTTAGTTTCAAAAGCATTGGTTACACCATCTTTGCACAGATGGGTTGTGACACCTACTTTTCACATAACCATAACATTATCAATGTATTGTAACTGATACACTTAACGTGTCACATGAATGCTAATCGAATCATCTTTGACAACAAAGCAAAAGAACATGACAAGATGTTGAACTTTAAAATCCAAAGTATTAAATATCCATAAATACGACTCTTAAACAAAAGTAAAGTATTAGCATCTAAAACAAAAGATAAACAAGCTTAGATTTTCAGTGTTCAAAACCCATAATCTGAGTCCTAAAACAGTGGCTTGCAAACAGATTCTAGGCATACCTTCTTCACCTGAAGAACATTAACAGGTGCAGTCTCATTGTCATGGAGCCATTGGGTTGTTTCGGAAATAGCATCCTCAATTTTCTTCAAGCTCTCTGGATGCAACCTCTTCTTGATATTGTAGTCATTTATTTTACTCTTCATGTCATATAAGCAATCCTCTAATGCATTGTATGCATTCACTTTCTTCTTGAATTCTTGGTCCTCAAGTTTGTACCTCTCAGCATCTTTTATCATCTTCTCAATCTCTTCCTTGGATAATCTCCCGTTTTCTCTGGTAATGGTGATTTTCTCTGTTTTACCCGTTGATAATATCTTTGATGTGACTGTGAGAATACCATCAGCATCTATTTCAAAACAATCTTCGAATTCTATGTGTCCCTTGGGAGCAAGTGGTATTCCTGAAAATGAGAACTTCCCCAACAGATGGTTTTCTGTGGATTTGGCCCTTTCACCTTGGTACACCATAACAGATGCTGATGATTGATTGTCTTTACCTGTTAAATAGATTTTTGATTTTTTTGTAGGTATCGGAGTGTTCCGAGGGATCACAACATCAAATTCGTCTCCTTTTAAACCTACACCAAGTGATAAAGGAGTGACATCCAATAGTAACAATTCACGGACACTCTTATCACTGTTACCACTTAACTTTGCAGCCATAACGGCTGCCCCATAAGCAACAGCCTCGTCAGGGTTCACACTCTTACATAGCTCTTTTCCCTCAAAAAATTCCTGCAGCATATGTTGGACCCTTGGTATTCTAGTTGAGCCACCAACAATAATTACCTCATGCACACATGATTTCTCCATCTTAGCATCAGTTAAACATGTTTTCACAGTATCAATGCACTTTTTAAACGAATCCATGTTTAGCTCTTCAAATTTAGCTCGAGTAAATTTCATAGAAAAATCAATCCCATCATACAAGCAATCCAAATCAATTGAAGTCCGAGTAGTACAAGAGAGCATCCTTTTTGCTTTCTCACACGCACATCTCAACCTCCCTAATGCTCTCTGGTTTCCAGTTAAGTCCTTATTATATTTCCTCTTGAATTCCTGAACACAATGACTCACCATCAACAGCTTTCACCTGAAAGATACCCCCATCCTCAATAGTCATTAAAGAAACATCAAATGTACCCCCACCCAAATCAAAAACAAGCACAGTATTTTTGTGAAAAGTCACAGACTTGTTGTCTAGACCATAAGCAATTGCAGCTGCTGTAGGCTCATTGATCATGCGAATGACGTTTAATCCAGCAATAGCGCCAGCGTTCTTTGTTGCTTGACGTTGTGAATCATTAAAATAAGCTGGCACCGTTATCACTGCATCTTTTACAGCTTTTCCAAGGTACGATTCGGCAGTTTCTTTCATTTTGCCAAGAATCATCGACGAAACTTCTTCAGCCAAGAATTGCTTCTCTTGACTCTTATAGGAGACAACAATCTTTGGTGTGTTTTCTGGTCCTTGAATGATCCTAAAAGGCCAAAACTTCATGTCGGCATGCACTATGGAATCACTAAATTTTCTTCCAATCAGCCTCTTTGCATCTGAGAATCCACGGTTAATTAGGAAATAACAGAGTAGAAATAGTCTTTGTCAACAAATAATTCAATTCCCTGGAATATCACTAAGACTAGATAAACTGACTGTTAAAGTTCAAATTTTCAATTTTGCCGTTTACATATTAAGAAAAAATTTCGATCTTACAGACTCGTGCAGGCATTACTAACAAGGTGATGTTTTTTTAAGCTTGCTTTGTACTGTACATCTTAAACACTTAAGAAGTTTCAAAAAGCTTCAGCGAAGTATCCCTTCTCCTAATAAGCTTATAACACTTTCATATAAGCTGCCAAGTTGTCTAATATAATTTTTCAAATTAGATGAAGCTTTTCAATGTGTTATTAAAAGAAAGTGCTTATGTTTATACACATATTTAGGATGGGAAGAGTGCTAAACTTCAAAACTTTTTTCTTTTATGAGCGGCAACAATATTTCTTTTATTAAACTTACAAGATGCTAGAAAAACATAGAAGAAAAGAAAGAGTAAACATCAAAACTTACTATTTTTGATTATCGAAAAGCTCCCTAAAACCATTATTTAAAAAAAAAGAAAAAAAAAAAAAAAAAATCCTATTAAACCCTTTAATTAACACAAACAACCAACCCTATAGCCTTGTAGTTTCTTAAAGCTTCAACCCAACATAAACAAAAATCTTAAACCCTAAAACACTAAAAGAAGATTCAATGTATGTATGTTCACAATAAAAACGAGTAGACTGACCAAAAATTGTGTTACGAGGGTTCATTGCTGCTTGGTTCTTGGCACCATCACCAATAAGACGTTCATCATCAACAAAAGCAACAGTTGAAGGAGTGGTTCGGTTGCCTTGATCGTTTGGTATGATCTCGACACGATGATGCTTCCAAACAGCCACACATGAGTATGTTGTTCCGAGGTCAATGCCGATTGCCGGTGAGTCATTTTTACTTCCGTCCATGTATTCAAAGTAGGTGTTTCACGTTTTACCGCAACAATTATCTATTTAAGTCATGTCATGATAATAAATATTTAAAAAGTTTTGATAAGAATCTAAAAGATTGTTTTTCAAATTAAAAACAAGTTAAGTATAATTATAAGAGAACTCCGAAGTTCAAAATTTTCAAGTCATTATAAATTTATTTTTCCTTTGCTAGAATTATTTAATAAAATCTCAAACTATTCTTATCTTCTCGCATATCAGTTTATCAATAGCTTAACGCCTTAACCAATAAGTTGAGCAATATAAAACTAGCGCCCAAATAAATCATCTTCAAACTTTAACTCCAATACATCAACCTTTTTTCAACCACTCTATCCGATGCTCTAAGAAAAATCACAAAAGATACTCATATTCTTTAACTTTTTATCACAAAGTGATAATAAAATCAAAGTTTCACAAAATACACTTATATTTTCTCTCCGAAAATGTGCGATTCTACTGTGTTTTCTCTTACATTTTGGGAGTATTTGTAAAATCTTGCATGGTATGAAGCCAAAATAGAGAAAATTAAAAGCCAACGCTAGTTGTCGGTAAATTTTAGCTAAACAGTCACTCTAAAAGCAAAATTACACAAAATAAAATTTTGATGTTTTACCATTTTGCGATTTTTTATAAAATCTTGCAAGGTTTGAAATGAATCTCACATGATATGAGACTGGAATAGAAAAAATTTAGGGTAAATTGCAAAAACCGTCCTTATGGTTTGATGAAATCGCATGTATAGGCCAATCTTTTCGAAAGTGCTGACATAGTCCCCGTAAAGATCTTTGTTAGAGACGATAATTGCACACCGAAATTCTCCACAGGGACTACGTCTGCATTTTTGAATAGATTGGACTACACCTGCGATTTCATTAAACCACAAGGACGATTTTTGCAATTTACTCAAAATCTTAAATAAAATAGTAAATTCAATGTATAGTCTCTGTCGTTATACTAAAGTTTCGCATTTAGGGTATGTTTGTTTCATTAAGATGTGGCTAAAAAGTCTAAATCTGACTACCACATATTACCGGTAAGAGGTGGCTAAAAAGTCTAAATCTGAACGAAATAATGTTGTTTGTTTTTGTAAAATTGTCTGAATGATTTTAAGTGCTCGTTTCTGCAATTCATTTATTAAACTAACGCAATGCGATAATAAGTAACTTATGTAAATATGAAACAAGACTTTTTATCATAAAATATATCTTTAGATTTCATAATTTAAAGTGATGGTCATTCACTTAGTTACGAACTTTGTAATATATGGGCTTATGTTAGATTTATTATCATTTGTAAAAGTCCAATACAATGGACTCAAGCCCAAGCCCACACAAAAGCCCACAAGGCAAAATCCTTGTAGTATTTAAAGTTCAAAATGCCTCATTTAGGCAGTGGTGCAAAGGTATGTGTGTGTGTTCTTAATAGAAAAAGATTAAACATTTCCATCTCTCTAAATATATCATTCGATCCATACACCATTGTCCCATCTCTTGTCTTGTGATTAACGCCCCATATTAGTGTGACAAAGAGTATTCTCAGCTACAACAAGTGGTATCAACAGCCGGTCAACGAGGTAGGAAGTTCTTGTGTTCGAATCTTGTTGAAAAAATACACTTTGGTGCGTTGCATTTTCTGTGAAACAAGACCATTTGTGTTTTGTGTGGCTACTGTACGCAACATCAAAGTGAAAAGGTAGTATTTTGTGTTTGATCATCAAGCCTAAAACACCCACTGTAATTTTTCTTTAAGTAGAAAAGTCACATTTTGTGTTTTTAGCTTCGATTCATACGCAAGATCAAAGAAAAAAGTTGTGTTTGTTCTTGGTTTTGCGACCTGGTATATGGTTAAGTGAGTATCTCTCATTTGTTAGTTGAAAAATCTGTACTTTTATTGGTGTTCATAGCGTCTTGGATCGAAAGAAGTTAAGGTTGAATCACTTTTTGTGTTTTTCAATATTATAATTGTAATATCTTTGATACAATTGGTTCAAGAGGGCAAAATTGTCAGGAATATTAGATATTGGGTGAAAAGTTGTCAGGAGGATAAGGCTTCACGTGGGCACAAGTACTCAAAAGTCAAAAAGTGGGAAAAAGTGAAAAGTTTCGGAATTGCACAAGATTCTCGCAATTGCAGTACTCTGTCGCAATTCAGCTGATCTCTCGCAATTGCTTCTGTCGCAATTAGGGCTGCGTATCGCAATTAGGTCTCGCAATTTGTGTATCGGAATTGGTCTCTTTTATCGCAATTGGGTCTCGCAATTGAGCAATTGTCTCGCAATTCAGACTTTGTCACAATTCAAGAGCTGTCTCGCAATTGGTGCAGTTTTCTCGCATTTCAGTTTCGCAATTGGTGTTGTTTTATCAAAATTGATCTCGCAATTCACATTTTGGACTCGCAATTGATGCAATTTTCAGAATTGGCAACTTCAGTCCTTGTACTTTCAGCTGCCTTAAGAGATCTTTCGAATTTGACACTTTTGGCCCTCGCAATTGTGTTTAAAAGACTTCAAAGTTAGATAACTTTTAAGGATTTGATTCGAACGTAATTTCGTCAACTCGAAAGTGAACTCGGTATTTTTACTCTTGTATAAGAGTGTAAAATACTTCGACAAACGGTTATCTACCCTCTTGTATAAGAGTGTTAGATGTTATATAAATTACTAATTTATATAAATTAGATATATTTCAATCTAAATTGATATTTTACCATAATTTGTATAAATTTTGGTCAAATTGAAATTTCTATAGAAATTGTCGTGTTTATCTAAATTGTAATTTACATATCTTTTGTCGAGATTGTAAACTTTTGACTTTGTCTTAATTATACTTGAATCAAGTTTCGTAACGTTATTTAATTTGTTACAACTTCAACGACGATCATCAACAACACATCAAGACTTCACAACAAAAACCAAGTTTAACCGTCAACAACCTCAACTCCTATTTCGTTGCAACGATCCTGAATCAACTTTGTCACACATCTCAAGAAAATGGAATCGAGTTCTCAAGAGAGACAAATGTCTCCGGTTATGCAAAACTCTATTCGCTCAAATGAACGATGTCTCATACACTTTAAAGCAATCAAAAGTCTATGTGAGAGACTCACAAACGCAAAAATGTCAATAGTGGAATCATATGCTTTTGATCGAATGTTTGCTAGACTCCTTGAACCTGAAATGGATTATAGCACATTCAGAGAGAAACTATTGAATAACATATTTCGAATAGAGAACCAAATTGAACGAGGATTTGACTGCACTAAAACATATCAAGCATTCAAGGCGCACTTTAAATGGTTTTTTCGACTTAGATTTCAGAATAGTCAAAAAATATCCGGGTTATGATTCTAATATCCAAACTTGGAGTGGATGCGTCACAAGTGACCTGGAAGCTGAAACGTTTAGAAATGAGTTACGTTGGAGAATAGACTTACTGGAATCACAGCTTACTCAAAGATCACTTCATCTGAAAGAAGTGCGGGAAGAGAAGCAAGTGATTGAACGGGAAAGAATTGAAATGGAGAAGCAGGAACGGGAAAGAGAGCAAATTGAAAGAGAACGGCTCTTAAAGGAATCAGTGGGAAATGAGAAAGAGGCAAACAAAGAAGAAGAAAAGGTCGATGAGGGTACAACATCTGATGCTAGCTTGGTCTTCACGGAAACAGACACATCTTCAGAACAGCATGTTGAAAGCAGCACTCCAAGATACGATTCGGATGCTGAGGGTTCACACGGGAATGAAGCTGTTTGGGATACTGAAGCTGACCACATCAGACTTTCATCCGACATTGCAATTGTGGCTACGGTACAACATTCAAACGATCATGATAATGTTGATTTGTTCGAGAATATGTTTGTTCATGACAAGACACATCCTGCGCATCCAGAGTCCATCAGTGACACATATGTGGTGGAACAGGTTGATAGTAATATCACTCCTACAACCCCAGATATGGATCCTAATGGAGGTGAGCCTGCCCAGGATGGATCTTCTAATGATCAAGATCATGCCATATTTGCTTCTTTAATCCATAATTTCAAACATGAACTTGAAAAGTGCAAAGAGGACAATCGCAAAACTAAGCAAACAAACATCTCATTGTCCAAAGAGCTTGAAAAATTAACAAAGGGCAAAGACACTGAAATCTCAAACCTTAAATCTCAAGGTCAGAAATATGTGGAGAGAAATTTGGGCCCTGCTAACAGAAAGGTCCAAGAGCTTTTAAAAGAGAATGTTGAACTAAAAATGAGATACTCAATGCTTCAGGAAAACACTTCAAATCTTAAGATTCTTAATACAAAACTTGAAAATGAAAATCAAGAGGTTTTAAAACGTTCAAACAATCTTGAAGAAAAACTTCGAAAAACAGACCAAAGTGCTCAAACTCTTCAAATGATGATTCCTAAAGCTGAGAAAGTCCATAAGGGAAAATCAGGAATTGGTTTTGAAAATACAGATCAGGTGGAACATAAATTTTTGCCGCCTGATGCTCTGTTCATATCAGAAGAAGATGAAAAATTGGCAGAGGAAAAACGCTTAAAAGTCAAAAGAACAAAAAACCCACTCTCGTACCAAGGCTTTGTGTATGGTTGTATACAATTGTCAGAAATACCAAAGCCACCTTTAAAAAGAAAAGAAACAAATGTGAAAAGATTTTTCAAAGAAGTTCAACTTGCTACTTATGATGCTAATTTATGGCAAAATAAAGCAAGGAAACAGTTTTGAAATCTTAAATATCACATTGACCACACGTTAAAGGTCATTTGGTCAAAACAACAATACAACGAGAGTGACTACCGTCGTCTCATGTCATCAGACGCTTGGCTAAAAAGGGAAGTCTGTAAGTATTTAAAAGATGAGATTTAACCTCTTGTGAAAAATATCAATTTCAGTTTTGAACATTTTGAAAAATTTCTTGTCACTGAAATGAGAGAAGATTTAAAGTACATCCATTCTCTTGAAGATGAATTTGATGCAAAATGCTTAAATCTTGATATTCAAAAAGAATTTTTCACAAATCAAATTGAGTCATTCAAATCGGTGTCTGTCAGCCTTGAGCATGAGAATGTGGATTCTGAACATACATATTTCTTGAAATCTGAAAATATTTGTTTCAAAAGAAAAATCACTGAACTTTCAAAAGAAGTAGCTGAAGTAAAAGAAGAATTGTCAAAAAGAATTGTTTCTTCTAAAAAGGAACAGATTTTTGAAGAAAAGTGTGATGATGCCAAAATCAACTTTGATTTGGATGAAATTGATACAAAAAACATTGAATTGGAACATGCTGTGGCATCATTACAAAAAGAAAATGAGCATTTGAAACAGACTTACAAAAACCTGTTTAATTCAATCAAGCGTTCACGTGTTCTGAATCAAAAATCAAACACGAAACAAAAGGAGTCTGAAGTATTGATGCCTCAAGTTACAAAAGTTTCCTATCCAAATCCCCTGTTTGATTCTGATTCTCCCGAGTTTGAAACAGAAAATGCAAATCATGTGCTTCAAACAAAAGTACTTGAGCTTGAAACTCTTTTAGCTCAACGAACAAACGATCTTGAGGATGCAAAAACTGATCTTTTCAACAAAACGAACAAATTCGAAACATATTTTGAAAGACTTGAAAAAGAAAATATTGTTTTCGAACGAAAATTGGCTCGTAAAACGGATGATTCAAAAGCCGAAAAAGATCATTTTTTGAAACAAATTGCTTCTTTGGAATCTAAATTGGCATCTCAAGATCTTCTTCAAAAAGAATACAGTGATTTGCGATCATCATACAATGCCTTAAAAACAAAGTTTGATGATCTTAACCGTTCAAAAGGAAAAGCTCCAATTTCAAATCTTTCAACACCCAAAGTGAGTGTTTCAAAGAAGGTTTACACGGGTGAATCTTCAAGACCAAGACCATTTTCGAAAAAGGTTTCTCAGTTTACTACCTATTCTTTGCAAAAAGGAAGGAAGTTCACAAAGAAACCAAGATTTTCTGAAACACCTACTCCTCCAAAGCTTTCAAGGTCAAACATGTCTCATGAAGAGACTTCGAGATTTCAAACTCCACAATCTCGCTTTACATGGGTAAGGCAAGTGTGGAGACCAAAGCAAAGTCCTTCAAACTCTGAAAAACTTCCGCTGCAAAACAAGAATGACTATGCTTTGAAAAAGATTTTTAAATCTCCGTTGATTCCACGAGTGTTATTTCCAGATGAAAAACCAGTTTTCAGTCCTCGTTGGAATTCAACTTCTTTAAATCAGATTGACACAACTTACAAATGGATTGCAAAACATGCTAAACCCCTTGGTGCAGTGCTCAAATGGGTTCCAAAAGTTGTTGTCTAATCTGGTTCAAATGGCTTTTGTTCAATTCAGTTCAAAACCCGCGCTTCATTAATGGCTTCTGAACACATCAGTTCAGGACCCGATCTTCAAAGAAAGGAAAGTGCTTCATCAAAAAATTTCGAGCGCTTATCCTAAAATCAATGGCTTGTAAGTATTTCAGCTTACAACCCGGGCTTCAACGTTTTGGCTTATGTACACATAACAGTGCATAACCCGTTTTTCAAAGAAAGGACCCTGTTGTACGCTTTATTGCAACAATCCTAAAAAGAAAAAGAAGTTTTCATGCAAAGTTTATCAAACCAAACTTCTTAATCTTAAGCAAAATTTTATTCAAATATTCTTCAAAAGGTTTTTCAAATCTTTTCAAAAATTTTGCTTAAGATTTTTCAAATCGTTACTCCCCACTTGCTCCAAAGTTTTCCTAAATGTTACATACAATGCAAGTTTTGAGGGGGAGTATTCAAAAAACAAATTTTGTTCCAAAAAGTTCATGCATATCAGTTTCTCCCTATTAGCTTTCACAAAAACAATGATTTTAATCAAACGGTATCAAAAATACCATTGAAATGCTATTTTTGAGGGGGAGAAATGGGATTAAAATGTGATCATGGTTCGAATCTCAAAGGAGCTCATCAGAAAGACTCAGTTTAACCCTCGAATTGACGAAATCTAAATGTCAGTAATCGAAAAGACTAGTCCAGGACGGGTAATAATTTCAAGATGGTTACCCATTGATGTAAACGTGTCTCGCAAAGGACTTGTCTGAGTAGAATGTACCAATTCGAGAGATGATCATTGAATATGACCGGGACGGGTAATAATTTCAAGCTAGTCTACCTAGTGATGTAAGCGTGTCTCGCGAAGGTCATGTTCATCGAAAATCGATCATTTCAAAATGTGCGAACTCTACCCAACATGTGCAATTTATTTAAAAAATGCATGAGCACATGTGAAGGGGGAGTGTTACAAAAACGCAAAACTCTCAATGTGATCTAAATGTGTTTTCTCATAAACATGTTGAGAGAGTTTCAAATGGTTTTATGGCAAGTGATCAACAAATCTAGGATAATCATGGAGTAATAAGGTGATTATGGTTAGGTAATGTCTAATGATCCGCCAGAACCGGAGGGATCTACCCAAGGACAATTCCAATAGTTTAGAATTAGAAGTCCTTAGGTATGATTGGAAAAAGGAGCAAACGAGAAAGGAGAAAGAAGGGGTTGAAGAATTAAAAAGAAAAGTTTTTGTAAGGGTGAAAAGAAATAGCCCTCCATGAAAACTTAGGAAATACACCGGGTCAATACATATGCTATCGGTAATCACTAAGGTGATACTGATATTGAAGACAAGACGTCATGGACCCAGTGACGCGGTGCACAAACCCCTCCAAGCCACTCAGATATCTCTTAAAAGATATTTGTTTCATTTCTCACTGAGATCAATGCATAATCTATCGACCTCTCACTCCGAGATGAGTTGATATTGAAAAGGTGGCACTCTGCTCCATGCCTCCGACGACTAAAACCAAAACGCACATTATTGAGTCTAGAGCCATGAGATTCATCAAAGATCTCTTAGGAACACTTTCAATAAAATACACTTGTGTTCGCCAAAAAGGACATAAGTTGTAAGTGTCATAATGAGATCTGAACCTAGAAAGAGCTGGACGATTTATTGCTAACTGTTTTATGCAGGTACTGAAGAAAGTCCATCGATCATCGTATGTCTCAACATCTACATTGGAAGAAACGACGCTGTAAATACATGAAGATGTTGATCAAGGCAAAGAACAATCCAAAAGTCGATACGATGAAGATCACAATGCATGAAGGAACAAAGAATCACAAAGTTCAAGATGCTGAAGTATAAAGATCTAATCACGTAGTGCATCTTTTGAATGACCATCCCTTAGGGGGAGATTGTTAGCTTTAGATTTCATAGTTTAAAGTGATGGTCATTCACTTAGTTACGAACTTTGTAATATATGGGCTTATGTTAGATTTATTATCATTTGTAAAAGTCCAATACAATGGACTCAAGCCCAAGCCCACACAAAAGCCCACAAGGCAAAATGCTTATAGTATTTAAAGTTCAAAATGCCTCATTTAGGCAGTGGTGCAAAGGTGTGTGTGTGTGTTCTTAATAGAAAAAGATTAAACATTTCCATCTCTCTAAATATATCATTCGATCCATACACCATTGTCCCATCTCTTGTCTTGTGATTAACGCCCCATATTAGTGTGACAAAGAGTGATTATCGACAACAACATTATCATAAATATAACATAGTTAATAAACAATCAAATATATTATATTAACACAAGTCTTCAATATCTTGTCGAATAAGAGGAAGTAAGATAAGTCTCCCACCTTTTATTGAGTAAGATGTTATATGTGTAACTGAATCTGACTCAAAAGAAAAAAATAAACAACACAGATGTCTGACCGCCTCTTACCACCTCTGACTCAGTAAGAGTAAGAGGCTAGTAAGATGTTTTTTTTTTTTTTCAAAAAACAAACACACTCTTAGTCTCTAAGTCTTTAAATTATACTAATAGTCCTTGTAGTTTTCAAATTTTCACACCTATGGTCCAAAACAACATTTGCATTTTTTTAAATGACAATAATACCCTTCAATTTTACCCAAACACCCTCTTAGGCTACACATGCATATCTCTTTAGTACGCATAAAGCGTGTTTCTCCTCTTCAACCACTCATTGAGCGGAAACTTGAAAAGTAATTAACTAAACAATGTTGGTAACAGATAAAATAGCAAGGTTGGATCAAGTGGTTAACACCCTTGCCTCTGGAGACAGAGGTAAAGGGTTCGATCATCACCCCTTGCAAGGCCGGAGGTCCTTCTCTACCTTTGGTAAAACCGGAAACAGCCTATCTATCTTAGGTAGGGGTAAGGCTATCTACGCCTCAACCTCCCCCATACACTGTGGAAGACGGTATTGGGACCCATAACCCGTGAAAGACAATATTAGGAGTTACTTTACTTTAGTTTTCTTATTGTTGGTAACAGATACACTAAATAAAAATTTAAAAATTTAAAATATAGCAATCGAAGTGTGCCAACAAGTAAAATTAAAATCTAGAACTTCAATAAATTCATGTTTTATAATCTTAAATTATGTATCTTATTTTCAGAGTGAATGGAAAGTTATATAGTAGCTATCAAGATTCTTCAAGACGCAATTCAAATTTATGTGTCATTTTTTTATATAATTCAAAGGAGAATTATATGTATATCTTTTTTAAAGTTCAATATTACGTAATTATCCTTTTTATTTACATAAATATCCTTCTCACTTTTATAATTAAATCAATATCCTTCTCAAACTTTTTTAATTACATCAATATTTTTCCCAAACTTTTAAATTCTCGTATATATCCAGAAATCAATTAAATTATGATTATATTGATTTTAAATTCAAAAATATTATTTATCTATGATATTCATCATAATTATATTATTCATATATTTTTTGGCCTCGATTGATGAAAGAACATGATGACGTAATTACAAAAGTTCGGATATATATATATATATATATATATATATATATATATATATATATATAAGTTCGGATATATATATATATATATAGGGTGCGGTTCTAGAGAAAAGTGTAATTAGATAGAAAAGTGATGAAAAAAGTTACAGGGTAGATTTTAATAACAATCGAAAGTTCAGGGTAAAATTTGAAACAATGCAAACAAATACGGAGTAGCTGGTAACCATCATATACGAACACACACAGTTATCATTTCTCTCCCGATTCAAAACATACACACTCACGATTGAAACACACACACTCACCGTCAGCACCACCACCACCGTCGCCACCATCTTCCCTCGTGTCACCCCGCCACCGTCACACCGTCACACCATTAAGCCCATCAAATTAACTCCATATTCGTCCAATTCACATAATTCTCTATCGATCGATACCAAATTCCACTCAATTTGACCATCAATTCAATTTATAGGGTTAGGGTTTGATCATTAATTTTGAAATTAAAGCCGGTTCTCACCTGATCCGTACCTTATTTCAATCCCCCTTAGTTTAACCTATGTAAAATTTCAGGTTTTCATTCTAGTTTTGTGATTTAAGGTTTTTGAAGTGGGTGAAGTGGTTATCGTTGAGGGGTTAGGTAAGTTAGTTGGTTAATTGTGATAAAGTTGTGATTTTGATTGGTTTTTTGCTGATTCAGCTGTAGTTTCATAATTAGGGTTTGGTCTAAAGTGAAAAATTAGGGCTTTTTTAGAAATTTTTACAATTTGTAGTTTTTTACTTGTAGGTTTTGGTTAAAAGTCTGGTTTTTTAGTATTAATTTTTAGTTTTAGTATAGTATGTAGATGTTAATAGTAAGTTGAGTTACATGCAAATAAGTATAAGTAGGTTTGCGTAACGAGTGTTTAAGCATGATAGTAGAATAGGTACATTGATTGAAATATAATTAGAAAAATCTTAATATATTTAAGGTAATCTATTTGTATCATTGGTGTATATGATATGTATAATTAGTGCATAATTGAATCAGTAGAATAGGTACATTGATTGAAGCATTATATTATAGTATATAAGGGCATCTGTTTAGTTTAATTGGTGCAACTGTTTAGTTTAATTGGTGCATCTGTTTTGTTTAATTGGTGCATCTGTTTTGAATGATTAGTTTGTATAATTGATACGTTGTTTGTAAAAAAATTATGCAGGGAATGAAGATGGTTATAAAACAAAACTTTGTCAATCACAACGGGTTTACAAGGACAGCTTGATGAGATGCCGCGTATGGCATCAATAACTTACCCTGAAGATGAGGAAATTAACAATCCAATTTGGTTCCAGCAAGATGGGTCTTCTCAGTTCATGAAATTAGCTGGTTTTCGTTATGTTAGACTCAGGACTTCTTATTCTTAGTATTAATTTCCGGTTTTAGTATAGTATGTGGATGTTAATAGTAAGTTGAGTTACATGCAAATACGTATAAGTAGGTTTGCATAACGAGTGTTTAAGCGTGATAGTAGAATAGGTACATTGATTGAAATATAATTAGAAAAATCTTAATATATTTAAGGTAATCTGTTTGTATCATTGGTGTATATGATATGTATAATGAGTGCGTAATTGAATGAGTAGAATAAGTACATTGATTGAAGCATTATATTATAGAATATAAGGGCATCTGTTTAGTTTAATTGGTGCATCTGTTTAGTTTAATTGGTGCATCTGTTTTGAATGATTAGTTTGTATAATTGATACATTGTTTGTAAAAAAATTATGCAAGGAATGAAGTTGGTTATAAAAAACCTTTGTCAATCACAACGGGTTTACAAGGACAACTTGATGAGATACTGCGTATGGCATCAATAAGTTACCCTGAAGATGAGGAAATTAACAATCCAATTTGGTTCCAGCAATATGGATCTTCTCAGTTCATGAAATTAGCTGGTTTCCGTTATGTTAGTCTCAGGACTTCTTATTCTTGCTAGAAGTGCTAGAAGTGTTTATCAGGTTCAAAATTATCAAGCAACATTCATATGTACCATTCCTGAGGGCGAAAGAACACTTATTGAGTTTACTCGATTACCCCTTTCACCCATTGGTACGTTACTAGTATTAATAATGTTTTCTCTTCTTAGTTAGCATAAACAAAAAATTTTAATATGTCAACCGTCATGGAACAATTACCACCAGCTCAACCCAGACCCTTCTATTTACCCATCCCTAACCAATTAGTAGGCTGTCTACACATGTCATCCTTGCTTTTTGTGCCTCCCATATCGGTCACACCAGATATGTAATAGTTAAGTATATTTTTTAATCATCTCTATCGGGTCAACATCTTCCGAATTCAAAATGTTGTCCTCTTTGTGCTAAAGAGAGTTGTAGGTGTCCTAGATCAAATGCGGCAATTTTCACTCATATGTACCTTCTCAATGGACTGATTTGGGTTGTGCTATATATTCAGCGGGTCAAATGGGTTGAATCATGCCACCTCACAAACTGTTTTGTTTTGGATCAGTGTTGAAACAATACTATCAGTAAAAAAATTACAGTATATTCTAAAAATTGACAAGAAAATGTTTGCAGACTTACGCAACCTGCCCATCTTTCAACTTTTAACTGCATTTATCAGCACTTGCATTTGTGTTGCCATTTGTGCAGGTACCAAATAAAAAAGGGATGGACGACCTTATCAGTGAGAAATTTATCTCAGATGCAGTGAAAAGTTAGACTATCTTCATCCTTAATGCATTTTCTTCTTGGTGCTGTTTTATGTATGCTCGATGTTTGCCATAATTGATGATCACTTCTTGGTTTTTGGGTGTGCAGAGAAGGAGAAAGATCTAAAATCTTTGCTGAAAATAAGATGCAATGCTAGGAAAGGTTATAATTTATCTATTCTATTTCACTTCACTAAAATCATTACAAAGAGTCTCTTGAAGACGCTAACTTATTTTTACCTTATTTCAGGTGACAAGAAATCAGGTGATATTCAATTAAAGAAACATTATGAAGCTTTTGTGGGTTAGTATTGCTTGTTTTCTTTTCTAGTTATCATTTTCCATTGCTGTTGAACAATAGAAAAAAAGGACATGTTTCTTTTTCTTCACTCATCTTTTTCCTGGGACGACCAGCTTGGTTCTCCCATTATAATGTTTCGTGAGTTATATTAGTGCATCTATGAGTATTATTAGTGTATCGAAAAGGTAGATATTAGTGCATCTATGAGTATGATTAGTGCATCGAAAAGGCATCTTGAGTATGATTAATGCATCGAAAATGTAGATGTTAGTGCATCGAAAAGGTAAATATTAGTGCATCGAAAAGGTAGATGTTTACACGTGGTAATTAGATACTTGTGTCGTGTACGTCTCTGTAGTTTTTGTTGTACCCGGATAAATGAAGTTTAGGGCCAGCCTTTGGGTGCATATTCTCCTAGCACAAACGTTATCGTGAGGCTTGGAAAAGAGAGCGCTTTTTGTGAAATAGGTCATGAGTTTGAACCAATCTTGCCCTCGGTTTCATTGGTTTAAATAATTTTCTAATCCTTATTTAAACCAATGAAAAAAGAGTTTAATTTATAACATATTTTTGTTAGATTATCAAAGCATCTCGTGGCATGTTCAACATATGTTTGTTTTATTAATGCATCAGCAATTAATGTTGCGATTAATGTTGTGATATCTGTTAAGAATGATTAAAGGTTCAGGTTAAGCAATTAAGGCATCAGGAGTGTATGGTTAGTGCATCAAGTGACAAATTTAGGGATGTTATTATAGATTAATATGACATCTGTTTGTATCATTGGAAATACGGCATCTATTTGTATGTTCGGTGCATCGATGAACACATTAGGGAATCGGTGTGTATGTTATAGAATATAAGGGCATTGATTGAAGCATTATATTATAGAATATAAGGGCATCTGTTTAGTTTAATTGGTGCATCTGTTTAGTTTAATTGGTGCATCTGATCTGTTTAATTGGTGCATCTGTTTTGTTTTTTTGGTGCATCTGTTTAGTTTAATTGTTGCCAAAGAAGACAACAGCAAAGGAACCTAATTCGCCCTCTAAGAAGGCAGCGAAGTCTCCAAAGAAAGCCAAAGTTGCACCTACTGTTGCTGCTGAGTAGATGGGTAGTGTTTGGAATGGATTGTTGCTGGGTGGTTTGTGATTGTAGTTAATGAATGAAGATGTGGTCAGGTGTTTGTTTAGGTTATTATGGGTTATGTGTTGTTGATCGTTGGTTATTAATGAAGAAACCTATTGTTTCAGTATGTTGTTTTGTTAGTAAATTCACATGAACTATGCTTATTTGATTACGCATTTCTGATTTCTCAATATTATGCTTGTGTGAGGTAATCCAATACATATATGGAAAGAATTAACTTTATCTGGTATTTTTATACTGTAACTGCAGTTATCTCAAAATGATTTTCTGCAGTTCTTTCAATTTGACTCTTATTCCATGTGTTTTTGTCAATATGTAGTAGTATAGCATAAGTTTAAGCAAAACTAAAAAACCATTAAATTACTTGTTATCCTTCCTTTTGTCCATCTCTAATGTCAGCCTTAACTTGGATTGCACACCTAAATTCGTCCTAGAAATTCGATGTTATTGGTAGACGAAATGCACCGTTGCTATTTTATTTGTGTGCTTCTTTTAAATTACTACAACGGTATAAGATATAACGACAGATGCCCAAATAATTACATTAATTTCGATATAATCTGACAAATGACCTAAACAAGAGTTACAGATTCAAGTAATGACTTGTTTGACCTTAACAGTCAAAAGACAAACACAGTAAGCATATAGCTGGCTTGAAAATAGCATGTATAAAACAAAAATTATCACAAAAGAAAACAAAAATAGTATTTCCAACCATTGTATTAGCAATTAGCATTTCATTTTCAGATTGCAATATGTTTTTTTATAGAATTGTTAGCAGTAAAGAATATATTCCAAAAAGATGAATTATGCAGCGGTTTCAGAAGTGTTAAGTAATGACAAAAACAACATATAGACAACTGAAAATAATGATACATTGAAGCAGAAGATATAATATCCTCTATGGTTGATGAAATCCTATGCGCATTCATATCCCATACAACTTCTTGGTCAAGCAAAGCTAATGATATCTAAATATATGATTTCAATCAATTCAAGCATGTAAAAGGTGCACCAGTGTTGATAATAAAAGGTGCATCAATGTTAAATATTAAACGGATCAAAATTCTATTAAAGCTTGAGAAATTCTCTTAAAATTCTCTTAATAAAAGGTGCATCAATGTTAAAGATTAAACGGATCAAAATTCTCTTAAAGGTGCACCAGTGTTGATAATAAAAGGTGCATCAATGTTAAATATTAAACGGATCAATTCATCTAATGAATCCTCCAACTCCTTAACAATCTTCTCTTATGAAATTGTGGAGCTCCCTGTTTAGTATGCCACACATCCAGGATAAAGAAGATTTGGTTTGATTGAGATATTTCTGCTCTGTTGAGACTTTCTCAACTGGTATGCCGATCTAAGACGAGACGATGTGCTAAATGTCATCTTCAGTTACAGTGGGGCCTTCATCTCCTGCTTTTGTTTCGGCCTTGCTCATCTTTTTGTTCTTATCTACAAGAGCTGATATCTTTGTGTCTTGAGATTCGTTTAAGAACACAAGTGCATCAATACATAGAAGAAAGTGCATATATTTGAGAAGAATATAAAACAACAACCAGCAAACGGAGAAAAAAAATGGTGCTAAATAATGTTGTTTCCAGATATGGCACTTACCATCTAAGATGGATGGTAACACTTGCTGCAAGTAGTTTAGAATTGAACGCCCAATGATCTTGGCACATACTACAATAGAAAACCGTATGAGTACCTCTAACATATGTTGATATACCAAATACAAATAACAATAATCAATTTTTTCACAAAACAATCTCACCTTAAACAATGTCAAATAACCATCACGAACAGGTGCCTTTGGATGAGAGCAACTCTAGATGATGTCAGGAAGAAGGTACTCGAAATAATCGGTTCCAAGAGCAGCCACAACCTAGAAAGTGGGATACATATTCTATAGTTAATGATCCAAATCGGCCAATTCATAACTAGACTGAAAACTAAGTATGAGAAATATCCAACAATTTCCAGTCATGTAGCAACTTTAAAAGTGTCTGATTGCCAATATGATCTACCTGAAAAATTATAATACAAGATAATTTATGCGTGTATCAAAGTGGCTTTCGGTTGAATCCAACTAAGGACTTTTTGACACAAGGGTGCTGTTTTTCTGAAACGGTAAAAGCTCGAACATGATAAGGTCCTCCTGTTTCCAATAAATACGAGTTGCAGAACCATTGCATCTCGACAGATTAAATAAAAAAGTTGAGTTTACTTAATATATTGGTACCTTAAAAGATGGGCGAATAGTCGGAAATGGAAATAATGATTCCGCCACTTTGATGTCATGTTGAGAGCGAACATTTTCAGAATCAGCAAATGGAAAACCAGAGGCATAATTTGTTCCCTTACTTGTGGTCCAACCAAATATTGCCTTTATCAAATTCTCATCATTAAAAGGTGGGAGATTATAGTTGTTTGACAAGTTTAATGAATTCCATCACCGGTATATATTTGCTTGAAGGAGCTTTTGGCATATGGTGATTGCGGTATTTTGTGGACACTAGGAGCTGACAAAAGGAACACCAAAATCCGCCCTATCTCATTTCCGTTGAGCGATCTCTCTATCTGTAGGCAATGCATCAGCCATAAACTCATACTAAATCTTCTCCGACCAGCCAATGCCTGGAATGCTCGTATCTTTACCATCTAACTTCTCTGTCACCGCATAGTCTTCAACTTTATAACTACAAATGTTGTTTTACCTAGTGCCTACAAACAAGCATACCACCAGATATATGGTACACTACAAAATGGGTCTCTTAAAAAATATCACCCATCAACAAACAATAATCAGTTAAACTTCTGTCCGTATTTAATAATTGTTCCAATCAACTTAGATGTAAATGGATGTGTAAATGTCTAAAGAAATCTATACAAAACCATAACAGGTACCGTACCTCCAATGTGGCAACGACTTTGGATACCATTTCAATCATCCTAATCCTAGCCGTAAACCTAACATTTATAAATGCTATTTCAACTACAAAACTACTGATGAAACTATGTATTGGAAACTATTAGTGCATCACAGTTATAAAATTTCGTTGAGATATTTTATCAAACACCTTGTGTGCTGCCTTCCTAAACATGATTTGCATATATTTTTCCTCAACTTTTTTCAGATTCAGAAGTAAACTACAAAATATAACATATTTAGACAACAAAAAAAATGCATCATGTATGAACTATAATCACATAAACATTATAATCAAAGTAAAAAAAAAAGTTTGAAGAATTAGTGCATCAGTATATATTTTTTTTAAATCCACAAAAAACAACAGAAATACAATTAACTTTAAAAAAGACTCAATCTAAACATCAAGTAACAAGCATAAACCTCACAATATAACAAAAAATTAATATAATCGCTACATAATTGAACATAAAATAAAAATTAACCAATCAAAAATTAATATAATCGCTACAGTGATTAATTGATTGAGACATCTGATTAATACCGATAGAATGTAGATTGAATTTTGTGAATTCGTGTAAAAAAAGCGTATAAAAACGTGGATTATATAGCGAGAGGTTGAGAGGATTTTGGAAAGGATTTGTACAAAAAATGAAAGAAAAGATATTATATACGATGATTCAGTGAAAAAATCAAAAAAAGAACGGATCAATCCTTGTAAAATGAAAAAAGTAACAATCAGGCCCCTGTAGTTGTTAAAAAAAGGATGGGAAGGGGGAGGGGTGATATTGTACACTTTTTTCCACTTTTCTACCAAAGTAGACTTTTTTCATGAACCAACCTCTACATATATATATATATATATATATATATATATATATATATAATAATAGATATATATATATATATATATATGTATATATATATATATAGATATACATATATGTATATATATATATATATATATATATATATATATATATATATATATATATATATATATATATATATGTATATATATATATGTATATATATATATATGTATATATATATATATATATGTATATATATATATGTATATATACATATATGTATATATACATATATATATATATATATATATATATATATATATATATATATATATATATATATATATATATATATAGATATTGGTTCATGAGAAAAGTTCATTTTGGTAGAAAAGTGAGAAAAGTGTACAAATCACCCCTCCCCTTCCCCCTCCTTTTTTTTTCACCAACTCAAGGGGCCTTATTGTAACTTATCTTATTTTTTAGGGTAAGTTTTGTAAATTCCTCCCCCTTCCCTTCCTTTTGAATATGTTTCTTTATTTATTTTTATTTTTTTAGCTATTTAACGACCTATCTTTTCTTTTTTTCCTCTTTGATTCAACTTCAATATTTTATGAGCATACTCTAGTTAAACTTCATTATTTCACACGAAAAGTAAGCACAAGAACAAACCAAAACCAAAATACTGAAAATACTTTTGCAGTATAACTAAAAAACTGGATAATCGTATATAACAATCTATGCATGCTACATCGCTACGCTGCATGCTTATACCATCCATCCTTCATCTCCTAAATGTACACCTTTTTAACTTGCCAACAAAAACAAAAATTGGGCTCAGAACCAACATAAAAACAACTATCAACTCAATTCCAAACATCTATAGTTTGTGTATTCCTATTTTCTCCTCCCGCATTTTATTATGTCATCGATATCAATTAGACACTTCATATTCAACGCCACTGGGTTGATCCATATCACCATCATCTTGCACACGTACCGTATTTACTGCACCCGAAACATAATTCAACATTTTCAGCTGCGTATCACGTAATTGTTCTGGAAAGAAGCATCCTGACCGCTGCCATCTAGGTTCATCAAAACGAACAGAAATGAGTAATTATGTGTCTGATTAGAATGGGTCACTAGGGTTATGTTTCGGACTGTTAATGGGTAAATTTAAAATTTGATAGAAAGCTATTTAGGAATATGCATGCATTAAGAAAACACTTTGTGAGACTTTCGACCTGCTTGATTCATTTCCTTTTAGCCAAATTTCAGATCATTACCACTTCAACTATTAGAGAAGTAGCATAATCTAGATTGATCCATCCATAAGTAAATGGTTCAAGCGTGTTATATACTGAGAGAAGCTGAATAACTAACAGTAACTAATTACCTGCTTTTCTACTAATGATGTGGCAAGCTGCCGGATCTGGTCCTCTTCTTGGTCTGCCAAGAATTTTGCCTCAACTACAGCAGCAGAGATGGAAGTAACAGCTGCACGCGTCAAGTTATGCATACTTGGTCCTCTTGAGTGTCTTTGTTCACATTATTAGTGTCTTTTGCTCCCGTCTCTCCTACATCATTGAGCATAAAGAATGAGCTGATATGAGATGTACATAGGTAATTTAGCCAAATCCAACATGTCATCAGCCATTGGGGCGACTAGTCTCTTCAACTAAAAAACTACAAGCAATGGGCATACATAGTTTGTGGTGAAAGTAGTTCCAGAAAAATGTAACACATACAAAACTCGGCAAAACGTAGTAGAAAATGTACACTATCTATAGTTTCTACTGCAGCAGGACTATAAAAAGTTGTATATTCAAAGCATTCAAGAAGAGATATAAGCACGTAAACCCAGCCAAAACAGATTCAAATAACTTAAATGCAACATGTTTTACTAAGCTTTTACAAAATTTACTTGGTCGAAGCTTCTATTAGGCAACAACACTAAAGTTGGCATTAGCATATGACAGAACACATTGAGTAGATTAGAAAGCCAATTTGACATATCACATATTGGCTTCTTAGCATATGACAGCTGTTATCAGAAGTGATGTGTACAGTATTGCTAGTTCACCCATATTGGCTTCTTGGCATATTCAAATTTTTTACAGGGGTCTTAATTTTGGTAGCACCGCTGATAATCTCAAAGATACTATCCTTAGTAACAAAAAAATTGGAATGGGACTTTAAATAAACTAGAAGTTATTAGGCTTGGTATCTGGTAAATGATGGAACATTTGGTACGTGTCAAACGGATGCACTAAAGTACCTAAAACGGATGCACTAAAAGTACTCAAACGGATGCACTAAAGTAACTCAAACAAATGCACTAAAGTAACTCAAACAAATGCAATTAAATACGTTCGTTCCAAAAATCTTTATACCTGTAATGACGAGTTCATTTGGCAAGGGAACAATTCATCAACTCCAAAACTAGACTATGCTGGAGAACCTTTTTGTGGGTGAACCTGAAACAATGTTACATTTGCATTAGCCCTTATGAATTAGTCCGTTTTTGGTAGATTTCATTTCATTGCAAACAGAAGCACAAGTAGTTCACATCTTATTGTTCTTTCAGGAGAAAGTGATAAACAAATACTATATCTTTCACATTATGTCGTAATTCACATCTTTTAGAAGTTGATGACTCAGAGCATTTGACTCCAGACATACTAAATTTGTTATAAAAACTATTATTACCTAAGATTAATTTCAGTTATAACCAGTTTCCATGCAAATTAAAGTTTCAGTTTCAGTAGCATAGTGCAAATACCTGATGTGATGTGGATTGTTTTTCTGTATCGAAGTCGTTGTCGACCAGCACCAACAACACCTGACGATACCCGAATAACCTCAAATCCTTGAGAATTTAGTACTTGAATCTGCAATTAGGACATAAATTGATCATTATAAGAATTTCAAGACATGCCATATATAGTTTTATAAAAATTAATTTAACAGAAACAAAAGCAGGAAAATAAATTAATATAATAAGGAAATGTGGATTTACTCAATTAGTAAGAAATAGTACATGCTCACAAAGAGCTCCATGCACTATTCAAACAAACAGATGCCCTAATTTTTACAACGATGCACTAAAATAGCCTGTTTTAACCCACTACCCAATCCACCAGACACACCCTTCTTAGGGAGAAGACTATATATAGTAAATACTAAACATTCATACTCAATGTCAAATTCAAATTGAAAACAACGGATTCTCAATAGATAAGAACGAAACATTAATGTTAATGACGATTTGAGAAATTCCAACATTTTAAGTACATTCTTCTTTGTGCTTTATTCTGCTTTAATTTGTGTTTAACTTTCTAGTAATGTGTGCACCTGATCATTTGCCATGAAAAAAGGCCTTTATACCATAAATATCCCTGTACCATTCTTTTTCCCATTATTTTCTAGCCTTGTAATAACCATCATGGATAAAGCCTCTCACAGATCACAACTCCCCTTACTAAGATGACAACATGAGGCGTATGTGAATTAAAACTTCTTTCTAGACCCGCTTCTAGATACTGACTCCCCTGATATTTTGATGCCCTATTGTGATACAAACTAATGCACTAAAGTACCTTAAACGGATGCACTAAAGGTCCTCAAACGGATGCACTAACGTACCTCAAACGGATGCACTAAAATACTTTAAATGGATGCAATTAAAGAGACAATGTATATCTATCATATTCATTATTCCACCAGCCAACTAAGTTTATAATGAACAAGGTTAAACATTCCTCTTAGCACATACAGAGTATTAGATGCTAATTTAGGTGGGCTAAACATACAAACGGATACACTAAATCAAATACTAGATTAAAACAGCACAGAAAATGTAAACTATGAGCTATTTGAACCATCATCTACTGACAATATCTTGCTTGAATTTTGCAAGATTCCTTAACTAATTTTGTTAATTTGACAAGGTTAATACAACATTACAACGCTTTTTTCGTTGTATGGGATTTCTCTAATGGCTGCACATTCAGGACTATGGTATCTTATACCTTTACACAATAAGGCTTTTAATCCCCTTAACCCTATATCAATTAACGAGACTAGGTCCTAAACTGATCAATTGTAGCGCCAATAATACTTCTATGAAAACATGGCATAACAAAGGTAATGACATGACTGAGAACATAGTCAAATTCATGTATTAACATAAAGTGAACAAAGAAAATGTAGTGTTCACTGATACAAATACACAGAATCCACAAAGTCATAAAAAAACAGGTCATGATACTCTACAAGAATGGATAAGAAACTAAAGGTTTCACACCAAGAAGGCAAGAAGTCATATGAAGCAGAAATCAAGAAGTTTTGTAAACTAGAGGTTCCACAAGAAGAGGCCGTATGAAGTATAAAACAAAGATATTTTGGGTACATTAAGAATTTACCAAATATAATCCTTCCATTGGAGCATGGACAGCTCCTTTCAATAATGCCACCAACAGCCAAAATGCGTCTTCTTCACTCATGTAAAGCAGCAAGAGACCGGTTACAAATCCCATACCCTGCAGTTGAAACCATGTTTGATACCTTATCATGAATGACTATAAATGAATGTGATTCACTGGATTTACCTGTACATATCCAACGTCCCTGTCGTATACAGAATAAGCCTTCAGAACATTATAAAGTGATCTCTGACCAGGTCCATGTCGCTGCTGGTATAACACATGTGAAGGGAAAGTACGTGATATATCGCGTATTATGTCTAGCTCAGAAGCTGATGTCTCATATATTACCAGTTGCTGCAACAAAAGAAATTATATGTCAGAGATAATAGTAGAGTTCGATCAGGATCATAAGCATAGGATAAGAGTATGGTGACAAAAACAACAAATTACGCCAGATCACACAGGAACTTAATTGCTACGTTATTCGTGAATCATTTTCCTATTTTATACAAAAATCATGTCAGCTCTGAGCTGACATGTCATTTCTCCTAGCACCAAATGACTGGAACCACAATCACCGTCCTCATTAGTTATCTTTCTTCTCATCTTTTGCGCCTGCGTTTCAAACTTTCCATTAAACTGAACAGCAGCTACAGCTAACACATATTAACTCCAATTTGTTACCTCTCATTGTAACGTTTTAATCAATCGCTAACCCCATCAACGGAGCTATTCTGGCAGCCAATAAAATTTCTTGTTATTTTTCCCCTGATCAAAATTTTGAAAAGTAATGAGTGAACCAATTAACTGAACTTGCAGCAAAATTTCTTGTTTTAATCAATCGCAATTGAGCTAGCTCATTGTTGTAGTCCTGAAACAACCCGAAATCAATTAATTTTCTTAAGTTAAGACTCAACTTTACTGGTTGGATCATCCAACTTGGTATTTAAGATAAAACCAAAATATTTTCATTAATATTTTCCGTACTAACCATTCAGTCCCAGGCACACAAATGGATGCACTAAACATACACAAATGGATGCACTAAACATTGATGCCTTAACATGTCTAACGATGCACTAATCATACTCACTGATGCCCTAATATGTCCATTGATACACTAAACATACAAACATATGCCCAAGTATTTCCAACGATGCACTAAACATACAAATGGATGCCCTACTATTACCAAGGATGCACTAAACATGCAAACGGATACACTAAACATATACTGATGCCTTAATATGTCTAACGATGCACTAATCAATACTCATTGATGCTCTAATATGTTCATTGATGCACTAAGCTTACAAACAGATGCCCAAGTATTTCCAACGATGCACTAAACATACAAACACATGCCCTAACTTATAACATGATGCTCTTATCATACTAAGAGGTGCCGTAAATCAAACAAACAGATGCCCTAACGTAACATGATGCTGTTATCATACTAAGAGATGTCGTAACATATTTTTTTGATGCACTAATTATGCAAACAAATGATGTAACAAGTTGAGTGATGTCCTAATCATACTAACAGATGCGCTAACGCTTATTTTAGATGCAATAATCAAACAAACAGATTCCCTAACTTATAACATGATGTTCTTATCATACTAAGAGATGCCGTAACACATTTTTTGATGCACTAATGACACAAACAAATTCTGTAAAAAGTCAAGTGATGCCCTAATTATACTAACAGATGTGCTAACGCTTATTTTAGGTGTAATAATCAAATAAACAGATGCCCTAACTTATAACATGATGATCTTATCAAACCAAGAGATGCCGTAACACATTTTTTTTGATGCACTAAATAAACAAACGGATGCCCTAACTAATAAGATGATGTTCTTATCATAGTAAGAGATGC
Organism: Artemisia tridentata subsp. tridentata; assembly: GCA_021014915.2. Taxonomy (NCBI): domain Eukaryota; kingdom Viridiplantae; phylum Streptophyta; class Magnoliopsida; order Asterales; family Asteraceae; genus Artemisia; species Artemisia tridentata. The sequence continues at coordinate 37,602,491 of CP139502.1, forward strand.
AATAACATGAATCCTGATGCACATTTCCAGAAAAACAGATGCTATAACATATTATTAATACAAATGCACTAAATTGTAATTTTATACATACAACTGCCTTAATATGTAATTTCATTCAACAATAACAACAATCATTCTATAATTTACACAATGATGCATTAAAATAACATATAAATTAAAAAAACCTGTAATTAAACACTTACTATTTTTTTTTCTGATGGTCGGAATTAGGTCACTTGCTATTATTAAATTTCTGATTATCTGATGATCGGAGTGTACGTTTTGATTGGAGTGTGTGTTTTTTGATCGGAGTGTGCGTTTCTAATCGGAGTGTGTGTGTTTTTGATAGGATTGAGTGTGTTTCTGATCAGAGTGTGTGTTTTTTGATTGGAATATATGTTTTTTGACTGGTGGTGGTGGTGATAGTGAGCGTGTGTTTGAATAAGGACTGTGTGTTGTGTGTTTGTATCTGTATTAAAAAGACAAAAGACGGTTCCTTCCTTTTTTTTCTTCTTTTACCCTGAACTTTCAAGTGTTTACATAATCTACCTTATAACTTTTTTTCTCACTTTTCTATCTAATTATACTTTTCTCTAGAACCGGACCCTATATATATATATATATATATATATACACATATATAGATATACATATATGTATATATACATATATATATATATACATATATATATATATATATATATATATATATATATATATATATATATATGTATACATATATGTATACATATATATATATATATATATATGTATATATATATATATATATATCTATATATGAAAGAGTATATAGTTCATATTTATTTGTTTGTTCATATATATAATTTTTAGCCTCGACTGATGAAAAGGAACATTGATTTTGGGATATATATATACGAGAATTTAAAAGTTTGAGAACTATATTGATGTAATTACAAAAGTGAGAAGGACATTCATGTAATATTGTATTTTAGTAAGGATACAGATGTAATTGCCCCATATTTCAAAAGCGTTAATTTATATGGAAGTCAATGCTACAAGTTTTTAGCGTACGTGGTAATTGGATTGTATAGTACTCCGTACTTGTATTGTGTCGTCACAAGTGCATCTAGACCACTACAACTCTAAGGCGTGGTCTATCCTAACACCCCCCCCCCCCAATAAGTATAAAGGGCACCCCCTAGTGGGAGGTGTCCTTGTGTTTTTTTTTTTTTTTATTATATATTTTTTTAATACTTTTGTCATTTAGTTGTCTTACTTTTTTTTTTTTTTTTTTTTTTTTTTTTTTTTTGTATATATATATATATTTTTAAAAGTATGTATTTGTTTTATTTTATTTTGTGTAATGTTTATTTTAGTGTTTATTTGTATTCGTCTAATGTGTTTCTATTTAATTAAACAACAAAAACAATAACACGTTTTAAACAACTACAAAAACTATTGTTATTATTCAATTAAACAACAACATTAACACATTATTTAATAACAATAACACCTACTACATGTGAAGATTATTTATGTCATCTAAAAGCTCATGGAGCATTGCACCCGACTGACATGCGTGATCCTCAGGATTCCTTGCCAATTTCAGTGATACCTCGAGCTTCTTTATTCTTGTCATAACATCTTGTTTTGAGACACTAACATCTTGTTTCTTGTTTCTTGTTTCAAGTTTGTCAATCTTATTAGCTTGTTTGTCAATTTTATTATCTTTAGCTATGCAGTTTGAGCACTGCGTTGAAGAAGAGGCTTGACTAAAGTACTTGTTTTGAAAAGCATCCTTCCACATAAAGTACTCACACCCAAAGTCATCTGTTCCTGGCTGTTACATGTTAAGAAAATTATAAGAAATGTATTCTTAACAAACAAATAATTTACATAACTAAGCAAACGTATGATTATTTACCACTGAAAAAGGACATGCATAATACGGTTGACCATAACTAGTGTCTCTACGGGATGTATAGTGTAACCACTGGTAAAAATATGACTTTAAAATAAACTGTACTTA